>OZ038488.1:93517231-93787231 GCA_964036315.1 Acanthosepion esculentum | reverse complement strand
AAAAAAATGTCTTCTTGTTCATTAAATTGTCAGTTACATTTCAAGCATATAGATGAAGGGGGAAATCAGAAACGTTTAAACTTATTTTTCTCAGTATTCATCCACTTATATATTTATCTATTTTTAATATGTCTATATTTAATCCTCCCCTCTTGCCAATTAAAGTTAAAATCTAAAATTGATGGTGAAAATAGAAAATTATTTTTAAAGCTATTAACTCCTTTTGTTTTTCTTTTGTTTTTTGTTTTTTTAACTGAATTTTAAATCCCCTACAATTTTAAAAAATTTTATTTACTTTTTAATTTTTTTTAAAGTGATAAATCATTGAGGCTAGTATATTGTGTACAAATTAGTGTATTTTGCATGGTATGGGAGGAATTGTGGGCAAATTTTTGTAGTCATACTTCTTAATTCAAATTTTTAATACACTTTTTTCTTTTTACATAGTCAGTTACCAATTTAGTATCCTCAGTAATAAAGTTTATGTAAATATGCTTGTCATGCACAGGTTTTTCTTAATATTTAGTCATTTTATTTTTCTGATTTTTATCTTGGGCTTCTTTTTTTTTTCTTCTTTTTTTTCCTTTCTTCTTTTTTTTCCTTTCTTCTTTTTTTTCCTTTCTTCTTTTTTTTCCTTTCTTCTTTTTTTTCCTTTCTTCTTTTTTTTCCTTTCTTCTTTTTTTTTCTTTCTTCTTTTTTTTCCTTTCTTCTTTTTTTTCCTTTCTTCTTTTTTTTCCTTTCTTCTTTTTTTTCCTTTCTTCTTTTTTTTCCTTTCTTCTTTTTTTTCCTTTCTTCTTTTTTTTCCTTTCTTCTTTTTTTTCCTTTCTTCTTTTTTTTCCTTTCTTCTTTTTTTTCCTTTCTTCTTTTTTTTCCTTTCTTCTTTTTTTTCCTTTCTTCTTTTTTTTCCTTTCTTCTTTTTTTTCCTTTCTTCTTTTTTTTCCTTTCTTCTTTTTTTTCCTTTCTTCTTTTTTTTCCTTTCTTCTTTTTTTTCCTTTCTTCTACCATCACTCTTAAAAAGTATGTGTCAGAGACTGAGTATTACTTTTAACAAGACACTCCTAAGAGGATGTTACTTTTCCTTTTTTGTTTTCTTTCCCTTCTCCTTATGTATGAATGTAGTTTATTCTGGAACATGAATATCCAATAAAAGGAGGAGAAAGAAAGGAAACTGGTAAAGGAAAGAAAAAAGAAATCAAAGGATTCATAATCACATTTCTCTCAATGGAAATGAATGACTCAGCTAAAACTGGACATGCCTCAGAGATGTAATTAAAAGAAAGAAAAAATAAATAAAACAGATGAAGATACTCCTGAAAAAAAAATTATAAATATTTGATAGTATTTTTTTTTTTTTTTTTTTTTTTAATTTAAAAATACCTTGATATAATTATCATTTATCTTAAACATATATTTCAGGCTTTTGCAATAATATCCAACCCATTGATTTTGTGTTTCTCTTTTTAAAAAGGATTGGGATATACTCTAAAGTTTACCCCCATCAGTACTAATCACCTGATGACCTCCATGATAGACAAAGCTTGTTGTAAAATAAAAGAGCAAAGTCTAGTCAATAAATAAATTGTGATCAATGTTATCTTCACTTTCAGTTTATCACCACATTTTTTTTTTAATACCAATAGAAAAAAATAATTATATCGTTTTTTGTAATCCATTCTTTTCTCCACAATGCTGTTGCTGATGATTATGATGACTACTATTACATAAAAAAAAAAGTAAATTTTATTCGTAGCAAGGATTTTTGTTAAAACTCCTTCCAAAATAAATTAATACTTTGAATAAAGTCCTTTATTTTGAATTTTTACAATTAGTTAATTCCATACATTTTCTTTTGAAATTGTTTTTGTATTACAGAGAGAAAAAATATGCGTAGTATGTGCATTTATTAAATGCATAAAGATGTCCATATAAGTCTCATTTCCTTTTTATAAATCTCGCATTGCTGACAACAACCCTGCTTTTTTTTAAAATTTCATTAGCATTACATAGCTTTTTAAAAAAGCTGGAAACTTTGATATTGGTGCTAATAACAGGCAATTCAATCATTTTTTTTTTCTTATATATAATCATAAAATCCATTCCATCCAAAAAAATTTTTTTTTTTATTATTATTCAGTGTTATGTAGCAAAAGCCTATTTCCTCCCCCCCCCCCCAGGTAATTTATTAATTTGATAAATCTCTTTTCTTCAAAACTTAAGTATATTCTTATTGTTGAAACTATTATATTACTTGCTCTATTAAATTTTTGGGGGTCTAAATTTTTTTATTAATCATATTATAAATTCTTTATTTTTATTCTTTGAGAAACACCATAAAAAAATTGAGTTAATGTTATCAAGATTTTCTTAAGAATTATTGTGTTCGTCTCTTATTTTGGTGCACAAGTTAGCAAGCTTGTCTTTTCCATGATGCAGTAAGTTTAGTTTCAGCCTCACTAGGTTTTTCACATCTGCAGCCTTAGTAAATAGCAATGCCATTTCAGTTTCAGAAAAATGACTTGAAAGCTAAAAACTAGGAAAGCTAATTTTGTTCTGAAATATATATATATATATATATATATATAATTCCCTTATAAATATTTTAAATCACTAAATGTATTCATTCAGATTTTTAAAAATGAATAGAAATAAATACAACTTCTCTAACCATTTTTTCTATAAAAAAAAATATTTTTCACATCACAAATGTGTTCAGTACTACTAAAAATTTATCTGGATTTTTCCAAGGAAAATGTTTTTTTGTCACTATTGCATATTCATAAATTTTAAATATTAAATAAAATAAAATTTTTCCCATCTATTAAGCAAAGAATGACTTCTTTTTTATTTAAACCAATAAAAAAAAGACATTAATATTCACGTTATATCTATAGTTTTATCTCTATAGCAGTCATGGGCAAACTGTAGACCATGGTGCTTTCTGTATGGTCCACCTAATTTTACAAGGAAAATAATGTTTATTAAAATTTTGTTTCCTTTTCACTTGTTCACTCACTCACTCACTCTCATTCAAAAAGGTTTAGGGAAGCTAGTGTCAAAGGGAAATAACTATTATATGCTTGATTTATATTCAATTTTTTTCTTTGATACAAGGATCAAATTTATATTGAATACGTTGATTTTTCAAGTATTCACTTTTACTTTTAATTATTCCATAATGTATCCCGGCAGTAGCATGTGCTAATCACATTGATATTAGTGATGATAATATACCAAGACATCAAATTTTTTATAGAAAAGATCTTTTTACCGAAGAAAAAAAAAATCAACTTTTCCCTATTTCAAAGGGTGAAGCCTACATATATGGTCTTCTATAGTGAAAATGGTTGAGATAACTTCAACGAAAAATTACCGTGAATTTTTTTTAGGATGACCTGCTTGATAATGAGCCATGTCTCATGCGACCAGCTTCTCAAAAAGGGTTGCCCATGCCTGTTCATCTAACAACTTCTACAAACAAGTTTTTCTGACTTATTTTTGTTTGCAATTCAACAATTTTACATTTCTGAAAAATAATAGATATATTGAATTTTATAAACATATATATATATATATATATATATATATATATATATATATATAGTTTAGGAAAAACTAGGTAATCCATATGGGAAGACCCAATGAGGATAGAATCCAGAGAGCTCAATGTAAATCAGAGCTAATAATTTAAATAAAAACAGATTGCTTTAAGGTTCCATATAATAAATTATTTCACCACAGCCCTTTTAAAGGACTGTGGTGAAATAATTTATTATATGGAACCTTAAAGCAATCTGTTTTTATTTAAAATATATATATATATATATATAGAGAGAGAGAGAGAGATGTTTTTTGTAGAATTGTAAAAATGTCTGATTCTATGAAATTAGATCAACTAAACATGTATAAATATTTTTTTGACAAGTTGATTTGTAGAAACTTTGAAAATGTAAATATTTAAAAAAAATAAAAACGAAAAACACTCCCTCAAAAATTATTTAT
This sequence comes from Acanthosepion esculentum, assembly GCA_964036315.1. Classification (NCBI taxonomy): domain Eukaryota; kingdom Metazoa; phylum Mollusca; class Cephalopoda; order Sepiida; family Sepiidae; genus Acanthosepion; species Acanthosepion esculentum. Next base: position 93,783,232 of record OZ038488.1, on the reverse strand, counting down.
TACTTTTTAAATTATTGTTTAATAATGAAAATATTGTAATTAATATGCATCATAGGAAGTGAATTCTTGTTCATAACTTAGCTACAAAATTGTCATTTTTGTTTCCATTGTAATAATTATGTATTGAACCTCTTTTTGTTTATTGCTCTCCTTCAAACCTATCAAAAGACATCACTGAAAAAAATTTGCTAAATATATCAGAAAAATGTATACCTGAAATACTTTTTTATGAACATTTTTTTTAAACATGTAATGGTTTTAAAAATATTGGTAGTATATCTTCAATGGTGATTGAAAATTGTATGTTGAATTCATTCAGTTTCATTGCATCTTAAAAGAACTTAAAACAAAGGAAAATATAAGATTACTTTTTAAATTAATACATTTTTATATATTGATATATAAAATGTAATAGTGCATGTGTATGTTTACTTATTTGTGTGTGTAATACTTTTCAAAGAGTGCACAAATATTATACTCTGATTGTAAACAGAGGGCTGGGGATCAACACTGACTTGAAGCAAAGCATGCAGATGTGCTGATCCATCCATAAATAGACCATTTTTTGACAGGTGCTATGCTAGTAAATTATATAATAATAATTACAATTATCTTGAACAGAAAGTTAATATTTTACCATTTTTCAAACTGTGAATACTTCTTTTCTTTTTTTAAAAATTAGAACTGAATAATTTTAGAGTATTTCAGAAGTTGCAGAAAACCAGTGCAGCAAATTCAGTCACTAATTAAAATGTATGTAATGTATTTTATTTTTATTTTATAAAAATGAAGGAAATATCTGACAAATTCTACATTTGAACTTCTGGTTTTAATTTTGCCTATTAATTGACAGCTGGCCACAATTCATACAGGACTTTGACACAGTCAGGCCTTACTCTGGTTTATCAGATTAGTTTCATTTTATATATCAATTTTTTACAATATTAATACAACAATCCTGCCAAGAATTTCATATTTAGGTACATTCATAATATAAAAGGATTCTTTCATGGAATGTTTTAGTTTTCCCTCTTTTTCACTAAATCTAAATCACTCTCAGGAGTGAAGAAAATTTTTGCCAGACAGCTTATTAAAAAGAAAAAAAAAATTTTAATTTCTGAAATGTAAATTTAATTTAAATTCTGAAAAGATGTTTTTATCATTGAAAATTTTATTTTATTGCTCAGGTAAATTGTTGAATCTAAAAACAATGTGAAATTACTTTCTGTGGGTAAATCATCAAAATAAACAAATGCAATTTATTTTTTTTTTATTAAATATAAAACATTTTCTGTAATGTCCCCTTCCCATACAATATTTTTTATTTTTCTAAATATCTTTTACTGATTGTTAACATTTTTTAATAAAAATCTTTTAAACATTGTTCAGTATTCATATTCTGATACTTTTTAGCTTTTTATCAGTGACAAATCAAAAATCTTTTATGAGAGTGAAGAAAAAAAAAGGTAATTTGTTTATTTTTCTTAATATATTTGCTCATCTTTTTTAGTTAATAGTTGAGGCATTATATTATAACCATAGTATTTCATTCAAGCTGATTTCATTGTGTTGTTTTTATCATATGCTTCATTAAGCTTCCTGAAATAAAATAAATATCCCATGGAAAACCAGAAAATACAACATTAGAATATGGCATTTAGAAAAGAAAAATTAAGTATCAATGAAAATAAAATTGAAAAATTTGACTATCATTTATTGTTATCGCAATTATAAAGCAGTTTTAACCACCTACCTGCATACATATATACATCCTCTTATTTCTAAAACTTTTCAATTATTTATATTTCTTTTTAATATTTTCTCCAGTTGTTGCTAGCATTCTCCTATTTAATAGAATTCAAATTACAAGTTCTTTTAGCAGTATAATTGGTCATATATAATGACTAAGGTAAAATTCAATTGGTTTATTATAACTTAAAGGGTTTGATCTGACATCTGTTGTTAATTTTATAAATTATTTCCTGATTCCCCCTTCTAAGGTTTAATATTTTCATATATATATATATACACATGCACAACTCTTTTGTGTGTGTAGATAATCTGATATCACTGACCACATGTCATTAACACCTATAGAATGTTTTTAACAGGACAACCCACTTTTGATGCAATTTTTTTTCAAACTTCATTTGATACTTATCACTAGGTACCTCCAAATATTCACTAAAAAAAACAGGATATATGACGAAAAATGCCCGTAACATAATAAAAACAAAATTTTATCATTGTAATCTTTGTTATTATTAAGAGGGAAGATCAATGGATTTTTAGATGTGCAAAACAAATTATCTTTTTTAAAATCTTGGAAATTTTGGTTAAAAATTGTTTTTTTTTTTTTGTTTTTTTTTTTTTCATGTGTGTGTCAATGCAAGCATCTTTTTGCAGTGATTTGAAAATCAGATTAATGAAATTTTCAGGTCTTATTCCGAAATAAACTAAATTATTTTTAAAATATTTGTTTTAGAAAAATTTTTCTTTTTTTTTTTTTTTTAAAAAACAAAAACAAAAGAAACATCTGTTACTCTCCACTCATTTTAATTTCGTGAAATTTTGAGAAATTCTTTTTGACATTGCTTAATTATTTGTTATAAGAAGTTCATGGAGAATTTAAATCCTCAAATTTTTTGTGGGTCCAACAGAACCTTAGCTGAAAATAAGAGGTACCTATAATAAATTTTAAATTCAATGAAATATTAGAATGCTTAAAATATTTAAATTTTTTGGATTATTGGGTACTTTAAAAAAAAAAAAAATTATATATTAAGGAAAAAAAAACCTTTTACATTGTATTTTTTTATGTAATTTTTCTAGCTTAGTTAAATTTCCAAAATATGAAGGTGTCAATAAATCACTGAACACATGAAAAAAAATACCTAGTCAAATTATATCCCCTCTTTAAGAGACTTGATTAATGTAAGATTTATTTTTAGAAATTGTTTTTATTTTATAGAATGTAATTTCTGTAAAACTTTGGAGAGATCAGATAAATGAAAATTTAATTTTATTTATTACTCTTAATGTGTGCTCTCTCTCTCACACACACATACATACATACATACATACATACATACATACATATACATACATATATATATATATATATATACACACACACACCTACCTACCTACCTATGTTTGGTGTGCAACTAAGGTTTCATTGGTTACCCAACTTGTCGGGTACAAAATATAGCTTATTGTTTATTTAAAAAAAATTCTTTTTTAAATAAACAATAAGCTATATCTTGTGCCCAACAAGTTCGGTAACCAACGAAACTTTAGTCATTCACAAAATGTAGGTATATGTATATTTATTAATATATATTTCTTTGCTCTGTCTAATCACATTGAGCACTATTATTGCACACCCCTTGGCTAAATTTGGTAATTATTTATTTGCTTACCAACATATGCACGCGTGTATATGGTCACTAATATCTGGTTATTCTATCTATCTATCTATCTATATATATATATATCCAAGTTCTATCATTACAGACTGTATGCCTTAAAAATATTTCCTTCCAGAAATATTCTATTTGACTGATTTTTTTTTTCCTATCTGAAATAGAATCTTTCTTACACAATAAAAAAAAAATCAATAAATTTAGAGGACAACATTATCCAGATAAATTTCTTATAAACTTTTACATTGTGAGAAAAATATTCACTTATTGACTATAGCTTTGTATTTATGACTACGAATGCTCTATAATCAGTTATTTTTTTCTGCTATTTCTAATAGTAGTAATTTGTGTTGGGAGGAAGAATTTTTATGTAATTTTACAGTAGATACTGTTTCTCATTTTCTCTTTTCTAGTTCTATATTTTACATTTTGCTTATAACAAATTTCTGGTCAAATTGCATGAATCAAGTTTAACATGATTTTTTTTCAACTTGTTGGAAGCAGGAAGTGAGTCCTTGTTAATCATCTACATACTGTTACTTTTTATCTATTCAAGTCACCAAGAGAGTGACATTTGATGGCCCCCCCCCCAAACTAATATATAAGCAAAAATTATCATTTTTGTAATTCTTTTATTTGATTTAAAAACATAACAAAAAAATTAGCAAAATTCATTTCTTAACTGAATAAAATATTTTTTTTATATATAAATGAGCGACTTCTTGTTTCTTTTTTTGTTTTTGAATTTTTAAATATTTGTTACTGTATGAAAACATTTTTTATGATTTTGCTATTTTACAAGTTTAAAAATAAACTGCTTGTTGACTCATAACTTGAGCTTTATTCCTTCAATTTCACAGCTTGAAATCCAAAGTTCAAATCCTGGATTTACTTCATATAACTCCTAAACTATTTTCATTTATTTGTAGATTACACATGCACACGTCATGTTGGTGCAACTATATATGCGCACAAACTAATGATACTGGGAATTTAAAATTAACTTTTTTTTATTTTTTTTTTAATCTATCCCAGAAGTGAGGGAACCTTTTTGTGCATGAAGGCCACATTGAAATTGATCGTCCCTTATAGAAACCACATTCACCAAGTTATTTTTTATACTTACACATTTTATATCTTTGTTAAATTATGCATAAAATAGAATTTAATAAATATATAATCTAATAAAAACGGACATTATGAAACTGAAAAACATGTTCAAACAAATATTATTCACCTTTTTGACAAATTAATGACTTATTTTGAGATAGCATTTTGATATCAGGCTCTAACATGGTGGTTTTTAGTTTTAATTGGTCTTCCAAATGCTCATCTATCAATGAATTCTTGATTTGTGTCGAGTACGAGAATGTGGATTTACAACTCTATGTTGAATAAAAACATGAAATAAGACGGTGTGCATGTTCATGAAGGTGAGGATATTATCTTTAGACAAGTTAATAAGTTTCATTTGTAACTCCTCAGGAGCCTCTGACACCTTATCTAAGTAAGGCTGAAAAGTAAGCTTTTGGGTTGATAAATGTAGCATTTCTGTGAAATTTTGTATCTGATAATTTACAAAACTTATTGTTTTCTTTGAAAAAGTCAATTATTTGTTCTCATAAAGACAACATTTTTACCAATAAGTGTCCTTGCGATAATCAGTGTGTTTTTTAGTGATAGGGCAAATGTACACTAATCACCTCATGATCTATCATCCACAAGTTCCAAAACTGACAATGCCTCATAATCTTTTGTAAGGTGTTATTTAAAATAGCAGATTTTGTACAGAGATGTTGCTGGTGCAGAATGCAATGAAAAGAAATCAGTGCATTTGGAGCTGTGGTTTGTGCAATAAATCCTTCATTTTTAACCATCATAGCTGGAGCACTATCAGTACACACCAATTTAGTAAGATTTAGCCCAACCTCATGACATTTCTCTTTGAAGTTATTAAAATATCTATGCTTGTGCCTTTCCTTTCAGGGTGCCTAAAGCAAGTAATTCTTCAAATAATTGAAAATTGTTAGTTATTGTATGAATGAAATACAATACTTGTGCCAAATCAGTGGAATCTGTTGATTCAGCCAAAGCTAAGGAGAGATATACATTATCTTTTTTTTTTATTATTATATTTTGAAGCTGCTCTGTTACATTACTGGCCAATTCATTCATGCTGTCGATCTGTATATATCCTTCTTGAAAGAGGCACATTTTTATATTTAACTTTATCTAGATCTAAACATTTTATGACTTCTACAATGGATTCCTTTATGAGCTGAATGGTTTACCTTTTTTCCAAGCAAATATACAACTTGCTTCTGTTGCAGCAATTTCCTGAATTTAATACAGAATGGAATAATTGTCTCTGTTTTTGCTTTCCATCCTTTAGTTTCTGCAGTGCAATCCTTTAAGCTTCACCCTCCAGTGTGAGATTAGTATTTAGAAGGTGATAAATGAAAAGAGTAAATGTTGAAAACATTTACTTACTCAGGTTGAGACATAGTGAGTAAGCATGTAACAAAATGGCGTATAATTTTACCAAGGAGCGTTTTTCACTGATTGAAGGGAATGGAATTTTTATTTTTTTTTTTTTTTTAATTATTTTGTTTATATTACAGCAGTCCTTCATTTGGTTAGATTTCTTCTTGTGTAGTAGAAGTTTTACTTTGTAAGTTGAGTTAAAAAAATAAATGTCATCAATGTTTTGAAAGCCCAACTGCTAAGTTGAGTTGCATTTGCATCCTTCTATGTCCAAGTATCTATTTTTTATTTTTATTTTTTTAATTTTTTTTTTTACAGCCCTTTGTATCTGTTTATATACCAGTTTAATTTCTCGCACCATTCATGAATTTTTTCTTTTCTTTTTCTCTAATTTCTCAAAAGCGATGCTTCACTAGTTGTGAGTTAATCCTTGGGTTGGTAGTCTTGTTTTCACTAAGTCTGGACTACTGGACCCAAGGATTAACTCACAACTAGTGTGCTACCAATTTCACAAATCGACATTTTAAACCTCTCGGTTATTGTCTTGTGAGACAATGTTCAAGCTTGAATTTGCAGCCTTAAACCTAATGCTCTCATTTCCATTTCTGCTGTTACTGACACCTTGGCTCCTCCTGCCACCATTCCTATTTCTTTCTTAATGGTTACCATATGATTTTTATATCTATTCTAGGCTTACTGATGAGGTTACCATTGTCTAGCTCAAGGGTCACCAAACTTTTTTCCAGAGGCCCAGATAACTGAGAGAATGACGAACATGGGCCAGAACCATTTTGTTCAATGCAATACACTGAATACACAAAAAATAAAGACAACAATTTTTTATTTGACTGATATAACTAAAACTTACATTATTGATAGATACAAAAATCAGATTAGCCAAATTTTTGCATTTTTACTTAGATTTATTTTAATTTTTCTACATTGTAAGTTTAACTACAATCTATTGATAGTTCCATATAAATAATTATATTTTAGCTCATTTGTGGCACAGTGTGGTGGCAGGCTGGATGAACTGATATCATGGGTTGGATCTGGCCCATGGGCTGTAGTTTGGAAAATCAGCTAGACCAGGGGTCACCAATGTTCTTCTCTGTCTTGTATTTTTACTTCATTCCATATGGGGGGGGGGGAGATCTCCCTTCCCCCCCCCTCAAGGTGTGATTAGTCTTGTTTGATTTTGTTTTGCTCCTAATTACAGATTTTTTTTTTTTATGTCTCACCAGCTTTACTTTTTGGAATTGGTTAGTTTCAAATTTGTATTCTTTGCTTCCAACAAATGGAATATGGCTTTTAGTCCTATTGTCTGTGCTCTGCTCGACTTAGCAGTTTTCCATAAGATTTAGCTGCTTCAAGCAGATGAGTTAAAATGGAAAGTGAAACAAGCATTGCAAAGGTCATGCAGGACTAGCAATAACTTGACAGTACTTAAAAAAGAATAAGATATCCTTAGATATGGACTAATGAATGAGAAGAATCTACTCTTGTAGATTAAATAAACGATTCAGTTTGAAATTCCCTCAAGGTTACCTAGATCAACAGGAGAAGGCTGGAGGGCACAATAGCCAAAACATTGTGATAATAACAACAAAGATGAGGACATTAGTCTGAGTGTAAATAATAACTCCTCATCCCAGAAATTCAGACAAACAATTTTTTTAAGTGTAACTTTGTCAGTCTATGGCAGGGAGTAGACAGTGCAGATCAGAAACAATAAAATGTGGAGGTGAAGTGAGCTTAAGTCTCAACAAACTTATCTTTTATTAATTCTGACCTATGTTGATTGTGTTGTTAGTCTATGGCAGTAAACGAAGTTGTGATAAAAAGCAATTAAAAAATATCAAAAGGAAAATCACTAGTCATGATTCAAAATTATTGATATCAGTGTTTTACTTGTACATAAATTTGTAGGACTGAAGAATTCAGTTGAAGAAATAATGTTTTTACTGCATTTTCACTAATATATTCTTTGGTAGATGCTCCTTTATCTAGATTTGTTTTTCTAATGTCTGGTAGTGGCATAATACTGTAATAATCAGCCATTGAAAATGAAATTAAAAAATTTGAATTCCAGCTTGTGTTCACTTTGTACTGACAACCTTGGAAAAAGTATGAAAACTTTCACCTTATGCTTTGTCCCATTGACAAAATATCTGGAAAAAAATGTTTCATGCTACAATGGTCAATATAAAAAAAAAAAAAGTGTGGATAAGTGATCATTTGGCAAAACCACTTTTCTATAACTACTTTACCAAACAGGTAAAGAAAAAAAAAGAACTTTACATTTGACTAATCCCTTTCAACTTTGACAGGGATTAATCAAAGTGGGAAATTTAACTACGTATAAAATATAGCTACTTTGGGTGATAAGAATACATCTGTGAAAATGTTGTACTGAAAACAACTAAGGTTGAAGATACCGCTGCAAATATTTAAATCTTCATGAGTCTTTATATGAATCTTGACTTCAAAATTGTATACATATGCAAGACTCTTGAGCAAATTATTTCTGAACCTGCAACCCAGTACAAACTGCCACATGGACAGGTGGCTGGCATCTAAAACAGCTCCACCAATAGCTTTTCTGCTGGAGGGAAGGGTGGCACGCCACCCACAGGATGATATAGAAGACCTGTCAAAAGGTGGATGGGCTTCTTATAGGAGCATACATACATGCATATATATGCATATATATATATATATATATATACACACCAGGTACAACAGCAAAATTGTTCAATTATTAGATTAAGCTCTGAACCGTTGAAATGATTAAAGATATCTTACTGGAATTCTCTGGGGTTTTTATAACACTACTGGGCTCTACTTTGAGTGATAGGAATGCATAATTACTCTCAATGCTTAATAGAAGAATCGTGATGAAATCTATCATAAACGAAAATGACATGTTCATCATTAATTAATCATAGCTAAGGATCAGAAGCTCACAAAGTTTTGAAATAAAGTTCAAATATATATATATATATTGTTCCAGGATCATTTTCCAACTTATTCAAGCTGATCTTCACCCATTCTAACTTTCTGTCCTGGAGCAACAAGGTGTTTCACATGTTTCATGTATGACATAAGTTTTTTTTTCACTGCTCTTTGGACTGTCATAGATCAAAACTCTTCTCTCATTGATCTTTTTAGCTCTGAGTTGATATGATGATCCCTCTTCGTGTTGCGACCTCCTGATCCAGTTTTCCTCTCTATGGTTCCCTCTTTTTTAATTCACTGTTCTCTTGATGGTTCTTGAATGGATTTTGAAGATGGAAGCTGGAGTATGAATATTGGTACCATTACTGAAGGCCTGAATGATCTTTTTCTTCTCACCATTGCTCATTTGGGAAGACAGTTGGTCTGACACAAAACGATTTGAACCTGTTCTCTTTTTATCTAAATAACTCAAAGGTTTTTTCAGTGATTCTTATGAAAAATGGTATCAAGATGGCTAAACATCTTATCTGAAAACCTGGAAAAAAGAAACAATTAGTTTAGTGGCTTTTTAAATATTAAACATTTTGTGGAATGTTACACCATTTGGACAATTTTGTTGTTATACCCATTATATCATAGTATCTCAAGCCTTGAATGGCAACCTACATGTTTCAATAAATACACTCAATGTACTTGGACTACTGTATCTAAGTTGGGTGTCAGGATGAGCATCTGGCCTTGTAAAACCTTGCATCAAATCATTATGACAATTTCTCTGTCAAGCAGGAACCACCTTGCTTTGTGCAAAATTAATCCAGGTCCTATCTCAACAACAACAAAAAAAACATGGCTATATAGGTATATACTTAAGCCAACTTAATATGAAGTAACAATAAGAAATACAAGAAAGTAATGCTTCCTATTTTATTATGTTAGTGGTAGATTTTGATGGTATGGCAATACAATTAGCACCCTCACATCAATAACATATATATATATATACACAGGGTGTCCATAAAGTTTGTGTGCACTTTAAAAAACTTTTAAATTTAAAGTGCACATGAACTTTATGGACACCCTATATATATATAAGGTACTACAATTAAGCTTTTTATTTAATTTTTCTTGTGTTCGAACAAAAACAAGTGTTTTCTTTCCTGGATACAGAGTGTGTAGAAACTGTACAAATGTTCTATAATTCTGAGCGCTTTTGGATATACTTTTAGCCATTATCAAGGATGATTTCATTTTTACTTTTTAACTGGATGTATGAGTTGTGTGTATGTATCTAGAGTTATGGGGATGTTTTATTTTATGAATGTAGTATATTGTAGCTGTGTTAATAGTTAATATTATTGAGTGTCGGCTATTCTTTTTTTATTATTAAGGCTTCCATTATTTTTAATCTTTTTTACATTTAATGAAACATGTACAAAAGAGGGATTGCTGCCTAAACACACACACACACACACACACACACACACACACACACATATATATATATATATATGTATATATATTATATGCCTTGTTATGCATAGTTGATTGTCAGTGTGGTAAATGGTATCTGACATGAAAGTCTGTATGAAGTAGAGGCATTTAATTGGATTACTCCATACAAGAAAAATTGCAACATTGATATTCCTCAATATTTGCTGAATGTTTATGGAGACCAAATGGTGGATGTGAGTACTGTTAGGCAGTGGGTAATGTATGTCAACAGTGATGAGAGCAGTCTGTCAACCTGAATGAAGAGAGACTTGAGAATGCATAGCCAGTGGTGGTGACTGTGGAAAAATTATGTTTTATAGCTGAAAAGCTTGCTCTGCCTGTAGCTATTGTGGTTTCTATGGAAATAAATCAGAAACATTAATTTTGGTATGTACATCATAAAGAAATTAAATTAGTGATATTTTGTGTTAAGGTACTGAATCAGCCATATGAGTTGAATGAAGAGTTTTTGAGAAAGCTTTTCTTTATCTGCTGTAACCTATTATCAACAAAATGTTGACATGAAGGCATAGTTCAAGTTGCAAAACTCAGTTTGAGATTCAAATATTGCAAGCACTGGGGAGAAATATCTTTTCTCTTTTTAATCATTTCATTCCAAGCAAGGCAATAAAATCACTAGGATGTAAAAGGTTACTGATTGTTAGTGAATATATGAAAAACTGCTATTAAGAAGAGAGGACAATAAAAGAATAAGAATTAAAAAGATGGACAATAACAATTGACATTCCACTTAAATTTTTGAAGAGCAAAGTTGACTGGGAAGGAAGAAACCATAAGAGAGTTCCACAAACAAGAAGTGCGATAAAAGAAACTGTTAGAATAGAACTTACAATTACATATAACCATTTCAACTGTAAAATAACTATCTCTTGCCCTATCAGTCAGGCCTAGAATGCACTGATTGCAACCTCTGCAGAAGAGTAAGACCTTCCCAAAAGGAACCACCTTCAGGGTGGATACTTGCAAACTCAAATATAAATCTGACCCATGTTTACCTACAAGACTCAAAATTGATAAATAATAAATAAAAACAGATTTCAACATTAAATAACCTAACAATGGTTGATATATCATAAAATCCACTGAACCAACCCAACTATCTCAACCATTAAATATTTCCAAAATAATAGAAACAATCTTCTTTTTTGTGCTGTGCTCTTTCAGGGTGTGGGTGATCATGGCTCCTACAACCTTGTAGTTCTTAGCAACATTTGTCCCTTTGCCAAATTATCCACTCTGTTCTACCATGAATTCTCACAAGCTCAGGTAAGTGATCTGCTATCTTTCCCTATCCCTTTTGCTTTCTATATGTCCTGTGGTGAGTGTCAAATTCTACATTTCTTACTAATTATGTCCCTCAGAAATTTCAGTTGTCTCTGTTTCTGATTACAAGTGTCCTTTTTATTTCCACTTTCCTTAAGACTTATTTGTTACAACAGAAACAATATCTATAATATACTGATGATAATTTAACTTTCCTTGAGCTCGAAAAGAATTGTGATCACTTACAGATTTGGTTGCTGTACACAGGTTTTAAATTTAGCATTGATAAACTAAAGATTTTCTTACTTGACATTTTCTACAACTCCTTTCCTACAGACAAACAATGCAAGTCTCTCATTACTCTATCACTATTTCCATGGAAAGTGTTCAGATGAACTACATTCCTTAGTTCCACCTGTTCTAGCCTTTACAGTTAAGAATCATCATATCATATACATTGTAGCAAATCACTTTCATATTCCTTTGGTGAGATGTAAGTTCCACTTAAATAGTTTCTTCTCTTGAACTGCTACATTATGGCACTGACTCCCAAGAGGATGCTTTCTTGATCACTACAATCTTAACCTGTTCAAATCTAGGATTAACCATTATCTTCCCCAAATATCCCCATAAACTATGCCTCTTACACTATAACCCTCTATCTCTAGTGGCTCTTAAGTCTTGTACAGAGTGGAAATCATTGTAAAAAATAAAGAAAAACAAACTGTTACATGCAGAAAACTTGTAGTTGTGAAAAAAATGGTTGTATCCCATAAATAATCTTTTGATTGAGATTGCTTTTTTAGCATTATTTCAGACTTGTCAATTTAAAAAAAACTTTAAACCTAGATATTTAAATCTCTAACTGCAGAAAATCACGGAGAAACAGAAAATAGCCCCAAAAATGTTAACTCCAAAACATTATTCTTCGAATTCACCAGTTATTATCCAAAGGAGACATGATGAGACATGATTTGGGACCAATATTAACACATTTCAGGTTAATATTTCACTTATAAACAAACCCCGATTATGTAAATCTGTTACAAAAATATTACCTCTGCACTAATTTAACTAAATCATGGTCAGAAACAGTGAAATAGTTTTCAAAGTACATGTGTAGACGGATTTTCACACGGCAGCCATTTTCGTTGAAAAAGCTCGAAGATTTATTTTTAAGGAGAATCTTGTAAAACTGGAAGACTCGGCTTATGATTTGAACGAAATAATGTGCTCAAAACTGTTTTTGTCCTACATTACTTTCTTTTTATTATATATCATTCTTTTTTTCTATCAACCGCCATTTTCTTTCGGTCCGCCATCATTTTTGTGTTACCGCCATTTTTTTCGATCCACCATTATTTTTGTGCTCGCCGTCATTTTCTTTCGGTTCACCATTTTATTGCATTTCTGTCATTATTTTAGGAAAAGACTCCCTCTTTTTTAAAAGGATTCTATGATTCTACAGGTACCGGAGCTCCAGTTTGTCTTAAATTGATCCTCCTCGAGATGCCAAAACAAATATGCTCATATCACGTGGTTTCTTAAAATTTACAATTTTTAAAGTTCGTAATTTGGAGTACTTAATCGATAGTAATATATGGTGGGAAAAAAGACTCCAGATTACGAATTTGTTTTGCTTTAACACAGCAAACTGACTCACCATATTAACTTTTTTTTTTTTTTTTTTTTATAAAAGAAAAATTTTTATTCGTGATCTGTAGTGCTTATGGAGCAAAACAAGATTACTTCTGGTAAGTACCGATTGTACAACTTTTTGAACTTTACCACAATTTAAACAAATGACTTCTTTTTCATTAAACTACTTTTAATTGACCTAAAATAAGTTTTACATAAGATCCTATAAACTTGAAATTCAGCAATTAATTATAAAATTTTAAATAAAGGACGACTTCAGTTTTTATTCAAATTGATTAGGATCTTTTTAATTTATGACTTAAATAATAAATTGTAGATTACGGATCTCTATTCTTAATTTGTTTATTGGTCAGTGTACTTGGAACTATAATTAGCTATTCATAAGATTTGAAGTTTTTCTGAGTTCAAGTTGTTATTGCCTTACTTAAGTTGAAGCAGAACTTAAAATAGAAAACAACGATTTCATACAAGTCAGATTTGCGAAACTGCTGTGGTAGTTATGTATTTTCTTTTGGTACTCGGATGATTTTTGACACTCCTCACTGGAAGATTGATGTATTGTAACATTATCAAAGCTTTCTCTTAAGTTTAGTAAATAAATACTTATGAGTTAGGTTTTGGTGTGTATGGAGAGAGAATTCTTAGATGTTGATGATGAGGGTCAAACTTTGGTTGTTAATGTTATATTGTTATTTCTTCGTATTTTGGTGTAAATAAAAATGTGTATTACAATTTAATATTCATTCTTTTTTGAGAGGACTTTTTATTACGTTAAGAAATAGAAAAAAAAAATGTATCTCATAAGATCCGTCACAGGAGTTCGCTTCTGCTAGGAAGTTGAAAATAATATTATTAGCTCGATCCCCAAGGGGCCATTCTCCCAAAACGGTACCTCTCCTTCGTGGCAGGGTCTAGGATCATTATCTGACTGTTCCCAGAAACTGGAAGTGTCGAGGGAGCTTGAGCAATTTTTCTATGGTATTGATTACTGAAAAATTCACATTATTCTTCTTACTTAATCTTCGACCTTGTGTCAACTCAAATTCAATTGCGACGTGGACGCACGGATAAAATCAAAGATAGAGAAGTCTTTCTAAAAATGTTTTGTTTAGTTTACTAATGTTTGGTGCTCATATGCTTATGATCAATTTTAAATTTTTAGGGGAGAGAAAAATGAAAATTGATTGAATTGCTTAAAAAAATATTTGATAGTTTTTTTTTTAAATTCATTAAAATGGCAAATTTAGCTTAATGATAATGAATGATTATCTACACATTTGGTTGTAATCAAGTAACTTGTTTTACCTCTATAAATTCAGTCAAATGCTTTGTAATTAATAATTAATTAATTGTTTTGAATTCTCTAAAAAAATCTAAATTCTCTTTAGCTTGCGATGTTATTTATTACTTACATGAAAAATATTAGTAATTTTGGTAACTAAAATGAAACAAAATATTGAGAACTAGATTGATCGGAATATTTGGCATTATTTTCAGTTTTTGTTCTATTTCACTTTTTTTTTCTTATTCTACATCATTTTTGCGTTCGCCGCCATTTTCTTTCGGTCCACCATTTTTATGTTTATTTCTTTTTATTGATTGGCAAAAGCCCAGGAAATGAAAATAATTTTTTCACGTATGTATTTTTATTTAAAAGGTAAATAAATATGATCCCAATATAGACAGAATGAAAGATGCTACAAAAATTTAACAAAATAAAATTAAAAAGCTTACTTTTTAAAATTACTTTATTTTAAAATCGAAATAAGTTTTTATTAATGAGCTATTTAAATCGTTCCCCTAATAATTTCACTTTATTTATGTGAGAAATATTGGGATTATTGTTTACAAAAAATACCAGGCGCGCGCGCACACACACACACAAATTAAAATAAATTAAATAAAAACGCCATACGCGTTAATTTTACACTGAAAAATAGATTCTCAGTACTACTTAGACTGGTCTACTTACTCATGAAAAAATAAGGAAATATTTTTCAGGGTCGATCTTTCTTTTGTAGATCTTTTTCAAGCCAGCACATTTGTTAGGATCGAAAAGTTTTGTTTGTTTTTCTTTATCCATCGACACTGCAAAATTGATCCCTGATTTTTCTTTTAATTTTTTAGAGTTACTGAACTTAATTGTTACTTACAAGCCCCAAGAATGAAACTAAATAATTAGAATCATATCTGCATTTTTTTCTTCTCTGGATTAAAAAAAAAAAAATTGTGGGATGATTTTTCTTGGAAGGGCATGCACAATGGTTAGGGAATAATTGTTTTAAATTAAAGGAAGAATAAGCGTAAAAAATATTTTCTGGTTATTTAGAAATCTTTATGAAAAAAAAAAAATCTCCTTTCGTACGCAAAACAACTGAGTAGAAAAACTGTAAAAAATCGGGAATAAATTTTATTTTTACTGTATCGATAATATGAACAGGACTCTTTTCTAAAATGGCGAAAAAAAAAATCAATATTTTTCGGTTCTGATAATGTCGCACCTTGAGCAAGGTCTAACGAACCAATGCTAATCAAAAATTATTCCCCTAAAATTTTGTATTTTTTAAAAGTGGACCAATTTACTTAAGTAGTGCCAATTTCTCTACATGGCGCAAATGAGAAAATAAGCTTTTAATATTTATTCTAGTTTATTTCTGTATTTAATTTCTGTCAGGGCCGAAAAAAAAAAAATTATAACCACACTGAAAAAGACTGTCGGAAAAACAAAACAAAACGAAAGCACCAGGATTGGTGTTTGGTGACGTCATAACATGCATCACTACATTACAGAGGGGATTTCTCCTTCAGACAAGTTCCTTTAAGTGTGTGTGGATTAAATCTGAAAGTAAATAGAAACATAGTTTAAAAAATAAATGAAAAAGATGTCAGGTGTGTGAGTTCATGCCATATGTTTCTGATAGGAACTTTTTTGTTTTCTTTTTTGTCTTTTCATTTATTTTTTTGTCAAAGAGAGATCTTAATTTTCACTTCTGGATTCCATCACGGTGCCCCACATGTCACATTTCTTCAGGTTAATTTCTAACAGGCCTATTTGGTTTAGTCAATTTATGTCTGTATTATCTAAAACATGTTAAAACCGTCCAAAAATACACAAAACAGGTTGTTGTTTTTTTCTCTTTAAACAAAAAAGTTATTAAAAAATACAATACGAAAACACTTGCCAACAGTTTCTCTATAAATCAATTTTCTTTTGACATTTGCCTTTTTAATCATTCTACAATATTTTTGAACTTCATCCGATGAAAACTTTCATTTGTTGTAAAATATATTCCCATCAATTTTTGCTGCAAAGTGAATTCCTTTTTGTCAGTTTGTTGTTCACAAGTAAAAACATATTTTGGAGAATAAGTTTCCAAAATTCTTTCAGCAGATTCTCTTGTAATGGATTCATTATGTTTTACAATAAATTTATCTGCATAGTCAAGTATAGCAAAAGAAGCACAAATCAACTCTGCCATTTGGCTAGATGGAATTGTAAGACCTCTTTGAGAAAGTAAGTCAAAGTACTGCTTCCCTCTAGCATCATCACTATCATTACCCACCATGACCAAGGAACACATTTCACATTGAAAACGTTTAAGTAATTTGTTTTTGAATTTTCTCTAATAAAGGAAAAAATGGTAATGGAAATTTCTTCAGAAATAATTTTAGGCTTGTTGAGATGTATAGTGCAGTAGTAAGGCATAAAACATATTAGTTCGGCAGAAAATGAAGGACAACCTTTTGCTAGTAATGTTGTCTTTTTTGTAATTACTTCAGAATTGAGTATATGGTTGTTCCCCCACCATGTTTTATGTGTAGTTTGGAAAATTTTCTAACATGCTAAATCTTGTGCGTTTGTCCATGTATAAACCACTGTGGTAACGGTAAAGGGGTTCCATTACACTGTGGAGTTGGACATAAAGGCTTTGGTCAATGTGAATACATTTTTCTTTTATAAATAGAAAATGTGTTTCAGGGTTAAAGACTATTCTACAAATTAGAATATAATTTACCTTTTTTTTTTTTTTTTTTTTTTTTTTAAATTCAAAACCATCAAAACACTTTTCTTCTGAGTAAAAACCTTTATCGTATCAGCTGAAATATAAAAATCATGTAATTCATCAGTTTGGATCAGTCGTTTTCCCTTGCATTCGACAAAAGAGACGATTTTAAAAAAATTTAAAAGAATGTATTGTAAGCTTTCGTTTTCCTTTCAAAATAAACCTCTCTCCAAAATGTTTCATACAGAGAACTGACTTTTTCGTAGGATACCAATCAATACGATAATGAATTTTTCGGAGGTCGGATTTTCCAAGAGTAAAAGAAAATGTTGATACTTTTTCACTGTTAGTAACATATCCACTAGAACAACCAAATGCAATACATTTGTTAAACATGTTTATTAAACAAAATATCACAATGAACTTTATAATTTAATCATTATGGAATGGACTATGAGGTAGAAAATTTACCAAATAGTGTCTATTTGCAAAACGGGCTGTATACGCAATTGAAAATCATAAAAGCGAGGTAACTCACAGCTGTTTATATTTTGTGGATTAGTTTGTTTTGTTTTGTTTTTTTTTTTAAGTGTAAATATGCATTTTAGTGTTGAAAATATGTCTAGGGAATTGAAATAACATCTGATAAATTCTACGTAATTATTGTATGTTGTTAATTTACATTCTAAGAATTCAATTCTTAAAGTTACCTCCCTTTTAGATTAACAATTTTCTAAGCAGCTCTATTCACATTTTTTTGCTTTTGTTTACATCAGCCTGTTAAAATTCAGCTTGTTATGTGACATGTGGGGCTGTATAATACTAGTTGGCCATGATTCCACACCTGAAGATGGCTCTAGAATAGCTCAATCAAAACATTAATAACAAAAAAACCCACATTTAAAAAATGAGTTCAAATAACCAGACAAAATTTTTTGCAATAAAATAAAACTTTAATGATTTTTATATTTACCACGTACCACCAGACGAAAAATGTATGCTTTTTTTTCCCAAAAAATGAAAGCAAAAAAAAACAAAAAACGCTATGGCTATGCCTTGTTTTTTTTTTTTTAAATTACCAAAAAATCCAATTTAAATTAAATTTTCAGTATGAATTGTATGCTGAAGGTTATTTTATTAAAGTACTGCAGAAATATTTATATTGTGAACACTTTAAAAAAATTGTGGGCTGGGGTGATGACAATTTTTTTCTTTATTGTTTTATAAAGAAAAATCCATGATGGTTTTATTTTAGTAAAATATGCAATATCAAACCAGAACATGTTGAAAATTTGTCTTGAAATCTTAAAAAATGAATTCAATAAAACTTAAATATATGCCAAGAAAAATCTCCAATGAATATTTACTTTTGGAAGATTGTTAATTTCAATGTGATTTTCTTAAAATTCTTCTGGTCGCTGATGGCAAAAAGTGATATTTTCATGAAAAAAAAAAGAAAAAAAAAGATGTTTGAAGAATTGAAAATATAAAGTTTCATGACATTTTCACAGAAGTATTTTTAAAATAATTTTATTTATTTTCACTGCTGTTAGATTTTTTTGTATGGAAGATCAAATAGAAAAAAGTTTTGAATCATCTCCCTTGATTATATCTTTCACTCTTGGAGATTTAATATCTATCTTAGTATTGAGTTTACTATATCTATAGAACTGTCATATCTGTTTTCCTGCTATTTTACAGCTTTTGTACAAAAAAGCCAAGGCTTGCCTTTACCAATTTAAAGGATAAAAGTAAGTTCTTTTAATTCTATTTTAAGAAAAATTTTAATTTAATTTTTTTAATTTTATTTTAAGAAAATCTTTTGTCTTTTTTCCCCCCATTGTGAACAAGAAAGTTTTCATAACTATTGATTTTATTAATATAAAAAAATGTGTGCATGTCTAAAATTTACTCTTAAATAAAATATTTTCTTTTTTATATTAACATAGTGTATATATTTAAAGATATTTAAGGTACTAACAAAAACAAAATCATTCATTTTTACTTTTTTTTCACTTGGTAGTGAACTGAAGAAAATTTTTGGCTGGCTAAAATAATAATTTACTCATAAATGAAAAATGTAAATGCAATGAGTAAAAGTATCACTTTTTTTTTCTTTTTTTTTTTTAAATCATTTAAAATTTCTTTATATTCCTATTAATATAAAAATTATAAGTTTCAGAAAAACCTATTGAAATCAAAATATATTCCTAATTTATTGGTTATATAAAGGTTTAAAGCAATTATTTTTAAAGATAAGTGAAACCAGTTTCTGTATTTTGGTAGTTTTGGTAATCTGTATTTAATTCAATTCAAGACTGATTGATTAAAAGTGGGGAATTGTGGGAGTAGACTCTTATTGTTTTACCATTGAGCTTTACTGGTATTTTTAAACAGTAGCTGAAAACAAATGTTTTTTTTTGCTGTTTTAGGCAAAACCTAATATTTTCCCCAAATCCTGTTAATTGATCCTTAAATTCACTAATTTTCTTTTAAACAAATCTCTAGGACTGATATCTAATTTGTAAGAAATTTTTAAAATATTGTAAATGTTCTATTACCTTTCAATTAAAATGAAGGCTCGGTGATAAACTGACCATGACAATTTCAAAAATTGTTTTAAAAACTTATTTAAATATGTAAAATTATTTTTTTTTAAATAAAACCAAAATTTTACTAAAAAGGTGACATTTAAATTACATCAGATGCATTTTAAGGTTTTAATATATCGTAAAATCATCTCTTTTATTGTCCCTCAGCATAATTTAAATTATGCTTGCTTTTGTTCGTAGAAATGACTATACCAACCCTCCTCTATATTCTCTCAATATAATTCTATTTTAAGCAACAAGAATGAATTATTGCTTTTGATATTTCATTGGAAATAAGTTGAATTTGAATCACTAATAAAAGAAAATGACATTTGTATTTTTCAATATATTTATTTTAAAATATAATAACCATTACCTAAATTTTGTCAACATTGGAGTTGTAAAACAGTTATTAATCAGTTATTTCTGAGTTTTACTTCATTTCTTTTTTGATTACTTGTTAAATGTTTATTTCTTTATAAAATGATTACATTTACACAAGATTTTATTATGTGAGTCAATGTTTGCACAATAAAATTGGTATTAACCAACCAATGTTGGTAAAATTATCAGGACATATTTCTCTTTAGATGTGTAATATATTGTGTAAGTTTCAGCTTGTAATGTTCATCCTTATTAAAATATTGATAATAATAAATTGAATTCTGGGTGTCAGCTTATGTCATGCAGAGAAAGTAAATGTTATTTTAATCTTTATTTGTGAATAAATCCAAAAGATATAGACCACATAAGCATATTTGATTAGCACAATATGCTATATACCTGAATAAATTTATAATTTTTACTATTTTGACTTTAACATTACTCATTGTAGTTTTTATTACTAACCAAAGAGCTTGAATATTGCTTTTCAATCTCATATACAATGATTGAATGCAATTTAAAAAAAAAAATTATTGGAATAATAGTTGGAGAGGCTGAGAGCCATTTCATTAATTTGCTAACTTTGAAACTTTTCTTGCCAAGATGTGCAATAGTCAGCTTTGCAGAATGTAAAATAGCATTGAATATATTCTTTGGCTTACTGCTTTTTGGTTGTGACTTGTACTGCTCAAAAACAATTTTGCCAAAGAACTTACAGTAAAGCTCTGCATTTATCTTGAGCCATCAACTTTGAAGGGATTTATAATTTTACTACCTACGTTACAAGGCCTAAACATTACACAATTTCTTCTTTATTGTCTTCTATTGTATTGATTGACTATTTCATTGAATGAACTGATATCTCACCCAACTATCAGGTTCATCCAATGTCGCTCTACATCATTCACTAAAAATTATTGTTGAGAAATTAGTTTTCCTGTACTTCTTCCCTATGATTAAATATGGTAGTTTGGTTACTTTCATGTC
Source organism: Acanthosepion esculentum (assembly GCA_964036315.1). Taxonomy (NCBI): domain Eukaryota; kingdom Metazoa; phylum Mollusca; class Cephalopoda; order Sepiida; family Sepiidae; genus Acanthosepion; species Acanthosepion esculentum. The sequence goes on along the minus strand of OZ038488.1, from coordinate 93,761,965 downwards.
TTTAGCCAATGTTCTTAATGTTCTTTCTCTATTCACAACACTAGTTTCTTCAACTATTTTCTTGCTGGTAATCCCTGCTTCTATTAATATTTCTAATAAAAACAGATATTCTATGCTGAGATTCATACTATATTATATTTATAAGTATATCTTGAAAATTTAACCAACATCATTTGGTTAATACTAATTTTATTGTGAAAACATTGACTTGCATCATAAAATCTGATATTGGCCTCATAAAAATGTATTGATATCATAGAGGTTACATATAAAAACAACATCAGTATCTGCAGCATATGTATCATAAAATTATTAAATGGGCTATCTATCTATCTATATATATATATATATATATATATATATATATATATATATATATTAATTAATTAATTAAACAATGTAAATTATGTTGACTGGTCTACCCATTTGAGAGACTTAATAAAGAAAATATGCTCTCCTGCTGCATTTGCACCTGTGTACCCATTTTGGGGGAAAATCACTAATCTGGTGTGTTTTAGATTTCTCAGCTACAGAGAGTCTCATATCCCAGCATGGTTCAATTATCCTTTTTAAAGAACTTTGGTGTTATGTGACATTCTGTGGCCAAGAGGTCAAAAGCACACTGGATCAGATGGTGGGTTTCCCTACAAAAGGAGACATGGATTCAAACCCTGCTGGAGAGCACATTTTCTTTATGAAGGATCTTGAATATGCATAGGCTGGTAGATGTAATTGATGCAAAAATAGGGCATTTACTAAAACACATGTATCCACTAAAATTTAATATTAACAGTACAAAGAAGTAATGTTAAATTAAAAATAAAATCCATTAATTCTTTATATATATAATTATATATATATATATATATTTATTTAATCCAATGACTATTCAATCTTGTGTTTTGTGGGTAATAACTACTTGAGGAGGGATGGTAGTAGTTAATACTCATGGATCCAAATTGGTTGTTTTTGTTTATCATGCAGGAGCGAGAGCATCGTCCACATCTACATCAAAGTGAGTGCCTGGGAGGCCCAAGATGTCATGATCTTGGGCCTCCCAGGCACTCACTTTCCTTTAACCTGAAAGTCACAGGCACACTTGAGAGCACCACTGGAACACTCCATATGTCCATACCAGTGAAGCCTTCTCCCTCTCAGAAATACAGGTGATAAATGGAACTCTCTTAATTTTAAGTGTCTGTCACCCATGAAATTTTTAGTTATGTGCATGTTTGTTACATTTTTAATAAGATCTCAAAAATATAGCATTTACTTTATATATGGTTGTCTGTAGGATACTGAGCACAGTATTAAAAAAAATCAACAATAACCTACATTTAATTGGAATTGCATTTCAATTAAATATGTATATTTGTGTGTACACACACACACACACACACACACACACACACACATACATATATATATATATATATATATATATATATATATATATAGAGAGAGAGAGAGAGAGAATTATTTGTGTGGACCTGTTATACACTGATTATTAGCAGGTTAATCTAATGAGAATTCAACTAACACTAGAAAACCCACTAATGTGGTCTTGTATCAAGCTAAGGAAGATTTAGTATATCTTATTTAAAATGATGTTTTCATTTAGAACTATTTTGAAAATATTTTAATTTTGTGTTTTCATATATGAAGATACAGTGTAACCCGGATATAAGAGAAACCTGTAAATAAGAGATTTTCTCTGGTCCCAAATTAGAGCCTGTGTTAATAAAACAAAATAGACCAAACCCGGATATAAGATAAACCCGGATATAAGAGACTTCTTCTCCAGTCCCGACAACCCTCTTATATCTGGGTTACACTGTAATTCCAAAGTGAACCAATTCAAAATCAAATATTTATTCCCTCCATTACTTACCAACCTGCAATTCAATATCTCCATTTTATTTACTTAATGCTCTTCGCATTGGGTGGACGGGTGTGTTCTGATTTGAAAATGGCATGGAAAGCACCTCGTTAATCTTTTGTTGCAATTCCATCTCAGTTTGCATTTCCTTCTTGTGTTCTTCTGCTTCAATTGCTTTTTGTTTTTCCAGTTGACGTTTGTTAAAATATATTTGTCCTTGAAGGTCATGCCGATATTGCAAAATCTTATCCCGCTGTCTGGCAATTTCTTCTGCCTGATCACGTTTATACGCTTCAATTCTCTGCAACACTTCCTGCTTTTCTTGCTCACTTTCTTCTCGTTGCTTGTTATTCTCCACCACTGAGGAGCAAAAAAAGAACAAACATGGGGGAAAAGTTGTTTCAAAACTCTTACAGGTTTCATGTTTTTAGCAATAAAATCAATTTCTTTATAAAAGAGAATATTCATGTAGAATTGCATTGTTTACAACTTGTTATAGATTTTTAAAAAGTTCAACTGGTACAGTAGAAACAAGTTGATATTGTGAAAAAAGAAAGAACTGTTGTGATGTGTGACTATTTCTTATCTTTCATTATATTTGACAAGCGGATAGATAGTTTTATGCAACAAGAATACCAAGTAATATAATAACTATAATGAATGTCACATTCTAAGATACTATTTCATACACTACAATGATTTTTTATAACCAACATTATAACAAGAAAACAATCAAACTAAATATGAGTTTGTCATATTAATATCATTTCAGTTTATGAAATTATTTAGAAGTTATCTACAAAATTAAAATCATTGCTTTATAAAAACATGAGAGGGCCTAAACTGCAGCCTATACTAGCCTAAAGGATAATCTAGACTTGAAAATAAGCAAACAGAAATCACTTGCATCCCTTTTATTTTCTATATTTTATAAGACCTATGAGTTTAAGAGATAACATTGGGAAGTAGAGTTGATGTTGCTTCTCATGTTTATGCCTTTGGTAAAACATGAGCTTAAATTTCTCTACTTCTTGTCCTGTTTGTTAATTTGATCTTGTCTTGTCACAGGAAACCAGTAAGACATGGGGAAGGTTAAAAGACAGATGAATGCATGTAATGGTACAATGTGCTCTGTATTTGCTTACTATTTGTACAAAAGAAAGAAAAAATGTTTTTTCATTACTGACAGTTTTACATAAGAATTAAGACACTGGATATGGTCAACAACTCAGATGAGAGAATTTTTTATCATTTCTGCTGTGTACATTTTTCAGTCATATTTATGCAGTTTTTATTTGGTTCTGACAAGTACAAAATAGTTAATTCTAACAAATGTCTTTTTTCCTGCATATGATGCCCTCTCAGTATCAAGAAACAAAATATTAGCTATTCCCAGAATTGTTCACAGAACTGTTATAATTCTTTTTTGTTGTTATCACATTTTCAATGATACAACATTTCTCAGATGTGCAATCCACATGAAAAACATGTAACACAAGTGATTCTGTATTTCATGTGTAATGTTACAATTTCAAACATTTCCTTTCTGTTGGCTGCTATTTTCTGTTTACCCTATCTCATGATTTATTTCAAAATTACAGAAGGCTGTAAAATGAATTAACCAAAACATAATAGTATTTACAAAAAGAATGTGATCAGTTTGAACAACTCTTGGAATGATAATGTACTCTTCTCAAAAGTACATAAAGTCTTTAATACAAACAATAACTGATATTATTCTAGTTACAACATTTTATAGTAACATTGGGAATAACTTTCTATCTAGCTTAACAAAGAATAGAATAACTGTTCTATAAGAAAAAAATTATTTTTTACAAATATTTTTCTACTTTTTACTTACATCTGTCCATCAACTGCCGACTCCTAATCCTCATTACATCATTGATTAATCTTCTTCTGGCTTCTTTTTCTTGTTGCCACTTGTCCAGACGTTTCTGCCATTGCTTCTCAACATCTTCATCAATAATACGCTGCATCTCTCTTTCTCTAGCTTTCTCTTCAGCCAAAAGCTTACGTAGATGAGTCAGGTATTTTTCATTCTCTTCCTGACGTTCTCGCTGTAATTAGATAATAAGGTAGAAACTTTTTTTTTTCAGTCTAATACACAAAATTCAGGATACTTGTAAAGAAAGACTATTATTAACTGAAGCTGATAAATAATGATAGAAATTAAATGTAACAGACTGGAGAAGTGATTATCGTTTTAATAAAGCTAAAACATTTGTGAATTTGAAATATTAAAATAAAATGAAAAATTAAATTCTATAATGCCTAAAAAGTCCTGATAGTGAATTCTAGTTCTGTCTTATAAGCATCCAAATCTTAAGCAAATCTTTTCACTGCTAACTGTGTATTTCTAAAATTTGTTTTATAAAGGGAAAGAATATTTTATCTTTCTTTACTACATTGAGAATAAATTTTAAATTTTGCTATTTTGAATTTGCCATATTAAAATGTACAAAAGTAAAACAAATAAAAAGATATTTATTTATTTTTGTGATGCTCATACGTAAATAAAATGTTGAGCATAATACTTATTTCTTTGACTATTGTTAAACTTTGGAAATTAGTCATTTTATAACTTTGCTCCACTAATCTGATTTTTTTAACTAATATCACATCGCTAAATTTTGAAAACTATAGGCGATATTTGTTTTCAGTTAAAAATAATGAAGTTAAAGGGAGATAAACCTTTACTTTTAGACAAAAATAAATAACTAAAAATTGTATCCGTTTATTTTTTTTTTTCATTAATAAACTTAAAAAATATAGAAAAATTAAATTCATAAGAACATTTATTACAAATAAACAAAATAAGGTTAACCATTTAGTTAAGTAACTACAATTATTTTTATTATAGCTGTTCTATTTTGACATTCTATAGATAAGCTAAAAAGGAGTATGACACAAGGCCAAATAGTAATAGGAAGGTTGTGTTAAGTTGGCTTTCCATCTGAAAAGTGTGTGCATTCATAATCTTGCATTTTTACATGTGCTTAAACATTGAATTTCTTCAACACCCACAAAACCGACCTGCAGTTTATCCTGCAACTATGCTGAGTTGACTTATAGCGGTTGCTATGTTTTTCACACCCACATGCACTCCAAGTCATTTTATTCGCCTGCGATTGGCTAATAAATTACTACTACCTTTGTATAGGACAATTTAGCTATCGCAGTCGTTCCTTTGAATCTTTTGGTTCTGAGTATACTTATCTATTCTGTTTAGTACGTGTGTAGTGATTGGTTAATTTTTAACCAATCACATATTTTTAAGGTAAGATCAAGTTTTCCCGTGGTTCCATGGAAGCCTACCTCTTTTCCTTAAATAGGGCGGCTTTTCGCAAGTCGCCAATAAGATCCATTAAGATCCCAGCCGTCAACACAAATCCACGATCTTGCTCATCACACTCTAACGCACACACAGATGCAGAATTTCGTAACTACAAACTTACATTTTCTCCCTGTAACTTTTGCCAAGCACAATCAACCAAAACTTTGTTGACTCAAACCAGTTTATTCACAACACATTTCAAGCAATTGTATTCTTGGTGTTATTCATTCTCCACATGCAAACTTTGCTCTAACAATTATTTTGGAACATTTATCTCACAAGAGAACTTTCTTCAAATGGTTGATTACAATCAATCTACAGTCAAAGGGAAAGAACTTTCTTCTCTTTCATCTACATTGTGAATACAATTTTATTTCATGCTTGTTGTTGTATTTTATTCAATATATATTTGTTGGTTAACAAATTGGAGTTGTTGTTATTATTTCTTGAATCCTGTACGTGGAAGAATTGTTAATATAAATAGTAGTAGTACCTATATATTTGGTGTTCCCGCTACATTTAGTGAATCGACCCGATGCTATATTTGGTACGTACACTACAGACTTAATCACAGTTCAAGTATATGCCCTGCTAGATCCACATATGGTTTTGAATTTAGAGTTGTTGTTCTCCTAGGCTGGTTGCCAACCATCGCTAGGAGGGGTCTAGTCCTGCTCTGATATTTAACCTATAGCTAGAGGGATGGATTTATACCCTTCACAAATGTATTTGTGCAAAAAAGAATGTGACAAATTTGAACAGAATTCAAACTTGCCAATTTCCCATTATACTATCCACAATAATTCCTAAGCAGATGAAAATGCTTGGATATGAACATTCATGCTGAAGATGAGATATTACACTAATTTACAGTGTGCCTTCAAGTCAAAACAGCTCTGATGATAAACTTTGAACACAAAAATGTCAGTGAGAAAAATAAGTAACTTCATTTCATAGCTATGTTCAAACATAAGTTATTATCATTTAATTAAATATTTTATCTTTGACATTTTCAGTTCAATGTTTGATTTTGGAAAATAATTTTCAAGTGACTTATATTGAAATCTCTGTTGCAATAAATAAGTTCAGCCACTTAAATTACTGACAAGCAAAGTCAGAAGTTCAGTTTTAATAAACCTAACATATTTATTTTGTATTTAGTTTCAGGAGAAAGGCATTTACAATAAACATTATCTTTACACTTTGTAGGGAGAAAAATTCAGTTTAAATCTTGTTAGTGGCATAACAAACAATAAAAGTTAGAATGTCAAAATTAACTTTTGTATGGAAAAAAACTTGTATCCTGCAAAAAACAGTACTAAGGCACTTCTTATGGAAGATGATGATGATGATTGTAGTGGTATTGATGATTATAATTGAAAGTCTGATATTGATCATTCATTATTTTACTTTTAAATTATCATTTTTTAACAAAACATGAAGCCAATTATATTTTAGAGATAATATGAAAGATTAAAATTATATATGAACAGCATTTTGTCACTCAATTCAGTTTCTTCTGTAAAGCAATTTCTATATTTTTAAAAGCAAAAACCACCTTTTGTCAATTAAAGAAAAATACTGAAAATTAATTTTCACAATAAAGCAGCCAAGTTATAATCAGATTATTTTCTTTTAGAATTTTATAACATTTATATTCATTTGGTCACAAATTTGATAAATTTACTTGCCTTTTTCTGTCGTTGTGTTTGTCTTTCAGAATGCGAATCTTTCATTAAATTTTCCATTATTTTAATATCAAAGGCTATCTCTTCTTGCTCCATCTTAGCTTTTCTTTTCAGCCTGTACTGTAATGTTTTATCAAGTTCCTCTTTTTTTTGTTGCTGTTTCTTTCTCTTTTCTTCCAGTGCTTGTTGTTCTTCAACTTTTTGCAGAGCCATTTGTTCCTTCTGCAAGTAGAAGAGATCAAGCACATTCAGGTTATGAGAGAAAAGACAAGTTAAATATATAAAATTTTTCAATTGTTAAATTAATCACAGATTTATGCAAAAAAGCCTTGAGATATTATTAGCCATAAAACCATGAAAGAGAATTCTGTTTCAGCTTATTTTGGTGATATACATTTGTGCATGTACAGAATATAATTTTAAAAATCAGTTGGTAACAAAATAATTTCTATACTGTTAACTTTAAACCTTTTTATCATTTTGTGTGTCTTAAGAGGGATTTGCTATAATCTAATATGCAATTTTCTTGATTCAAGTGTAACAATAGTTTTGATTTTTTTTGTAGGTAAACCGTTTTCAATATTATTAATCTATTACTAGTGTTGTGATAAGAAGTAACAATAAGATTTAGTAAAACTAGTATTAAATAATATTAATAATGAAGAGTTTATTCATTCAGAGCATTCTGATAAAAAGCCATAAGACTGAGTGAAACTAGTAATCAAATAATAATAAACTGTTTATAAATTAAACTCAGCAGTGAAACATATTGGTGTATCTAACCAATTAGCTATTTTTTTTTAACTGCAATAATTTTTTATAAGTATTATATATAAAGTGAAGGAAAAAGTAAAATCATAGTTAAAACATAATATTTACATTGAATCTGTTGATAAATTGTGAAAACAACTCTGGATGTCTGTCTAATTTCTCCATTTCTAAAACATTTCTAAAATGCTGTTTACAGGACATTTAATGTTGTAGATAAATCATGAGTTTTAAATTTTGACGCACTTTAGAATATTCTAACACTGTATCAAACTCAAGTAATACTACTACTGTTACTAACAAGCAAGTTTCTATAATTGGAAGGATTCAGCAGGATTGTTTTGTGTTTATTAAGATAATAAAATCTAATAGTTTCTCTTCCTCTAAGTAATAATTTGATTGTTCAGTTACTCTAAAACAATGTCAGTTACTGTAATTTCTTGTAATTAGAAGTTGCTGTGTTCCTGCGTGTTCACTTCATGAACCACCACCTGCATATATGTGCATAGTGGTTTAGGCCATTATGCTTATTGCAGATCTATGAAGTATGCATCCACAGATTTGCTAGGGTACAAGTGTCATGCTATAAAGTGTTCATATGTTACAAATGAATCTGTTAAAAACCCATATACATGGCACTTTTTGCATGTGTGACGTCTCATCAGCTGTTGACAGTCAGCAAATGCCCCACTGGTGGATTGCAGTAGCAGGACATTTTTGATCCATTTTATACCAGCTTTGCTTTTTCAATCCATTCAGTTATAGATTGGATGGGTGATGAGCCACTGAAATTATAGATCAAATTGAGTTTGGACTTGTTGTCCACTATTACCTGGATATATTCCAAAATAGCTTGTTGATTTTATGATTGGTAAGTCACAAGTCCAAATAATTTCAATTTCAAAGTCACAAGTCTAGCACAATCACTGAAATTTTATCACATAACACTTGCTTCAAAAAAACAAATTGTCTTGACCACCAGAAATTTTTCTTATTTTACTAGTTCTCAGTGTGAAAGTTTTTAAACAATTATGGTAGTTCTCTATCTCTAGGAATCTGGATAGCACTGACAGTAGCCATATCAAAGGTGGTAAAATATCAACTGTGTTTCATCTATCAGCAACAACTAATATGGAGACATTTTGTTGTTGGCCACAACATTTGCTCCTCCCATGGTTGCCATTGTATGACAATAAGTATTGAAAAGTAAACTCTTGAAAACTAACAATCAACTCACCAATAATCTCAATTCTTCTTCCTTTAACTTCTCTTCTTTCTGTTTATTTTCATCCAGCTGGGCCATTTGGTTGCGTAATTCAGTGGCTAAATCTTTACTTCGCTGTTGTCGCTCTTTTGCTAAGTGTTCCTCATTAGCAATCTTTTTTTGACTGTCTTCTCTCCATAGATTGGCATACATGTCATCAACAGCTTGCTTCTCTCGATTTGCTTCTTCGTGCATTGCAATCTGTTCTTGACGTTCTGAACAGATTTCGTTCAATATTCGTTTTGATTGGGCTTCACGCAGAGGTGCACATTGCAACCTGATTTCAAGGAATATTTAAATTAATACACATTTAACTACCTATTACTTAACTCTATTTTGATATCAGAAGGAAGTATTTTATATAAAGAACTTTATTTCTGGCATTTCAAATGGTCATTAATTCAGCTCAACATATATTGTTTGGTTAATCAATAATGTACATTTTAATTAGAATAATTTGTAAAGTTTTAAATCATTTCAAATTCTGTATTAATTTTTAGTACTCAAGTGATATTGTTGTTAAATTAAGACTATTTACTATTCATAAATGGAAAAGCTCATTACAATTCAAGAACTCTCACCCCCATGCCACTACATACACACAACAATTTTAAAATGAATTTTGAATTTATTTTGTGTATAAATGTGTTGATTTTTGTAAATATGAATGTCTGAACACAACATTATCAGAAAATAAGAGCAGTAACTATAGTAAATTTGAAATTTAAAAAATTAAGTTTATTGATAATTTTCTAACATTTGCTCAACAAGTGTATTCTGAAGTAAGACTATAAAACCAAAGTACCTATAATTCAATAAAATATTAGATTGTTTAGAATATTTTCATACATTTTTAAAATTGCTGGGCAGTTAAGAAAATTATATAAAAAAGGCATTCACATTATAATTCAAGTAATTGTTACAGTTGTGTCCACCGTTAGAAAAAATTCACAAACTTAAGTCTATCAAGAGAGTTGTCAACACCTCATAAAAACACCGGCCTCTGTGTTAGAAAATGCATTTCTGCAATATTTTTAACTAAAAATAAGTAATATTTATTTCAAATCAGATTAATTAAACTTTAAATCTGCTAATCATCCTCAAAATTTCAGAAAAGGGTCATTCCATGTCAATTCACCAGGGCATTACACCCACCGACTCAGAATTACTTGAAATTTGGCACAAATGTTCCCCTTCATGACTTAGGAAAGTGTGCCAAATTATTTTGTGCTAGACTTTACTGTTCCACTTCTAAGGGGGGGGTATAATTGTCCTATTTTGCCTCTAAATTAAGGCTGCACAATGTCGCCGAATTTCAGTGTTTTTTAAAAATTAAAGAAAAATACTTCCATGCCTTCAATATTTCTGACATTTGGTATGTAGGGCAAATAAGAAGTGTAGAATCCAAATATTTAATTAGTTTAAGCCAACACTTGATAGAAAATTTTATTTTACTCACCCAAATACATGATGTCAAAATCAACAACTTTTCACCTATGTAGCTTACGGTCAGTCTATTGAAAATGTTCTCTTCAATTTTCATAATATTTTTTGCCTAACATCTACAATGCCTGCTCAAGTTCACCAAAAAAATTTGTGAGGGTTTTATGTCTACTTAAGAAGATATGACCCTGCCAAGTTTAGAGCTTTTTCCTATGTATGTGCAGGATTTCCGAGAAAGATTATAATTAAAGACCTAATGCTCCATGACCTCTAAAATATTGATATTGTGCTAAGTAACTTCTTAAACTATTCAATAAGATTGTTTTTATTAATTTAAAAAAAATTATTTAAATATATTTTGCAGATATTAATTTTTGTACAGATAGATTGTCTTTAAAAAGTGGTAAACATTGTCTCCTGTATGATAATCAACAGTGCATAGAAAATTTGTAAATGGCACTTAACAAATGAAGTTAAAAGAAATTCTTTCTGTGTTTTTTAAAATTTTATTTAGGTTAGTTATTTTCATGAAACAAAAAAACATTTGATTTTTTTCATCCACAAAAAGTCATAAGATAAATGTGAATCTTTAAAAATAATATTTGTAGTTGGCACTTAACATATTTATATAGTTGAAGGAAATGCTTTCATTACTTTCTTAAATTTTTTTTTTTTTTTTTTTAAATAATTTAAAAAAATTATTTTCATGAAACAAAATATTTGATTCTGTTTTAATCAGAAGAAAGTCATAATAACAATGAATATAAAAGAGTTTTTAAAAGATTACATTTTAAACTACACTATGCACTGTCTGGTCCTGAAACATCAGTCACTTACCATCCAGTATCCAAGGAAAAAGGTGGTATTTTTCTAATTACTTGGATTTTTTACTTGCACACTGAATTTGAAGTACAGTAGTTTCTTTTTTTCAGTTAAAATGAATTGTTCTATTTATACTGAGCTAACAGTTGAAACATGTCATGGTTTATTCAATGATAAACAGGTTGGATTGATTTCAGTTGATCAGTTGGATGCAATGGATGTAAAGCTTATTGCCTATAGAACAGGACTTGATGAGGATAAAATACAGACGATCTGTTACCATCACAAACAGACCTTGTTGACTAACTATGAATGGCTTGAAAAGAGATGTTGTAATCCAATTAAAACTCATAAAAAGCAAATCAAAGCTGGTTTGAAACCAATTTCATTGCAGATGGCAGACAAGGCAAAGGCTAAGTTGGTATTAATCCCAGGCAAGAAACTCTGCCCTAATTGTCGAATACAAATCCACAAACTACTTCCCGATGAAGAACCAAGACATGTATCGGATGAGGAAATGAAAGAGCTTGATACAAGTACTTCTGCAGAAACAGAGAAGAGAAATATCAATGAATGTTTCTCTGCTATTGGAATTTCTCCACTGAAAAGAAAAAAGCTTCATTACTCTGGAAAAGCTACTTTAGGTAAGAAAATTTTTTTTCTGCAATGCAATGTGTAAAGACCAAAGTAGCCAAGTCATTAAACGTCGACTATGAGCTGTTGAATGATGAGGCTTTAAAAATCAAAAAGGAGATTTTAGATAAAGCTAACAGGAGATAACTGATAACTGGCATCCAGAACAGTCTACAGAACAGAGTGAAATAAAGGATTCAGTTCGACATTCCAACCACCTGAAGAAGGCCTGAGTGTACAACGGCCGAAACGTTGTGATAAATATGTAGTCCGAATAATGTGTACACAATACCTCATCTCAGAAATATAGACAGATATATATAAGAAATAATCTAATTTTCTTTAAGTTTTCAGTTATTGTAATACTGTTCTAGGATTAATAGTTATCTGTATAGAAAATTTACTTAGCATATTTAATAAGCACTTATAAAAATATATACTCTGCTAATAATAGAATTATTCTTATCTGACCCTGGGGATAGTTAACATTGTGGAACTTTTAGTTGTTGATAGATAAGTACTACAAATGTATTATTTATTGATAATAAAATATATATTTGCAAATGTTAATTATTAAACTTAATATTATCATTAAACTTAATTATTGTCCTTATTATAAAAGTATCATCACTGGTATGTCACTATAGCTGACGGAGAAGAGTGCAAAAGGCTCCAGAAGTCTTTGCTTGTTCCAATATTTTTAAGAATATAGGAAATAATTCTGTAATTAGCAGTTAATAGATCTGGATTTACCTTTCTTGAAATGAGAGCTTTTTTTTGTTAATTTATAATTAATTATTTAAAATTTAATTAGAAACCAGAGGCCTGATTGAACTAGAAATTGCTTTATTTTTCAGCTTAGGGCATTTTAACTGACAAACAAAAATTAGACTGTACTGTTTTTGCTGTGTTATGGTAGCAAATACACAAATTGGATCATTATTCTTCATTCAATATCCGATTTATCTAGTTTATTTTAATCACAAGATACAATTTGAAGCTTTTCTGTGCAACTAATATGGATGTTGTCCCCAAAGATCTGGTAAATGGATATGTCTGGAGTGCTAATGACATACAGAGTTCATGTAGGATACTAATTGTAAGTATACTAAATACAATAAAAACTAAATGTGGGAATTATCAATCTATACATGAAAGAGAGGAAAGTATTGTATCTTATTCAGGTTAATCTAAGCAATCAAAAAATGATGTAGTTGAATAGGAAACTGAAAAAATCCCTTTGCAAAGCAGTTAAAAAATGACAGAATGGGTGGTTTATTAGGACAAAATAGCCAGAAGAAATTTACTTCTTTAACCAGATTACATACAACAGAGAAAGCAATTAAGATGGTGGATAGACAGTTTGAAATTTAGTACACTTTTAAGCTTTTTTATTTTTTTATCTTATTTGCTACATTTTTTAACAGTAGAAAAGTTTGGGTCTGGAGATTATTGAGACAACAATTTGGTTTGATCCAATTGCAGCCCACTATTAAACATGACAGATTTTTTTCATCTTATTGCAAAGAGAAAGCATCTAGAGTGTGTGGGGTATATTAATTCAGAAAAGTACAAATTATGAAGATATATTTGTTAATTGTATAAATCTTAAAACTCTGATATATCACTGGTTTGAGTTCAAAGTGAAGGATCAAAATGTGGTTAAATGCAAGGGTTACTCTGAAAGTAATGCCTCCTATTTTATTATATTATCCTACTACATTAGAGGTGGATGTTTATGGCTTGGCTGTAGAAATTGAACCTTCCTGTCAATAACTTAAAATTTGTTTTGGTCTTATTACTAATAGTTGTCTGATATGTGTATACAAAGCAAAATTGTATTATTGAATTCCTCCAGATGGAAAAAAAATTACACTCATTGAAATTCATCACTGCTTGCTGAACACTTAGAGAGACCAAACAGGGAATGTAAACAAAGTTAGGTGCTGGATAATATATTTCAGCAATGTGTGCAAAAAGTTACATTATGGGTCACCTGCACAGCTTTCAGTCCCAAAAATGAAGCATCACTTAAAAAAATTCACAGCCACTAATAGTAAGTATGTTGAAAAATAGTTTAATGTCTTTATTTTTACTTGCTCTGTCCAACACTATTATTGAACTCTCTATATCTGTGGTAGTTACTATGAAAATGAACAGGAGGTATTACTTTCTAAGCGTTTCTTGAACCAAAGTTAAATTAATGATGTTTTGTGTCAAGAAAAATGATGAGTAAAAGTTTTGTTAAGAATGTTTGAGAAAATCTACAATAGAAAAATAAATAAAGTGTTGATATAAAAAAGGAATAATTCAAGCTGCATATCTAGGATTGCTAGATTTGTTGAATAGAAATACAGGTTAACATTTTAAAATTTAAATTCAAATGATTTCTAAAATATATACATAAAATGAGAGAGAATAATAAATGGGAAAAATTTTTATTAAAAAATATTAGAAATCATTTGAATTTAATTTTGAAAAAAGTCTACTGTATTTCTAATTAGTAAATCTGACAAAACCCACTTATTACAGAAAAATATTATTAAAAATCTTTTTTTTGAAAGGTGTGTAAAGCTACATGAACCAAAAAGGAGCAATGACAGGAAAGACTGAAAGTTGATAGAGATAAGTTTGCTGCTAGCAGGGTAGGAGAAACTCCTGAGCAAAGAGATGAAAGTCTACAAGCCAATAGAACATAGAGGGCTGCTCACAGATCAGCTGAAAATCTTGAACAAAGGCAAGAAAAGCAGTAGGTTGGCAGAACTAGGGAATAAGGAAGAGCTGCCCTTACATGGGAGCAGTGGCACTGTGCTGCCTTCAACTATCAGCCAGAGCATGACTATGCTTCTGAAAGAAAGTGACAATAGGCTCTATATCTAAAGTCTGTGGTAAATGTGAAGCCAAGAAGTTTGAAGAAACTCATGGAATGTGTTGTTAAAGTGGCAAAGTTAGGATTCCATTATGGAAGATCTGCCACAGCCTTTGAAGCTTCTTCTTTCAGGCACTACTCAAGAGTCAAAACACTTTTTGGAAAACATTAGGAAGTACAATTGTACTTTTCAAATGACTTAATTCGGGGCTAACATTATTAGGGAAGGTGGTTTTGCATCCACTTTTAAAGCGCGGGGTCAAGTGTATCATAAGATTGGCTCCCCATGGCCACTAACAAATGAAGAGCCACAATTTCTTTAGTTATATTTTGTTCAGCCACTTCCAAGAACAAGTGGCCACACGTAATTCTACTTCACCTGGCACCAAGCTCGAGCTTACACTGAAACTGCAAGAGATGATACATTGTAGAAATAGCTATGTCAAAAGCTTTAAATGTGCTCTGGAAAGAGCTCCTACTCACAAGTTTATTGTGATCATTGATGTAGACAAGTTACCTAATGGACATCATCCAGGACGTTTTAATGAACTCTCCTGCAATGAAATCACAGTAGTTCTCCATGCTGACCAACATAACAAGAGAGATATTGTTCTAACAACAAGCTTCAACAAATTAATGAGATATATAGACCTTATGATGCTCTTCAGTATACTCTGCTATTTGTTAATTGGGAAGATGGTTACCATTTTGGTATTAAACATTGTAATCCAAGCAATCCGTAGGATAATTTAAACAAAGGAATTCTATGTGCACCATTTTATGACATGGGGCAACTTATTCAATCATCTTCATCACCTTCTAGACCTCTTTCATAAATATGCAGTTGATATGGCTGCAAAAAAAGGAATCTGAGAGGCTATGTTTTGTTAGAAACAATCAAAAGCAACTGCAATCGGAGAATTATATTCATCTGTTAGATGCTGTAAACAATGGTGTAGCACCTGGCAATCTTGGACAGCTCTACATTCTACCATTAAGCTTTACAGAAGGGCCTTGATACATGCATGAAAGGACACAGGATGACCTATGTATGTTACTATGGTAGGCTATATCTCTTCGTAATCTTTACATGTAGCCCAAAGTGGAAGGAAAGTGAAGACAAACTTTTTATATACCAAAAGACCAGAAAGACTTGATCTCTTTGCCAGTCTTTTGCCATGAGTTGGAGAAGCTCATGAATCTGATAAAAAAAAAAGTGGGAAAACATCTGGGTCCATAAATTGTAACATGTACACAATTAATTGCATGGCAAAAACAGAGGCTACTACATGTTCACATTCTGCTTTGGCTGGCAACAAAAATTCACTCTAATGAAATTGAAAGCATAATCTCAGCAGAGTTTCCAAATCCATCGACAGACAAAGAAATTGTTAAAACAAACGTGGTTTATGGCCCATGTGGTAGGGGCTTTAACTTCAACTCACCATGTCTGAAGGACAATGTATGCTCAAAGAAGTCTCCCAAGAGATTTCTTGTGGAAACACAAACTGGTAATGACAGATACTCTTCTTACAGGCATAGAAACCCAGATAATGGTGGGTTTTCAGTTGGACAACATGAGATTGACAACTGGTAGATAACACTCTATTGTCCCTTGCTGTCAAAGACATTTAATGTTCACATTGATGTTGAGTTCTACAACTTGGTGAAATCTATCAAGTGTGTTTGCAAGTACATCAACAAGGGATCAGATGCAGCCATGTTTGGCTTGCAGTAGGAAAATAGCCAAGATGAGGTAAACCAGTATCAAATGGGCCGATACATCAGAAGTAATGAGGCATTTTGGTGCATGTTTGGTTTCCCACTACATGAAAGGCCCCCAACTATTGTGCAACTTGCAGTACATTTGAAAAATAGTCAACATGTCTACTTCACTTAAGCAAATGCTGTTCAGGTAGCACACACACACCCAATGATACTGCACTCACAGCTTTCTTCAAGCTGTGTCAAAATGGTCCTTTTTCCTGAACACTTTGTACTCCCAAGTGCCTTATGTCTGGAAAAGAAAAAAGGAATGTGTGCATAGATTGATAGGTCAAGATGTACTGGAGCACCCTGGTATTAAGTTTGATGAGAGCCTAGGTAGAGTGCACACTGTACATCCCAGTCAGCATGAGTGCTTTTATCTTTGTCTACTTCTTCACAAAGTTTGAGGTCAAACATCCTTTCTGGATCTTAAAAATATAAACAGACTGGTTTGTACAACTTATCAAGAAACATGCTTGAGTCCAGGTTTGCTTGAAAATGATGCCTAGTGGGATGCAACAATGGCTGAGGCTATTGTGTCACAATCTCCTGGAAGTCTTTATCTGATAATCCAATTTGTGGTATCAGCAAAACCTCTGAAATGGCAGGTTCATCATATGGGATGAATGTACTATGGCACACAGGGCAGCTCTGGAAGCATTTGACCGAATCATGAGATATTAGGGAATGTCAGTCGCCTATGGGAGGTATAATACTCCTGCTATCTAGAAACTTTAGGCAAACACTGCCGGTCATACCAAAAAAGACCAGAGCTGATAAAGTCTGAACATGTCTCAAATCTTCTCCATTGTGCCAACATATTTGAATGTTGACTCTGAGCACCAACATGAGAACACAATTATTTGGAGATCAACCGTCAGCTCAGTTCTCTTGCAACATTTTGAGACTTGGCAATGGCAACGTACTTTTAGATGCCAATGGAGAGATGACCATTAGACCGGTCTGCAATGTTGTCAGTACTGCTGATGAGCTTAAGGCCAAGGTTTTCCCAAACCTCCAACATAATTGCAAACATACAATTGGTTATGTGACAGGGCAATACTGGCTCCAAAGAACAAAGCAGTTAACAGAATCAATGACCAACTCTTGCAGTCCTTCCTGGAAACATCTCATACCTACAGGTCAGTGGATACCATTCCAAATCAGGTGCTCAATTATCCAGTGGAATTTCTGAATTCTCTAGAACCTTCCCGACTATCTTCACATAGACTGGAACTCAAGAGAGTGGTGCCTATAATGCTATTATGGAATCTGGATCCACCAAGACTTTGTAATGGCACCAGACTAGTTGATGCTACATGTAATTGAGGCACCGTTTCTTACTGGGTATGGAAAAGGCAAAGATGTCTTTTTACTTTATTCCAACAGGGTTGGATATGCCATTCATGTTTAGGAGACTACAGTTTCCAATATGAGTAAGTTTGGCTATGTCTGTTAACAAAGCCCAAGGCCAGACTCTATCAGTTACTGAACTACAGTTAGAAGAATCCTGTTTCTCTCATGGACAGTTGTATGTTGGTTGTTCATGTGTGGGAAGTAAAATCAATTTGTTTCTTTATGCTCCACAAGGAAAGACAAAGAATATTGTCTACCAAGAAGTATTGTAATGTAAAAACTGTTTAAAGATATTTTTGTGTTTCGGTAAATGAATTTGAAGTTATATTGTTGTTATAGATTTATGTTTAACTTTTTAAATCCTGGGCAATGCCAATTAGCTCTGCTAGTACATAATAAATTAAAAAATTTCCTTAAAAGATATCAACTTTTTTTACTCAAATGATCATTACTTTTAAATGTGCAAAATAGTATTTGTGTTAATACATAAAGATAAAAAAATAATACACATGGAAATGCTATGTACAGTTAAACTTAATGAAATCTAAATTAGATTTAGAAGTTTATAAATAATTTTTGTTTATTTTGGTTTGATATCTTTCAGCTTACCTAAATTGTTGATCCAATTTTTCTTGCACTAATTTTAGCCTTTCTGCTTCTCGCTTGTCTTTTAGGATCTTGGCTCTTTGCTTCATTGCTTCTTGACGCTGGAGTGGTGTTTCTTCATTTTGTTCCAGAAGATTGAAATACTCTTCTTCTTCTTGTGAAAGCAATTGTCTCAACCTTGATATACAATTAACAACTTCCAATGAGCTGGATACTTACTTTAAATTCTTTTAATCATTACTATTAGTGAAATTTCTTGTTTTAAAATAGAAATTCAGTTCTACAATGTTTTTAACTCTGATAAGAGACAAATATTTGTCACTTGGGTCAAGAGAAAAATGAAGATTATTAAATCAAACATATGCCTGACAAAGAGTGAAGAAGTCACCAAGTGAAACATTCTGATTGAAACAATAAATGTGCAGCTATCAGTCTGAATAAGTAATTGAATAATGTCAGTATTTCACCCCAGAATTTTAGCCAATAAAATATGTACATGTCAAAAATCCCATACACAAATTGCAGGAGAATATTTTACTACCCAAAACAGAATCTTTAAAGTCTTAATTTTTTCCCTTATTGTTTGGAAATTATATTTATAGTTTTATTATAAATATAATTTAATGATAAATAAAGTTGTTCATGTTTCTTTTTAAGTTGCTTATTTTTTAATCAAATTTCCACAATTCACTCAAATGTTAAAAGTTTATTAATTTGAACAGATCATTGAATTTATCATTTTTCAGCTGACTATTATAATAGGCGGAAAAAAATACTTAAAATTAATTTCAATGGTTCTTTTTTCAAATATGAAAACATTTCTCTTAATTATATCTGTAACCTTTAATGACAGTTTTCACTTCTATAGATTACACTGGTTTCATAAATAAAGTTTATATTTGCTTCATAGATACATTTGCAATTGATTTTCAACTTCTTCGTACATTACATATCAACGAATATTTTTACCTGGTTTACAAAATTCTTGATAAACAGCTTTAGTGTACAAATTAATGAATGATCATTTATTCTGATGTTTTCTCATGTAATAAAACTATTATTATATGTAACTGCTATGAAGTGTTTTATTTATACCAGAAAAAATATTTTATGAAGTATGTTCAAAAAGAATTTATTTTGCTAAAACTAATGTCACGTGGGCAAAATCCTTTGGGTAGGAGGTGATGCCACCCTTCCTGTGCATATGTGAAAATTCTCACACTGGTAGGCCACATCAGCTCCTGTCTGTTATGCCTAGAGTATAGACATGTAGTGTGCATTTGTCAAATTTTCATTTTCATGCAAGATGACTGAATGCATCAAGCAGTGATATTGCATCAAGTTTTGCCAAAAGCTTCATGATACTCAAGCTCAAACCATCCAGAAGATTCAACAGGCCTTTGGCAATGATACCAAGGACAAAACTCGGATCAAAGAGTGATACAACTAGTTCAAAAATGGCCACACCTCAGTGGAGAGTGAGGCATGCTCATTGCTCAGGCAGGCCATCCACAAACTGAAACAAGGAACTGATTGAGAAAGTTTGGCGAATAGTCATGGAAGATCATTGTGTAACAATCCAGGAAATGGTTCATGAAGCGGGAATAAGCACAGGATCAGTGCATTCCATTTTAACAGAGGATTTGTGCATGCAGAGAGTGTTGGTGAAATTCACCCACTCATTTCATTCACATAATCCAAGCTTTGCTGGTCAAAAACAACACCCCATTTGTTCAATAGGCTTCCTACTCTCCTGACTTGGCACCATGTGATTTCTGGCTCTTCTCCAATCTAAAAACCACATCAGAAGTGAAGGGATTTGAGTGACAAGAGGAAATTATGAGAAAAATGATAATGGAGCTCCATAGTGTTCCAGAGGTGTTACCAGTAGTGGCAGAACTGCTGGGAGAAGTGTGTGAACTTTGGTGAGTTTTCATTAAAGTGCAGATGAAACTGTTAATGGTCAATAAAAGTTCAAATTTTATTGAACATCATTTCTTTGCTTACAACAATTTCATATTGGGTTCTGAAATTACTTAAATATATAACCATACATGACCAATATTTGTTCTAAATTATTTTAAATACATACTTTATTGTCTATGAAAATTAAGCTCTCAACATATGAGATGCATGTTTTATATTTGTTTAAAGATACTTCACACTACTTAATGGTTAGAGAGAATTTCATTGAAAAAGTTGTAATAATAAGCAACCATATGATGAAAATATTAGTTAAAAATTAATAATATTGTTTTGTTATGATTTGTAATGGCTTGAAGAGTGGAAAAAATTGATTTCTTAAAGAAAAATAAATGTCTAGCATTTAATCCTCTTTATAACAATCTTCCAATTAGAATCTATGCCATTCATAATGTCATCATCTTATCACTTTATTGCATAATATAAGATGTATCACAGATGGTTTTAATGTTTAAAAAATTTCAAACAATGAACATATCCCTAGTGACTCCCTTGTCTTTTTTTAAGCACTTGAGTTTAGTTTTAATAGCAAATGATTAACAGCAGAAATTTACTTTTTATCTCAAATATTAATTTTATTAAATTTTAATAACTTATTCTTATTGTTGGTGTTCATTCTATGTAATAATGTAAACCTAATAACTTTAATAATTAAATATTACACTTAATTTATTTCAGTTTCTGTGGCAAAATACTCTATATATTTAATAAGTATTAATAGTTATAACTATAAATTTCTTTGGATATATATTTCTTTATTTTAGTATCTCTTAAAATTAATATAAATGAATCTATGGTTCAACTCACTGTTCTTGTCTTGCTTCCAAATCAAACTGCTCATTTTTAAGATGCTTGTTGATTTCTGTTTTTACATTGTTGATAAATATTTTCTGCTCAGTTACATCTTCCCACTTCAAACGTTCTCTTGCAAATTTCTCTTGCATAGCATCTTCTTCAGCCTGTCTTAGCCACTGTTCACGTTGCATACATTTTAAGGCATTTTTTTGAGCAGCTGATGAATGGAACTTCTTCTCAATCTGTAATAACAATAAATATATGGTCTGTGCAAAAATTATGTAATGTTTTTCTTTTGGTTTATTATGGTTGATTTAGGACTATTTATGAATACTGTTTTGCAAAGGGAGAATAAACAGAAAAGCATAAATATGATCCGCCAATTTTTATATATTGGTGACATTATACCAAACGCAATTGAGAATTAAATTCTAATTTAGTCACATATTCAAGAATTTGATGTTGTAACTGCTGTTACAGGATGCTAGTATGTTTAGGTAAATATTAGTCACCATTATGTTGTGGGAATCAACACTTTGGAGAATAAATATTTACAGGCTCCTGGAAAATTTATCCCACAAACAATATTGACAGACTCAATGTGAATTCAGGTGAAAATGAGTAATACAAAACAATATATATAAAACAAATGACAATGCATGTATTAACAAAAGGAAGTACACATGGAGACAATTGCAATGCAAGGAAAAACATTAAAACAAGTTATAAGAAGAATGTGTTTGTGATACACAAGTGTGTGAGAGAGTTCCAGCATCAAAGGAGGACCAAAGAAGTGAATGTGCCTCAACAGAAGGGTACCTATCTACTTGTGACTATATCTGAAAGCCAGAGTTAAAAAGAACCAAAAAGAGAGCAAACAAGAATATCATTGCCTATTTATAGGCTTAAAGAGCACTCCTAGCATGTGTCTTGGCACAGTCAAGTGGAGTAACCCATACTGCTTTATTGAATAGATTTTCTTTACCATTTATTTATGTATTTTATTAAAAAACAAACTTTGAAATGACAATTTTTTTTTACTCTTTAGAGGGATGTACTTTTTTTTTCTAAAAGTAATGTGGTGGCATTTATCAATTTCATGTTTAACCAGAGTATTATTCCTTATTTGTGACATTTTATGGTGAAGTTGACAGGTTTTTCATGAATAGAGAAAAAATTGGAAAGAGGTTTATAAGTTTTGGCAGTTTTGATTGTCAAGATGGTCATCAGTGGAGCAAAATATATGTAGCGGGCTGTTTGCACATGTTGTGGTTCAAACATGTGCATCTCCTGAAATAGCCCACTACAAACATGGCAAACTTGGGGTATGTACCTAAGGAAAAATGTGAGGAAACAACAAATACTGGGGTGTGTGTGTGTGTGTGTGTATATATATATATATATATATATATATATATATAATGTACAAACAGGTATCTGTGCACTGACATGCAATAAAGGTTGGAATTAACAAAGTCAATAATTAGTGTGTATGAATGAATGTAGAAAGTTTGTGGTCAAAGAATGTGTAAGTGAATGTTCATACGTACGTACGTGTGTGTGTGTGTGTGTAATGTTCATGCATGTTTCTCAAAGGAAATGCATAACACCCTTCATAAAGGGGAAAACACAAATCTTCACGAGAGATTTACATATGGCTTCAGCTGAAAAGTGAGAAGAAAAGAGAACGAGGCAAGGTATCGCCGAGTTTATTTAGTATATGGAGAGTGTCCCCAAGTAGCAGTTTCAAAAATTAGGAAATTAAGGAGGAGGTAACTCTGACATATATATTGGAGAAACAAGTCGGTAAATTTATGAGATTTCAGAAAATATTGTCTTCTGAATCTGGCTTGATTTTATAGACACTAATTCTAAAAGCAAAACAAGAATAAATTAAAAATTTAAGAGAATAATTAAAAAAGAACTAAATTTCTAATTGAGGCAACTGATGTGGTACTTACAGCAGATTCTTATAAATTATATTATTTTTTTGATTTTCTTATACTGATTGTAATTTTTTAAAAGATGTCTATAAGTGTCTTTTAAGATGATTCATTTCTCTCTCTCTCTTTTCTGACTCAGGCCTTGGGCCACCACCTTGCGTGGAGATGAGGTAAAATCTCTTTTTTCCGACTTAGGCCTCGGGCCGAAATGAGGTAAAATCTTTCTTTTTTCCACTTACACCAATATGTGACCTCTTACAGATACAGCGTTTCCCAAATTCTGGGAAAGCGCTAAGAACAATACACGTATGTACGAACACTTACAACTTGTTTTGTTATTAATATATATTTGTTTACCCATATATATCGGTCTTGTTTGTTTTCTTTGTCTTCTTTGGACTTAATTAAAGTCCGACATTCTCATGTAGCTAGACCCGCCAGCAGGAAAGTTTAACCTTCTGATATCTCTTCACATCTTCACCCCCACGGTCCGCTACAAACTAAAAACCAAAGTGGATCACAGCCTTGATATTTCTCTGACTCCTGATTGGTCAATTAATGCCAATATCATGCTTTTGTCTATGTCCACACGGTTAAAATTAATTTACTACCCAAAATCTGTCTATGTGTATCGAGCCTATCACATGACATACAACATTATAAATACTTAGCAACATCTTCAACTCTTCCTCTTTTGCTTTCTGCTACACACAAGATGTAACGTTAGAGAGATTACATCTGTCCCTTATGGGAAGACACTATAACACACACACACACACACATACAAACATTACAAATCTCTTAACTCATCTTATTCACTCCTTCAACTACAAGAACACAGAAACTTATTCAACTTCTAACAGTGAGAATTTCTTCAGTAACAAACATGCTGTCCGAGAGAATACAACTTTCGACTCTTACCAGTGAGACCCTTTGAACATCAACAGTATACGTTGCTGCCATGTCAGTTAACTTAGTTTTCAACTCTTACCAGTTTTTCACCAGCGAGAAATATTACTTCAAAATCTTCTGGAGCTATAAGTTTTGATTCAACCTATTCCAGAATTCTCTCACTCATATTCATCTCTCTTCGGTGAACAATTTAAGTGGCAAGTTATTTCAACTTCAAAAAGTTTTGTTATTTCTAGAAAACATATTTTTGTTTTGTCTTGTGCCATAACCAAAGTTAAATGTTTGTGGAGATGATAATTTTGTTCATGCAGCCAACACAAATAACACCTGATATATACATATTTTTCCTAATAGCCTACTCTTTCGCAACAGTTGCACCACTGACTTCTGAGTAAAGACAACCCTTTTAATCTAGGTATGTCCAATATTTCGCTAAAAAGTGGTATACCTTGACGAAAAAAGGTCCCCAAATTGATAAAACAATTTTTAACGTTTAAATATTTATGTTGTTATTAAAGAGGAAAGACCAAAGTATTTTCTGAATATTTTTTCAGATTTTTTAATCCTTCCTATAAATGTTAAAAATTTTATTAAAAAATCTTGTTTTTTTTTGAGTCAAAAAAATTTTGTAAAATCGAACTTATGGCCATTTCTGTCGGAAAGATCATAGTTTGTTAGTTAAAAATCATGAAAAATCAATTACACCTTTTTCTTTTGTTATCTTAGGAAATTTAGAATGATTAAAGTATACTTAATGTCATTTGAAAGAAACATTACTTACATTTTTAGCAGAAAATCTTTTAAGAGAGATATTTCCAACCGTAGTCGTTCCTTTTTTTTAGCCATTGACAGGCGTTAATTGATGTACGTCAATATATTGACAACTTACGGCAGGGGAATTTATCGGACGGTAGCGCAGAAGTGATATAATTCGTTCTAATTTTAAGTGAATCTGGTTAGTAGATTTAAAAAAAATTCACTTTCAAATTTTTTTTTTTTACCTTACGTTTGAGGAAGAATTCTGCACTGAAAATAACATTTAAATTATGAAAGAAAATCAAATTTTACAAGTAAAAATAAAACAGTAAAAAAATACATTTTTTTAAATTGAGGTTTATTATTTCAGTCATGAAATATTTTTCTGAGAATATAAAAATTACATGAAACACCATTAATTGAAACGGGTTAACTTAATGAAATGAGATTTTATTTCTTTTTATTAAGGCAGATTTTTTTCTATGGCAGTAATGAGTTTTATTTTATTTATTAATAAAATTAACATGCTATGTTGGTTTTGACTCAACAAGTATTTAGTAGTAGCGAGCTAACTCCAGAAAATTTAAACTCCAAAAATCGTTCTAATTGATAATTTGTCGTGTGGATAATAATTCCAAAGTAATGTACAATGAATTTATGCATTCGATTTCAAACTTGAAAATTTGGTTGGACTTCCAAGGGCGTTCTTTTTTTTTTTTGTAATTGTAAATAGTCGATATTTTCTTTTATCCCACTATTCGATTATATTTGAAAAGAAAAAGAAAAAAATTGAAAATAATACGACGATATTCAGAAAACTTGACAAGCGTTGTTGTGTTGTTACTGGACGAATCAAAGCCATTTCTGAAGTAAAAAAAAAACAACTTGTTTCTATCAAGGGAAACTACTCACGTGACATTATTTCAAGGTGTGCATCCATACTTTCGTTGGAGACGATTTTAAATACAATTTTGGAATATTAAAAATTATTTTAAAAATATCAATGGTTGTCAGATTTTAATAAGCTTTCAAATTTATGATCTTTAAAAAGTAGAGAACATAATATCATTTCGATAAGGTTGCAGAAAGAACTTAATTTATAAATATAAAACAACCTTTTGTCATGTTGTCACTATTGTGTATTTAAAATTGAAACAAAAAAAAAAAAATGAATGTAAAAATTCATCAAAAAAATTTTTTTCTTTCAGATAATAATTACCTTCGTATATATTATTCAGAAAAGCCATTAAAAACTTTCTTAATTAAATATTGTCTTAGTTTTATTGGGTTTTGTATTTTTACAATTGAGGTAAAAGTTTGGACAATCTTGGACATTGTTTTAACAAAAAAATCGATGATTTAGATTTTTCAGAGTTTTGTGCATTTAATTAAAAAAAAAATTCAGGTTGCAAATAAAATTTTTTGAGTTTTCATAAAATTAAGTTCGAGGGGGGTAACAGATATAAAAAAAAAATATTTATACCATGACTTTCAAAGAGACAAACATTTCTAAAATAAGTTCATTCATTTCTGAATAAGTTCTGAAGATTTCATTAAATTCCAACAAGTACTTAATTTTTACAAGAATTTACAAATTAATGTGTCTTTCAACTGAAAAAAAAAAAACAACTAAAAAAAAAACGCTAAAAAGGCCTAAATTGGACATACCTATTTTAATCTCTTTCACAGGGTCTGAAAGTTTTTTAAAATTTTCTTGCAAATTTATAATGGGATTTTAAAGAAATTTATGGGAGAATACATCATAAAAACTCGTAATATTTTGTTTAAAAAGATTTTTAATAAAAAAAGTGATGAAACTCAATGAATAGACATTTTAAACATTATTTGCATTTTCCTTCCATTGTATTTAAAGAAATTTTTTAATAATCTGTTTAAAAATACTGATTTATGATCTATTCTAAAATAAATTATATAAATTAAATTTAGTAATGTAATTTTTTATATCAAAAATCAAAACGTGGCAACAGTTTTACTTTTAAAAACTGATTTTTTTTTGTTACAATTTTTTAATTTTTTTTGTAAAATTAGGATTTAAAAAAAAAATTAATAATTTCAGTTTACAACTAAAAAAGCAAAAACTACAGACTAGTTATTTAAAACATTATTAGTCGATTGTTACTAAGTTTTAAATAATTTTTTTTGTTGTTTTATAATTTTACTTACCACACCAAATGTGTGGATTTGAGGTCCTCTGATTTCACGATTACGAATTTTACTTTTCGGCTGTACGGGCTCCAAAATTTTCATTTTACTGGCTAACATGTTTTCTTTTGTCCTTGCTATTCGCAGGATCGTTTATTCCTTAGCCCCTTCCTTCAGTTGGGCCGGTCTGTTATTACTCTACATTATTTTGCCTTCTATATCCTAGTAACAGTTGTGTGGACACTTGATAGGTATTTATTTACACTGGCAACCGTTGTCAAGGAAGTGACGTCACAGTCTCGTTAAAGTCTCATTCTTGACTGAAGCGGTAATTTTAAGTCCGTTCTGATTTGAATGACAACGTTGGATATTTCTTTTATTTATTCTTTGGATGGGATTTACCAAGAAGGTAAAAAAAGCAAAAATTAAGATTTAAAAAAAATAATATTATTGTGTTTTGGATCAATAACGTTTTATGTAAAAAGTGGTAAGAAGCGGAAACGTTTTAAAAAAGCATTCGTAACTCCAACTACTGAATCAAAATAAAATTTACAAGTCTCAAACGTTTTAAAGTTAAATTAAAAGTTACATCAAATATTCAACTATAGGTTTCTTCTCATGAGAAAGAAATGTTATATTTTACTTTTTGTTAATGCTCCGTTATTTTTTCTTGAGAACTTTAAATTTAAAGTTGGTTATGTTTGTGCGAGAATAAAGAAGTAGAAACAAATTTTTCTTTTTTTTTTTTAAATAAAAGGGCGTTATGACACTTTCGCGCATCCCTAAAAAAAAATTTTTTAAATCCTAATTTTGCAAAAAAAATAAATAAATAAAAAAATTGTAACAAAAAAATCAGTTTTTAAAACTGTTGCCACGTTTTGATTTTAGATATAAAAAATTACATTACTAAATTTATATGTAATTTATAGATCATAAATCAGTATTTTTAAACAGATTATTTAAACATTTTCTTTAAATACAATGGAAGGAAAATGCAAATAATGTTTAAAATCGTCTATTCATTGAGTTTCACTTTTTTATTAAAAATCTTTTTAAACAAATACAACCAGATAAATTTATAAAAGGAAAAGAAACTTATTTTTAAAATAGTTTTTTTTTTTTTAAATTCCTTTTTAAGGTAACAAAGACTATTTATTTTCTCAGAAAATAGTTTTTTTTTGTTTTACTTTTATTATTGATGGTAGTTTTATTGTTTTGATAGAATTTTCTTTATTTGAAATTAACTTTTAAAAGTTTTTCGAAGTAGTTCGATGTACTCTAAGTTTGTAAATTGAACTTTTTTTGTGTGTCCGTTTTCTTTTAAAAATGTTTAATTACTAACAGTAAAACTTAAAATTTAAGACTTTGCTAATTAATCGGACGAACAAACAGCAAGTGAAGTAAATTTAAGTTTTCAAATTGAATGTTTAAAAAAGAAAATTGCTTACAATTTACATTTTTTATTAAATAATTGTTCTTTGAACTGACCTAGTACATAAAAATTACTTGAAAAACGTCAAATAAAATTGCCACAATATTGAAAAAATATCGAATTTAAAAAATCAATTTTAAGATTCATTCATTCATTATGATTAAAAAAAAAAGTAAACAAAAAAAAATGTACTGACACTCATTCATAATAACAACAAAATAGACTGGTGTGATATGGCGTGTATATTTGCATTGTACTCTGGTTTACCGTAACCATACTAAGTAGTGCTTTAAAATAAAGTCTACTTAATTACGTAATTAACTTTACGGTCACTACTTTTCTTGATATTTCATTTTTTTCAATAATTTTATTTGAATTTGATAATTTTCTATATTGCATATTTAAAGTAAATATTTCATATTAAATTTGTATTTATAGAATATAAAATGTATAATTTCTTTTTTATTTAGGTAGCTCCATTTCTCTAAAGTTGTTTGCTTGTCTGATGAATTAGGAAGGATCTTCTTTTGAATGTTGTTTATTTAAGAAAAGATTTTTAAAAATATTAATTAGTTGCTTCCCTTACAACTGGCATGCTGAGAAAGTACACCGTCAGCACAAATGTGATATGGAAGTTTGTGTTTATGTTGGTCTCATATTAAATTTCATTTTATTATAAAAATATTTAGTATGATGTGAGTGGTTTATTAATTATCACTTTCCGAAATAATGTAAAAATGATAATAAATACACATGCATTTAAGTACATTTAGCTACAAGAAAATAGACATTTTAAATGTGTAGACCACTGAACTAAGTGAACACATCTAAAAATTCATGTCAGAGTACTATCTCCTTAGAAATGATGGCACAGTTGGCATTTTTATTTCATTATTTTATTTTGTCATTGTCAAATGTAATTTTAGTCTAATTATATCATAAATAGATTACTGTATTGAATAACTTACCTCTCTTCATCACAATAAGGAATTATTATATTGTCCAATGTCCATGCACAATAATTATTCTTGTTTGCTGTTATTGCATTTTATACTAATTTGTTGTTTTTATCGTGTACTTTCTTCTTCAGGTTTTGTCAAAATGGAATTAAATGCATCATTTACTGATCTTTTCTCACATTTTGACCAGAAGTTACAAGGACTCACTATTTGTTTGGCCATTAAACAGAATTCAGGTCAGGAATGGCAGGAGGCTCTCCTTCACAATGTTGTCTCACAATTGTCTTCCCTCAGAATATCTTTGTCACTTATTAAGAGCAGGCTTCGCGAACAGAAAGAAATACTTGATAAAGCCAATGTGAGTTGAAACAGTTTTTCAAATAGAAAAGTAATTAACCCCTATGCTTTTAAATGTTTCATATCCATGTAAATTTTCAATATTAGTTATATTTTTACTCTAATATGTATATGCATAGGCCTATGTGTAGAATATATATTACATATAATGTGCATATACTTTTAATATGTACTATATTGGGCCACCCTCTGGATTTAATAATTAGTAACTTTCATACTCTCTTTAGTTTAACTAACTCCTAAGCTGAAAACTATTTAAGCCATTAGTGCATGGTGTGCAATTTTTTAAAGAAGTTTTAGTTTTTACCTAAAACTTGAAATCCTAAGTCCTAAGATTACCATGAACCAGCAAAGAAGATTAGGCAAAAAGAGCTAAAATTTTAAAGAAACTTTATGCAGTAATGAATTAATTTCATTATTATTATTAAATATATTATAAAAAAACTTTCAGAAGGAAGAGAAAGTACCTCTGACTTAAAGTGAACTAGTAAGTTAGTTAAGAAAAAGGCATGCAACCTTCAATTATTGTGATTCTTTGAAATCCAGATGGTGGCCCCAAACATTTTGTCTATAGTGTACATACATATAATATGTGTATTTATATATCACTAATTAGGAGAGCAACTGACCTGGCATAGACTGGAGTGTTGAGAGCTGGTTGAATGAATCTGTAGGCCAGGGCAAATCAGTTTCATTTGAGCCTTCATGATGCATAACTATAAAATGGAGTTGGTAATTAAAGCTATCAGCTAGATAGGTAGTTAGAATTTGATGAGGTATGGTCTCAAATGGAACTGGGGGGAAGTTAGGAATTGACCCCATGTGAAATTTATGTTTCTATAGTTGAAAAGTTGCAAACAACAAAATGAGTTAAAATGAAAAAAACAAATACAGGTGAATTCAGATACTCGGTATGAAGGAAAAATATAGGCAAAATGAAGAGAATTCAGTATTCAAGTTAAGTACTGAACATTTTTTGTTTCCTCATTTTAAGGTCTGAAAAAGAATTTGTTCCTCATTTCTGTTTGGGACAGTTTGAATGACAGTGTTTTTACTTTTTTTTTTTCCTGTTACATAAAATGATATAAAATTTACATTAACATTTTCTTGTGTTTGTCTTTGAGTTCTCACATGCACTTATTTTCTGTGTTTCTCTTAAATTCTGGCTTGGTGTCTCAAGCCATGACACATTTATAGGAAGTAAAAATGCAATCTAAAAGCAACACTTAGAAATTTATGTGACCTGTAGATTAAAGCACTGACACAAATGCGCACAAATATATTTTAGATTATGGACAAATTTTATCATTCCCTTATCTCATTTGTTTCTGTTAAAAAAAAAAAATTTTTTTTTTTTTTGCAGATTTTGAAAAACAAATTGCAATCAGCTCTTGAAGTTGCAAACTATGCTAAAGAGAATATTCCAGGACATTTATCCAAGAACATTCCTGCCCAAGTTAATGTTTCTGAAACGGAAAGGTATATATTGATAATCATTTTTATCATTGGTTTTCCTTGCTTACACAAGTTGTTTTTGCTATTTATCTTCTATTTTTTATGGACTCATTGGGAATTGTTTTCCAGCAAAATTTCTTTTTTGATTTCATTTTATAAGGTTTTCAAACTGTTTTTGGCTAACCATCATTCTTTCATTGATTTGTCAAAATATTTGTCTTTTCTATAAGATTCAATAGCAGAAGTCCCCAACATTGCCTGGGAGAGAGAAGGAAAAAGAAAAAGAAGTACCATTAACTGCAACATAATGATCATATGCACACAAACCCAACTTTTTTTTCCTCATAGTCAATGAACACTCATATTATGCCAGAATGAAGATTATGTAATTTTTTTAAACAGAAATGTTGTGGAAGGGAAAATGTTTTCAGATTAAATTTGACTGATTTGTCTGACATTACTATGCCACAGATTGTAATGGTAGCATTCACTACAGGATTTTTTATTAACCATTTCACACCAAGCAATGCAAAGAAGTCACTAAGAAGCAAGGGGGTTAATGAGTGTGAGAGAATATGTGAAAAAGAAAACATTATTGAGAAAAAACAATAAAAAACAAAAGATAATGATTGACATTTAAATTTTTGAAGATCAAAGACGACTGAAAAGAAAGAAGCCAGAAGTTCCACAAGTGAGAAATATGAGAAAAGAAACTATTATAATAAAACTTGCATCGAGCCATTTTTTTCTGTAAAATGATGAGAGACCTTGTCACCAATCTAGTAGTATGCATAAATTCATAAAGTTTAGGTACCAAAGAGGAAAGCGATATTTATTCTGTTTAATACAGAAATGTGGCACATGGCCGGAGGGGGGAAAGGGCGCTCTTCTTCTGTCTTAACTATAACTTAGCTAGCCACAATCATACAAACAATATTCTTTACACCAAAACAACACATTCATACGTACCTTTCTTACTACAACCACCATAATACCTCATTGTCTCTATGAAAATACTAACTAGTCCCTATATTTACAATTTATTGTCTGTGGGGGGAGGGGAATAAAACAACAATTCTAAAAACTAACCCCAATGAGTATTTACAATATGAATGCAAAACTATTTACAAGGAACTAAAGAAAATAATATTAGTAATAAAACCCCCCACAATCACTAAATGTGGCAGAAATATCAGTTCACTGGCCGAAAATGACACGGGGACTATAATATAAAACATTCATTCATCTGAAGCACTGACACTGACACGCACTCATTCAAACACAACCACAAATACAAAACCACTCGTGCGAAACGAAAGGCACCCCCCACCAGCGAACTGACATCACTGACCACCTAACGAGGGAGGGGATGGGGAATTAAACTTAAAGAAAAATAGGGACAGAAATAAAAGGGGCCAATGAGCATACATACCCTAGCTAAGTTAACTGAAAGAAAAGGAAACTAAAACATCAAAACTGAACCTAGCCTAGTTTCGGGATGGGTTGCACAAGTTCAACCCAGGAAGAGCAATATCCTGATGCCTAACCGGCATCAAAGTGCCACTCAAGGTCAGCCCCTTTCACACGACACAAGCGCGCAAGATGCACCCACCTTTTGCTGAATTCTGATGAAGTGAGCCGCCACCTTTCCGTCCTAATCTTGACTTTAAGCTGATGCTTAAAGTACAAGATCAGTTGGGAAGAGGTGAACTTCTCGCCGCCATAGAATCTCTTCTGACGTGTCGTCCAATTCACAACTCTCATAACACCTAGTGGAACACATATTGTTTAGCCTTTGTCAGCGGCGGTGCCACATTGCTACAAACGGAAGAGGCCTCAAGGACAGAACTTTCCCTGCAGCATGCGGACCATGAGGCCTTCAACAAACTTGCACAACGGCACTACCAGCCTGCAATGAAAGAAGGCGTGACCCAGGGTCTCGACCTCACCCACCACAGCGTCGGCAGTTTGGAGATTTCTCCAAGCCCGCCGAGCAGAGTCTTTTGGCGACCCAGAGGGCCCCACAAATCAAGAGCCAGGTGAGTGATGCCTCATCATTATTGAGACATTTCAACCTGGTTGCCCAAGGCCATATTGAGCGAGCCTCCTGCTTTGTAAGTCTGAGCTTGTCAATCAGCTCATCACGAACAGACCCCTGATTAACACCTGATATAATGCCCTACGAGACAATGCCTGGACGTTGGAGAGGCCATCCGACGCCCATAATAGGCATTTTTAGAGCAATACGACATTCACGATAGAAGGAGCATTTGACTCGGGGTAAACAGTGGGTCTCCTCCTCGCACGAGTGCTCACTTCTCAGGGATGGGAAGTTCTTACAGGCATCTTCCTTCCAGAAGGCACCCTACTCATCCAGTTCACGACACATTCGATCTAGAAAGCCAATGTGAAGCATATATTGATGAATCTCAATGCTTGGCATGCCCAGACTGCCTTCAAATGGATGGACGCAACAGATCTCCTGAGAGGCTCTGACAGCCTTGCCTCCCCACAAGAAGGAGAACAAGAGCCTCACTAACGCCAGTAAAGTGTCAGATGGAAGTGGAAGCACAGAGTCATTAAAGGAGAATCGGGTAGATGTGTGAAACACATACTTCCACCCTCTCCTTTAAGGAAAGATTCCTCCGAGACCACAAATTGCGATCTCGGCCTTCCCTTGCACCTCTGACCAATTCATTTCCAACTGGAGATCAGGACCGAACCAGATGCCGAGAATCTTGACCAGCCAATCCATCAGGGAGAAAAGGTCCGGGAAGAGAAACTTCCTTCCACGCACCCAACCGCAAGCCAACAGCAGTTGATCATGGCCCCTGTCAACATCTCATAACCACTGATTTCCTTGCTGACTTCGTCAATCTCGGCTC
This sequence comes from Acanthosepion esculentum, assembly GCA_964036315.1. NCBI lineage: Eukaryota > Metazoa > Mollusca > Cephalopoda > Sepiida > Sepiidae > Acanthosepion > Acanthosepion esculentum. The sequence continues at coordinate 93,727,875 of OZ038488.1, read as the reverse complement.
TGCTCGACACAAGAACCGAAACGTCATCAGCATTGGCAGAATACCTGGCCGATGTTCCAACGCAAGAACGTAAAGCAAAGGCGAAAGCGGGCAACCTTGACAAATGGAGTGAGACAATACGAAAGGCTCCAATTGTATCCCATTCACCTCCACTAGCACACTAGGAGTCACATACAGAAGTCGGATCCAGGTGTGAAAGTACGGCCTGAAACCGGCTGCCGAAAGAACAGCCTCCAGAAATCGATGGTCAACCCTATCGAAGGCCTTGGACTGATCTAAATTGATCAGCATGGCTTCACTGTCGACTTGCTCGATGATCAGGCGTACCATATGAAGGTTGTCCTGAATAGTCCTACCCTTCACAGCACAAGTCTGTTCCGAGCCAATCAGACTAGACAGGACAAACTGCAAATGGTTTGCCAAGATCTTAGCCAAAATCTTTAACTCTGTGTTTAACATAGTTAAAGGGCGAAAGTTACCTAACCCATCCCCACCGTTTTTGTCTTTGCGTAACAACTTGATCATGCCCCTGGTGAAGCGTTGGGGTATAGACCCCTGCTTCATCCAGTTGCCGAAAATCAGTGCTAGCAAGGGAACAAAAACGGGTGACTGCCTCAAGTACATCTCGTATGGAAGACCATCTAATCCCGGAGATTTGTCCAGGCCAACCTGTTTCAGTGCTTCCCAGATTTCCGACTCTGTAATGGGACCCTCGCACCTAGCTGCTTCAGCTGCCTCAAAGCAGGAAAAGTCAGCTAAATAGGCATCGAACTGAGCAGGGCTCAGACCGGGCTCCCTGGTGAAAAGCTCCTGAAAGTAGTCACGAAAAGCCTCACATATGCCCTCGTTTGTTGTCACGGTTTGCTTAGCACGGTCCACCAGGCATTTCCCACAACCGCTCCTATCAGTTCCCTCTGTATCATTAGTAGCAGCTGGTCCTGAAAATCTTGCTCACCAAATAATGATGAGTTTAATTTTCAGTAGCCAGCCATCCTAACCTTAGGATCATCTAAGTTTACACAGACCCGGACAAGCCTATGATTCGAATAAACTATCTCATGGATACTTGGACACCCTAAGAGCCCTACATCAACTCTCCTAACTAAGACTCGGTCGAGGTAGCTAGAACGGGCCTCTGTAGCCAAGCTGCCACTATTAGTCCAAGTCCACACTACCTCCCAAGGGTGTTCATTCTGGTACTTATTGATAAGATCGAACCTGTCGATAAAGTCCTGAAATGGTTTCATGTTCCAGTTGTTAGTACCCGGATTTGGCCCTATACGATCTATATCGGGGTTAAGGACGGCATTCCAATCACCCACTAAAACTACTTCACGTCAAAAACAGCTCAATCTGCCAAAACAAAGCAGGCCTCTCAGAATGGACATTGAGCGCATAAACCCCAATGAGATGAAGAGCCTTATCCTTTATGGTAACATCCAGCACGCAAAGTCTGCCTGCCGGATCCGCGAAGACAAGAACACACGCAGCCTCCAAAGACTTGCTCACCAGCCAAGAGACACCCCTCGAGCATCCATCAAAACATGCTGAATAGAGGGAAAAACCCCTAGACAGAAAGCCCTCATAGTCGCGAGAAGAAAACCAGGTCTCTTGCACACAACATATATTCACCCCGAGACACTGAAGGTCACAAGAGAGCCTCGCCCTGCGAGACTCCAACATCAGTCTTCCCTCATTCACACTTGCTAACCAGAGAGCCATGATGAAAACTGATTAGGGTTGCCCTCCTGCATTGAACATGGCCTGGGTTAGGACACTGACAGCCTCTCCCATTGAGCCAGTACCCATCTCACTCTTAATGGTGCCATCAGGAGACAGGCCGCCAATGTCCAGGGGGAAAGTTAGCTTTAGAGCTCTAGATAGGGAGGGGTGAACAAAAATCGGGAACCTCTCTGAACAATATTGTAATTTTTCAAAACAAGACATTGGTGGGAACATACCAAAAGTTTTGTTAGCCTTGGCCATCATTGCCCATATTTGTTGGCCGGCAACACCAGATCTAACAACTGTGAAGACTCTCTTGGTGTTGGGAAAGTTTTGGGGGTTCTCTACGTCTAAATTTTTTATTTTTCTAAAATTTAAAAGGGCTTTTAAATTTTTAAGTTTCTTTTGCGTGTAATAATGCCTTATCTTCAATTTCTTTAGAGACACGACACACGTCTTCTCCTATATTGTATATGGGCTTCGATTTAATTTCTATAGTGGGTTCTGATGAGTCAGATGATCGGCTTCTTTGCTTCTTTTGCTGATCTTTTTTTGGTGAGTTTATCGGTGTATGCATAGGGGAAGGATTGGGTGATGGAATGGGAGATTTTTTTGGCAGATATTTGGGCACAGGTCCCTTCTTCAGAGTGGTCATATTGGATGTGACTTTGTTTATTGGTTTGACGATAGTGGGAGGAACCATGGGGTAATGTTTTGTTACAGGGGAAGATGGTGCTGAAAAAGAGGTGCCAGATTTTGTTTTTGACTCCTGACGCTTAGTTTTTAAAGTCTCCATGAGCTGCTGCAATTTTTCTTTTTTCTGGAAAGATGGTTCGTTTTGTAGCATCTTTTGGCGCAGTGTATCTGAATAGCTGGCCGGAGAGTTGCCCTTAGCACTGGTTGAGGAAGTGGGGCTGTAAGTGCCTTTGACTGTTTTAGAAGTGTTTTGCCTTGCCAACAACCTGCCATTCCCCCTCTCCTTTCTCCCTAACCGCACTAGCGGCGGGCAAAGTCTTTTCAGGGAATGGAGGCTGAGATTTGGACCCAACCAGGGGATTTTCCACATCAGCCCCGGTCGCTGGCATGCCCACTACAGGTGAGACGGATTGTACAGACTTGATCAAAGAGGGATTTGGTTGGGCGAGGGCCAGAACCTCAGAGACCTTCTTCTCTGTGCAGGAAGAGGACAGGTGACCAGTCTGTCCACACTTCCAGCATGCCGGTTTACGCCCTGTTACTATTATTGGCATTTTCTGGCCCTCTACATCCAGACAGTTGGAGATGGAGATGAAGGCCTTCCTGTCGATCATTAACTCACCCCCCCGGTCAGATCGTCCGAGGAAGCACTAAGTATCTGCCCAAACTGGCACAGATAAGCCGCCAAATGCTCCCCGAAAATCTGAGGAGGAACCTCATATACTGCAACTTTGGTATGTTGCCTGCCTTCATATTCTGTGAGCAGAATTAGATCCTTTGTTATAAGTTCCCTCTTCATTGCATTTTCACAATTGGCAGGCGTGGGTAACAGGACGTCCCACATAAAGTAGCCTTTTCCTTTGATGACTCTCTGAGCTTTAATTCCCAGAGAAGTCAAGGCATTTATTACAGTGTCTTTTGTAGAACGACGAATCTTGCCCGAACGCTTGTCCACCACAAAGACTGACACAATTCTTTTTTCAACCTTCTTTAGTTCCACGGGATTGGACAAGAAACCATCTGCTGTGACCAGATGTGTGTAGCTCTTGGCTTTCTCCAGGAACTCCGTCGTGTTGATCTTACACTTGGGTGAGGACTTCCAGCATGAGGGCGTCTCTCTGACTGCTACGTTTCCATCATTATTTTGAAGGGTCTGAATGGACGATATTTGGCTACTTTCGGCCACCATACTATTGTCTTGTTGGCTGGTTTTACTTACAGAATTTTGGCCACTTTCTGCCACCATAGTTTGGTCTAGTAAACTGGTTTCAGTTACTAAATTTTAGCCATTAGCGTCCACCATACTTTTTCCTTGACTCTTGTTGATATCTTCTAAATTTTTATCATCAGGAGACACCATACTTTTGTTGGAATTTTCATCTGGTTTTGGCTCTCTTGAGTATCCATTTCTAAATCCTTATCGGGAGGGTCTTTCTTTTTTTTAGTCCCAAACAGATTTTTCTTTGCTGTTTTTTTAGCTCCCATTTTTCTTTTAAAACAAGATTATTCTTTTTTTTCTTTCACAGAAAATATTAAAAAAGAATTAAACAAAAGATAATTATGAATAAATCACAGATAAAAAGAAATTTTATGAGACAACACAAAAACACGCAAGAATGATTTACTTAAAAAAAATATGTATGCAAAAAGGACAAAGTACGGTAAAAATAAAAAATCAGTTAACAATTACAAATCACAAAATGCAAGTACGCGAACAAAGACCAACAAATTAAGACAGAAAATAAACAATAAGAACCTTTTTTACAGTAAATACGAAACTAAAAAGTTCACAAATACAATATTCTAGTCAGCCCAAAAATGAACGAAACACGTACACTAAAATAAAGAAAAAATAACGAATAGAAAAATAAAAATGAAAAGTTAGAATAAACACACAAAAGATTTAAACAAAGGAACACAGAATTTTTAACAGTTATTTAAACAAAGAACGACAAAGAACAATGAAACACGTAGAAATAATATGTAAAGAAAGAAAAAGAAAGTCTGACGTGGGGAAAAAATAAACAATGAAAAATAAAGATTGGCGTAGTGGGTGGAAATTACTGAAAATAAAAGGAAATTAAAATGAGAAAAATATATTAAAAAAAATAATTATAAACGAAAATGAAAAATAAGAAACAACAAGGGGTAAAGAAAAAATAAGAAGAGGGTAAAGAAAGAAAAAAATTAAACTTTTGGCAAAAAAGTCAGAAAATTAAACGAAAGAAAATTGAAAATTAAAAGGAACTTAATGTAAAATAGAAGTTGAACAGTTATCAGGTAATCACAATACGTCTGCCGTTGACCACCGGTCGTAATATGTCAGAAAAAAGAACTCTCCTCACAAAGGTACCAAAGAGGAAAGCTCATCAGAACACTTACCATGAAAATATTTATAGAAAAAGCACAGGGAAACTGTTATGGTGGTGGGAAAGTGACTAAAGCCAATGTTATATTAGGTGTTTGGTTGCGAGAGAAAGGAATAACAAGGATTAGATTTTGAACAACGTTTATTGTGGGTATGTCGTGCAGAGATGTTGAAGGATGGAACAACAATATTCAAAGAAAGGATGAATGGTAGAATTATAAATGTGTAAAATAGATTCTGTCTAGCACAATACAATGAACCAACTTAGCTGCAGACTTACCAATTGATTCAATATAATTTTCCACTTCATGTCAGTGGAAAACCGTAGCCCAATGGATGGAAAATTAATGTAAGAATGTGAGGTGATTCTGTCTTTAACTTAAATGAAAGCCTTGTTCCATGCTAAATTATACCTGCATGACCTTAAACAATTTATTTTTAAGTTATTTTTGTTCGAAACATGTACTTATTTGCTATTTTAAAATTTTTTTAAAGAACATTTTGTTTGGCTTGAATAGTGATTAATGCTTTTAGTTGTGTCTCATGGAGTTAGCCTAGGGTTAGGACTTGAGTTAGTAAATGAGATTTTTTTTTCCCTATTTTGTTCTAAACTTAGGTTAAATATTTTAACCCTGAATTTGTTTTTGTTTTAACCTATCTCATGCCAAGTAGCTGACAATACTGTAACACCTTTCACTGCCACCTACACCTGGTGGTGTAACCATGTTTAGTAATCTGGTCCTCAGGCTCTTAGGAAGATGTTTTAACCACAGGCTAACTCTGCACTGGTCAGTGCTGGTGCTGGTCCAAGCTGGTTGTTGGTCACTGGCTGCTTCAATCTACACCTTCTCTGGCCACGTTTTTTTATCTCGGAGCAGTGGAAGATCAAAGGTCGTCATCTCGCAGTGCTAGTCAAGCCATGGAAGATGCTATATTAAGGAAAAAATATCTTCACAATGAAAAATAAACCGAGAGTTTGGTTTATATAGCTCTTGGTACAACAAAAATTAACCCTTCCCGTATCAATTTCTCTAGTGACACTGAGCCTTGTCTAAACTTCTGGAAGGCTGGGTTCAAAGTCTTTGAATTTTGGTGGCAGTTGACGTGGATTCCAGAAGCACTTGATGTGGCTTCTCAGCCCCAAATCTTTGAGCTCCCCAAAGTCATCTGCTTATATGCACTTCAGCCCAAAACTGGCATGGGTTCTGGTGGGTTTCGTTGATTCTTTAATTTTCATTAATTCAAGTAAGAATTTTCTTTGTTTCCTATTTTTGCTTTCTTAATCAACTTTCCAAATTTGGAAAATTATCCACCTTCCCTGGGAGTAGTTACAGGGATTGTTTTCTCTTAACTCCCACCTGCTTCACTTCACATCTCTCACAGCTACTCTGCACAGATGGGGCTAAGCTCTCCTTCCTAGTATTCTAATTCTTCCCACTTCTTAGGGTGCATAAATGTCTTTGTGACAAAAATAATTTTAAAAATACATAGGAGAAAGGGCGTGGTTTATTTTCTTCATTACTTTCAATTCTCTGACTCCTTTTGCACAAACCAGAACACATTCTTAGCATGACATGATTGATCTTTATAACCTCAACCCTAAGAAAAAGGGTTTGTTCCTTGTTTTCAATTTTGTCAATGAAAAATAGGATTCTCATCTGTTTCTCTTTCCATTAATAATATGTGTTTTTCTAATTTTTCCAGGAAGAGATAAACTTGTTTCCCAAATTTTTTTTCATCAATGAAAATATATTTGTTTCCCTAAATTCTCAGCAAAAAGACTCTGTTTTCGCCCACATACCGCACTCTTGATGGATAAGAAAAATAAACTTTTAGGAGAGAAAAAATCCAGATATCCCATTCTCACCGAGTAAAATGTGTCCACCCTTATCTTCCAGCTTATATTTCATTTTAGGTTAACCCTTTTCTTTACCTCCTTAGAATTAATGTTTAATGACCTCAACACCTCAGTGTCACAATCCTAAAATGTAATAGTTTGAGTTGTGGACAAACAACTACCATCTGACCTTTGAACTGAGTTAACAGGCAAACAAACCTCACCTACTGTTAATATATGTATTTTCACTGTATTTTTAGCAAAAAGTAAGTAATAGGAGTGCCATAAAGTTTAATTAATCATTAAATTGACAATTTTTCTTCAAATTTATGTGCCATTTTTTGAGATGGAGGAGAGGGGACAGGATATTTAAAATGTTTAATTATTCTATTGACAGAAATATCATTTAATTTTGCAAACATTAAAACAGTCTTAAAACTATTTAATTGCATAAAGTAAAACTTCAAATGACCAAATATTCTTGTATTATAATTTCATCAATTTTGTGTTTTATAAAAGAAGCACTAGAGATATTCATTGAACTAATGTCTATTTCTGTTTTCTATTTAGCAGCGTGTCAGTAAAATCATCTGCCAATTCAGATAATGTGCCTCTCACTGAAATCCAGTTGACCACATTAGAAAAGAAATTCCCAGTTTCTCCTGTTTCACATCATGATGAATCTTCAAAGAATTACATCAATTACTTAAAAGTTGCTGAATATGATGCAGTTCCAAAGTAAGGCCATTCAATTATTTCATTATATTCCTGCCATTTTCTGTCATCAATTGTTTAGACTTGATCATTTTGTCTTGCTATAATTAATATTAATTTGACAGAATTTTTGAGAATAGCAATTATTATGTTTGTTTTCTCTTCTGACTAGTAGGCTCATCTTGATTGTTATGCTCATAACATCTCGGTTGTTTTACCTTCTGGCCTTCAGTTATACTTAGTATGGCACATGGCCTAGTGGATAAATGCATTGATTAAAGCATATCTGGTTTATTGGCTGTCATGAATTCAATCCCTAGGGGTCAGGTAGTGTGAAAAACTCATACACTCTGGTTGAGTGGAAGAAATGTACAAATGAGACAAAAGTGAAATAGACAAGAGAAAATTAACTGATACAAGATATTCTCTATCTATGGTAATAGTAATATTAGACATTTTTTCATAAGGAAATCTTCAGCATTCATTGACTGAGCAGCTAGTACTGCTGTCAGTTGAAATTTATAAAATCTTTCTCTTAAAACAATTTTTCAGGAAAATAAGTTTCTCAAGTCCATTAACTGTTATTCTTTCCAGTATTGATGGGAGTTTCCTATCTAACCTTTTGTTTGAAGTAGTGTGGAAAGTCAACAGCTGGATTATTTTATTATTTTCCCTTCAAGTTACTTGTGATATCCATTTTAGTTGTTGATATTGTTGAAAGTCCTCAAGTGATGTAGCTCACACGGTTTGCAGAAAGATAGTCCTCGTTGAGACTTATAAGGTTTCATTCGCTCAAAGCTATTTTTAATCATTGATCTGAGAAAGTGGTTGTATACAGTTTAGATAATTCTGAATGAGTTTGGCACTGTGCATTGACATCCATTTAAAAGTCTCCATCTGACGTGGTTATTTAAGAACGTGACTCAAGTTTTTAGGTTAATGTTTTGGTTTTGTAGCACTTTGTGGTGTTGGGCAAAACTATCCCTAGCACAACCTATTCCATTTTCAATTTCCTTTATATACGATACTAAATTTGTTGTAACTGATGCATTCAACAAGGTATTTGAAGTGTTTTGGTATTTACTATATCCACATCCTGAATTTTTATGATGAATTCAGAGTAGATGCCATCACGGCTTTCATTCCAATTCCAGATTATTGTTTCTGTTTTGGAAAGGTTTATCTTGAATCCTATTTCTTGGAACACTTAGAGGATGTTAATTTTTCTATTGAAGATCATTCTTATCCTGACTCTTGAATACCTGTTTCATCAGCATATCGCCCTCACCCCCATCATCCGTACATTGATCCTCACAAGGAAGGCAGAATTGCTGTCTTCTGTTAGTAGATTCGTTTAGGCTATGGAATACTTAATTGATCTGTGCTTGTAAAATGTGCAGGGAAAAAGATTAAATAGACTGGGGCTCTCATTTCCTTGTCATACTCCTGATGAGATTTGAAATATTCTTGTATTGGAGTCCTTGATAGATATGATTTTGTGGACAGAAATAGTTTCTATAATAGATTTGCTGCATTCAGTGGAGTCAGAGTATAGAAGACAGTGTTTAATTGATGAGATAAACATAGCAGGTATACAATTTTCTATTGGAGTGCTATGCAATCCCCTGCAGTTGTTTAATGACATTATTAAACTTATCAGAACAAAAACCAAACTAGGTTTGTATGGTTCAAAATTCCCAGGTGGTTACTGAATCTGATAGACACGTGAAGAAGGCCAGAGAGTACAATGGCCAAAGTATGAATATAACACTCAAGATGAGAATATTAGTCTGACTAGAAAGTTATGTGGATGTGTGTTGTGGTGTAATGGATATTGGCTTGGAATGAGAACTCAGAGAGCCAAGTTCAAATTCCATTTGAGTTCATTATATTCACTTACACACAAATACCAGCTTGCACGTATATACTTGCTTATATCTTGTCATAGGATTAATACAAATATAAAATTTATCACTTAGCTGATTGCTGTTACCGTCATCATCTCAACTCTAGAGTTTCATAGATGGACCCTCCAGCAATTGTTCTGCCCACTAGTCAGGGGATGTGTGTGTATTTTGGTGAGTGAAATGAAAGATCGTTACTTACCATTTAAAGTCAAGAGTATCGCTATATTTCTTAAGAATGACGTCCTGGGTACGACGTTAAACTGCATCCAACAGCAAGGCCTCTGATCAGGAGGTTTTGAGGAAGCGTGGAACCACCTCTTAATTGCTGGTGTTCCCAGGTCCACCCTGACCCGGGGTGGTAGCACCCGTTGGGGTCCCAGCTATGGGAAAATAGTGAACTTCCAGGTTTTTTCCAGCACATTGAAACAACGATGTTGCCAACTATACTTTTTTGAAACAATGATGTTGCCAGCTATACGTTTTTGAAACAATGATGTTGCCAGCTATACGTTTTTGATATATTTAGTAAATACTGGATCTGGCATTAAATAACCCATAGTGGTTGATATGCCATAAAACCCCAAACAACCAACTTAAGAATGAAATGGTTACTGCATTTGCTTCCTTTTCTTTTATAGAAGAAGCTGGTGAACCGGAAGTTGTCTGTGATTGGACTATTAAAGCTAGATGAGTCACAGTGAGTTAAGGCATACTATGAGAATAGTTATAGCTGATGGATAGGACAGAAGTATCAGTATTGACTGGGTCACTGTTGTGGTGGTGATTGTGGTGGTGGTATTATGTTGTAAGACCCTAAAGCCCTAATCATCCTTGGCTAAAACCATCACAGAAGATGTGTGCCAAAACATCAAACAGATGTATTTAACAAAAAACTATATTTAAATTCAGTTAAATCAGCTTCTTTCATCAAAAAAGAAAAAATATATGATCTGAGGTCTTTTATATCCTTGAAGAATGGAATCTTTTTAAGTGATAAAGGAAACGTTTTCAGGTTTACTTCCTCCTCATAGACATTGAATAATAATTGTAACTTATTCTATTGGACAATGAATTATTGTGATGATAAGGTTAAGCAGATGAGTGTAAAGATGATATTGTGGTGTGCCAATCATTGTGAATAGTTTCTTTAAATTTGTATCTTTCTATTTTGCTCATGGATATTACTCCCAGCAAATAGAAAATTTTAAAGATCTTTCTTTTTTTATGACAGGTACATGAAAGGAAGACTAACCTACAATAAAATTAATTCTGTTATTGATGAGATTAACAAGACTTTTGAGATAAAATATAAACTAATGCATCAAAAGAAATCAACACTTCCAGAAAAGAAGAAACAAATTTATAAAGCATATAAAGAACAGGAAAATGCACAGGCACAAGGTAATCAATAACATTTCATATATATATATATATATATTTTGAACAATAAAAAATATTAAAAAATTAAAATCTTCAGACACACTGGGTTGTATATTAATATTCTTTTGTTTTTATTATTTCATTTAGTTTTGGCCAACATGGCCATCATCAGGAGAAAAAAAAATTCTGGTTGCTGGTAGCATTGAACTATAGAAATTAATGTTTTGATGGAGAAAAGGAACTTTTGTCTGTAGTTTTCATTTCTTTTTTTTCTTTTTTTAACATGAATTTTGGTCAGTCTTTTTTAAGTTGTCATTTAAGATAAGAGCTGGATTGATTCATGCTGCTCTGAATTCCCTTGGTCATTTTGACAGTTTTATTGGTTCCTGGAAAGGGGATGTGTCTCTGTTAAGTGTGTGTGTGTGTGTGTGTGTGTGTTATTTGGTTCTTAGGGAGTGAGTGAGTATGTGTGTATATTCATGTGGGTGTGTGTATAAGTGTGAGGCCTCAACACCTCCGTAAGCATGTCTGTCTTGTGTGGATTAGAAATGTCGGTAGGTCCTAGTTTGTGGGGTTATATATTAATACTATCTATATTGTTATATTTGTGATTGAGCCTGTCTGGATAGTGTGCTTTTAAATGTTGTATCCACTTATTTTCATGGAACTCTAAAATCTTTCTAATGTTACCCGCTCTGAACTTTTCTCAATTATACTGAATTTGGCATGGGTTTTAAAATCATGTTTTTCTAGGCGGAAATGTTGTTCTACAGGTAATAATCTTTCATGGGGAGTTGACTTAATTCGATTGCGATAATTATTAATTCTGTAGTGAAAGGGCCATTCAGATTTTCCTACATATTGTTTCTGGCATAGTGTGCATTCTATGAGGTAAATTATGTTACGACTTCTACAGTTAGTCGTGGTAGATTTTAAAAGTAGATTTAGTGACTGAGCTAGTGAATGAATTCATGTGTCTAATGTGGTTGCAGCCTAAGCTTCTTTTGTTATATGGTTGGGAAAATCCTGTTGTTGTTTAATTATGGATTACCTTGTCCCCTGAAATGTGGTTATTACCTATGATTTCTTTTAGGTTCTTAGGTCTACGATATGCTAGAAGGCCGGGTTCCTCAAACAACTTTTTTAGGTCTGGTTTGAGATGTAGTATTTCCCAGCGACTTTTGATTATTTGGGATAGTGGAGGCAGAGTGGAGTTGAAAGTGGTTACTAGAGAGATGCGGCTGGGTTTATTTTTAATCTTGTACATTAGGGTGTCTTTTCTAGGTGTGGAAATTGCTTTATTTATTTGTTCCCTAATTAGGTGTTGTTTATAGCCATGTGTTGTGAATTGATGCTCCAGATTTTGAATGTTGTTGGAACATATCCTTCTAAGTGCTTGTGAATATGGACACTTCTCTTTGAGGTGTTTAGGGTGGGAAGACTTAAAGTGTAGATAGTTGTGGTTGTCAGTGATTTTAGTGTGTAGTGTCGTTTGTAGTTTCCTGTTTTCATCTATGTAAATGCGGGTGTCTAAAAATGTTACCGATGTTGTGGATTTTTCATAGTTAAACTTAATTGAGTTGTGCACTGTGTTTAGGGTCATGAGGAATTGGATAAATTTGTTGTCACTTCCCGTGTATACAATAATATATATATAAGGCTTGTGCAGAAAGTTCACAGCACCATCTTTTGCATAATGTTAGGAATATCTTAGAAGTGTCTTTAAGGTTTACTCAGCTCATTATTGTTTGTACCACAGTCTCCTGCAGTATACTTTTTACAAGACTTGCTTATTCAATTTGTCAGATTTATAATCTTTTATAAATTGTGTGATTTACAAAACAAGGATTGTTTTATAGTTAACAGGAGTTGATTATAAAAAAAAAAGTAATCATTTAATCACCTACATATTTTGCATTAATTTCCAAATTAAAACAATATCTTAATTTTGAAAAAACATTTTGAAAAAACAAAAATGACTTCATTGGAAATATTAAATAATAAATCTATAAATTATTTATTTAATCTTGATATCACATAAATTTAACTTTTAACAGAGACAATTAGTCAACACTGAAGTTGTCTTGTTTCTTTACATCTCATCTTTCCTGGTTGAAAAATTAAATTAAGTAGCAAAAAGAAATTTCTGATGAAACTTGAACACCATATTTTGGGGATTCATTTTAACAGTGGTGATGCCATAGCCAGTTTGGTCATGTACACCATATTTTTTAATACAGCTCACATCTAATGGTATTACTTCCCCTCCCCTCTTTCAAACTGTCAATGGTTAGACTATTCTTAATTATTTGAATTCTGAGAATATTTTGTCATTAAGAATGAAGTCTTCTTTTCTTGTGCTGATAAGACCGTGACAATAACAAACATCTCATCACATCTTAAATATTGTTATTTATAGTCAGTCAGTCTCTCTCTCCTGTTCTATTCTTATTGTCTAAAGGTATTTGCTTCTCTCTTTTTCAGGTTTCTCATTTATTATTGATGCTGACCTTAAGGAACATACAAATATTCGCATTGATGCAACTTTACGTTCAATCATAGTCATACTTCGACACTGTGGACGCATCAAAGAAATTCGAGGTGGTGGTCTGACCCGTTATGCTATCACATTCTATTAAGACTTAGTTTTGGTTAGCTATTATGACATCTGAAATTTTTTTTATTTCTCACCAATGTCATAAACACTTTGTCAACACAAATCATTTATATCCTATTCTTGGTCTTTTGTACATGCATTTCTTTTTACTAACAACTTTCTTTGCAATGTCTTTGATGGATTTAAAAAAAAAGTGATCAGTTTGAATTGAAACTAATATGGATCATTTAAAGTTAATTGCTAAAATGAAACTTACTTTTTCTGCTTCAACCCTTATTTAAAATTAGTGTTATATTCCTTTGAATATTTATTTATAATTTCATCTTTTGCTTTATTGTATGGTGACAATGATAAAAGGTTGGGATGGTGAAAGTTCTCGGTCCACTTCCAAAAATCTGACAAAGCATTGGATTTTTTCCATTCATTCGTACACAAAGAACTTTTCAATGCTCCTGTTGGGATTGCTATGAAATGAGTGTGAAATCAGAAGGTTTTTTTGTTTGAGATGATAAGCGTGAAAAGCATGTTCTTCATATTAATCACAACAATATTAAGCATAGACATACAAGTTGAATAAATCTCAAGGCAATATTGAACAAAGAAACAACGGTAGTCGTGAATTCAATTAGAAAAACACTGAACATTTATATACAATTAATACAATTTGGAAAAGCTTGTGTTTTGGTTATATGGATGTTTGATGAAATGTGAATTAAGTATCTTAATGAATTACAGTTCAGGAATGTTCCTTTGTTTAGAAAATGTTCACATGTAATATTAAGGAAAGTTTATTGAGGGATAAATTTTAAAGTAATGTAATGTGAGATTTTGTTGATTTTTGTTTTGACGGACTTATTCACCCTGGACTGTATTTTTTTTATCTTAATGCTTGAATTACAGTTTCTGTTTAGTAGTGTAGATAACACTTTTTTTTAGAAATGTGCAATGAATTCAGAGAGAGACAGAAAGAGGTTGAAAGTTGAATCAGGTGTTGACACGCGAAAAGTCCTTTAGTCAAAATGTAGACATGCGTGGATCTGTATGGAATCTCTTTGAAGGCGAATTACTGACTGGTGAATTGGACTGAAATTTGTCCTTTTATTTACTTTGAGAAGTTGAAATAGGCTCCAGAAATTTTTGGCGGTAAAACACATTCTGGGGTCGTCTCGACCAATAATAAGCCGATTTTCGCAATGTGTGGTGTTGATTGGTTGAAACTAGCTCTTATGGAATAATCTATTTTTTAACGGGGGTGAGTGGAAAAATATGGACGATTCCACACTCCTGTATATATATTATTTTAAATAATTTATCTGGCTGCATAAAACTCATCACAAAGTTCACAATTAACTGTTGATATAATAGGTCTATATTGTAAATATTGATAGAAGCACTAATTAACTCTGAATTGGTTAAGCATCTTACATCACATTAGTTTTCTTTCATATAAGCAATATGGCTTTTGCTTCTCTAGGTCAACTGCATTAATGATTATTGAACAAAAGTCAAAGAATTTCCTAAAACAATTCTCCATTTTTGTGTGTGTATGTATATATATATATATATATATATATATATATATATATTATTATAGATTAATAATTAGGGGGATTTGTATAATTTCATAATTTATCATGTTCTGAACCGGAATCCTCAACACACACACACACAAGCAGAAAAGAACTGGATGCCCATTTCACCGGTGAAGGATATGTATATTTATTAATATATAATTAATAGCTCTGTTTTATTGCACTGAAAATTGTTTTATTAACATCAGCATATGTGCGATTAAATTGCTGATACCCTCTAAAGAGTGGATACACAGGTCTGTCAATGAAGCTCTGGAGTCTGAATGTTGAAGGTAACATCAATCAGCTAAGTGACAAATTTTATTCACATTAAATGTGTGTGTGTGTGTGTGTGTATATATAAAGAAATATAGTCTTAAGATGTGCTATATTTATTGGATAAAGTGCTCAATATCAGAGATAGAGCATGTGTAAATATAAAAGTGAACATAGAAGTCAACACTTCGGCGACAATCTGCATCTAGCATGAAACAGACTGTCGCCTCTAAGTGTTGACTTCTAAGTTCACTTTTATATATATATATATATATATATATAAATATATATATATATATATATATAAATTTCCAAGCGGACAGAATCCAGATAGAACTCAATGTCCAGGACAGAGTAAGAATATAATAAAAAGGCTTAAACACTAATATTCCATGGTTATAATTTATTACATTAGATTGTAATTACGATCCAATTCATCAGACCTACAAATTCAAAAAGAAATCAGAAAAAATAACTCCGGGAATAAAAAATAAAATTTAGTGAGAGTGTATGCATGAGAGTCAGGGACGAATGTGAGAGGTAAATGAAAGCTCTAGAGAGGGGTAACAGACAAGAGAAGAACAGAAAGGCCTAAAAGTGACTTCACTTCCAGCTTACATAAGAGGATAATTAGGGCCTTCAAATACCTAGACCTTAAGAATGAAATATCTTCCAACCTGAAAATAGTCAACTTTTTAGATATCATCATCAACCTCTCTAATGATACCTTTAAACCCTTCCATAAAGTTAATCAGACACCCCTATACATGTCCACTCTAACCATCCTAAATCTGTAATAGATCACATCTCCAAAACTGTTAATACGAGGATAAATAGGCTATCTTTTAGCCAAAAAATCTTTAACGATAATAAATTTATATACAACCAGGCCCTCAAAAATAGTGGTTTTAGACAGGAATTAAACTATAACGAAGAACTAGAAAATCATAATAATAATAGACCTAAAAACAGAAAGAGGTAAGTAATATGGTTTAACCCACCATATTGCAGGCTTTCCAACATTGATAGACATTTTCATAGTAAACATCCACTACATAAAATTTTCAATAGGAAGACAATCCCACAATTGTAAAATACTTAAAAACTACCATGGTAATGAAACTCAATCTAGTAGCTCCACCTAGGAGTAAAGACAATTGTCTAATCGGGGGGAAAATATATATGTATGAGAATGTAGTATATATACGAGGCAACAATCTCCCCCCGAAGAAAATATCAACCAGAAAAAAAGATATATAGGTATATCCGCTGGTGATTGGAAGCAGCGTCTATATAACCATAGACGCTCTTTTAAATATCTACCTCAAAAATCAAACTTCCTTATCCAAACACTACTGGGATCTGGTGGATAAGGGACTAACCCCGCATTTTGAGTGGAGATTCTTATCAAGGGCTAGAACCCCTAATAACTTCTGCAATCGGTGTGATCTATGCATTGCAGAAAATTTTTTTATTAAAGATAAAAATCAAGATGAGTTACTATATCTTCGTAGTGAAATCATTTCCAAATGTAGACATAAAAAACAATTTAAAACATAAGCATGGTTTTATAACGTGTTACCTGCAACAGTTCCATCTTGGGTCACTAACATGGGACATGACATTTAAATGGAATGACTTATGATTATCTATATGTATCATTGTTTATGTGATGCTCTATATATTTTTTGATCATTTAATTTGGGTTAGCAAACTTTATTCATGTGTTGATATATGTGTATGTAGGTAAAAGTTTTCCTAAAATAACTGATATACAAAATCTGATAGTTTTCTGATATTTATATACCTAGGTATATATATATATATATAAACTTAAGAGATAGATACGCGTTAATCACTGTGGGTTTTTAATATTGTTAACGTTTTCTTCCTCAGTGTTCTTTAAGTACAAATTAATTTAATTCCACACATCTATGTTTTATATGTTAAATGTATATATGGATGGATGTTTTTTTTTTTTAATTTTTTTTACCTATTACCTTTTAATTTATATATATATATATATATATATATATATATATATAAATATAGGTAACTATACTCGTGTCGAAAAACCTTTGAACTCTTGATTTAACAACAGCCAAATCAATCACGAAGGAAAAAAAGGTTTTAAAAAAAGAAAGAGCCAGGAACATGAAAGTCTGTCGAAAATAATCGCACAGATACAGGTTCAAGGCCCAAAGAAAAAACCCCGATACGAGTAAACAACTAACTAAAGAGCTCAATACAAGCGTAGAGCAAACCTAGTCAAACCTAATGAGCCAGACACACCTACCAAGGTTTCACTTCGTCAGCCGACCCTGACGATCTGCCTAAGTGGAACCTTGGTAGGTGTGTCTGGCTCATTAGGTTTGACTATATATATATATATATACACACACACACACACACGTGTGTGTGTACATATATATATACACACACGTGTGTGTATGTTTAGGTATGTATGTATGTAGATAGATATGTTGTATATTTGTTTAGATGAGTGTGTATGTAAATGTATGGAGGTGTGTAAGGTTTTATGTATATATGTTTATGTGTACGTATGTGTATATATGTATGTACGTGTAAATATAAATATGTTGTTGTGTATGTGTGTATATATGTATGTGTTTTTGGGCATAGAAATAGTAGGTACCTGCTAGATTAAATATTTGTTATTTTTTTATATGTGTATTTTAAATTTGTAACCTGTAGGTGATATTACTTTTGTCAAATTTTCTTGATTGCACAGCGGCTCTTTTAGAAATGCCCTTCGGTTTTAGTTGCTCCCTCCCATCTTCCCCCTTCTTTTCTTTTTTTTTCTCTCTCTCATCTTCAGATTTTTAAGTTTAGATTATATCGTCTTTTATTAAATGTATACACCCATTTCCTTTGTCGGTTTTTAATTTAATTTAGGTCAGTGATTCAGTAATGAATCATGCATCGGAAAATAATTCATATTTATCTGTATCACACTCATTTAAACTGTCATTTAGCTCTTCTCTTTAAAATTTTAATCCCCACCTTCACTTTTAGGCCTTCCTGTTCTTCTCTCGTCTGTTACTCCTCTCTAGAACTTTCTTTTAACTCTCACATTCGTCCCCCACCCTCACTAAATTTTATTTTTTATTCCCGGAGTTATTTTTTCTGATTTCGTTTTGAATTTGTAGGGCTGATGAATTGGATTGTAATTACGATTCCAATGTAATAAATTATAACCATGGAATATTAGTGTTTATGTCTTTTTATTATATACACACACACACATATATATATATACTAGGACTAAGAGAGGTGTTATTATTGGATTTTACTTGCGAGCTCTTCGAATCTGTTCAGCAAAGTATTTAGATGAAGAATTTAGTTATATCGAGGATACCTTCTCAAGCCTTTCGTATCCGAGACAACTAATACTCGGCACTAAGCATAAAGCCTTGAAAATTCACAGAGCTCATTCATCAGTGCAAAATAACATACCGACTACTACTACTACTACATCTAAGGTAGGGAGAGGCACACTTTCAGCTGCCCCTGATAATCCTATTGGCCGCATCTTTCTACCGAATAACCCTCTGATCGAACACATCTCCAACAGTCTAAACGCGCTAAAAATTAAAACTACTACATTACCCACTAAAACTATCCGCAGTATATTAAATAATACCAGCATATTACATCCGATGTTTGCGTCTATCAGATACCATGCAGAGACTGCAACTTGAGTTATGTAGGCGAGACAGGGAGGTCCTTGAAATCTCGCATTTCCGAACATAAACGAGATATTCGCCTCGGTAATTTAAGTAGTGCTTTGTTTGTACACATAGCCAAATCTGATCACAATTTTGATTTTGACTCTGTGAAGAATTTAAAATATATCCACAATAAAAACCTCATTTACGAGGCTGGTATGATAGCCACCTCACACACAATAAACACCAGACAAGGTTTCTTTAATATATCAACTTTTCTAGCAAGATTAATGCTTGACAAACGTACCGATAAGCTATAGTTTTAAATAGGTCCCCCCCCCTTCCACTTAGGATAAAATCTCTTCCCTGGGAGCAGGTTTTCGCAGCGGCGCCAGCATATCCAACTCCAAGAAAGAATACTCTGACTTTAGAATTTCAGTTTTTCTGTTTCTGACTAGTCCTGTATATATCGTCTCTTCATCTAACTTAAATCTAATATAAATATGTCTCCATTAACCATGTCCTGAAGAAGGTTTATTTGACCGAAACGTCTGACGTCGACAGAATAACAAAAACAAAAACAAAAACAAACAGTAAACTCACATATTCGGATTTTGCTGTCTTTTCCACATTTTCATCACATATATATATATATATATATACGCACACAAACACTTCTTGATGTCCTTGTTTTATATTTGTGTGCAGCACAGTTTATTTTATTGCACATAACTTGTAAAGAGATAAAAACTTTGGGAAGGCATGAATGTTCCAAGATAAAAATTAAAAACAAGTGAAATAGTAACATTTATATATATTTATTATTTCATTATTATAAGTTTCAGATGGACAAGATTAAGATCATCAGCCATACTTGACTTATCAATCTCCATCAAAGTATCACAGACACCATTCTTTTCTTTTAGACAAATCCACAATGATTCCCTTTAAAACAAAAAAAACACATTCAGTTAAATGCACATATTTATTTTAACAATCAAGCTTAAAACAGCCATTGTTATTGCGGCAAAACAAAATAGTATTTGAATAAATAATACTGCAAAATTTGTTTAAGAAAGAAATTGTATTTTCTGGTGCTTGAAAAACAAGCAGAGAGCCATCATGGAAAGTTAATCAGTTGAGTTTTGCTCCTAGAATATATCTTCACGTGTGTGTAGATGTTTGCATTGGCTAAATAATGAATGACTGCAGTTCTTTATCGTACCTGTTAAATAGGTAACTTAGATATCTATCAATTCAATGAAGTATTAAATGATTAAAAAAAAAAAGAAAAGAATAATAGAAAATTCCACATGTGCATGTTTCATAAACTAAACTTCAGGATGAAAGCAAAATTCAAATCATTACCTTTCCAAAAGGTTTGCAAATTCAGTAATAAAAAATATTTCAATATCCTCCCCCAATACCAAAAAAAGTCATCAGGTCTAAGTAAATTCTTATCCATTCTCTCATACATTTTGAGCCACTGAATGGTGAAAGAAAAGTTGGTTTCATCTCATCTGCTCCTATCAAAACAAATCTTACATTGAACTTACAGCCAATGTTTTGTCCAACTGAAAAGTTCAATGTAAGCCATCAAAAGGCATAAGATTAGTTTTCTTTCTCCCTAGAAATTTATCACAGAAGTTTAAACACAATGGAAGAACCCAGATATATGAAAATTTGAAACATTTTTCTTTTTTTTAAATTACAAGTTTCATAATTTATTTCCTATTGGTTTTCATTTTTATCCTCCTGTGGTACCTCTGTCATAGTGCACTGTATTTTGGATAGCTATTTATAAGTTAAACTTTGCTGCTTATGAGTTAATGTAACAAACAAACCTGAAGGCAAAGCAACTTTAGTTATTTGTAAGTAAAGCCTAAAAAATGAAACCAGTAGATAAAGATCTAAGATATTATATACTTATCATATTGTACTAAACAAATTTACAGTTTTTTCTTATGCCTATGACTTCAGATCCTTAAATAGACTGAATAAATTGATGAGAGCAAATTTGGAATGAAGGTTGTTCATTGGCTTTACTAGATTTGATAGCATTTATGACTGCATTCCATTCCAGCAGGGAATATTTTCTTTTAAATTGTTGGAAGGTACATCAAATTTAACTGAAATTTCAACAATGTTATCTATCTGGACCAGTTCAAAAACCAATTCCTTTTCATACATTAATTTTAAATTTTTGAAATTCTTATATTTCGGTAAAAAATGGGCCTTTTTGTCATCAAATACATTAAGATGACTGCTTAAAAAATTTTACCCAACAAGTTAATCAATAGTAATGAAAATTCATAAAACAAATTTTCTATTTTATGTCTAACTGCTATAACTAGCTATATATGTCCATAATAGATAAAATATTTGGAGCAACATTATAAAGCAAAGTAACTTTGGATATGCACCCACAAATTACTATCTGAACTTTGCAACGAGGCAAAACTATCTTCAGCCAGAAAATTTAAACTCCCAAGTAACATTATTTGGGAAATATTCTTCAATTAACATTTTTGTTTTAATCTAACAAGGCACTGAATCGTCAGATCTAACAATGAGTTTTCGTGTGTCAGATGTTGGACGTCAAGAATTATTAAGTCACGAGTTACTTCCCTTGTTACGAATTTAATCAATTCTTTTACTGTCAATATAAAAAAAATGGTCTATTTTATAGGACGGCTCTTTTGCCCAGTGATGAATAATGAATATGGGAGAGATGATGAATGTTCTCACCGGAACCTTTTCTTTGGTGACTACAACAGGGACTGAATGGTCAGTGAAGTTTGAAGATTTAATTTTTGTAATTATCATGCCAGACAATCACAAGATGTGTTAAGTTATATAATACATATATATGTAAATAGTATAGTTAAATGGGCTTCAATAGATTAAAGGTTAAAGGACAAAAGTCGGATTTTAATTTTTTAAAAACATGGATAAATAATTTAAAATTTTAAAAAAATTTGTTTATTTGTTAATGCAAAGAAAGATATTGTAAGGCAGTGTTTAAAAAATCTATTGGAAACACTTTCAAATGTTCTAACTTGAAAAAATTTAAATTTCCTTAGAAGAAAGAGGTGAGAACATCAGCTGCTTCCAAATCTGAATAAGTAGATCAGCAAATGTAAAGTTTTGAGAGGAAGAGCTTAAATAGGCATGGAAGAATTTTAAAAGGGGAAAAAAAAAGACATTTAGATAAAGAAGAAAAATTAATGAATTTTGAAATTTTATATTCAATAAAAAGCCTTTGTATTTCAATCAGGACAAAAATCCTCTATGCAAATGGTTTTAATACAAGGCACCCCCCACTCCCTCTTTGAAAATTTTAGTTCATTCCTCCACTGATAATTGTTCTCATTACTACATACAATAAGATTTCTTTGCAATACTGGTATTGTATTTCTATTTTATCAGATTTTGAGCAAATGATACAAAACTAAATTCTGGAAGGACATGTTTTTCACATGTGTGTGTATCACTTAAATTTAAGTAATTTTTATAATAAAAAAAAAAACAAATAATTCCCAGTTAAAATGAATGATTGGAAGAGGCGATATCAAAGCAAGTCTGTTAAAAAAAGGAAATTAAGTTTCATTAATATAAAACTCATACAAGAAATATACGATTGATTTCTTTTTCCCAACATACAACAGATGAGGATTTTAACTGGATTTTAGATACACTTAGCTTCAGAAAGATAGCAGGAAACAAAATCAGGAAGAAATAATAGTTTTGTAAGGGCAGACAATCAGCTGACGACCATCAAAATCTACCGTCATTAATAATAGATCATGAATTGTACTTAGCTTGGTTATTTTTCTAGTCTTTAATATTTTTTTCATCATTGGTTCCTCTAACCTTCAGAATATTAATGATGTCAAAAGGAAAGATATATTAAAAAAAATTTAGGTAAATCAAATAAGATAGGTGGAATTTACCCAGATCAATAACAGTAAATAGAATTAAATGTTATTTTTGTTGTTAGATGTGAAAAAAGAATCTACCCTTTATTTACTGCATATTGTCAATCTCATGCAGACTGAGTTTATGTGGAAGTCAAGGTAAATTTTAAAGTTTGATTAATGAAAGTAGAAAAAGGAATGTCTTTCCTGAGAGTGTTCTTTGAGATAGCTAAGTGTGTGTGTAAAGATAGTGTAGCTGCAATTCTCTTACATAACAAAAGACACACCAGACAGAACATAAAAGAAATGTGACGATGATCCCTTGTAGTGTTGCCAACAGCAGCTTGCGGAGTAGAGGTTTTCTTAATTTCTCTTCCACAAAAAATAACTTTGAATCAGCTTGGGTTCTGGAGCTGGATTTTCTGGACAATGTTTGACCGACATAATGGACACAAGTCAAGATTAACACCACATTCATAGCAACAGCAAACATGGCCACAATTCAAGAAAATGATGTCAGACTGAAAAATAGAAAAAAGCAGAATTGTTAAAAATGAATATCTTAAATAAAAATTTTGGTTCTATTTTAAGAAATAACTTTTATATGCCACAATTTATAACAAAATATTTATCATAAAGCAATGGTTATAGAACTACTGTCTTTTTTATTATTAAACAACTGTTGCATATAAAATTTCAATCCTCATAAATATCCAACTATTTTTATCTTTTGCCAGAATAAATGTCTACCTAGATTTTTAAATGGTTCTAACATTTGTACAAATAAAATATTTGCAACTACATTTTACAATGGAGTGCCCCCTACCTTTTTTGTGTAAAAAGTTTTCATATTTATTTCTTTATAAATTGGTAAATGATAAATATTGCATTGCATTAGTCTAAATACAATTGTCTTAATTTTAGATTTACATCATTCTAAAAACTATTCTTATAGATAAACAATCTAATAAATAAATAAATAGTGTTTAATATTTTTGTTGTAAATTCTCAAGAACAAAAATAAATGTATAAATTCACTTTCATGTTTAGGTTTTAAAATTGTAATTTTTGCTTTTAAAACCAAGCATTGCTAAGGAGTGAAGGTAGTTAAAATAATAGTGGTGTAAAGATAAAAACTGTCCTTTTGACACACTTTTTTGTGGACACAAGGTCTAAAGATTGTCAGATTTACCTTTTGTTCACTTATATCAGTAATTTCATTGCCTATTAATGAAAAAAATTATTTTACACAAATATATATATATTTTTTAAAGCTAATTACTTCCCTTGTCAATGCACTTAATTTTAGTGATTATAAAGTGAAGATTTTAGATGAAAATTCAGATAATTAGTATATGGTAATATGGCAGGCTACTAACTTATTAATTCAGCCATATCCATGCTGCCTCATGACTGCTATTTTGTTTCAGCAAATTGTATCTGAAATTTCTGTTTATGGTAAACATTTCTTTACACCTTCATTTGAAAAACTAAATTTAGGAAAAAAGCCAGTTGATATTTCAAAATTGACATTGGATACTTACCGGCTTGTCAAGACAAATGGAACATTCAGAGTGAAGTCCTCGTGCTTTAATTGGTGATGTTGAAGGTCCTTCAGCTTCTTCAGACTCTGGGTATGGGGCTGAAGGTTCAGGACTTACTACGGCACCTTGACACACCATCTTCAAGATAAGAAAATAACAGGTGAAGAAAGCAGAGAAATCTGTTTATGAAACAAAATTCTGCTTTTATTTTCTCCAGATTAGCAATCTGACTGCTGTTTTTTTATTACATTCCATTAACTAACCTTTCAGAAAATATTCACTATTGTTTTTTTCATACTATTGTTCACACAACATAAGGCCCCAAAGCCACTCAAATAGAGGGTTATTGAAGGAGGTTGTTATCAGAGTGTAAATGTAGGAAGTAAAACATGGATACGTAAGACAAATAACAGTTGATCCTAGGCATGGAGGTTAAAATTGAAGTGATTAGAGAAGCATCATTTTGGTAGTCTGTAACAGTTCTGGTGAAGAAGCTATTTGAGTGGAACTTCATTTTTACTAATGGAATACAAAATGAATGAGGATGAGTCAAATATGTATATGTGGCATGATGGGTCCTAGCTGTGAAGATCTGGGCTAGAGGAAATAAGGAATGTTGCTCTTCTGAACATATGCCATGAAAATAGCAACAGAGTAACGAAAGGCTCATAACATTTCATCTGTGAGGAAAGGGGTTGTAAGGTGGAAAATAATTCATCACCCACAAGACTGCATAAATGCTTGTGGACTCTGTCAAGTTTAGAAAGCAGCTTCAGTTCATATTTAGTAACAGTTCTCCATTTTTGATCTGATTTAGATCTTGTAAAGATGGACGCTGACAGGAGGCAGGGTCTTTCTGGAGAACTGACCATTTCTTGAGCACCTTTAGCAATGGATTGCAGGAGTTCCATTCGAGGGCGGCTAGGATGAGCCCCAGTCCCAATAGGCATTCTAAGCAAGGAGCATCATTGAGAGTACAACCGTTAACAATGACTGAAGAAAACTCAGGCTCTGCCCTCTGATAATGTAATGCTACTAGCTTGGTTTTGTTGGTATTGGATATTACAAGCCAGTATCTCTCCCACTGAGCTGAGTGAGCATGGTCAGAGAGATCAACTGGTCATCTAGAGTTTTAAAGATGCATCAATGCACTGTAGTATCATCTGCTGATATACTTAATAAAGATCTAAGAATTGTTTTAGGCAGATTGTTAATATAAAACCAAAAGAGGGTATAACTGAGGAGAGAGCCTTGTGGGGACATGTATTGACTTCATGGGCTTCAGTGGACTGGCCATCAACAATAACTTTCATTGATAGGAAGGATTTTATAATTTTAGATCAAAGTTGTGGTTTAATTTATTTCTATGTATGACTAATGCATTTGATAAATTGTTTTGTATAAGATATTTTGTTTTTTGTTCATAGATACATTTTTTTTTTTTTTATTTCTGCAAGTTTCCTCAATGAAACATTAATAATTTTAATGCCAGATTTTTTTCTCAAGTCAGGGAAGATAGAACAAAAGCTAATTGGATTAGGAGAGCAAATACAAAAGACACTCACTGGTTCTTCTTCCTCAACCACCACCTTCTTTGACATGTACTTGTCCAGGCGCAATTTGATTGCTTTACACAGGCCTATTTCATGAACACCCATCTGTAGAGGGGGAAAAAAAAAATGATTGCGTTTTTTTTGTTTCTTTTCTTTTTTTTATAGTTTGACTTAAATGTCTTATTCAAAACAACAGTTTTGATTTTTATGAGATTGTCAAATATAAAACAAAAAGAAATAAAATATAAACAAAAATTCTGTACTGAAAAAAAAACCTACCTCCATAGATTAAATAAAAGGTTCAGTTTGAAATTCCTTGAAAGTTACCTTGATGAAACGTGGTAATAATAACAACAAAGATGAGTATATATAATGATAACTCCTCAAACCAGAAACTCTATTAAGACTAAGGAATATGAAAAATTAATCTATTTAAAATTAGTGATTTTCTTTGATGTGTAAATGGGTTTATCACGGATATAAAAGAAAAGTTGTTCTTTCCTATCAAATATAACTACTTATAAAATGTAAGTATTCTAAGTTCATTATTTTAAAAGAATATACTTGAGAGACATACATAAAATTTGGATGTCTGTTCATAAGTTTGTAATCTAACCAACCAGGCTTACAGCAATTAATGACTCAGATTAGAAAAAGAGTCAACAGAAAAAAATATCTTTGCTGAAGCTAATTTCCATTTACCTTCAAGTAAGACAAAACCGTCAACGTTCCTGTTCAGTTGAAAATGATATAAAGATTAGTTTCTTTCTATTTGAAATTGAATGAAAATCTGTGCAAATGTCCTTTAATTTAATTACACATGTAAGCATCAATCCCCAGAATGAACTGAGATTATATTTGGAAATAAAATATATTGCTAAAAGACAGAAAGTTTAGATAATTAAAATCTGTTACACATGACAACACAGAAGTGAGCATTACGAGTTGAGAGCATTTTACATGATTCAGGGAGAGCAAATGAAAATAACTTACCTGTCTCAGATCAGCTTCTGTCATATTACACAAAACTTCCAGAGTAATCCGATGCCGAGCAAATAATGGAACATAATCTCTCGCTTCAGCCTGTTCTAAAATCTTCAGAACAGGAATTTCAAGTAAATATTCCTGTGGAAAGTAAATAAAATAATAAACGCATGTTTTAAATGTGAAATTTCTTAAAGTCTGCTACTGATAGCTATTAAGTTAATGCCTAATCACATTGTAAAAGTTTATATTTATTCGCAAATAAGGGAAACTATTCAATAAATAGCATTTAATATAGAATGAATTATCCCCCTTGGATCATCTGAGGTTAGCATGAATTCGGACCCTCACACGATTAAGTTGCAAATTAGACTGGAAATGCTATCGTCTTCAACGTTTTAACGAGGCACTTCCACTGAATTTTCAATACCTAAAGATTAAAATGAATTTTTAAAAATTAAAAAGAATTTTTGAAGATTTCATTTTAGCCTTAATTGTAAGTTAAACGATTAAATTTACTATTTCCAGTAAGCAAAATTCTCTGGTGTATTTCAAATTGAAATTATATTGATAGGAATCTCAACTTTTTGCTCATTTTCACAAAATCGACCATTGTTTACACATTTGTAAACAAAAGTTAATTCTCGGTTTTAAAAATCTTCCAAAAATAAAATATACTTTTATGAAATTTTATTTGAGGAATATTATCTGATTTAAAGTAGAATTAATCTGATTTGAAAAAAATATTTAAGTTTCAAATAACAGAGAAATGATTCAAATAAAGAAACTTTCAGTCACTTTATATTATTTGCTATAATGGTTTTGTAAGAATCTAAAATGTGATAAGTTTTAGGAGAAAAAAATAAAATTCCAATGTTAAAAGTAATCAAATAAAAAGCAGCTGTGATTAAAATCAGCTTATTTTGATGCTAATAAAAAGAAAAATTGGTGCAAAAAGAAATCTATAGAGAAATCTATAGATACACAGTGCAAATTGTACATGTATGATTAATTCTATGCAATTGCAAACAAAAAAATTGCAGCAAATGAAGGCGAAAGATACGCACTTGATCCACAAGAGCTTGTGGTTTTCTATCCATAAGTCGTTGGTATTGGACAAGCCAATAATCTGTTTGGTCTTGTAAGCGCTGTTCTTCCATCTCAACCTGTGGAGACAAGAAAAGCAATCATTGGGCCAAATATATCATTTTCTTTTTTTTTTTATCAAGTGTGAATATACTGAACTTCACAGTCTGTCAGCTTTTTGTAGTACAGCCTTTGATTTGAAATCTTCATTGATAAACAATACGGCAAGAGAGTTTTTTAAATACAACTTCTATTTATATTTATTGCTACCTTAATAAATGTTCCCCATGGATAACCTTTGTGACTTGGTTCTTTCTGCCAATAAACTAACTAATCAGGTTTTCATCAACCCAATGTAAAATTGGACATTTTTGGAATATAATTCCAAACTTACATATAACCACAATGTTACATTTTTTTCACCCTTGGATCCCAGTACATTCATAGTTAATGTGATTACTTCAACTGGCACTTGGTATTAAATGACAGGCTTTAAAAGTCTCAAATCCAACTGATTAACTCTTAAGCAATTCCCTAGCAACATCTAAGCTTTCTGTTTAAAATAACTTATTCTAATTAACAATTTTATATATGCAGTTCATCAAATAGACATTTACTAATATGAGCAAAGTTGGGAATAATACTACAAGTGTGGGGCACCCAGTGAGGATCAAACTCATTACAGTAGGAATGTGACCTACAAGACTATATTACAACATGACAAAGTGTAACCTATAAATTTTATTTTTTATTCATAATATAATGTCCCTTTCAAAGAAATACTATGAACTTAATGACTAGAAAAGATCATTGACAAATTCATAAAATGAGAATGCTGATGACATCAACACCAAATGTTGATTAAACAAAACATCTGCAGTTAAGATTTAAACTTATTAATTTATGAAGTTTTGTAAAAAAAAAAAAAAAAAAAAAAAATTTATCTTCCTACATTAAGTCTTTAATCAAACTTCAATTCTGCTTAAAATTATGAAGATCCCCACCCACTTCAATGATAAGAGCTGAGAAACAAGTCTTCAGTTTTATTTTTTAGTGTTATGTGCTGTTGATATTTGTCAAACACCCCACAATAAAAGAGTGAAAAATAAAATATTTGGTAGCAATTTATTATTCATACAAGGAGTTTGATTAAAGACCAACAAAAAGGTCTTTGTTTATGATTTTTTTTCCAAGCTTCAATCTGCACTTGAACAGAGATTAGCAATATCCTCTAAGTCTTCAGTTTTCATAAGGCATTATCAAAGAATTTTTTTGTAGATTAATAAGAATGCATCTAGTGGTATGTGCTATGTTTCTTAGTAGCTTTTGGGCAAAAATCACAATCACATATCAGTTGGGTGTTTTTTGTTTGTTTTATCAATAGGCTTAGCTGGAGAACATCTCTCTAATAATAATCCAAACTAATATATTAGTTACACACCCCACCTGCAACATTATTTCATAGATTAATTTGCTATCTAATAATAACTCCATAAAATCACATACTACCACCCAGAACAACAACAAAAACACAAGCAACCTGATAAATACTTATATAATACAAAAATATACCACATAAATAGTCAAAAAAGACAATAGATGTTAGAAACTGTAAGCATGAAAAATAAACCCAGTATCAATAAAGATATCATTCAATATATTTAGCAACTAAAAAAAAGAAAATACACTCAAGCTGATGCATGAAGAGGTAATATTTGAAAAAACAAGGCTCATCTACCTGATGTATGATGATGCAATATATGAAAAGTACAAAGAAACACAAAGTATACCTCGAGATGCATTCTTATTTATCCATAAATTCTTTAATAATGGCTTATGCATGTCAAAAGCACTATTGGATGATTTATGTTGAAATTTTGCCTGAAACTTAGAAAAATTGTCCGGGTTGAAGGAAAATAAAGTCATAAAAACTTTTGTTGAATAAATATATAACACACACAAATGAATTTTTTGGTTAATATAAGATCCATTTGAGAGCAAGCAGTAAGAATAAACATTCAACTGTAGGAATAAAAGTTGCTATGTACACTATAGAATCTTTAGTAAATCTACTTTTGTACATAGTCAAGATAAAATTTTAAAATCATGTTTTTGAAGGAGTGAAAGATAAACTCATGATTAAGGATTGGTAAAATTAACATCTTTCTCTCACATAAAAAGCCACTTTTCCTTTGGACGAACTTGTCTTATGGTGTGTGTAATTTAAAGTTTCTTCTTTGATCATACACAACTTCATAAATTATTCCCCTTCACATTTTTTAATGGTACCTAACTAATGAATCTTAATTAGATTCGATATGAAACAAATTGTTAGCAGATAAACGAGTGATTCCATTTTGGTTTATTCTTGCTTTTCTGCTGCCTGAAAACAAGAAAAATTAGAAACGTTTTCTTGGAGCAAAAATGAAATACCTGTAAATGTCTTAGTGTCTAAAACAAAAACAGACACACAAAGTGCATAAGTCATTAGAGTTCCAGTGAAAGATCAAAATCAAATGTCATCTAAAATCTTTTAATAAAATAAATCCTTACATCAACATCATTAATTATGGGTGAAGATTGACTGACTGAACATTTTTTTATATTGTTGCCATATGTATTTAGTACACTTAACTTTCTTACACTTTGAGATTTGATCTTTTTCTTTTTCACAGAACCTCATAAACAACACAAAGCAAATAGGCAAGCTTTAAAGCCAAATAGAAGCAAAAGTGAATGACAAAAAATAAGGGAAAAGTTTTTGTACTCACAAGTCTTTTTTTCAGTTGGTCTTCCCGTTTGTCTCTTTCTGCTATTAACTGAACCAACATTTCAGTCAGGGCAATACGCTTTTCAGCAACTAAATTCTGAAAATATTAATAAAAGAAATTATTTCAGTTAACAGAAGTGAAAGAAAATTGGTCTAAAAGAATCAGAATAAAAAATATTTCATCTATTCAATTTAAAATGTTTTCGTCCCATGAAATAAACAAACATCTTTTCTTGTCATTGCTTTCGTTCGTCTAGTTTGAAATTATCATAAAAGTGTTTCTAAATAATTGTTTTATCCTTAAGAGATTAAAAATTGTTCCAAGTTTGAAATTATTTTTTTGTTATTTCAAATATATACTATTACACTAATTCACTTTTTGTGAATTTAATAATGAAAAATCATGCAGAAAACAACACTCAGCGGACAATTCTGAGATATCTCGTCTATGATTCAGCGATGAATTTCCAATACAAAAAAAAAAAAAAAAAAAAAATCATAATTGAGAATGTGATACAACTTTCCAATTCAGTCAGTTTGGTAAATTTTACTAAAAAATGTAAACATGGAAAAGCAAGATTATAATTAATTTTATACCACTGCCAAGCTTTGAAAATGAAGTGGCCTTCAAAATATGACTCCTCCTCCTCCTTCTCCCTTAGTGAATCACAATCTGACTCAGAGTCATCTGAGGTCCAGCATGAAACTTGATTCCCTGACAAATTGCTCAAGTCATTTTCACTTTCTTCAACCATTACAAATCAGTAACATTTCAATCAATACATTGAAATGAACGAGAAAAAACAAACAAAATAAATATTAGTCTTTCAATGGTGACAAACTCCAATAAATGAAAAAATTGAAAATGTTCCCAGAGGTGTAATTAAATTCTCATGTAGTTGATGAATTTTATAGATCAAAAGACAAAAGAAACCTCCTACCAAATAAACAGCATTGATGAATGTTTTCATTACTCCAAGATATAAATGAGGGATGTGAGAATTTATGTCTGCATCTTATTTTTGCACTGAAATAAGTTTTTACATGAGAATTTTGAACATAATACACAAACACTTGGAAAATTCTGACATAAATTGGTTTACTTCATTAAAGGGTTTAACAAATCCTTAATCTGATAAGCCAATTTAAGGAGTGTGAATCAATTGGCGACAATTTATTCAACAATTTAGTTATATGTAAAGAAATAGAAAAACTTACCAAAAAGCATAATGACTAAATATCAGAGGTTTATGAAAAGGAAGCTGAAATGATAAACAGTTTTTGTAAGCTGGCAAGTGACATGGAAAGATGATAATAGGGAATAAATAGTTTGCAAATTACCATCTCCATTTCAACCTTCAGTTCTTTCCTTTCCATCTCCACAACCGTCAACTGAGCCAACTCTTTTTCAATGAGGTTGATTTGGTTAGTTACTCGACTATGTCGAGAATCTTTCTGCATTAGCAGGGCTTCAAAAGCGGCTTTCTGAAGCTCTTCCTGTAAAGAAAAATAAGTTCAAAGATCAAAATTCCATAAGGTGTAATTCTGAGAATCTAAAAGGTTACGAGATTTTTTATAAGCATTCAAAACATGGTTCCCACAGATCTGTATAAAAAAAATTCCAGGACTTTTCAAGAACTTTTTCAGGAATATGTTAAGAAGTTTCAAGGACTGAAACTGGTATGTCCAAGCACACGCACACACACACACCCAAGCACGTGCACACACACACACACACACAGTGAATGGACATCAATTTTAAAAGCACAAACTTTGTGATTCATCTTTTAATACTTTGATAGATGAGATGTTCAAAGAAAAGCTACAGCTGGTTCCAATAATTCATGTCACATGGATCAGTTGAAAGCAGTGAAGAAATCCCAGTGTTGAAGGCTAAAACACAACTGAATGCAAACCTGGTTATGTTACACATTTTATGTATCATTCTAAACAATTTGGAGTTCTACTACTTGAAACTTTTGAATTACTTTAATTCTTGCTGCTACACATTTCAGCTGTCTAGACTCCTCCTGGTTTGTGAATGTCACTTAAATTCTTGACTGCTACACATTTCCTGTGAAGTTAAGTATAATGGTTTTAATGAATAGAACTACAAATAGAAATTTTCACAAAAAGTCTACACATTTTAGCTACCCAGACAGTTCATGGCTTTTGTTGCACAGAGCACAATGATGTTAACATGTTTTCAGTTCATCTAGTTTAGCATTCAGCTCCTCTTTTAATTTTGATCTTTGCATGGCATTAGACTTTGTGATAAGTGTGAAGATTTGAGTCTGCTCAGCATTCTCCACACAGCTGTCAGCTGACTTGAGAAAATCTTGTGTGCAACTTTCAAGCTTGTGTTTTTTGGTCTTCAGTTCTTCAATTTCCATAAGCATGGATTTCCGTTTTTGTCCAGCTGCTTCTTCCTGCCTTTATTTCTTCTCAACCTTAAGGTATTGGTTGTATGCTATTCTGGTATTGGAAGCACTGCACAAAAAAACCTTAGTCATGGGAACATTCTCAGTACCCCCAACCGAGGCCAAATAGTTCCAGCAGTATTCTCCTCAAACTCTTTGTACTGACTGATGATGTCATCACAATCAGACTTGTTTTCTGTCCATCATGTGGGAAAGACATCTTTTTAAACTGCCTTACATGGCAATTTTTTTTCACAAATGGATCCAGGGTTCAGCCATATAAGTGAATTTGCAAGAGGGTATCTAAGGGGAGACTGCCAGAAGTTTCTCAATGATGGTGATGAACATTGTGTTTGTTGCAATTCTGCATTCAAACAGATTTTTTGTTGGTGCATTTCCTTTTTTGGATAAATTTTGCATAGCTTTATCTGCCAGAAATCCATACTCAATCTTTGCAGAATTTTTATGCATGTTTGGGTTTGACAAGATTCTTACAAATTCATTCAGCTTTGAAAATGTAATTATCTTTTTAGTGTGCTCTTCCTTTAAAAATCTTAACAGTTTCATAATCAGGCTAAAAGGATAATCTGCAAGGAAAGGAAGCAACAGTTTATCATTCTGATATTTTATCAGAAACTGTTCAATCAATGTCTTTCAAAGCAGACACAAAAATCTGCAGTTTCACTGGAAATAAAATTTCATTCACGTTTGACAGCACCACAGAGAAGGACTTGATCTGGTAATATTCTGTTTTTTTAATTAAGTTCACAAATTTGATGACATTTGACCAAATGTCTAGGAATTGTTCACATATTTTTATATTTTCTAGTCATCTATGGCAGAAAGACAAAAGCAAAGGGACTGGGTTGGCAGTCTGAACTTTTATAATGCTAACCAATAAAAGCTAAATAAGTTTTAATATATTTTCATCATTTTTTTCACACTTACAAAAGCTAGTGATACAAGTCATTATTAGCAAACAAACTTTAAAAAAAAAACATTCACATTTTTTCAAAGATGCATTTTCTATCCTATAAGACACATCAAAGGCATATTTTCTATCATCCTTCCCATCTACCTTTTCTTTGACTCAAGTTTGATTCTCAAACTTGTTACTTTTAGCAACAATTTAGATAAACATAGTTTACTAGATGCACATTGACATGGGACATTTAAAGTATCTATTTTTTCAGCTCACCCACTGCTGACTAGAAATCAAAAAGACTTTTTACTTTGGTAATTGACATGTGAATAAAATTTCTTCAATTGTTCAAATTTTAAAACCCTGATAAATTTTTCAAGATTCTACTAAATTGTATTTTATTACTGCAAAATAATTTATTTTCCTTTCAACTACAAATTCAATGAATGTGAATTAATTTATCTTTGATGGAGATCTTTTCTTTTTCTCTTTTCTTGTTGAATGAGGGTAGCAGTTAGGAGAAGACACGCCTTTATATTCTTTCTCACTTTCTTTCTTGTCACCTAGACAAGAAAATACAGAATTAACTACGAGGTCATGAACTTGTTCAAAGCAAGGAAACATACCACCGTTTGCAATAATTGCTAAATATTACTGAAACATTTTTCTAAGGACAATTTTAGCTAGTAAAAAAAACAGATTTCTGGGACTTGGAATTTTTAATTTTCATGAATTGAGAAAAAGGATGTGTAGGCAGCCCAATTTAGAAAACTCTAGGATTTTTCAAGGAGCTATTGATGTTTTTCCAGTAGTAGTACTGTTGTGAATCACTTGTGATATGTGCAGTCTGTGGCAACATCCCTTCATACTGAGGGTACTGGGTTGACAGTTCTCTGGTTGTTGTTTTCGACTGGTAGGTAGGAGCCCTAACTCTTGTATAGCATCTTAAGTGGCTGCTCTGTTCAACAGTTGCATAATCCCAGGGTGCTTGTAGTGCCATATTGTGCATGGAAGAGTGTCTCCTGCACGCACCTCCAGTGGGCAACTCTAAGGCCACATTATGTTGCAGGCTGCGCCAGCTCCTTTCTGTCTATGTCACATACGACCGTCAGCTTCTATTACCTCAAGCCTTTTCATTACCAACATAACTGAACATGAGAATAAACAATCAAAAAAAGTAAACCTAAGCCAGCTCTAAAAAAACTCACCTAAACCCTTTAACATTTCCTTTTCCAATATCAGTGGCATTCAAACTTACTTCTGCAGTGTGGAATCATTCCTAATTGAGAAGTCTCCTGATATACTAGCTCTCTCTATGAGACCAACTTTAAATTGTCAATCACCTCCTCTGACTTCTTGATCCCCGGTTACCTTCCTCTCCTTGGAAAAGACTAAAACCCACATGCATGGCCTGGGAGTTTATGCCCAGGACCATCTCCCACTGGCTAGGGAACTCGCTTGATTCTCCAGACCATTCATACATGTGTCTCCGTCTATCCCTCCTCAATGCTGTTATCTCTTCTTTCTCTATCACTCTCCATCCTCCTAAGACTGTAGTGTACTCGATAGCATTTCTGATAATATAGACAAGGCTATCTCTCTACATCCATTTGCACATATTTTTGTGTTTGGTGACTTTAACGCCCACCATAGCAAGTGGCTTAAACACTCAAGAACTGACCTTGGTGGCATACAAACCCTTAACTTTTCAATTACTCAATCCCTCACACAAGTGGTTGACTTTCCCATCAGAAGGGTCTCCAGATTTCTTAAAGACAGAGACAACAGAGGACTTCCATCAAGCTGGAAAGCAAGAGGACAGGAGCTGGTTCAGGAGCACATTTCTCAAGGACAACAGCTGGTATCCTGTCCCCACCACTAGCCTTATGGGAGTCTAATTTAGAGACAATGTCCAATATCATCGATGGGGTTATGTGCATCTCACTCAGTAGAGCCTCAGTTCTAGGGGGAAAAATTGTGACTTTCCCAGTAACCAGGATGGTAAGGCTTCCCTTCTTCATCTCTGTTTTACTGCTATCCCAGAGTCTTGTGCCATGCAATTCTGCCCTCTTGGCAAATCTGACCATGCTGTAGTGTCTGTTAATATCTCCTTCCACTCCTCCCCTAGCAATGAAACGCCTACCAACAGAACATCGTTCTATTATCAATGAGCAGATTAGGACTCATTCCATGATTTCCTTTGTGATGTCCCCTGGAATGTGGTTTTTAATCTCCCCATTCAAAAATGTGCTTCTGAGGTCTCCTCCTGGGTAAAAGCTGGAATCGAAGTTTTCATCCCCTCAACAAAATATAAAGTTAAATCATGCTCATTCCCTTGGTTCTCAGCTTCTTGCTCAGTTTCTATTGCCCATAGGAATCCTTCTATCTGGACCATAGCGACATGTCTGATTACAACAGACGTCTCTGCCTGTAATGAATGCAAGCGTGTCCTCAGTAAAGCAAAGTCACTATTTACTGAAAGAATGAAGCAATGTCATCTCACAAGTTTGGTTCTAAAGATTATTGGTGTCTCTGCAAGAGTGTGCTCAACAACAGCAAATCTATAATACCTCCTTTATTTAATCAATTTGAGGTCCTGACTTCCTCAGCTGATAATGCTGAATGCTTTGCTCGAAAATTCTTATCCAATTCAACGCTCGACTCATCCTGTGTGCCTATACACAATTTTCCCCCTAGAACTGAGGCTCTACTGAGTGAGATAAACATAACCCCATCGATGATATTGGACATTGTCTCTAAATTAGACTCCCATAAGGCTAGTGGTGGGGACAGGATACCAGCTGTTGTCCTTGAGAAATGTGCTCCTGAACCAGCTCCTGTCCTCTTGCTTTCCAGCTTGATGGAAGTCCTCTGTTGTCTCTGTCTTTAAGAAATCTGGAGACCCTTCTGACCCATCTAACTACCATCCTATCAGTCTCCTACCACTCTTTGGTAAAGTCTTTGAGGCTTTAATCAACGCCAAAGTGGTTAAGCACTTTACATTCCATGATCCGCTCTCTGACAAGCAATATGGTTTCCACATTGCCCGATCTACTACTGATGTGCTCATGGACATAATTGAATTTGTATACCAAGCACTTCAAAATAACGGTGAAGCTTGAGCTGTGGTTCTAGATATCTGTAAGGTGGTTGAAAGGGTTTGGCATGCTGGCCTTCTTTATACACTTCAGGGATACAGTATTACAGGACAATTATTTGACTTAATACAATCATTCCTGTCAAATCGTGAAAAGAAGGTCATCCTAAAAAAGGTTCTCCTCCAGTTCCTTTCTCACGAAAGCTGGTGTTCCGCAAGGCTCTATCCTGGGTCCTACACTGTTTCTGATCTACATTAATGATCTCCTTGATGTCATCAGTTCCCAAGTAGACACAGACGACACTACTATTTACTCCTGCATCAATAGTAAATCTGGTATCGCTGACAAAACTAACCTGGTCATTGGTCTCAAAAAGGACCTCCAATCTGTGGTTGACTGAGGCAGAAAATGGCTGGTAAACTTTAATGCCACCAAAACGAAACTGCTCTCATCGCAGAGAACTCTCCCTGCCTCCCATCAGAATGGCTGGTGCCCAACTCCATGAGAGCACCTGCTTGGTCTTACACTGTCCACTGACCTGAGGTGAAACAAATACATTGAATCAATAGCCTCATCTGCCGCAAGGAAATTTGGTTTTCTGTGTCACACCAGAAAGTTTTTCTTGCCTGAATCCATCCTTCAAATCTATAAATCAACCATTCATCCTTACATGGAGTACTGCTGCCATATATGGTCTGGAGCCTGCCGTGTTCATCTCAAGGTCCTCGACAAAATCCAGGGATGGATATGTAATGTGATGAGTCCTGATCTGGCATCTCATCTACAGTCAATTTCTCACAGACATGCCATTGCTTCCCTCTATTTTTTTACAAGTATTTTTATGCCAACTGCTCTGACGAGCTACTTTCGCTGGTTCCCAAACTGCATGTATTTAAGTGTGCTATTAGGTTGACATCTTGGGCCCACCCTTTCACTGTAGAGACAATTAAATGTAGCCGTCTCTTCTACTCCAACAGCTTCTTATCTCGCACTTTCCGTCTGTGGAACTCCCTTCCTCTTACTTGCTTCCCTGATAGCTATAATCTTAAAATATTCAAATGTAATGTCAATCGGCATCTTCTGATGCCTTGATCTAGTTCCCCGTCCTTCTCTTTATCCTTTCCTCAAACACAACTCTTTTCTCTTTCTCTCCCTCTCTGTAACTCCTTGCATGCTAGTGCCACTCCCGCCTTACTTGGGGTGAAATGCTTAAACTTTTCAAGCCCTGGAAAAGGCCAGGTCAATTTTACAGGACCTGTATGAACTCTGATAAAAACAAAACTGAAATTAAAATTATTTTGCTATAATTTATATTGACAATATCCTTAATCTGTGAGCCATTCTATAAAATAGAAGCATGTGAGTACCAATCACCTGGTAAATATAATAGTTCACAATTAGTGAGTATCTACCAGTAAAGATATATTTGATAGCAAAAACAAAAATGAAAAGATTTTATATATGAAGTTGAGGTATCTGCTAAGCTAATTTTTAGCCAGATACCTTAGACTACCGGTAATTGTGTCTAGCCTAACTTATAATACTGTAATATTTAAATGTAAATGTTGGGTGGTTGATATATGAAGTTGAGGTATCTGGTAGGCTATGGTTCAGTCAGATACCATAGGATACCAGTACTTGTGCCTAATCTAATTCTATAATACTGCAATATCAAATATAGCAGAGGAATACATATTAAACAACAAGTATTATGAACCAGAAATTTCTAAGCACAATAAATTTGAGATAATTTATTAAAAAAACTCTTGAATGCAGAGTACTGTGTCCCTTTATTAATTTTCGTTTTATTGTTTATTTCTTTGTCATTAAAGACCAGAAGAGAAAATAGGTAAACTTACCTGTTGCGTAAGGATGCCAACCATTTCATTCTGTTCTGCTGTCTTTAACTTAATAAAGGTATCCACCTCGGAACTTGTATTAAGTTCTCTGCAATCAATAAAGATATACAATGAAAAAACATACAAATAATATTGCCAGATATTCACTTGATTGAGTGCAAAAGCAGAAAATATGAAATTTAAAGTTCAATCCATGGAAACTGCTCTTTAGTTGTGTGCCACAAATCAGTGAGGAAAGGAAGATTATTGATGGTAAATCAGATTAGAAAGAAATTCGTCCTCTCCCCGACAGAATACAAATTTGTTCAATGGAAAACATTTATAAACCATTGCTGTTACTCTATGAAATTATGATAGATGAACTTTTTAATAATATTTACTTAACAAATTTGCAGATTAGTTTTGTACTAATAGTAACTATTTATAAGATTATAATGTTGTATCTTAATTTTTGCCATATTAAAAACATTCACACTTTAAAATAATGTTTAAATTGTTGGGCAAAATTGTAAGACTGGAAGTCAGAATATATTGATACATTAAGTATTTGATATATCAAGACAAATTCATTGTTATTGAGATGGTGGAAAAAGTAACACTATTTCATTACAGGTTAGACCACTACTTTTTTTTCATAAAATATAGCTAAAAATATTTCTCGAGTTTTATATAGAAAGCAAAGTTGAAGTATGTGCTTGGTGAAGTTCCACTCAGATATCAGATTACCAATACTTGTGCTTAGCCTAACAGAACTCACACAGAAAATTAGCTGCAGGCCTCAAGAGTAAATTTTTAGAGTAAATTACTGAGTGAAAAAAAAAGAAGACATAAATGCACTTTTGCACCCCAAAGAAGGTATGTCTTAATCAAAAATAAATATTGACTAAAAAAACCCAGGCTTTCATAAAACTGAATTTTTTTTATATGTGATCAGTAATCAAATTTATTGTGATTTCATGGGCCACACTGAATAGTTTTGTGGGCAGCATGCAGCCTGCAGGACATATTTTGTGCAAGCCTGTTATATGCCATCAAATCTCCACTAAAATTTAAACTTACATTCAACATTGCAAAACTGCATATCTTGTTTAATATAATCACTTGACCTCCAAAGTAAATAATACTTTGAAACCTTAATTACTTTTCAAATCTCTCATTACCAAAATAACTTTACTATTCAGACATCACTCATAAGTCAATTGAAGTTTTTATGACATGTTTGTAAGCATTAAAACATCATAAATATTTTATTTGAAGTTTATTCCTCATTGAGAAATCCTATTCTATTCTTGAATTTTTGCCTCACAATTGTAGGAAATACTTACTTCTGAAGTGCATGTTTGGCAGCATATTTCTTTTCAGCATCATGTTTAAGTCGACAATGCTCTAAATAAGCTGAACTGTTGAGAATTTCTTCCATACGATCTTAAAAAAAAGAAAAAAAAAGTGAATTGCTGCATTCTTCAAAGTTTGTGATTTATGAAACTTATGAATTTACAAATCTTTCATTTTATGAATTTTTGGAATTTTGAAACAAAGTCAGGAAAAGTTACCACAAATTTAAAATACTATGTATAATTTATACTAACAAACTAATTAATAATATCATTGAAAAATAGTTTTAAAAATGTTTGTAAAGTCAGAATCATGGAAGCAGTAAGTCTGAAAACTACTGTTAGGGAATTTATTGGCTTGTACCACACAAACATTGTATTCATGACAGGGACTCTTACAACCAGTTACATGAAATTATAAAAACTTACCTAAAACTTCCTTACGTCGAAGATTAGCAATCTCTTCATATTTCACTACATAATACTGATCTTGTTCATTTCTGTGGAAAGCAAGAAAATCTATATTTATTTATTGTAAAATATGACTAGGAAAGGTCAAGTCAAAGTCAAAGGTATATCAAGTAAAGGTACAAAATAAAGCAAATATCAGAAAACAGCCTTGTTATTCAAAAGTGACTTCACCATCTCCCCAAATAATACAAAATTATAATTTTAATGTATATTGTCATTTTTTTTTTAATCAAATTGCCTCCCATTCAAGATAGTAAAGCCACTAAGAAACAAGGAGTTACTGGATGTGAAAGAATTAGAAAAAAGAAACATTTTTAAGAAGTAAGAACAATAGAAGAATAATCAGGAAGTCAGTAGATAATAAGTGAAATTGCGTTTAAATTTTTGAAGATCAAACTTGACTGGAAAGCATGGATCCAGAAGAGTGTTTCACATGCGAGAAAAGAAACTGTTAGCATAGAACTTATGGTTACATCTAGCAAATTCAACTGTGAATTGTTGTTAATCTAGTACTGTGCTTAAATTCAGTTAAAAATT
This sequence comes from Acanthosepion esculentum, assembly GCA_964036315.1. Classification (NCBI taxonomy): domain Eukaryota; kingdom Metazoa; phylum Mollusca; class Cephalopoda; order Sepiida; family Sepiidae; genus Acanthosepion; species Acanthosepion esculentum. The sequence continues at coordinate 93,686,600 of OZ038488.1, read as the reverse complement.
AACATACATCTTTTAAAAACTTCAATTTTAAGCACATATTTTAATTTTTGAAATCCATGTGGAAACATTTTTTCATCTTCTATACATGTGCTCAATATTCTCAATTTATATTTTATTTGTATAAAAAAAGCAGCAACCTCATCATCATTAGAACTGTTTCAACTTGAAGGCACATTGCATATCAGTGATTTCTTATCTTCAGCATGGCTGCTGGTTTCTGAGCATGCCCATCTGTTCAGGGCCATTTGTCTTTCTTCAACACCCACAGAGTCAACCTGTGATTTATATTGCAACTAGGCTTGGTGATCTATCTCTGAAAAAATGTATCTGTTCCTGTCTATGTCTGTATTTATTTTAAGAAATGCCTGATATGTGTATTCATGTATATCTGCAGTTTGTCAAATGAGTCTGGAAATGACTAGAAGACCAGGAAGATTTGGAGAACAAAGTAGCTAAAAAAAAACTGTCGGCTGTAAACAAAGAAACATAGAATTAAACTTTTGAGTTGAAAGATTATTTTCAAATTTTATCTACAAGACATCCAAATTTACTTAAAAAAAAAAAAAAAAAAATTTTTAAATTTAGTAATTAATTATACTGAAATTATTGTCTAATTATCTCAAAATGATATACCCATATAAGACTTATTAAAAGGTGTTTGGATACAATCGATATTGTTATTTTTTCCAAAATTCTTCTTGCTGGGCACAACATCCCATTTTCTTTATCATCTAGATAGAATCAATAATATTCCAAATTTGATTAAATTTGATTATATTGCAACTAGGCTTGGTGATCTATCTCTGAAAAAATGTATCTGTTCCTGTCTATGTCTGTATTTATTTTAAGAAATGCCTGATATGTGTATTCATGTATATCTGCAGTTTGTCAAATGAGTCTGGAAATGACTAGAAGACCAGGAAGATTTGGAGAACAAAGTAGCTAAAAAAAAACTGTCGGCTGTAAACAAAGAAACATAGAATTAAACTTTTGAGTTGAAGTTCCGCTTAAAAATAAACAAGATAAAACTTCGGTTTTGTTTTTCATTTATGTTTCAAGATTATTTTCAAATTTTATCTACAAGACATCCAAATTTCCTTAAAAAAAAAAAAAAAATTTTTAAATTTAGTAATTAATTATACTGAAATTATTGTCTAATTATCTCAAAATGATATACCCATATAAGACTTATTAAAAGGTGTTTGGATACAATCGATATTGTTATTTTTTCCAAAATTCTTCTTGCTGGGCACAACATCCCATTTTCTTTATCATCTAGATAGAATCAATAATATTCCAAATTTGATTAAATTTGATTATATTGCAACTAGGCTTGGTGATCTATCTCTGAAAAAATGTATCTGTTCCTGTCTATGTCTGTATTTATTTTAAGAAATGCCTGATATGTGTATTCATGTATATCTGCAGTTTGTCAAATGAGTCTGGAAATGACTAGAAGACCAGGAAGATTTGGAGAACAAAGTAGCTAAAAAAAAACTGTCGGCTGTAAACAAAGAAACATAGAATTAAACTTTTGAGTTGAAGTTCCGCTTAAAAATAAACAAGATAAAACTTCGGTTTTGTTTTTCATTTATGTTTCAAGATTATTTTCAAATTTTATCTACAAGACATCCAAATTTCCTTAAAAAAAAAAAAAAAATTTTTAAATTTAGTAATTAATTATACTGAAATTATTGTCTAATTATCTCAAAATGATATACCCATATAAGACTTATTAAAAGGTGTTTGGATACAATCGATATTGTTATTTTTTCCAAAATTCTTCTTGCTGGGTACAACATCCCATTTTCTTTATCATCTAGATAGAATCAATAGTATTCCAAATTTGATTAATTTCTCAATAAAAAAGAATATATGACTCAATCACATTTTTTAACATTCTTTATGATACTGAACCAGCAAAGTTACAAGAAGATGTAATTGTAATGTAATTTTCATTCCTAAGTTTTCTGTTGCAGATTCAAAAGATTCATACTGACCGTTCCCTCTCAATGGCTTCCATCAGTTCCTCCTGTTTTTGTGCCTTAACATTCATTTCAATCAAATTATCAAGCAACTTGGAAGCGCCATCTTCAACTTAAAAAATAAAAAAAAATAACATTAAAAAAGAATTCAAGGACATACTGTTTAATATTAGAAAAAAATAACCTTATTAGGAAAATAGCAACTTAGTACTCTTCAAAGTATTACTCCTTTTGGGAACTTACAGATATCACAGCATTCCTTCCAGTTTTCAAAACAGTTTTCAAATTACTCTCAGCACCTAGTCACATTATCCTTAATCTTTTCGAAAGTCTGAAATCTTCCTTTCAACAGCAATAGCCAGATGTTTGCCAAAGCAAAATCTGGACTACAGTGGGTAGACCTAGGCAATATTATGTTTCCCCAAATATTTCTGCATGAAAATTCACTGATTTAATCCATCTAATGCAATGGTCACATAGTACAGAAACTCCCTCAATGGAAGAGTATCTCTTCACTCATCCTGGGTATGACAATAAAATACATCTAGTAGCAAGGCATCTGACTGGGAGGTTTTGAGGAACATGGGAAAACCTCTTAATTGCTGTTGTTCCCTGGTCCACTCTGACCAGCAGCTTTTAGGGTTCCAGCTATGGGTAAATAATGAACTCCCAAACTTATGAAAGTATAAAGACACTTTTTTGTAGTAAGAATATTAGCAATAAATTTTCATAGTAAAAAACAATTACCAGTAATACATTGGAAAAGGAAGACAAAAATTACCAGCAATACATTTTTGAAAAAAAATTACCAAAGCTCTCAAGAAAATTAAATTTTGGCATTAAATGATTCATAAAGAGTTGATATGCCATTAAATAAATCAAACCAATCTCTTTACATATGTTCAGCAAGGTCTTCTCTGTGTGATTGCCAGGAAGGCTATATCAAGGGTTCACAACCAGTTCTCAAGATATTCAAAATGGTTTCACATATTTGGTAAACCCAATTTGTACTTAATTCATAAAAATCGAGGAACCAATAGTTGTATGCCAAACTCTTAAGAATTTTCTCAAAACTTTGAAAAATTCAAATGTTTAAAATATATGAAATCAATAAAGCACAAGAAATCCAGACATCAAAAAATTTGGTCTTTACAGTTTAGAATTTAAAAGTCAAAGAAGCAAATATTGAAATGCTTGGATATAAAATTTCTTGAAAACTTTGGATATCAATCATAAAAAAATAACTAAAATCATGATAGTAAACATAAAAGTTGAAATTAAAATCTGACTAAATGAACCAAAATGTTAGTGTAGCAGAATAAAATGTGATAAGATGAAAGAAGCCATTGTTTTAATAAATCATATTATAAATATATTCTGGGTTGACAAATACTAGTAATATTGTCGATACCAGTTTCTACTTTTTAATCTCTAAAATTAGGGTCAGTTTAAATACATGCTGGCTTTTGATAACATTAAAAAATAAATGCTGTAAGTGTTTTTAATATTTTTCTAAGTTTCAAGAAGTAAATTATTTATACATTACAAGATATTTTCAGCATTATACTAAATTCACTTTATAGAGCTTGAAGAAAATCCATTTTAAGTAATCTAACCTGCAACTGAAATATTGCTTGAACAAAACTATTTAAATTTTTATGGTACTCTCCTCAAAATACTTTGTATTTTTTCTTTTTTAATCATTTCATCCCAAACAAAGTAATAAATCTACTAAGATGCAAGGGTTTACTGAAAAGAAAAGACAATAGAGTGAAGAAAACTAAGAAAATGTTGCTGAGGCGAAAGGAAAATGAAAAAGAATGGGATTCCAAGAGATAGAATATGACGATTGATGTTGCATTTAAATCTTTGTAGATTCTAATTGACAGGAAAGCAAGAAGCTGAAAGAGAGTTCCATAGGCAAGAAGTGTGAAGTATTAAGAGAAATGCTTTTTATATATTTTTTATAAGCTGAGCATTTCAAGTCTTTTATTTTAAATGTTTATCATGTGTAACCAAATTATTTTACAATCCAGGAATTTTAAACTATGTTAGTGTTGGACATATTAATACAACCTTTTGTCATAGCGTCTGAGAGACCACATCCAATGCTAAAGATTCTCAATTGCTCTATCAGGAAAAAAAAACAATACTTACTCTCTTTCAAGCTAAGCACAAGATTTTGACGGTCAAGTTCCTTTTTACTTGTTAATTCTTGTAGTTCTTGATTCAATTTCATTTGGTCCTGAAATAACCAATACCCTTTTATTAATAGTATATATTACTTATCAAAATATATTGAATAATATTCACACAATATACTGAACACAGTTTTAACTCAATGAACCTGATAAGCATCTTAAATAGAAATTTCTTTTTTCTTTTATACATGGTTTTGAGATTTCTTTTTCAACTTATTTTTCTGCCATATTAAAATTTTCATGGGGTCACAATGACAGTTTTGTAAATATGCTTGCAAATATATTTGCATTCATTAAAATCATTTGGGAAAATGTTAACTTTTAGTATATGAATTATTCAGTTACCTATTCACCTCAGGAAATTGTAAGTATGGGTTTAGTTAGTTTTTCCAAGAATATAACCTTTAGGTGATTGTTGCACAAAAGATTTCACAATAAATGTGATGTTTTATAGTGAAAGAAATAATAAAGAAAGTTTTAGTTTATAAATGCAGCTAGCTATGATAATGTTAGAATACTGAAGATCGACACCTTTAAATTTCAAATGTTTATTTTTAACAATTGGTACCACTAACCAGACACAGTGTGTAGCATGTTACAAAACTAAAGTTAGTCTGAAAATGACAGGTTTAGAGAACATGTTGCACGCGAAAGAATCTCTTAGTCTAGCTTTATGATAATTTGCTGCATCACATTTGTAACATGAAGACAGACATGACAAAAAAAAAAAAACACTGGACAACTTTGTTACCTAGAAAATGGACTTTTCTTTTCCAATGCATCATTCAAACATGACAGTTGCTTATTGTAACATTTGTCCATGCTCCTGCAATTCCTAATAAAAAGGTCTCTTTGAAACCCGCCAAAGAAATAACATTTTCCACCCACACAGAAGATTCTATTAAGGATTAAATATTAGGCTGTCCTGGATGAAGTCACAATTTCCTTAATTTAGGATTCTTGTAATAAATCCATTTTTCATTTTCAGTGACTATCTTGCCCCAAAATGATTTTTTCTGTGTTTAGCAAGAAAAGGATGAGTATTTAAATTAAAATTGATGTTAATTTTCATAAATTGATGTGAAATTCATTTTGTAAGCTTCAAGTTTTTTTCAAAGTGTTGTAAATGACATTCTATTGTTAACTGATTGCAAAAACAATAATGAGCCAAGCATGGAAAATTTTTGTATCAATCTAATAAAACACACTCACATAAGCTATCACAGACACCAAGTGATCCTTTTCTCGATGAGCAGTGGCAGCTAACTTTGCATGTTCCTTTTCATCCTCTTCATACTGTTGACTGAAAAGCATTCTTTCTTGACGCTTCTTCGCCTGCAGAATAAATTTTCAAATGTTCTAAAAAAAACTCTGAAAATGTTATTGGTTCTTAGTAGTCATACCTGAACAACAATTACAAACCAATTTTTGTTGACTTTACATAAAAATAAACCTACATATCAGAGAGCAGATCAATAAATCCAAAGTCTGAAACAGTCATAAACTGAATTTGGATCTAAAATTTTCTCATTGTAAATATTCAGCATATGCAATTAATGTAGGTAATGAGTCGACTAACAGGTGAAAGCTTGAGAAAAATGGAAGTGATAAACTAAGTTCAAATTTCAGTCGAGACAGTTGATGTTCACTTTGCACTTGTGCCTTTGGGGAAGGTAGTCTCTTCTCTTCCCAGCTACTGATTAAATAAGAGAGTAGACCAAGCTTTGTCAAAATAGACTACAGTTTCACTTGTGCTTCTTGTGAACTTCAACAAAATTTAAACACTCTACACCATTACAGAGTGAGCACCAATATGCAAAACAGTCTGCTGACTAACATAATCCATAGCCTCATGCATTCTCCGCCACCTGTGAACTCTATTGTCTGCTCAAAAAAGCTGGAAATGTGAGTGTAGTGAACGATGCTAATAATGTCAATAATGGTACTCTTGTTGGTTAACAACTATGAAGAGTTTGGGCAGCACCAGTGTTGAAATGGGATGTGATTTGGTGCAATATTCCAATATTTTTGTTGGGTGGTTTTGCTTTGTAACACTTGTAGCTTCATGTAGTTTTCATGTGCCACCAATATCTGCCCAGGATTCACATATTCCTGCTATACTCTTGTAATTGTTACCCAAGAAAAGCACAAACCAGATGCTATCTCAGTGATACAATGCAACACCTTTCTAGCCCTAACAATCATTCCACAGTCCAACAGTGTTAAATGCTATCCATGTCAAATAACCAACACAGCTACACTACCTCTTTACCTATTATTCTACACATAGGTCATCTGGTGGAGTGAAATCATCAAGTTTAATTTTTTGACACTTTCATTTAAAAGCACTTACATATATCATATATATAATATGTTATGGAGCATGTTGAGTAGGATGGACTTCATGTGGGTAGGCATTATTTTATTAAAACATTGCCTTTCTATTGCAGAAATGGCAGCAGAAAAAGTTGAACAATGAATGTATGTGGCACTGTTAAACATTCCCTCCACAAACATCAAAGCTGAGCACAGGGTCGTAATTTATGGTACCATGCACCATGACGCCAGGACGTAATCCTGTATGTTGTGGTGAATGCAACCAGAAAGATGTCTTCCCAGGTCTAAGTCTGACATACAAATGACCATTTATGAAGGATAAACCTGCTTATACTCTTTTCCTGTTTTTCAGGAGTTGTTTCCACACAGAATGGGGAATTAGCCCATGCAATACAGATGTCCATTTCAATTTCATTCAAACTGTGTGTGTATGTGCATTTGTGTGTTTGCATATTTCAATTCAATGACAGGCCTAAAAATATATTTCTACAAAAATTCTAATTACTACCAAATCATTTTCAAAAAGTTCAATAAAATCTTATAATTATCTGATATTTTTAGAGTTTAAAAAATTATTTTTTTCTTGTTTTGAACATTATGATTTTGTTGTTCTGCCCAGCTACTACAGCTGTCTAGACTGAGTGAGAAGTGGGAATGTATTATTCCAATGTCTTATTTCAAACTCAGTTGTGTGCTTGTGCATGCACAAGCAGATATTAGTCATTTATGCACAACACAGACATACACATATACATTACATACACACATTCAAAGTCACACACTGAAAGTGTGACACACAGAGTTTCAGCTCTTTCATAAAATAAATTTTTGCAATTTCAGTTTTGTGGGGGTAACATGAAACAATCCTTGTATAAATAATGTCAATACATATTCACAGAGATTTGCATAATCATTCTAAATCTGAATTAAATATTCCATTCATTACTACTAATTTTTTTAAAACTATTTTTTTGTTCATCTTATTCCACTTTTCATTTTTTTTTTTTTTATTCCTCTCTGTTATTTTATGACCATTAAACATTATGTATCAGAAATAAAGAACTTACCTCAGGAAAGATTTGAATCTGTATTTTTTATTCTTTGAAGCCTGTTAATTCTACTTTTAAGAAATCTGTAGAATATTACATCCACAAATTTTTTTTTTTTTACTATTTTCAGTTATAATCTTAGTTTTTCCTTACCACACAATTCCCCTCCTCTCACACTGGCCTTTAATATTAAGATATCCTATTAATCAACATTGAAGAACAAATAGAAATAAATAAAATATGAACACCAAATAAATAAAATCAAAACTATATCTTTAATATATACCAATAGAGAATAGTGGTAATATGACAGGAAATCTTTAACTTATTAAACAAAAAAGGAGTAAAAATTACCACTCACCTGTAAATCTGTATATTTCTCAATGTTTTGCTGAAATAGTTAAATATGTAAATTTAAAAAAATATGTATTTTAAACAAAAAAATGACGAAAAAGAAACAAATTACTTTACTCATAATGTTTTTGAATTTATCATATGAATTATTATTATACACTGATTTATTTTGTTATCCTCATTTTTGTCGAATTAAGTTTCAGTTATCCTAAGTCCCCAACCTTTTTCAAGTACCAGAATGAATTTGTGTATACCGACTTCCCTCATAATTTATTAACAGATTAGTAAAAGTATTTGACATAACCCAGGTTTTTATTTAAAAGAGAAACAATACAGAAGAAAAATGACAAATATATACAAAATCTGAATATTTCAGAAGTTTAAAAGTGCATACATAGGTTCTTTGTTGATTAGCTTTTACAACTTTGAAAGCATTTTTCTAAAATGATCAAAGTTTTGTGATTTTTGTTGTTCACTGTATTTTGTTGTTTACATAGAATATTTAAAAATATATCTTGTAAATATATCAGTATAATACTAACAGATATCCACATTTAATTCTTGCTTAAACATACCCTTAGCAAATGTGAAATATTAGATATGAAAAATCACAAGGGCTTTTAAAATAATTCTACATATTACCCCCCACTAAAATAAAAACACCGAATGGCGACAGTCTGTTTCATGCTTGAATGCAATTCTCAGGCCTGACTCAGTGTTAACGTCAATGTTTTGTTTAATATAAACATACACACACTATATCTGATACTGAGCACTTTTACCCATAAAATACCATAATTTAAAACTATATTTTTTATCATTCATATATATATATATATATATATAGGGTTATTCAAACAGAATGAACCAATTTCATTATGCAATATTTTAATAAGGAAAAGCAATAGAAAACTCCAGCCAAGTAACAAGTATTCTACTCACAATCAACTTTTATTTCATGTCTTACAAGTGTCTTACAATGTGGCCACCACCTGCAGCACGGGCAACATCAGTGCAATAAGAGAATTCCTCCCAGATGTGTATCAGTATATCACGATCCATGTGAGTTGATCGTTGTTATTCGATGTTTAAGGTCATTGAGGTTAGTGGGCAGTGGTGGAACATAAACACAATCTTTTATGTAACCCCACAAAGGAAAAAAAAAAAAAAAAAAATCACACACACCTGGTGAGGTCTGGGGATCTCGCAGGCCAAGCACAAAGAGCAAGGTCTTGGTAAGTGCCTGAACCAAGTGTAGTCTGTAAGGTTTCAAATGTAAACGTCTTCTTAGCACATGCCAAATAGTGGATTGAAAGATCTTTCAATCCACTATTTTGCTGGAGATATGACGTGAGTACAGTGCCCCAGTGGCAGCCATTCAAAACTTAGAAAACTCTTCTTTCAAATGATCACTGACTCATTCTATGACGATGCTTGAGAACTGAAGCAATGTGTCATGAACTTGGTTCATTCTTTTTGAATAACCCTGTGTGTGTGTGTGTGTATATATATATATATATATATATGAATAAAGACAAAAAGTAAACTTATTTTAGCCAACACGTTTCATCTGCTAATGAACTTTATCAACGCAAATGTAAGAATTTATCTTTTTACAGATATGTAAAGAAAAAAAAAATTTTTTTTACAGATGTGTGTGTGTGTGTGTGTGTGCATAACAATTTTTAACAGTTGGCATAGATACTACTCTGATCTTGTATTTACTCACCTTCCCACAGTGGTGAGGTGTGACACATGGTCATTTTTAATGTGAGGTGGAACAAAGGCAAAAATTGTCCAGTCCTCCCAATCACTGTCACATTAGCATTGGTATCCACCTACCTTCTCACTTGAGTGTAATGAGAGAGGTGCTGCCACAGAATTGGAATTCCTTGGACTAGGCACCCCTCAAAACTTTTCTATGAACTGTTTGAAGACAGAAACATGGGAGAGAGGTGAAGAAAAGATACTACACTTTGATCTTAGCCTTCAGGGCAGGAAGTGTGACACTAATCCTAAGAAGAGTCCCAATCTATATAAATAATTATATTGTTTAACATTTGTTATATTTATGGGGAGTGGGTGGAAGTCCTCAATATTCTGGGATAGAGCATTTGTAGATGCAAATGGTGTGGACATAAATCAACACTGCATGGTGACTGTCAATTTCATGCCTTAAATTATCCTTAAACTGTATGTGTGTGTATTAGTGATAATATCTAAATCAGAACTGGCTTTTGTTGCAAATTTTAGATCTTTAAAATTATAGATTTAGTAAAGAAAATTCTACTAAATAAACCTAAAAGGCTGAAATAAAACAACAAAAGAAAGAAAACTGACATTATGACTACAATAAAAAACAGTTTAAAGGAAATAATTGAAGTACATATTTTACTATTGAAGTCATAAGCTAATAAATTTTTAAAATTTAAAAACTCACCATAATCTTAGCATCTTCTGCTAACATTTTAAGTGAATTATCACTGAATGTAGAAGAGAGAACTGATTTTGCATCTGAAGATTCAAGGACCTGGAGGACAAACTGGGAAGCTGGCAGGTATTCTTCTCCAGCCTCTGAGAATAGAAATAAAAACAGCCTTATTATGCATATTTGTATAAGTATCAGAGCTACAAGTGTTGATACTATGCTACAAAAGACAATTGTGACGGGCTGGCCACATGGTATAGATGGAGGACCACCATCTTCCAAAGACCCACTCATTTAAAAATTAGTCTTTGGCCAACAGACATGGATCTCCCACTGATGAAATATAAAGAGTTTTTGAAGAGGACCCTTTTCCCCGTTGACTCAATCACTGCTAGAAGTTAAAGGAGGAAGCTGACAGGGTAGAAGATCCCTCACCATAGAACACAGAAACTGTCAGCTGCCAGTTCCTCAATATGGCATACATTTTGCTAGATTGGCTCTATTTTTTTTTTTTAAATAATACATGCCTCAATATTTGAGAACTCAGTTTGCCCAGCCTTCAGAGTAACTATCATTGCCTTTTATATTAAGTAGGTACTTATGAAGAAAAGCGATACCTAAGGTTTAAAATGAATTTCAAGATAATAGATTAAATTTAATATTTCCAATAAGCGAGATACTTTGCTGTATTTCAAAATTAATTCAAATTGATTGAAACAATTTTTTTTTAAATCAATAAAAATGGCTGATTTTTACTATATTTACAAACTTGTCAGCAGAATGTTATTCTCTTTATTAAAAAAATTATTCAAAAATAAAATATACTTTTCTGAAATTTTATTTCAGGAAGATTAGCTGATTTAAAATTTAATTAATTTGATTTGAAACAAATATTACTTTTAGTTTAAAATATTACAGAAAAGCATTTTTTAACACAGAGGTGGATGTTTTTAATGAGTTGTTAACTATCTCAATAGACATATGTTTGGGGATTTTTTTTCTATGGTGGGGGGGGGGGCGGATATCTATAAAAATTACTTGACAAATATAATGTGAGCACCTTTCTTATATAATTATTTTAACTATCCAGTAATCTTAAAAATTTAAGTAATCTAATATTTCATTGAATCTTAGGTGCTTTGGGTTTAAATTTACTTGTGCTTATAACATTAAGCTTTACAAAAATGAATCTCTTAAAATTTCATAAAATTAAACAGGTAACAGATGTAAAAAAAAAAAATAAAGTTTCTAAAATAATTTCATTGATTTGTGAGTAAGTCCTGAAATTATTAGAATTTTGCAAGAAATCCAAAATTCTTTTTCTCCATAAAAAGATGTAAAAATATTCCCACACCAGTTTATGGTCACCCACTGACACAAGGAAAAGAAATTTTTAACAAAAATTTTGAAGGTTCTAAAAAGGATTAAAAAAATATTATTTAATAATCAATCCTTTGGTCTTGTTTTGACAATAAAACTTGTTTTTTTTATTAAGTTTGGAGTATTTTTTTCATCATATATGTTCATTTTTAGTTAAAATTTTGGGAGGTACCTATATATACAGGGTGGCAATAAATTCACAATATAGTTACTTATAATAAAAAAGCAAAGCATTGTAGCAGGTAGTTTGCAGTTCAAACAGTATTGATAATTAATTTACTATTGTTTACCATAGCATTTTATTGTTATTTATCAGAACCATTTCAATAATAAATTTCTGGACTGTTGATTAATTGCTTTGTCTTAATTGTTATTGTAAGTAAGTGTATAGTGACTTTATTACCACCATATATATATATATATATATATATTATATATATATATATTTATTTGTTACTAAATTTGTCATTAGGTGTTTGGTCATCTCACAGATTTCAAATTTAATGCTGAAATTAATATTACTTTCATTTTTTCCAAAATGTCAGGGGTCAATTAATAACAAAGAAAGTAAAAGAATTTAAATAGACAAGCATTAACTTATTGACAAATCACATAGAAATTGAATCAAATTATACAAAAGTAAACAATTGTAATACATAATGCAATGTAATCTTGTGCAAATGCCTAAAAACAAAGAAAGCTGATAAAACTCGGTATTTCCAAAAATTCGGTATACCCAAGGTTTAAATGTATTTTTCATAAAGGAAAAATCCTTTTTGAAGCTTTCTTCCAGCTTCAATTGAAAGCTAAAGGATTAAATTTTTTTTTTATTTCCAGAAAAAAAAATATTGTGGAGTATTTGAAATAGAAATTTGAATGATTTTTAGTCGATTCTTCCAAAAATCCAATTGAAATGGCCATTTTTAACTTTTTTAGAGAAATGTACAGAGATCTTTTTTTTCCATTTTTGAAAATCCCGATAAAATAAGATATACATTTCTGAAATGTTATTTCCATAAAATTAGCAAATTTAAAGTTAAATGAATCTGTTCTGAAACAAATATCATTTACTTATAGCATAAAATTTTCTATAAAAAAAATTCTTGACCTCAGTGTATTGTTATTTTCATGACTTCATCGATAATTTGATGGCTGAATGTATGGACAGGTTTAGTATGGTGCACCAAAATTGACATAACGTTTTTTTTGTTTCTTATAATAATTTAAAATACTATAAAGATATCTTACATTATTGAGTTACCTCTATAATGGTATTTCATTATTTAATAGCTAAGATAATGATAAATAATTTTATTAATTATTAATATTACATTAAGTTATTACATTTTTAATTTAATAACTAAGATAATAACTAATAAAATTATTCTTATATTAATAATTAAATTATATCACTCAGTTATTAATTGTTTAAATTGATAAATGAGATAATTTTATTATCTTAATTTAATAACTGAGAGTGAGATAAGCTGGAGACTTTTATATGTCATGGGGCTTTCCTTAAGGGGGAGACAAGCCTTGAAACACATGATCTTTTAACCATAATGTCACTTGCGAGATATCATACTAAAAAAAAATGTAACATTTTGAAGCAAAAAAAAATTTTAAAAAATATCTTTAATTATGGTAAAAATTTTTGGTAGCATGATTTGTATTAAGCTTTTAATTTTCACTTAGTAAACAGTTTTCACTTAAAAACTTGAAGTACCTCGTACTCTCTTTGGAAAAATTTTAAAACATTTTTTAAAATTAAAGAAAAATGAAAAATCTAAAAAGAAAAATGCATACAATTCTTGTGAAAATTCTTTATTCATTGAAAAATTTTTTTTTCTTCAGATAATAATGTCCCTAATGTATATTATTTATAAACGCAAATAAAAGCCTATCTAATTAGATAGTTTTATTAGAGTTTTTATTTTACGATTTGGAGCAGCTTTTTAAAAAGTTGGCAGTAATTGTGGAAAAAAAAAAAATTGATGATTTACTTTCTCCAAGGAGTTCTGCTTATAAGTAATATAAAACAATTTGTGAACTGTTTGAAATTCTAGAAAATTTCATAAAATTAAGTTGTTTTTTTTTGTAACAGATGTTAAAAAAAAAAAGTTTTTTACCAAAATTTTCTAAAAATAAAAATTTCAAAAATATATTCATTCATTTTTGAATAAGTCCTGAAAGTTTCATTAAAATCAGACAATTATTTGATTTTTGTAAGAATTTAAATTAATGGAAAGTGTAGCAGAAAATGTAGCCATTTTAATGTAGCAGTTTCCCCCGGAAACTGCTACATTAAAATGGCCATTACCACAAGTTGTACAAAGTTGGCAAAAAAAAAAAAAAATAATAATTAACATTAACAAACATTTTGATGATAAAACTTTGTTTTTATTAACTTTGAGGCCTTTTATCATTATGCTATACTGATTTTTAGCAAATTATTGGAGGTACCTAGATAAAATTAATGACAATAGATGAAAAAAAAATAGTGTATTGATTTATTTTGTTTTAGTCGTAAAGACAATTACATTGTAAGCTTCATCAGTAGTTCTGCTATCATGTTTGTCCCATCTGCATTTATACCTTTTTCCCATCACATTAATCCGGATGAAATCTTCTCTTGTTTCTCACTGAAATCCCCAATTTTCTCTGGAAACCTGTTCAACTGGATATCTTCTATGCACCATGTCCCTCCAAGATGTGGGTAATCATGGTTTTCCACAACTTCCTATCCTTTGCAAGTCTTAGTAAGGTTTGTCTTTATGCTATCCCTCCCAAATCCTGTTCTTCTTAGGTAGGTTATTTGCTGCTTTCCCCCTGTCAGATTCAGATTTCAAGGTCACATTTCAGTCCTCAGTTAAAACACTTCCCAGACATTTAAGTTTTTGTACTTGCTTTATTTTGGTATCACTAATTCTTAGTTCACATCTTGGGCTATTCCTCTTCCTGACAACCATACATTCTATCTTCTTACAATTGATGTTTAGTCCTTTCTTCTCACTTTCCTTTACTGGCTTACGGCCATACCACATTGAAACACTGTACAATCACCAAAGTTGAGCAATGTCAAGCCTGGTCAGTATCAAGATGGGTGACTTGTTGGGAATACCAGGTGCTGTAAGCTTGGATGTGCAGGTGGAATAATGGATAATGGCTTGAAATTGTTAAAAGGCTAAGTTTCAATTAAAGTTGTGTTTGTAATATTCACTTACATGTAAATACCCTTGGGAAACGTATGAATCCACCTCTTCTCCACTCAGCTATGGATTAAGAATTAGTATCATTAAATCATTATTATCTCCCCACCACCCCAAATTCTTAGAATCTAAAAATATATTCTGGCTTTAAATAACCTGCAAAGGTTTGATAAACTAGAAAATATTTCCTTTACTATCTTTTTTAGGAGTTCCTGCAGTTTCCTTTTTGTATTGGCTAACAACACTGTCATCTGCATATCTTATATTGTGAAGATTGTGTTCACTAGCAATAAATCCTGGTAGGACTTCTAGTTCTCTTAGGATGACTTCACTTAAAAGGTTGAATAAGTCTAGTGAGAAAACACTACCTTTTTCTATTTTTTCTATTTACTGAATTTATTTTCTATTCATATGGAGGTGGTTTGCTCCTAGTATAACTTCTTGTATTCATTACCTTGGAGACAAGCAGCCTTTCCATGTTCGATTGTTCATGATTTGGAGCTGATTTCATAGACTAGAGAGTCAAAAAAAGAGGACTCCAGAAACATATGGTTTTGAAAAGAACTTGATTCAACTCTTGTCGATCAATTAATGTTTATTTTCATCACATGGTATATTTTGTACAATGTCTGCACATGTAAGATCAGTGTAAAAAGAAAGCTGCTTCCCAAATTATAATTATTGTAATTTAAGATGTACTCATTATCTCAAAATCTAGAGCCAATTCAACAAAACTAATGGCTTTGGATTCAGTACCCCACAAAATACCATAAATACACTAAAAAAATATGTAATATGTTATTTTTGAGGATTTAATGTCTAGGGCTCAACACTATTCACTGTATAAATATAATTGAAAATCTCAAAGACATCAGCTGATCTTAAATTTCAACAGCAAAGGTGACAATTTATATATCAGATGGATTTATACTCACATTTTCATAACTTACCTTCACAAAGAAACTTCATGACTGCTTCTGTACCTTTGATACATATTTCTAGAAAATAATCAAAATATGAATGAGAGGGTGCTCAAAAGTTATCGGTCTGTTCCATTTTCTGATGTTTGGTTATTGAAATACTGATGTTTGGAAATGAGTTTTTCTAATAGAAGAAATGCACTAAGGCAAGTAAAGGATTTTCCTGACAGTGACATAAAGATGTGGTAAATTCCATAAAAATATAACCATAGAAGATATAATAATCTATTTTAATGGGTAAATTCTATAAATGATTTTACTTGCTAAGGTACAGCTCTTTCCAATGAACACAGATTATCAATTGTGATAAACCTATTCAGGATTCCAGATCCTAACAGATTAATAGATAAAGTAAGCTGTCATAAAACAAAATTCCACAAAATGTTTGTGACAAAGTTTTGTTGGTTGTTCTCAAAACAATGTGGGTAATAAAAGCAGTTAAATATATTTTTAATCAAAAGTATTCATTTAACTATTATAGAGCAAAATAGTCAAACAAATTACATATTTGTACAGTTATGTGATATATAAAGAGAAAATGCATCACATTTCAATGAGCAATTCTTCAACCATATATTTTCATTTCATTTTTGGGTACACAAACAATTTCCACTATATTCAAATTGGATCTATGCAGATTTTTTTTATATATCAAAATAAGAAATAGTATCATACCTTATTTGACAATGACAGCAAAGTTATAATAAAACTGAAAAAGTCAGTTAAATAAACCATTTGAATCCTTGTCAGTGTGGTGAAACTGTCACTTTCACCACTGGCAAAAAGCAAATAGTCTCATAGTACAAAAAAAGGAATCGGCAAGCTGAGTTCAAATTCCAGGCTATTCTGTTGTATTCACTTTTGCACAAATGTCCTTGGGAAAGGTATGAATCCATCTCCTCTCCCATTCCCCCAAATATGGGTAAATAGTAGGGTAGACTTGACTCTATAGACTTTAGTGGCAACCAGTCTAAGAGAAGGAAAACTAAACAGCAGAGAAGGCAATGAGAAATCACTCCACCATCTTCCCCAAGAATGCATGGCAATTCACAGATAATAAAGAAAAGGAATCTGTGGAGAGCCATGATTGACAATTTCCTATGTAGCATTAAAAATGGCTTCACTGGAAAAAAAAATAACCCTAAGAGATTAAGGATGTGTGCCATATTCTGGTCTGTCAGATTGGGGTATTGAAACATCAACAGTTAGCTCAATCAAGACTTGATATGACAGTAATGAACACAGACATCAGCTGCAACAGAAAGTCACTAGCTGAATAGAAGCTTTGGATGCATAATGAAACAATGTGGTTCTCTTACCCCCACCATCTCGCAGTAAAGTCACTTTAGCCTGAAGACTCTAAAAATGGAATTTCTCAAACTGTGACCAATGCTATACTGATTATCAATGTCTATAAAGTTTTTTTATAGAGATATACAAATTGTCTGTTATGCTTTAATGTTTTCTTCGGGTAAACATAATATAACAGTTGCTGTCAAATGTCTTCTATTTTGTCATATTTTTTAGACTTGACCACATCAGCTACTCGTGACAAATATGTCTGGATAGTATAAGCAGAAGAACTCATCACTATCACATCATATTTGATTTTTTTTATTCCATATGAAGCTATTGAGGAGAATAGATAAAATTTCAGTCAAGAGTAACCTCTCCCTACTGGATATCAGAACTATGAATCCTATATAAACTCTTATAAATTGTTATTTCAACAAGTAAGGAACTTACAGTTCATTCTTAGACAACAAATTAATTTGTCTATTTTCCTTCTAATATCTATATACAGTTTAGTTGAAAAGAAACCCTTATTGATTTTGATTAATAATGACTGTTTCCATATAACTTTATTTTCCAAATAAGCTCATAATTTTTCATTTCAAGCACAAAACATATTGACAAAAGAAACAAAGTAATTATATTATGCTATTAATATGACAAATTCCTTAAAGTTTTGTTAAAGGTTTAACCTTGTTACAGGTAATTTTGTTATACATAATGGTAAAATATAAACACAAGCTAACTCACCTGCAGGGGGATAAATCATTTCTTCTGCATCAATTATTAAGTTCTCCAATGTACGCACATGCCACATTCCCTTTGGAAGGCTTTTTATTTGGTTATGGGAAATGTCCAATGTTCTTAGTGATGGCAAGTCACAAATACTAACAGGCAGTTCTTTCAATTTATTTCCTGAAACAAGAAAAATCACATTAGAATTTTAACTTTAGTTGTAATAAAAAATTTATAAATAGAACCATTATTCTCTTGCTCTCTTTTGCCAATTTATTGCCAGTAACAAAACTAATTTCAAATAAACAGCTACAACTAAATATAACTATTATTATAGATCATGAATTATGTAAAACAGTAAAAAAATATTTTTCTCAACAATGAGTAATTTCATAATGTTTTCTATTTGATGTGGAAAATAAATTCTCCGATTATTAAAATAATTGCATTTGTTTCAAGAAACTAAAATGTTCAACTGTTAAAAAATAATTTAGTGTCATATCTGTGATTTGTTTACTTGTAAAATAAAAAAATAAAAGAAGAGTGAATGTCTTTGAAGTGTAGTGATTCCATAATTTTTGCCAAGGGTTGTAAGAGTGTACAAACTAGATATTTGCATTAATTCATTTTGAGACAAGATTAAAAAAAAATTGAATATAATGTCTTGGATTTTATAATAAAATGAAAACTGATGATAAAATCTTACCTCTCAAATTTAATGACTGGAGATATTTAAGTTTTCCTATGGATTCTGGAATCTTTTTCAGTTTATTTTCTTCTAGATTTAAAACCTGCCAGAAATCATTCAAGAGAGAGAAAATGGAAACAGAATGAGAACGCAAATTCAAACAAATCAAAACAAAAAAGGCATGAAACCAAGAAACTTGATAAAAAAGAAGGTAGGATCTTTTCCATCCATTTACTAATGATCATTTCACTCAGAAAATAGTTCTGTCTTCTGGCAAACATTCCTTACATACATTATACCAAATACTTTTAATGTATATAAAGCATCCACTTGTCCAAACAATAATGAAATAGAACCCTAATGTTTCAAAATTAGTTGTTATTGAAAGAATAATCAATTTTGTTTTTTGGTGAAGACTACCAAACAAACAGTTTACAAATGGATTCTTAATTGACTAGAAAATCAGATAATGTAAACTTCATTTTCTTAATCTTTACAATTTGTAAACTTTATAAAATTGAACTTCCTGTTTAGGATTGAGTTTCCGGTTCCTTCTAAAGTCTACTTCAATTCTATACGTCTAATGTCTCCGAGTAAACTCTGAAATGTTATTCACTAATTAAATCTTGACCTCTGCATAACTAGAATTAGCCGTTATATTTTCTGCATAGCCCCAAGAACTTCATTTCGGTTATTTCTTATGCTAATACAACTCCACACAGTAACCCTCTACCTTGAGTTGCTCTCAGGCCTTGTATTGGGTGAACATTAGTATATATAAAAAAATAATAAATAAATAAATTAAAAAAAAATGAATAAATATCTGCCAGGAAATGAAAGTAACAAAATGGAACTGTTCTACTTTTCATGAATAACATTGTACATATTTGTGAAAACTTATTTCCCCCCCACTTCAGTGTGCCAAAATGTCCCAAACTTAATGCTTTGGAAAACTTTGGTTGGTCTACATAACTATCAATTAAAGATTTGTTTAAAAATCAGTTTAGCATGGCAAAACTATCAGCTACAAACTTATAATAGGTGAATAGCTTTCTTGACTTTGAGGGTGTCTTTTCTATAGCATCTAATTTATAGCTAACATTTTTAATTTATTTCTGATATTAAGCTTTAATCAATATTAATTTTTGATTAGTATTTCTTTCCTCTCTGCTTTAGTTACTTTTCAGTGCAACATTCTTAGACCATTAATCCTACAACCATCAGTAAACAAAGTGGATCAGAAATAAAGAATAAACTCTCAGCGAGACCCAAATTCACATCTATTTTGCCTAAAAAAAACCCCCAAAAAACAAGAAACCTGTCTTTCCATAACAGCTGCTTTACTGCTTGAACTACAGAAACTTTATGGGTGGAAGATCTAGTCTAGTTTAATATACTTGCTCTTCATTTTTCACCAATTGATCACAACCATAGTTGATGTTAGTGTTTTTATATGCACTAGTAGTTGTAATAATATCTTTAATCTTTATTAGATGAAAATTTGTCAACCGTTAATTTTTTATGAGTATTTCTTTCATCTTAATTTTACTTGCTTTTCAACACAATTGTTTAGTCCATCAGTTTCTGGCTATGAGAAAACAGTATGAATTTGAAATGAAAAAAATATATTATAAGTGAGATTCCAACTTGCATCCCATTTACGCTGGAATTCCTATACACAACATCCACTCTACTCTTTGAGCAACAAGAGGCTAACAGTTGCAGATCAAACCTAAATTTACTCTTCATTACTTTCAATTGCTTGATGCCATAGCAGACATTATTGCTTCATATAATAAAAAAATCTAAGATAATATTATCGTTATGTATTAACTGTTTATAAAGAACTAAAATACTGATAAGTTTGTCTCAAGAAATCAGTGTTTGTCTTTGGCCAAAAAACATTTTAAAAAGGTAAACAGACTTGAAACAAATTAAAGCTACATATATTTCCCATATATTTGCATAAAATTGTTGTTGGTTCCAATCCTGGATAGGAATGACTGCAAAACATTTTCTCTCTTCAATTTATAGGCAGAAGCACACAAATGCATGCTGGGATTTCTTACTAGCCAATACAATAGGCCAGTTCTTGGTTTCATCTAACTAATTCCCAGTCTATCTTGTTTTGAAGTCAGAATGCAACGTTCACTTATTTGAATTTGCTCATATGTCAACCTTAATTCTTAGTTTGTGAACTTTATGCCCTATTACTGTTAATTTGCCTTGCATATATTGTTTGCATGCTTTATACTATTTTTTGTCCTTTTTTGTTATTGCTTATTGCAAACTTTGTCAATTCTGTTTGCTTGGGCAGTTCTGCTACTTGTTTACATTTAACCATGGCCACTCACTTGACAAACCTACATTACCTCTTCATATGGATTTAATTCCCCACCTACCTGAATGGCCCCATTCTGAAGTGAGGACTCAGAGAGTTCAGTTTTGATCCTATTAAGCAAAATAAAACTCAGAAAAGAAATTAAAGTCAGCTTATTTAGCTGACAAATAATACATTTGTTAGGAGGGAAGTATTCCACCACTGTTAACAAAACTCCTTATTTTGCTTGAATATCTATTTTAGACAGAGTCCAGTAATAGTATTTTCTTTAAAATATTTTCAAAATTAGTGCAATTTATTCATGCTGTAAGTTAATATCTGCAAATGAAAATGGTACAGATATTTACTAAACTTAGATTATAAGTAAAGGCAGGAAGTTATATTACAATCTTAAGATTACAAATAAGAAGGGCCAGTCTGCTTTAAAAACTAGAAACTGAAGTTTTATACCTAGGCTTGGACATAAACATTTAGTAATGGTGAGAAAATATGTAAATATTTCGACAATAGCACACATTAAAATGATGAAGAGAAAGAGATCCAAGAAAACTATAGACTCTTTATAATAAACATAATTACAAGGCCTTGTAAGTAGCTTCAGAGATAACTGACTTAAGAAACCTGATCTAACTTTGAAAAAGACAATGATAAAGGTTTTTCTTTATTTCTGTCTGTAAAAGCAATTTTTATCATAATGAAGTCCTGCAATGTAATTGTGTATATGTGTAATAGTCTGTCTCCTCAAGACGTTAACCAATTGTAACTTGTGAAGATCACCACACCTTGTCTGTCAGGACACCCACTAGATCAGCCATTCTCAAATTTTCCTCCATCATTGACCCCCTCGGCTTTATGTATTTCTCCATTTACCCCCTACTCCCATACAAAAAATTCATAGCTATCATAAAGCATTGATGTACAATTTCATGACTAAATGAATGAATGATTTTTTCATTCAAAATACTAAGGGTTTTTTTAGTCAAAATACTGTGACTAAAAAAAAAAAAAATACTAAGCGACACTCAAAATACTGATTTCTTATTTAGTACTAATCTACTAATTTTTTAGTATAAGTTAGTACTCTGTATAAAATTAAGTATTTTTATTTAACGTTTGTAGTCATTAATAAAAAATTATTCATTTTATCTGCTGTATTAGTAGATCTACAAATTAATACTAATCATAATCATTCATTAAAAAAAAAATTTTTTTTTAGTCTTTTTGTTTTTGGCAAGATTGACAGACAATCTCCCTTCCTCCCTCTCTCCCCGCCACACACCTTCTTTACAATCTCTCTCATTTTACAAAATTAAATTTAATTGAATTATTTTTTAAATTATCAGGGACTTCAATTATTTACCCCCAACTATATAATTTTTTACCCCCTAGGGGTAAATTTACCCCTGGTTGAGAACCTCTGCACTAGATGGTAATCAGCAATATAAAAGGAAAAGACTTACTCCCTTTCCCCCTTTTTATTCCAGATGTAGTAGTGACACCACAGTACTCTTCCACTCTGAGGAGACTTCTTAGACACCAGCAAACTGGACTACTTAATTTCAAACAAACTATGTGGACTTTACATACACTAATCCCAAAAATATTTTTCTTTCTCTTTTATGAGCCTTGTCTATTTGTATACACACAAATTTAATTTTCTCTTTCTTTGGTGAGCTATGTTGTTCTTTATATAAATATATATATGTAAAATTTCTTGACCTAGTGAGATTCATTTCTTTGTAAAATGTTGAATTCATTTACTTTAAAAGTTCTTAACCTCATCGGCAACAAGTTGTACCTCCTCCCATTACAAACTGGTGACAAATAGCAACCTCATCTATTATAATATAGTAACCCTGCTCACTACAGACTAAAATATCTAAATAGCAATAAGCCAATAAAGTTTTTAAGATGTGATATGATGTATTTATCCAATGTAATTATCCTTCTTTTTTTTTAAAATATAAATTAAAAGTTATCACAGAACTGAAACTATTAAATTATGTAGAGAAAGTGACTGAAGCCAAGATGCCAGCTCAGAACCCAATAATGTTGCAGATTCTTTTTTAGAGAGAGAAATTGTCTAGCAGTGAACTTTCTTAACAGCAGACCTCGCAACTGATTCAATATAATCTTTCTACTTCATGTCAACAGAGAATGTTAGTCTGAGAAGGCACAAGTCGCCACTCTCCTGGAGGTTAGCATCAACCATGCTGATGGAAAGCAGAAAGGGGTCTCTTAGATGATTAATACAGAGAAGTTTCATTTTGGAGGTGTTAAAATTCACAAGCCATTTTTTGCTCCAATTAACAGTAGACTGTAGGCCATTTTTTAGATCAACTGCCAATTTGATCTTATTGAACCAACCAGACTTACTATTGAGACAGGAACAAATTAGTTTGCAAGCTGCAGTTTTATTTCCATTAATGACTATCCATGTTTTACATAATTTGAACAGATTTTTTGGTATTTTTTCAAAGTTTAAGTTATAATTCAGAAGTATGATTAAAAAAGAAAATAAAGAGCACTTTCTTTGTTATTGTAATGCTGACTGGTATTAAAGATTTTACATGTCAATGTTTTTGTTACAAATTTTGTTTTGTTACAAATTTACTACGAGAAATAAATAACAACTAAAAGACAACTTAAACTCAGAAGAGGAAATACTCAAAAAAAAAAAATTCCATGAAACTTATTGGTTCTTAATAAAGGAATTTTGGTACTTCCTTTCTGAATACTGGTCTGTCAGAATTGTTTATATAAATTTTCTTATGACTTTTCATGTAGTGGTGGTGGGGTGGAAGAGTAACATCTTTTAAGAGTTCTACTACTTACCTGCAGACAATGAATTTTATTTATGTCTTCAGGAAGACTTTTTATGGAATTATTATGAGCATCTAATACCTGAAAGAAAAAAGTTCAAAATGAAAAGAGAATTCAAAATAATACAGAAAAACAGGTAAGAAGATAGAAAAAAATTGCCTAGGTGGATAGCTCTATAGTTAACATATTGAATCTGATATCATGAAGTTTATGGTTCAATTATTGCTTTTAGTGGCAAGGCTTGTTAATCATAACCTATCAAAAAAGGCTAGATATACTTTCTGAGAAGAATAAAAGATATACTGTCAATCATGCATTTATAAATTATAAGAACAAATCAATTAGTTTAAAACTAAATAAAAATGTAATTTCAAAATGTTTAATCATGTAATATTCAATGCAAATACTAAGTATAAAAATAATCAGTGATAATTCTATGCTGACTTGCATAAATTCAAACACTGAGTAATACAAGTCTCTCCTAATCTAGTCTTAGCCAATTGCTATGTATCATGTCAATATAAGCATTACCTACCATCATAGATGAAGGGGGGAAAAAAACAAAACAAAAAAAAACAAACAAGTATTACACTTTTTAAAAGACTGTCTGTAGTGTAGTATTACTGATTCACAGGAAGTAATATGCCCTCAACTGCCTCATGGGTAATAGGCCATAGCTATTTATAGTCTTTGTAACTTTCTCTATAAATGAGTTATCTCATCTTCTTGTACCGAAGAGGTTTTATCCCCTTATTTTCCCTAGTACTTCTGAGAGCTTTTGTCTCCTCACTATTGTCCTCCCTCTCCTTAAGAGATTGTCTAGATATGGGAGGTGATATTTTTCTTTTTTCATAGGAGTGTTCCTCCAACAATTGTTCATCTTCAGAGTCTATATTACACTGGATTTCAGTGTCTAGTTTATCTTGCCTTAACGTGACACTTACATTTTTTCTTTTCAATGAAAAGATGGCCATACTTATTTCATCTTCATTTTCTTGGACCATCTCTGCATTTTTTTTGTGGGGGGGGGGGGATATGTATACATACATTTCTTTTTGGGAGGGAGGGATTTATACATGCATTTAAAATGATTCATTTTTTAAACACTTTTCACATGTTTTTATGTACCATTTTTATTTTTCTCTTTGATGTTACATCTTATTTTATCTTTTTTCTTTATCGTATATATGTTCATTTTGCCTACCAGATCTGTAACTTTCATTCTATTAAATTTTCGAATTAATTTTGGTTGCTGAACAAATTTGGTACACTGTTCTAGTGACAACTTTCCCAGTTGTAAATGCATTAAAGTCATTTGCTGATACCTTCTCATTTTGAAGGCTTTTTATTAATTTCATTTGGATGAAATCCTCTTCAAGTGACTGGTTTTCCAATCCCAGTTTCTCAACTGCACAATATTTAGGTGCTTCTTTTAGAAAAAGAACATATTTGATAACCGGTTCATTGACTTTTTGAGAAATATTCATAAACCTAGCTCTCTCTCTGCATTCACTAGTTTTTCTTGGGTACTATGTTTTTTACTATTAGTTGACTTACATCATTAAATGTCATTTCCTCCAACTGTCTTGGGTGTGCAACTGTTGATACTTTTATAGTGGCCTCACAACCAGAAATTGCCAAGAAGAGGTTAGTTATTTAGTTTTCTCCCCCAATTGATCATAAATCCTTTAGCTTTTTTTGTTCTAGCTTTAGCTGCTAGTATCCTAAGCCACGCTTGTATGTACTCATAATTATCCAGTCATAATTGTTCATTCAGCTCTTTAGATATCAGCGATGCCATTGTAGTGTAGTGTTACTGACTCATGGGAAGTAGTATGCATTCAACTTTGTCTTTGTGACTTCCTATGTAAATGAGTCACCTCACTGTCAATTTGAATTTTGTCAGTACAGTTAATATGATTAACATTTCTTCATCATCTGATAGCATTAAACGTGCAAAAAAAAAAGAAAGATGCTGCATTTTTTCACATCAATTTAAGGCAAACTTTATCATCACTAACTTTCTCAGTGAAAGTGATTGAGCCCCCAGTAAACAAATACTTCTTGTGCATTTGTCTAATAATTGTTTCCAAATAGATATTTACCAACCAATCCCCTAGAAAATGTCCAGTGGAAAATGATTAAGTCAAAAGATGGTAACAACCTGTTATCAAAGAAAAGTTAGCCAGATTAGTAAACAAATGCAATTTAATGTTAGCAACATGAGCCAGTAGAAAAATCAGATTGAGATGAAAATCAGCAAATAATTAAAAAAAAAATAAAAAGATTTTCCTTAAAGTTCAAAGATTTTTGCAATTGAAAAATTACTATGAAAATCAACAAGACATCTAGTTTATCAGCTAATGTTTATGAGGGTATATCAAGAAGCCTGCAGCTTGAGTTGTGGTTATTAGTTAAGTTTTGTTCTGAAATGTGTTCACTATTTGAAACTTAATATTATATTAATAATATTCATCACTAAGGTAAGTACTTTGACAAAGACGATTATATTGAAAGATACTTTTTGCATAAAATAAATGCTTTTTTATCATTGGCTTGACATTGCAAATGAAGATTTACAAACTTATTGATGTAACTATATAATACAACTTAGAATACCATAGTCATATTATCTTAACATCTTCCCTACAATTTCAATAAATTTCTCTTCTATTATAGGAAAGGACTGAGCCTGTCATGAATTTGCTTTCTGTAATGCACAACATTTCCATGAACATTATGAAAATATTAAAAATATCTTCTTATAATTTTCTGATATTTTTCTACAAAACATTTGCATAGGAACATTGCTAAAATTATGACTTTTTCTTATAAATAGGAAGACCATTTAAAAAAAAAAGAAAAAGAAAAAACAAATAAAGGTAAAAAAAAACAAACCAAAAAATAATTTATTTCACAATTCCTTTATAAATGATTCGAAATACATTGGTCGATAGAAAATATAAATAAGGTAGTAGCATTGACAACAGGTTCCTCTTTTCATTTTGTCAAAATAAGGAGATTACTGTCGCAACATAACAATGGCAAGAAAGTTGTTTTTGTATTGTTTTGTTTACATACAGGATCTTCATTGCTTGTTGCTTTCCATTGTGCTTGAGATACATCATTAAAAAAGTTTTCTCTGAATTTATTCAGTCACAAAAAATGACAGCATCTTTTTCTCTATGCTAAAAAAAGCTAGAGTATTGAACCCATTGTTTATATATATATATATATATATATATATATATATATATATTATATATACACATACATACTTACAGACACACACATACCCATTTTAATCTATTTTGGTTATTCAAACTAGGCAGTAGATTAACTGTCTGAACTTAAGCCTTTATCTTCTTCCAGATTGAGAAAAAACTGGGTGTTGACATTTGTAATAGACTAACAAGTTACTTAATTTGAATGTCAACATTAGTGGATCAATCAAAGTTTAGAATTCAAGTTTAGAGAAAAATTGGAATTGAAAATTTACCACTGAACAGAAAATATTTATTACTTATCAATTTCAACAAATTCAAATTTACTCCAGTAAACCTTGAAAACTGATTGAGAAGAAGATTAGCCAATATAAAAAATAAATCAAAGAATGTAAAGATATTTTAATAGCTGTCATTCCTTCTATAATTTTCTTCTTCCTTTTCTAATTGTAGTTGCAGTTATTTTTTTATTTCTGTATTGGTTTTTGTATGGTTAAAGACCTTTAAGGATCTCACAAATATTTCTATACATGAATATAGAATCCATGTGTTAAGTATTTTAAAGATATGGAAATTAGGAATTTTTATATTATTTCAAGTGAGTGTCAAATGATTCTTTTTCAATGATTTTGACATTCTTGGATGGTTAGCAAATACTAGAAACCTGTAGAAAGTCAGAGAACAAAGTAACAAATTCTCTGATAAAGACAAAAAAAGACATGGAAGCTAAAAAACAAAAAAAAAAATTTTTAAAGTGATTTTGTATTCACATTTTAAATTTTTTAAAATAACAAAATAAAAATAAACAACAAAAAATGCTGAATCAAGTTTATGTGAAATTAATGGTTACTGCTTAAACACTTGTCATTATTACTTTCCTTAGTGAGCTGTTGTATAAGAGACACTGGAATGCATTCATGGAGTCAATAGGGCCATGATTATTAGAGCATTTCATTAACACAAATTTGTTTACAGAAGAAATAAATTGTACTCATTGAATATTATCATCTGTCTTCATTTTATCCATTTAAAATCAACAGGCTGAAGATAACAAAAATAAAAGTTTCAAAATTCTACATGTATATTCACTTAACATAAATATTATGGTATTAAAGGTGCTACTTACTCTGATAGTTGCTAAATCACCAGTATTACAATCTGTAGCCTTCAGAGAAGTAAGCCAGTTAGTGTGAACCAAAAGAATCTATTAAGATGGAAATAAAAAAAAAAGTAACAAATGTAATCGCTGTCTGAATTTATGATACGAGGAATTATGATTATTATTCACTGATTTAAAAAAACAAAAAACAAACTAATATACAGTAGCAAGGAAAAGAAATGAAAAAGTTATCTAAAACATTTGTTTAATTTTTACTAAGAAACTAAGTGCTTAATAATATACTTTCAGGAGTAATACCTGATCATTCAAGACTGTGATGCAAGTTATCACAATTGAATTGATTCAGTATGAGAGGAGATATAAATATCACTACATACTTATGATGAAAACAGAGCATGCAAAATTTACGAGCTATTTGACCACCTGCCTCCTTGACCCTGGTAAATGTCTTCACAGATTACGATACATGTGCACATTTTTCATGTTAAAAGAATGAAAAACAGAAATTGCATAAACTTTGGAAACTTGAACTTGATTTATTAATGTAGTTGATTTTGATTTCATAATGGACTAACACAGGAAGAACTTTTTGTGCTATTGAATGGATATTGTTTAAACCTTCTAGTACAATGATTCCCGACATGGGGTGCATGGTAATATTTTGGTGGGGTATGTGTAGGATGTGCACCCTTTGGCCAACAGAATAAGAGGACAATTTGAGAATGAGTTATTAACAGTGCATTGTTTTCTAGTGAGTCTCAGTGAGAGTGTTAATGTTAATGCATGTGAATACATATGATGCATATACAGTATGTATATATATATATAAATATTTTGTGTGTATGTACATACATGTGTAATTGGCATACATGTAAGAATTAAATATTACACCGGGGGGGGGGGGGGGGGCACCAGAATTTTAGAAATACCAAAGTGGGGTATGGCCCAAAATCGGTTGGGAACCCGTGTTCAAGTACTTTTAAATATTTTTTAATAGTTACATGCATATTCTTTTTTACATTACAGTTTGATAAAGTAGGTTCCCACATTTCTATTATATCTACAACAAGCAGAACAAAAGTAACTGTTCATGGCAGATTCTCAAACCTGTTTAGGAGGGGAGTGAGGTAGGGATACAAAAGGTGATTATCTCCCTTTGGTTCAGATTAGTCGGGTCATATGACAGCTGCTTAGTGTTAGTGGCGAAAGTGGTCAGTCATTCATTCAGTCAGTAAGCTTATTGGAGTCAAGACACACATGTTGTTCGTCCTACACAGGCTTCAGCTTGGGCCAGCCAGCTGCCCTGTGTAGCAACTTACAAGTCCATGGTGACATTTCCCTTTAGGAATATATCTTCCTCAGATATAGAAATCTCTGGCTAGCAGTCCTAAATTTGGGAAAACACCAGACAGTTTACAGTTCGTGGAATATGTCCTCGCTTGGGATATAGTAGATGAACCTGGTCTGTTTGAATCTGGAGTCCTAAAAATGGCTTCTCCAGAAACACAGAAGAATCTCCATATTAAATGTAAGAACCTATTTGTTCTCTTTTCACTCTATTTGACCATGTAGATATAAGATATATTATTCTCTGCATGGGACACACGTAAATAAAGCAATCCTAGTATAATAGTTTTGTGTTATGTCTTAGTAGTATAAAAGTCTCTCCGAGAAAAAAAGCATGTTTGTCATTTCTTTTCTTTTCATCCATTCCCTTCTATCTGTGAAATACAGTGTTATTATATCATGGATATATCACTGTGTCGTTGTTGATAACTTGCACCGCTGTACTGAATGACCTTGAATACTCACCATAAAAATATATTCTTTAAAATTTAGAGCTTCTTACTAAAAATGAAATATTGATTTTTTTTTTTTATTAAGGTAAGTAGTGCATTTCTTTTGCTTTCTCTTGTCAATATGGATTAATCATAAGTTGAATATTATATTAGTTTTTCCTAAATATTCTTTGTCAAATTATAGGCACGTCATAAACTAATATATGGCAAAAAATACAGTAATTATTTCTGGTAGTAAAGGAAAAGAAATGACCATTAAGCAAAGTATGTCAGAATTGTTATTACTAATACATATATAAAATTCTGAACAAAAATAAGTTTTAAGGTAATTAAAAAATCATGTACAAAGCAAAATGAAATACCTGAAGTAATAAAGCTTTAATAAATTTAACTGAAATTAAATTTCTTATTAAAGAAAATATTTTAACAAAAATTAATGATTAATATTTTTAGTAAATGAGAAAATTAAGAATGCATATATGATATTGACAAAAATATTTTCTAAATTTCAAATTAAAAAGCAGATCTTGAGGAAGTTATTTTCAACTTTTAAACTATATGGTGGCATGATGAAATGCAGTGTACAAACAACTAAGATCATGATATTAGAACACAAACAAAATTTTACATACTACAATTCAGTCAATAAAGCAATCCTAGTATAATAGTCTTTATTTTTTCTTTCTTGATTAGATCAGTTAAGTTTGAGCCAATGATTCAGTCGCTTAACTGCAGGAATGTATTTTCTATTATTGTTAATAATAAAAGAATATACTTACTTCTTTGTTCAGAACTTTACATAAGGAATACACATTGGAAGGAATCTGAAATAAGATAAGGCAAATGTTTTTACTAAATTTGTATTTATAAGTTGTACCATGGTCAACTAGCCTTATACGGCCCCATATATCATAACATGCTGAATTCTAACATTTGCGTTAGGCAGTATCTCCTCCCATTAAGGATCACCATCTGAAATGGCCACAGTGACCGGTGTGTGCGTACCTGCAAGTAGGCTTTTCAAAGGTCAATCACAGAGACATTGGACCCCTTCCTTCACCATTCTCTCAATTTTTGTACACACACATCAGCATGAGCCAAGTATGCGTCTATATGTTTATTCAGTTCTATATAATCTAGTACGGGGCACACCTTTCCCTTGTTCTTCTGTACCACGGCCATCAACAAGATGAGGCCTCTTGGAGGACCAAGCTCTTCCTCAGGATACAGAGTCAGCCATACATTGTCCAGCCACACCTGCAATTCACGCTGGTATTCTTCCTTGATGCGTTCAGGCACCGAGTACTCTAACACTCGGTTCTGGAGCTTCTCTGGTGGTTTATTTTCTGACCATTTCCATAGTGCTGTCCATGTCTTCGTCCTTTGGTTGAACTCTGCGCTAAAGTCAGGCTTGTTGATCCTCAAAGCAGCACAGATGGGTGGACTAGAAAACTTGACTTTGCCCACCTCTGTGATGCATACTCTGCCGAGCTCCCTAATAATGTCCATCCCAAGGAGCAGATCAAAACCTAATAATGCGCTGTCCATGACAAACATACTGACTGTGATGGGGGTCACCATTGCTGATACTGAGTTTGATGTTTCCGACTCCTGAGAGCTTTTTCATACGTCCATCTTTTGTCTGCCCTGCTGTTGACAAATCCATCCATTCGTAAGTGACTGAGAGCAGCCCGAATTTACTAAAGCGGTATGCATTATTCCATTGATGTGCACCTTAATCACAGAGAGCGCCTCTTTCATGCTCAGTGCAAGGTAGAGATCGGTGCTGATGTCGCATTCCCCATTCCATTTCCCAGACACTTAGAGGCAATGTGACCTACTTTATGACATTGAAAACATCATAGATTGGGATGTGCCTTCCATGCCGACCGCCACACATTTCTTTGCATTGATAGCAGCAGTCTTTGGCAAAATGATTCGGCCCAGAGCACCGATAGCAGGTGACATCACCACAGCGTCAGATGGCTGGGGTCAGATCCTCTTTGACTGGTTGAATGACTGCGGTCACTGGTTCATCAGCTTCTTTCTCGTTGATCATGATAGCACGGGCTCTGGTCAACAACTAGTTGAGCCTCATGTTTTAAATTCTGGTCCAACAGTTAATGTCAAAATGACAAAATGGGGTCACAAATCCAACCTTCACTTCTCACCAGCAAAAACGTGTGTCTGCCAAGCACAGAAAAAATCTCTCCCATAAGTGAAAAACAATGGCTTTTATTCACCAAGAGATTTTTCTGATTGGCCACGCCATTCAGGGAGGAAAGAACATTAGCATAGATTCTGATACTTAAAGTAGCAGATTTTTTGCTAACTACTTTTGGTAATTTTTCTTCAGCAGATCGCACACAAAACACAAACTCTTTTTTGAGGTAGTTGATTATCTCTTTCACTACAGTTTCAACATGTAGTAGATAAAACAGATATAAATTGACTATAAACCAAATAGGCCTGTTAGAAAGTAGCCTGAAATGTGACATGTGGGGCTCTAAATATTAGTGGGCTGTGGTTGTACAATATTACTAACCATGTAATATCAATGTTCAAGAGTGAATATAAAATGAAAAAATAAAAATTCTTATTTTTCAATATTTTTAAATATAGTACTATGACTGCTTAGCAAGTATTTAAACTGAAGATTTGGATTTAATACAATCAGAAATTATAGAACACTAATGTTTTTAGATTACCCATTAAAAAAAGAATATTAATAATTAGAACCCATTTAAACAAGTTCTATGAATTTCATAAGTATGCAAAAATAAAAAGGGGCATGAGACAAGGATGCATTTTCTCACCAAATTTATCTAACCTTTACAGTGAGCCAATCTTAAGAGAACTAGAAATCCTACTGGGATTTATTATTGATGGGCATAATTTTAACAACATCAGATATGCAAATGATACTGTGTTGATGGCAGACATAGAAAAAACTGCAAGAACTCCTAAACAAGGCAGTAAAAGAAAGCAGGGAGAAAAGACTAATTATCAATTGCAAGGATGCATAGTTTTCAGCAAGAGGAACAACCCAAGATGTGAGCTATGAATTGGAGATGTCAGAAACAAGTACAAAAATTTAAATATCTGGGAAGTGTTTTAATGGAGGACAGAAAATTTGACAGTGAAATCTGAGTGCACAGTAAAAGGTGCCTTCCAAAAGCTAAACAAAGTATTAAGAAACAGGAAAATTCTGTTAGAAACAAAGAAAATAATACTGATCTACTATGTAATATTAATTCTCCTAGACAATTTCCTCACAGATGAAGAGTAACCTTGTGGCAAAAGTGATGTGGTTCTACAGAAAAATAGTAAATCAGACAAAAGGCAAATCTGGTCATCCAGATTTTGGGAGGTGCACATATAAACTGTTGTATAACTGTATAATAATATAACATCAAAAGCATGGTCTTGTTGAGCAATTTTCAAAATATCAATACCATCCAATTTTCTTACTATCTTATGGCATTTGGTTAGATAATATTAAAATATTTGTGCATTCATTTTCACCAATTCAAATCAAGTTCTTCAATCTAGGTGAATAAAATTTAATATAATTTTACATAATAGCAATCAATATCAAATGAAAAGTAAAGTTTTCTCTTTTACATCTGAATATAACTAATCAAAAATATAAATATGGATTTCTACTATCTTAAAATATATATATATATATATATATATATATATATATATATATATATATATATATATATATCTTTTTTAATCATTTCAGCCCAAGCAAGACGGGAATGCCACTACATTACAGAGAGTGAAAGTGAGAGAAAAGATTATAGGGAGGATTGAGGAAAGGACAAAAGATGAACAAGATTCAAGAAGATAGATGGCAATTGATGTTGCATTTAAATTTTAGAAGATTGTAGTTATCAGGTAAGCAAGTTGCACATGTGGGAAGTGTGAGAAAAGAAACTGTTGGAATAGAAGTTGTGGTTGCATTTAGCTATTTCAACAGTAAATGGATGGGACTTAGATGCCAATCTAATATGCTTAAATTCATGTAGTTGGGGCACCAGGAAAAAAGCTTGTCAGAGCAGTTACCATGGAAATATTTGTAGAAAAGACAGAGGGAAGCCATGCCACATTGGTGAGAAAGTGACTGGTCAAGATGCCAGGTCAGGATTGATTATATTACAGATCCTTCTTTGGATTTTGTCTAGAACCTTGAGGTGAATAGCAGGAGTTTTATCTGGGAAACAGCAGACAGTGTAAAATTAAAAGATTTAATATTTGATTCAAATCTTTAAAAAGATAGTATTGAGAAGAATAAGAAAGTATATATATTTTATCCAGAGTTTAACTATATTTGATTGGAAATTGAAAAATGGAATATTTTTGTGCTTATGTCAGTGGAAATCTTGAGTGCTAATGCATTCAAAGAACTCTTGTGAATGGCTATCAAATTTGAAATAGTATTTCATTAATTTTGAACAATAATGTATTATGTATCCAATATATATAAGATTACAGCAACAACAGCAATCATCGTGATGAAATTTTAACTTTTGTTGTATAGTTTACTCACCAAATCAGAATTTAGCTCTTGTACTGGTATATTCATGAGGGATGGTCTCAAACAGCTAAAGAAAAGCTTTAGGGCTTTGAGAATTCTCATATCATTAATACAGGAATAACTTATAGTAAAAAATATCAAGTTACAAAGTTGTCCTCAGAACTAAGAAATATAACAAACAAAAGCAATCAAAATATTTCACAGTTGAGAAAGATGAAAATAATTCAATATTAAAATCCATTTTCTTTTTTGCTAGGAAATAAATTTAACATTATAAAATGGAAACAAAAATGACACTTAACATCCGAAAGAGACAGGTGAAATTTCTAGGACACATAATGAGGAAAGAGGGTTTGTAAAATTTGACACTCACAGGATATATTGAAGGCAAGTGAAGCAGAGAAAACTGCATAACCTACCTAATGAGCTTGTGTAAATGGATGGCAGAACAAGGTTTAGGAGAGATACCAAAAAGAAAAAATTCACTAAGAGCTACGAAGAACAGTAAATTGTGA
Organism: Acanthosepion esculentum; assembly: GCA_964036315.1. Taxonomy (NCBI): domain Eukaryota; kingdom Metazoa; phylum Mollusca; class Cephalopoda; order Sepiida; family Sepiidae; genus Acanthosepion; species Acanthosepion esculentum. The sequence goes on along the minus strand of OZ038488.1, from coordinate 93,651,593 downwards.
AGAGCCATGATCCCCAACATCCTGAAGGGGCATGGCACATAGAAGATCTTAGTAAAGCAACAATACTTAGCATTGTTAATATTATTAAGAGAACACTTTCCTTTCTAAGTAATGTGATCTGAATGAATATAATTGTTAAAAAAATTATCTACAATGTATTTTTGAGTGGGTAAATAGTGTTCTGTATAACAAGTGTTCTGTATAACAAGTGTTGTTAATATAAATTTTATTTTTAAATTTATGAAGATATAGATGATTTTTTGACAGATTCATTTTCTATGGCTTATCAACCATTTGCAGGTTATTTAAAGCCATAAAATATTTTCAGATTGCAAGAATTTTTTTTGAGATAAGAGTTTAGTGATACAAGTGTTATTAACCCATAGCTGCAGGGATAGGAGGTGGATTCCTATCTTTCCCAAGGGTATTTGCATGTAAGTGAATATAACAAACCCAAAGGGAATTGGAACTCAACTCTCCAATTAACAATTCCAAGCCATTATCCATTACACAACATGCATACCCAAGCTTAAAGAACTTGGTATTCTCAAGCAGTCACCAATTTAGGTATTGACCAGGCTTGATGTTGCTTAACTTCGGTGATCATATGGAAACCTGTGTTTTAATGTGATGTGGCCATAAGCCAAAGATGTAGAAGAGGTAATTGTTTTAAAAATCCAATGTAGATATTATATTACTATCAGTAAATAATGCCATGTACAATAATGTGGTAGTTTCTGCTGGCCAGGTGAATTTTGAGTAACATGTAGTACCCAATTATATGATGAAAATGTTTTTGGGGTTTCTTATTATGACATCAAAATTGTGCCCCTTCCCCAACACACAAACTTCCCGAATATCTTTTACAGTATTTAATTCATGACCCTCTTTGCCATACTTTTCAATTGGGTACAATAATTTAATACTGTAATTTTTACTATAGTCAAAAACATTAAATGAACAAGAATTAATATTTTATTAAGAGGTATAAATTTCATTATTGAGGGATTGTAATTTCAATTATTCAATAATTATTTTGTGCTAAATAACTTACCTCACTGCACTCGCTGTTAGAAATATCAAAAATTGGTTCTGGATTATCTTCAGCCTATAAAAACAAGAGAAGAGAATAAAATAGAAATTAGGCATGTGTCACTATCAGCCGTAAATAACTTTTGGCATTGTGTTAAAAAGAATAGCTCGCATTTTCTCATATGAATCATCAACCTTTCAACCATCTCTACTCTTACAAGGCACAAAGGGAACACATCCATCATGATCACACAATAACAAATATTAATGATTAATATTAATTACCTTACAAAAAAAAAAAAAAGATTCAAGTTAATTAATTACATTTTTTTGTATAAATGTTGGACTGACAAGAAATTTTAACAGCAAAGAAAAAAATACCAAAGTCAAAGAAACCTGCAGCTAACAATGATGGAATGGTTTGGTAATAAAAACAACAATTATTTTATGAGCTGTCATAATTTTTCCATTAGTAAAAGTATTAATCATATTGAAAAGACATCTTTATAGAGGGGGAGCTGTCTTTAGGTAATTATTACAATAAAGAGTAATAGAGAGACAAAAACTCAGCAACCTATGCAGCAACAGCAATATGTTGGAAAGCCTAATCGAATCGGATATAAAACTTCCCAATACAGAATGAGAAACCCTCAGCTTCAGTTTAAAATTTGCTGCCGGAATCCACAAAAGAAACATAGTACACACTATAGTAAAGCATCATAAGCAGAATGACACAGAATTTATTAAAGGTTTCATTTAAGGCATAATCACTGCTACTATAGAAACCAACAACAAAAATACATTATCACTGAGACACTTAAATGCACTAAAGAACCTAGTGAGAAATAAGGAAATCCACATCACTCCCTCTGACAAGGGAGTGGGGATTGTGATCATGAACAAGAATACATACACTACTCAATGATACTGACACATAGGTAAAAATAAATGAACAAATAATAACTACTGAAACACAAACATTTAACAAGGAAATCAGGAAACTAATTAAAAATGAAAACAAACCATGGTATAAACTCATAGAATATCACCCAAGAACACTCAAACTTTATGGTCTCCCTAAAACCCACAAAACTGTACCCCATTATCTCAGGAATAGACAGAATCCCCCATAAACTGGTGAAAGCAATAACAAAAATTCTAACTCCTTTCCTTGGAACAATCAGTCCATCTCATATAAAGAACTCAGGTAGCCTAGTTGAAAAACTAAGGAAAATGAACATGACCAATAAATGCATGGCCAGTCTCGATATAAATCCCTCTACACCAACATCCCAGTTGAAAAATGCCTAAATCTCCTAAAAAAATCTGCTGTCTCATCACCAATCAATGCTACTTCACATTTGATAATGAATGTGACAAACAAAAATTTGTTTTACCAATGGGATTGCCTTGCAGTGGAGTGATGGCATGTATCTTCTTAGAATTTCTGGAATCTGGTCCTTTCCAAAATATTTTACCCAAACAATCAACATACTTCAGTTATATTGATGATGCTCTACTTATATATTCCTGTGATTAACTGACTTAGTAGATCAACTAAACAAAGTCGAACACACAATGAAATTTACATACGAAATGGAAGAATACAATTCCTTACCTTTCCTAAATATCAAGCTATACTGTGTTAACAACAGTTTAAAATTCTGTGTCCATTGGAAATCAACCAGCAAAAATGACCTAATAAATTTCTATTGTCATCACAACAAAATAAAATCCGTCATAATCATCGGATTCTACTTAAGAGCACTAAGAATTGTAGCTTGAATCATTTACACGAAGAGGAGAAATACATTGAAAACACTTTGAAAAACTTTCCAGCACCCTAATTATTTTATATTCTGTGAAACAAAAAGGCTCATAAAATATTCCAAAACCAAAAAACGGCTCCTCCTGAAAAACCCAATAAATCAAAAAGATATACTATCCTACAAAACTGAAACTAAAACATCTACAATTGAAAAGAATCTAAACTCAACATAAAATTTGTTACTAGTATATCCAAAACAATGAAAGACTTAGTCAATATTAAACAAAACAATAAGCTAAAACCTGAAGGAGTTTACTTGATCACTGTAATAATTGTCACAAAAAATACATAGGAGAAACCCCAGGGAACCAAAATAAAAGATTATATGAACATAAAAGGGACATTTTACAAAATATGTCAAATGTGTTGGTTTCCCACTGTAATGAGACCGACCAAAATTTTGACATAAAAAAATGCTACTTTATCAAAGGAGAAAATACACTATAATATATGAATGTTGTGAAATTCCTCACCAAATGTTTAAAATAAATGTGAGCCAAATTTTCATGAGAGTGATGAGTTTCAAATAAGGTAAAATTCAATAAATAACATGGTTTAAATTTATCATCTCTTATTGGAGCCAAAGCTTCCATTAAGAACTTCTGCAGAGACTCAAGTTTCAGTATAAATTTTGAAATTATCAAAATGATTGACTTTTTATTCTTTTTTTTTTTTTAAATCATAACTCATAACATCATAACTCTTAGACAATGTGTACAAATAGCTTCACATGGGAAAATTGAAAGCTTTGATATCAGAATTAGTAAAGCCATTAGCATGCACAAAGGAAAGACACTATTAAAAAAAAAAAAAAAAAAACAGAACAAAAAAAGGTAGATGAAAATGCACTTAGAAGAATGGAGGTATTGCTATGTAGATACTTTTAGCATTTTCCTTACAATGTATGTAAAAACATTTTCTCTTTTTATGTTAGTATATTACTCTTGCCATATTTCTTTCCAATCAAGTAGTGTTGGCTGGCCACTCCTAATGAATAATAACCCTTAAGAATACTTGTAGATTACTATATAATTTATTTATTTTTATGTTTAAAATGTTTGTATGAAAAATGCCTGGCATTTGACCCAGTCACATTTGGCTAAGATCAATTGAGTCTTTTCTTCAGGCATGTTACAGAACAAATGAAAAGTGTCCAGTCCCTGAGGATCATCCTCTTGACCACCACCTCCCTCTTACACTCATAGGGCAGGGTCAGGGAGTCATACTTTCATATCTGCATCAAAAGTTGATGCAACTGCTTTTTACCTTTCTCTATACATATGCATGTAGCACCCTACATTAAATTTGACCAAGATATCTTTACCCTTGTGAGGTGGTAAAAAATAATAACCAGAATACAAACACTACAAGAGTCACACAATCTTATTTTGAAAATATGTGGATTATATGAAAAATGGTTAAAACAATGTCCTTAAGAAAAGATTTCTAAAAATGGGTCACTGTGATCAAATAAAACGCATACACACACACACACTTGTAGGTAACCAATATTTGCTAAGTAAACAAAAAAAATATGATTCATTTTCTGAGGCTTTTAAAAAAATTCATGGATGATATCAGAAGCTTGAATTTAAAAATAAAATTTTTATTATACATATATTCACTTTTCTCTCATCTCCTTATGTGGTAGGGTGCTGAGATAGGGGAGGTGGAGCAATATGTAAATTTCTAACAAAACACCATGGTACCAAGTCACTTTGAAAGAAAATAAAATAAAATTCTGAACAATATATTTTTTTTTTAAATTCAAAGTAACTTCTTACCTTCACTTTCATGATAGAGAGAGAAAAAAAAATGATATCTTCACTATTATAATTCAAAAAAATTTCATGGCTAATATCAGAAAGTTGAATTTAAAAGTAAAATTTATATTACATATTTACTTCTTTTTTTCCTCATCTCCTGATGAGTAACTGTTCACATCAAACAAAAAATAGTTTAATAATAGTGAAAGAAAAATACTTCAGAGATGGAACGAATACATTGGCGAACTCTTCAATGACAAAAGTGGACAACTGGCAATACACAGAAATATCAAAGGACCAGAAATATTAAAATCGGAAGTGAAATCAACACTGACAAAATCGAACAAGAACCAAGCAACAGGACCAGACAGACAATTGTAATAAAGATGCTGGCAGCTTTAGATGATTTTGGCATTGACAAAATAATATAAATGTAATATACAACAGTGGTGATATATCAGAAGATGTAAGTAGATATATTTTCATAGCACTGCCTAAAAAGGCAGGTGTAAACGAATGTGAACTCCACTGGGCATCCAGCCTATTGAGCCACATCACAAAATTCATCATCCAAATTCTGATGAATAGAGCACACAGCAGAATTAGACACAAAATGAGACAACAGTATGACTTTGTTAAAGACACTGGAACAAAGAATGCAATTTATGCGCAGAATAATATCAGGAAGAGCAATACAAATTCTGAACGATGTACAATTATGTTTTATAGATTATGAAAATGTGTTTGATATGTGCATCACATGATTTATTTTGGAAGGATATTAGGATAATCCTGAACTTATACTAGAAGGAAACTGCCTATACAAATAGAAAATAAATTCAGTAAATACACAATAACAGAAAGGGGTGTAAGACAAGGAGGTGTCTTCTCACCAGACTTATTCAACCGTAACAGTAAAGCAATTCTGAGAGAATTAGAAGTCCTACCAGGGTTTATTATTGGTGGCCACAATCTTAACAATATTAGATATGCAGATAGCACAGTGTTGATATCAGACATGGAAAGGAAACTACAGGAACTCTTACAGAAGGTAGTACAGAGAAAAGAAACATTAATTGTAAAAAGAATGTATGGTGGTCAACAATATGTGAATTACAAATAAGAGACACAAAAATCAAGTACAAAAATTTAAATATCTTGGAAATGTTTTAACAGAGCATGGAAAATGTGACACTGACACCCAAAGAGATACTGGGATAGTAAAAGATGCCTTCCAAATGTTAAGTAAATTATTAAGAAACAGGAAATTTCATTAGAAACAAAGAAAAGAGTACTGAATATAATACTGGTCCTCCTATATAACAGTAAATGCTGGACAAAGATAAAAAGAGACTTCCAACAAGAGAAATGTGGTTCTATAGAAGGATGGTGAGAATACAATAAACTGAACATGTAAGCAATGATAAAGTTTTAGAGAAAATGGAAAAAAAGTACTAATATATAGAATCAGAAAAAACAGTTGGAATTTCTAGGGCACATGGTGAAGAAAGAGGTCTTGAAAAATTTGATGCTCACAGGACATATTTAAGGCAAGAGGGACAGAGAAAAGCAGCACTTGACCTGCCTAATGAGCTTGTGTAATTGGTTGGCAGAACAGGGATTAGGAGAGATAGCAAAAAGACAAATTTTACTAAGAGCTACAAAGGACAGGAAATTCTGTAGAGCCCTGATCACCCAGATAGAAGAAGGTACTAATGTCCTTGGGAAAGGGTATGAATCCTCTTCTCTTTGTCCCATTGTCAGATATCATGATCAAAATATCTTTTTGTTGGTACACTGTAATGGTTCACAGAAGAAAGTAAGTGAATATTTGGACAAATTATTCTTTCATAACTAGCTTATTTGACAGAGGCCAATAAGAATTTAATACATCTTGTTTAATTATAACAAAATTCACCACATTTTGGTACTCAAATACTGATTATTGACGAGTACATTTTTCAGTATTATTTTAATCTTTTATTCTGTAAATAAGAACATAGGCAATTCTTAAGACAGAATTAACTGTGGAGAGAGGCAAAGCAAAGTGCCGTTACCAAGCCAAGAGACTGATTTTCAACACAAACTGAACAATGGATAACTATCATAGAGACAATCAGAAATGTTGCTACGGCCAAACATTGTAGGGAACAATGCCTTTTCATCCCACTTGCACATAACAGGCATTGGACCATAACAGCTCATGTGATTTAGTCAGATATAGATTAAGATTACAGCCACAAACTAATAGCTTTTCTTTGTTTTTCTATTTTGGTATCCCTAGTGTGAATTTATGTCCGGATATTATGCTTTTTATTTTATTTTATTTTTTTTTTTTACAACAAAGTCTTTGATAATTAAAATAAAAAGATTGGTTTATCAAGAAATACTGGCGTTGAATTTTTTAAGAAAACTAGACTTCACCATTATTCTTTATCAACAAGCAATATTTATTGCACTGTTATCATTGGTGGCTCGTTCTGTGCATAAAGCAATGGACAAATAAAGCATATAGGGTTAAGAATAACAAACACTTAAAAGATTATACAATGAGATGATCCTGTCAAGGATAAAACTCTGTCCTTATTATCAGGATATTTTTTTTATCATCATGTGAATGTCACAAGTACTAGACTGACCGTTCTGATGTTTTAGTTTTCTTGTTATTCTACAAAGTAATAACAGACTTTAGTTTAAAAAATTAACTTCTCAAATCTGAAGAGTAAAATAACTGAAATATAGAATATGTCCTGCAACCAAATTTGTACATCATTCCAATTCTACTTAACATTGTTTAAAATATATAAACTATTTACGGTCCTGTAACCCTAACATTTGACTACTTTTCTGTTTTAATTTCTGGGATGAGGAATTATTTACATTTGAACTGTTGTCCACATCTTTGTTGTTATTATCACAATGTTTCACCCCACCGGTCATCTTGAAATGTTTGTTGATTTGGGTAACTTTCGAGGAATTTCAAACTGAACCCTTTATTTAATCCACAAGCGTAGATTGTTCTCATCCCACTGACCATATCTAAGGATATATAGTCTTTATCTAGCACTGTTCAATTATTAGTCACCCTGTTTACACTGAGTTTAAGTCTGCATTACCTGGCACAAGGATTGAACTTAATTATTATATCACCAAATTCACAAACCAACAATTTTAAGGATTAAATTCAGTGGAAATAATTGATAAGAACAAATCAAAGATATCCCTGGGCAGGGACAGCAGAACAAGAAAAATCTACCCTCCCAGATTAAATAAAGAGTTCAGTTTGAAATTCCCTGAGAGCTACTTGATCACCAGTCACTTGGAGAAGGCTGGAGGACATAACAGCTGAAAGTTTGTGATAAAAACAACAATGATGAGACCATTAGTCTGAATGTAAATTATGTAAATTTGACTCCATCTTTTACAAATAATAATCTTATTTCTACTTGACTGTTGTACATTAAATATTTGTAAAGAGGAAAAAAAGAAATACTAAAACTACTTGTTTTAATGAGGTAACAAATATAACAAAGCCAAAAAGAACCTAAAAGTTATGAATGAACAGTCTGCTCTAATACCAGTGAGCCAAAACTACAAGTTCATGACTAAATGAGTTTTGTGAGCTACAAGTTAGCCAACAAAAAGCTTTTGTAAAACTAATGCAAGTGTGGTTATGTCAGAAAGATGTCCCCAATAACATAAGTCAGAGTGAATCAATCATTATCAACAATGTAAATTATATAAGATAGAACTTAGGTAAAGGATTTTTTTACTTAAATCAAAGTTTCCTTTCACTTCAATCTAGTATTAGAATTTGAACTGCAGACTTGACAAATTTTAATCAAAAGAACTAACCATTGAACCCAGAAAATCAATTCAACTCTGATACATTTAAGTAAAATTATTAAAAAATGAGAGGGAAAAAATGAAGAAAGGCTTTCATTGACAGTTTTTAAATTAAAAAGCTACAATCAAATACTTAGAACTGAACTTTAATCCAGTAATCTAACCAGTGAACTTTTATCCCCAATATCAGCAATGAGCAATATCAATAAATTTTGGGTTGATTAGTTAGGTAATATGTTAAAAGCAGTTTGTTTTTTTCCCTTTTCTAACTAGGTGACTTAAATCAAAACCATATTATACAAATATCCAGTTTTAGTAATCATAAATTTTACAAAATTCATGTGATAAACATCAATATTCAATATGCTTTATTGTAGAAATTTAAGATAACCTTGAAAAGTTGTTTACTATTTACACACAGTAGGAAATTAATCATTTTTGTTATAACTTTTGATGCAATCCAATTCCATAATACTGTAATATTAAATGTAAATAGATGAAGTCTTTTGTCATCCAATACAGTAGTTTATAAAAAAAACATTTTTTTAACCAGCTGATTTAAATCAGAACTATATTCTATAAATGTCCAATTTTAGAATTTATATTTTTAGTACCCTATTATAATTGTGCTTGTCCCTCCCTCCATTAGTTTGCATTGAGCGTTATATTCTGCTAATATCTCATAAATAATGGACTATTCAATTTTGGTTGCATGGAAAGAGCTGAAAAGACACTACTTGGTTTTAGTGAGAAAATGAAAGAAAGAAAGGGGAGAGAGGTGTGTTTTAAGTCTCCTGTCAATACCTAATAAATAATGGTCTATTCCATTTTGATAAACAAAATAAATATCAGAGATGCTACTTGGTTTCAGTGAGAAAATGAATGAAAAAAAGGGAAGATAAAATTCTTTAACGACTCTTTCAATGAAATGGAAAAAAGTTGTCAATTTCAAATCTTTTCATTTGTACCCACTTCTTAAAATAACGACCAGTCTTCATTTATGATTGTTATTGCAATATTTTGTTAAAGTTAAACACAAATATTTAACGATGCGATAGGGGAATTTCTATGGATATTTTGTTGTATAACTCGCTATGAGCTTACTGAATGAGTAACAATATTAAAATAGGAAAACTGAAATTTTCACAGGTTAAAACTAGTTTTATATTAATATAGACCAATGAAATTATGTATAAATTTGGTTAGTGAGTATATTATTTAATATTTCCTCATTCTTGAGAGATAGTTTCTTTTTTCAAGTTATCTCCATGGTTAACAAACAGAATAACAAGTTACAGTTTACATTAAAAAAAAAAAAAAAAAAATGAAGTTATTTCAGTATTAGAAAAGAAAAATCTTCTGAATCTTAGCCAAGGATAACAGCTGCTATCAACTTTGTGACAATTTTGTGTCAAAGGATAAGTTTAAAAAACAATATTTACTCTTGAAAAGTATAGGTCAACACAAGAAAGAGAAAGTTTGTAATATTTGGTCTAATGTGTAAATGTCAAAAATATCCAGAAAAAATGGATTGGGTTGAAAGAGAGATGATCAATAAGTGGATAATTGAGCATAAGTAAATAAGAAGCAGAGAACATTAAAATACTCTTTACTGAGATAAATGTAAGAAATAAGTGGAAATGCCTACTTTTTTTTAACATATTTGGATGAACAGACATTTTTCAAATTCAATGGCAAGCTGCTTTGTCCAAAGTTTATTCGAGCTCCATGATGTAAATTTGATTCAGAAATTTAACCATATAGCCTTGTTTTTCTGAATAATTTACAAAAGAGACTTAAGATGAATTTGTACATCAAGAAATATGCTTGAAAATGACAAAAAAAAATATTTTGATCATTGACACTATAAAAATAATGGTTATAATGCTTCAAAATCAACCTTTGGTGTCCAAGTCATTAAAAAAAAACAAAAAACAAAAAAACATTGTGAGCTGAAAAATATAAATTTCAAAAGTTAAGCATACTCACCAAGTGCATTTGATATTCAAATCTTCGTTTTGCTTCATCACTTTGTTTTTTGAAGAATGACATTTTGTCTGTTGAAGAACGAGATGAGGATTTGGAACGCCTTCGAGTGCTGCTGGTAGTGCTGCTAGAGTAGTCTTCTTCACTCTCTGGAGAGGTAGGGTTATTTGTAGATGAACATTTGCTTCGGTTCTGTCCCATCCTAAATCAAAGGGACTGCAAAGAGAAAAATATTCAAAACTATAACATTTTAGAAATAATCATTGTTGCATGTAAATAAAATCTTTGAATTAAATTTACACTTGCCCATATAAACTGCAAAACTAAATTGAACACATTCATTTTTAAACATATATCTGCAAATATCAATTACTGATTATATATATATATATATATATATATATATATATTTTTTTTTATAATTATTATGGGTGCATAACTGAGTGGTTAGAACATTCACTTTCCATCTGTGAGACCTGGCTTTGAATCTCACTATGGTGAATTTGTAAGGAAGGTGACTTCTTGATGTTATTGGCCTGGAGGAGGTGATCCCAGTGTGCGGCACCATTGGGAAGTGTCTCAAAACTACACGAGTTGACCCAAGCCATTTAAATAAAATTGGGTAAACATAATTATTTTTGAAACCCTTGTATGGATTAAATAGACTGAGGTCTAGCTTTGGTTGGCAATCAGTTTGAAAGATGAACAGTTCTGAATTCAAAACCACAGAGAAGACTACAGGGGTCCTGCTACCTTTCCTCAGGCCTATTGCTAGTGTGTTTTTTTTGGGGGGGGGGGGCAGCCTATAAGTCAGGGGGACTGGAAGCAAGAATTTGCACAATAAAATTAGTCTACATCACTTTCACAGTAGGGGAATGACTTTCAGGGCAGCAGCCACTCCCTCTTAACAACAGGGATGATCTTTCCCAAGAATAAACATGATAAGGCATATCTTAGAGCAAAGGAGCTGTGAAGAGCCATGATCGTCAATGATACTTAAAACAATTCAATGAATGAATTGAAAAACATTTCAAAATAATTATTTCTTAATCAAAGTAATTTCTAACATAATTTAACATGTTCACATTATTAAACCCTCATTATGACAGGAAATGTTTTATTCATTTAAGGTCATTTTCACAATCATATTATGTTAATTTTAAGAGCAGAGTAAATATGTGCCATAATAAAAATTAATAAGATAGCGAGACATGTAACATTACTTTTTCCAGGTTTAAATTCAAACGTTATGAAAAAGAAAAAAATCATTTTCAGTGGTTTCCTAAAAGAATGGCACATGTAATGACTTTTTAAAAATGAAACCACGTAAATGTTAAATGTACAAGCATTTCAAGGAAACAAAAGTCTTATTTATTTTACCTTATGTAAAATAAATATAATAACAAAAATGAATTTTTAAGATTTTTGAGAGATTGATTTGTTTTTTATTGTTTGCCAAGCTATTGTGGGTTATTTAAAGATGAAACAGATTTCAGATTGTAAGAATAATTCTTTTTTTTTGCAAGTGAATATTGCATTAACAATTTTTTTTAGGATAACAATGACTTTTCCAGATATAAGAGATGGGGAAGGAAATAGATGCATACCTTTCCCAATGGTTATTTGTACATAAGTGAATGTAACAAACCTGACTGGGTTTTTGAAAGAATCTATTATATATCATTTATAAGAGAGGAAATCTGCCTGTTGTTTTTCAGGTTTCCATAAACTGAAATCATTATCCCAAAGGCTATTTTAAAATGATTACATTTTTTTTCAGTCATAGTGAAAAGTTAAGACTTTTCAGTAAAAAAAATGTATTATAAAAATATTTTTTAAAAAATCATGGCATGAGAAAAATTTAAAGAGAATATATTAAATATATTTTAAAGAAGATAATGAGGTAATAAAATAAGACAAAAAATTTGGTTACAGACAATTAGAGAAAATAAAAACTGTATAAATTAAGGGTTTACCAACAGTGCTTTTAGAAAGCTGATCATTAAAACAAAATGGAAACGAAGCAAGAATAACTATAAAATGGAGAACAACATCCAAGAATGGACAAGTCTAATCTTCAGAGAAAAGGCCAGACAACTGAGAAAAGTGGAGAGTCTATGTCACACATGAATCATCATTTGTTTACAGTAAACTTTCGTATATGCCTTAAAGATTGGGTGAAAAAACAACCTTCAACAATAGATTGAAATGATTTTAGCCAAGTGGGAAATAGTATTAGAAAAGGAGAGAGGAACAAACTTTTTGAAAGTCATGAAAGATTATATTCTGCTAACAATCTGAATTAAAGAAACTAAATGAACTGAGAAATAAAAAAATTGCCAAGTTTCATTACTGAAACTAAGATGAATCATCCCCTTACATTCAATTAGAAACCTTTATAATAATCTATAATCCTCTCAATAATCTGAATTGATCCTTTTTAAGAACCTTAAAACTATCCTTTTGTATTCATCCTTAGGCAAAGGATCAATGTCACTATTTAAATTTCTTGACTTGTATTCAGGTCAAGCGTTTACTTGAAAATGGGCCATTGATCATGAATTGTGTCCTTGTGTATACTACACCCTCAATTCAAATCTGTTCAAACATGTCTATTATTGGAGAGACTACATCAGTGGTTCACTATTATTTATTACATGGTTATTGTTAACAAGTTTAATTGACTTTGTACTGTTCCTGGAACTGTAACTTATAAAATTTCTTAGTAAAGTTTGATTCAATGAGTTCATCTGCTACTCAACAAGAGGAACATAATGGATAAAAGATTTAGAAACTAGCGAGTCTCAAAAATATACAACAAAGTCTTTGATGGCAAGGCATTAAAAACATTAACCTAAGACAAAACTGAATTTATTTCTAAATTTTACCAGTTTTAAGGCAACTCAAATTTAAATTAAATTTGTTATCTACACAAGTAGGATGTGCAATGTGGTGTAATAGATAACAGCTCAGAATGAGAAATCAGTGAGTTGAGTTTGAATTCCAATCAGGTTTGTTATATTCACTTACATGCAAATACCCTTGGGAAAGGTATGAATCCATCTCTTCTCCCACAAGCTATGGGTTGAATAGCAAGACAGACTGAGTCCTATACCTATGGTTGGTAACCAGTCTACCACAAAAAGAAATGGCAGCCTACTGTGAGAAAATGTTTTAAATTGAAAGAGACATGATCACCCAATCATGTATCACGTATGTCACATAACTGACTGACACAAGTTAACCCACTCTATACCATATGTACTCTGTTAGAATTATATTCAGGCTATATTGTATTTTAATCATGAATATCTGACTTTGCTTTCATGGAAACCAGAATGCATTGCAATTGCTGAAATATGTAATCTATATTCTACTTATAACAGTTTAAATTACTATCAACTGCACATGCACTTAGCCTGTTGTCAGTGTTGTTGAAGTCAAGAATCAGCCTTAGAACTAAATTCATATATTTCCTTCATTTGAAATTCATCATCAGAGCCAAAAACAGTCTGCAAGGCAACCGGTCATTCTTACGTCTAAGCCTGGTTGACATGTTATCTAAATTTGATCATCTATCAATGAAGTGTGGTATAATGGATATCAGTTCAGAATGAGAAATCGAAGAGCTGAGTTTGAATTCCAGTTGGGTTTGTTACATTCACATAGATGCAAATACCATTGAGAAAGGTATAAATTCATCTCTTCTCCCCTCCCCTCCATAATAGCAGGACAGACTAGGTCCTGTAGCCTTGGTTGGCAAGCAGTCTACCACAGAATTAAATGGGAGGAAAATTCTTCTGCCTAGTCAGTCATGACTCAAAAGAGACATGATCGCCCAAGCGTGCATCATGTATGGCATTTAACTGACTGACCAATGAAAAAAAATAAAAAATAAATAAATAAATCACTGATTTCAAATGCCACTGTTTAGGCTGATTTAATAGCATGTACTCCTTTACAGCCAGTTGGCATTATTAGATTCAGTTGTTATAAAGTACATGTGTTTGGCCATCCAAATCTGGTTGGTCTGTCTGGAAAGGTTTTTAAACTAAGACTGGAATCTTTGACGATGATGATGAAAAGTTACGACTGTAAGCAGACAATGTAAATGTGTAAAGCTGTAATGCAAGTCATAAAGTCAAACAGTGCAGCTACTGTTTATTTATTTTGAGTTAAAATTAAATTGTGCAGGGAATAACAAATTTTACAGATAGATATGTGCAGACAAAAGAAGTGTTCAAAGTTGGCATTTTTGACATTGCTTAACACAGACCAACTTTATCACACAAGAAAGCAGAATGTTCAGGATACAGAGCTTATATAAAATATGGGGTATTAAAACAATTAAAATCTTACTGCAGTTATTATCTCAATTTGACCGAGAACAGTAAGGCAGCATTTTTTTAGGTGGTAGTGAAGTGGGGTAATAACAAAAACAAGATTCTTTGAATTCCTCAGCAGATTAAATATTTCAACATTAAATTTCTTAAAATAGAATCTGCATTTTATAGATTCTTACTCAGTGATAGATTTACACATTAAAGGATTCTGAAGATCCTTCTATCATTGTAAATGAGTTATTACCATGAATATTAGACACACTCATCAAGAATTTATCCTCTTATATGCCTGAAACATGACAAAAAAGATTTTAAAAGTAAGAGACATCCAAGCAGCTACATTTCTTGAGTACTCTATCATATATGTTTGTAGTTTGTAAAATGGAAATGAATATTTATAAAAGCAAAAGATTTCATTATTTAAATCAACAATACATTTTTATTATATTTATTTTAAATGTTTCAAGTAATCAAATACAAAATGCAATGCATAAAAATTATGTGTGACTGAAAAATGTTTTTGTTAATTCTTCTCACCATTCCTGTTACAAAAATGAACAGATTGTTAAGACACTTTTAAATTTGAACTTATAATAATGTGTCAGTAAAGACCAAGGTAAAAACAATGGTAGTAAAATAAAAATGTAAATTGAGCAATGTTGAATGAGACTAATATAATTTCCCACATTATATAGAGATAAGAGACATGCATGCAGACATGTAGGAATGCTTTGAAAACTTGACAACCAATAATTCAGAGATAAAGAAGCCGAGAGAAGAGCATTGGTGGTTCATTAGACCAAATGTCCTGATTTCAAATGCTGAAGAACTAATTTTAATTTCATTGGAATCTACATTATAAAAGGAATTTTAAACATTATATGCATGTGTATATAACTTTCAAGTTGGCTGTAACATTAAAAATTTAGAAACTATCAAGTTATTCCACGAGTACAAGCAAGTTCTGAAAAGTTCCCAACCTGACCCACTTGCCAAAATTTAACCAAATGTCAGAATTTTTTTAAGACAGGATTTTTAGTTAGACTAAGGATTTTTAAACACTCCCTGATAATGTATGAAATAACTTTAACAAGAATGAACAAAATCAAAATATGAATATTTCAATGACAAAATTATGCAAAGAAATTGAGTAAATTTTTAAACAATGAAATTGATCTAACAATAAACCTGATGTGTGTGTGTGTTATGTTTTACATGTCACCAAGAAAACAATCTACATCATTTTTAAAATTTTATCTTCCAAAATTTCTATTTAAGAATTACTGCATGAAGATTTCATAGAATCTCTACAATAAAGTAAAAATAAAAAGCTTGCATCCAAATTCAGAATCAGTTAAAATTCAAAGACTATCACTAAAAAAAAAAAAAATTTGCTTTTTCTTTTCTATTTTTTGCTTTTGTTCAAACTTAAATTTAGGTTACTAATCTTAAAGATATTTTGTTGAAAAAATAAAAAAATAAAAAGTAAATCATATAAACAATGTTTGTTAGTTTTCTTGCTTATCAGTATTCATAAATATTTATAAACTTTTTGGAGCAGCTCGTTCTCATAACACTGATATATGAAAATTAGGTAATGGAATAACAAATTCTGTGATAAGAAAATTGACACTCATCAGAATAGTTAAAAGAAGAAAACTAATAGTATTTTCAATAGTACATCAAATCAAGGAAGCCACTTTTTATAGGACAAGGAGGAATCATTTTATATATTCCGCAAGTGCTACAAAAGTATATCATGTGGCTATCAACTCATGCATGACTATTTGTGATAAATTTGCTTCAGTCAGAGTAGATGAAGTTTTTTTAAGCTTTCTTAGATCAGTTGAGAATAACTGGCATAAGGAATTTCTGCCAACTGTAACAATATATATAATGAAAATAATAATAGGAAATAAAATATTAAAAACTAAGCCTTTTTCATTAATATCTCATACAGCATACATTCATATAGAAAAAAACTTTACAGATCAATAAAAAGTGTTATTCTTTATTTAAATCTTAAAAACACTTGCAAAAACTTTCTAGAAAACTTAATAGTTTACAAAAATCGTTTTCTCTGATGGATTATTATTGATTTAATTTTTTAGAAAGAAAGTAACTTCAAGTAAAATTTTGTCCAAAATTGATAAGAGTGAAATATCTTACACTGTATTCTTAAAACTCTTGAAATCAGCTAATTTTGTACTTGAAATAAACCTGTTTTATTTTCCCTTAAAACTGACTATAATTAGAAATAGCTGATACCATAATTTCTTGTAGGCTTTTTTAACATCAGAAGGTTTCTGGTGTAATGGGATTAAATTTGAAGTATCAAATAGAAGTGTAGAGTTAGCCTAACAGTTAAGAGTGCTAAAAATAAAATCAGCAAAGCAAGTTTTGATTCTAGGTGGGGCAATTGATGTTTTTTAAACTAATACTCTTGGGAAGGGTATAAATCTACCTTTCCCTATAGGTTAGGTTAGAGATTACACCTTTCTGCTGTAACCCAGTTCAACCTGTTGCATTCTCCATGGCATCACCAAGTAAATTAATTCTTTGAAGAAACACCCAGAATGGTTGTCTGATGGTCTATTTTTTAACAACGATCATTTCATTCAGTATAATTGAAAAATGTGATATTTTTTCACACACACACACACACACACATATATATAAGGGGGTGCTGAAAAGTTCTCAGCCTGATCTAGAAAAGATGAAAAATAACTATTTGGTTAGATTCAAAAAGTGGAATAGGCTGAGAATTTTATGGTACCCCCCCCCCCCACACACACACACACATACACACCTCAAAAAGTTGACATTGAGTTCAACACCCAGTGGTGACAGTCTGTTACATGCTTAAATGCAATCATCAAGTCATGTGCATTGTGTTTTAGATTGACTATATATACTGATCAGTGTTTCCTTATGGATAGGCCTATTGTATTATTCTAGTGGTTATTTGGGTGGGTGGCAACAGTTCTGTTTCAAATTATTCTTAAAATTATATTTTTATCATTTATATATGTTGTTTCAGTCCATGTTACTCAACATGCTCTGCAAGATATTCAAAAACTTTCTGGATTTATATAAACACCAGGTATGCTATACCATTGGCAAACAATAATAACCAAATCTTATATATTGGCTAATACTGTAAGATATGTTAGTCACTATCACCTGAATTATCTGAAAAGTATGTTTCACAAATTTTGTATATCTTCATGATCACAATATTTTCCAAGATTAGACACATTGATACACTCAGGCTTCCCTTTAAAAAGGCTTTCCAACAGTAACAGAAATTTGGGTTCAAATGCAGGTGCAAGTTAGAACTCTAAAACCTGATTTTCAAGGTAGATTATGGAAACAAAATCTTCTCACACTTGCCCCCTCCCACCACTGTGTGCCCTGTCTCAGACAAAACTAAGTAAATATTTATACATTCAGACCCACCAAATTATGCCTCTTTTGTATTGAAACAAAGTGACATTCTTAACACTTCCATTTTTTTTCTTTAACCCTTTGATCTAATTGGTTAAATATTAAAAATATTTTAATAATAGTAATTGTTAATCTCTGTAAATAATCTTTCACTGAAGTTACAACTGGAATTAAACATCAAAAATAGGAATGATCATTTTTATTCAAAGAATACCAATTATTTCTTTTGATATGTTCTTTACTTTGAAATAGCTTCAAGTCTAAGTGATTTTCAACTCAATTTCATTATCAACAAAGATTTAGATAAAAAAATCAAAAATCCAGAGCTGTTATGTCATTATTCTAATCACAACCACATTTATTGATAACTCTTATTCATAATGTTTATACTTTTTGCTTACCACATTACAGTTAAACACTAAGGTATTGATAAACATTATCGAATGCCCAGTTACAGAAGGTAAGTAGAGGAATTATAATTATAATTTATCCAAAGAACTCAATCATTACAAAGGGGTTTTCATTAAGTATGATACATACTTGCTCATAGAATCATTAGTAGATCAGGAAGAACTATAAGTAAGGTAACCTATGAAAGTATGAACTCTCATAAAGTATGTAGAAAGTAGATATATGAACAAGCATATGAAGAGATATATACTTTTAATAAGCTATTCAAAGAGATATATAATAATGGTCAGTAAGCATCTCCACCCCTGAAGATAAACAACCATTAGAGCTGGATAAACAGTGAAATTATCCTAAGAAAAAGTTATAATTTAGTAGTTAGAACATTGCCTTGGAGGTAGAATTTCCTTTCAGAGTTGAGTAGAAAGAAATTTCCAAGTACAAGCTTCTGACTAATATTCTTTTGCAAGATAAATAAGATCTTCAGAAGGAGGCAGTCATAAAGCTACTAGTGTGTATTTTACAAGCAAGTGTAATCTACAATTGACAGCTGGTCGAAATATGGTTAAAGTTTAATCTGGAAAATTTGGGAGATTTATCTAGGTAATATGGATTTTAGAAAATAGACTAGAAATATGATGAAGTTTTGAAAGAAGAAGAAAAATAAAATTTTGAGAACTCAGAATTGGGAAAAATGAAACTCAGTTAATATTTGATAGATTTACCTGGAGAAAGGTTTGTTGAGATTGGACTTAAAGGGAAAAACTGATTGGGAAATGAAAATATCTCTAAGCCAGATGCAAAATGAAGCCGGAAATACACAGACTGAGGCTTCATTATGGATGCTTGACTATTGTTTTCCGATAATTCTCACCCACAGGATAAGAGTGTATTTTATTGCAAGCATATTATGTAAGATAATGCTGATGACGGAAAATTATAATTTTCATCAAAGAATTTAATATAGAGTTATCTAATGATACAACATGTGTTATCCAGTCTGGATAGTGACAGAGAAGCAATGCTGCAGCTAGACAGGAGATAAACTAAATTTGAAAGAGAGTGGGAAGTGATTGATCAGAACCCAATCATCAACTACCTTGGGAGATCTTCAACATGTACTATGCAATTTTGGCTCTAGATGAAAGTTTGCTGGGTAGACTTCAACAAAGTGCTGGCAATTGTTGACAGGAGCCAAGATCACCAAACATCTCTCTCAACCCCCCTTATACTGAGAAGAAATAAATCAAGGAAGAATTAAAAGTCAACGTTGGATGAAGGCCTGACACTATAATTCCTTGACTGTACAAATTTAATTACTGAACCAATAACCTAGTGAAGGTTGACCATGTGACAAGTGACTGACAATAACTAGTTAGGAAAACCCACAGTACAACCAAAAGAAGAATTAATGTCAAATCTTGTAGTAACTCTAATAAAGATAAATACATTGTTTTCAGTAATATAAACAGGCATTTTCATTTATCCTGTAGATTACTTTCCCTTTTCTTGTGGTTCGATTCATTTGGTTTGGGAGACATTTCTATCAACCTCACCAAAAGACCTCTTATGAACCTGATTGGCAAGGTGTGACCAAAATTTGGAGCTAGAGAGTTCTGACATACAGTAGGCAATGTCCAATCTAAATCATAACATGGCCAGTGGTAGCTTTTGAGGTTTACAAAAATGTCAGAGCAAAAGAAACAATATCAGGTTATAAAATGATAACAGTCAAAATAAACAAGAATAAACAGTACAAAAAAAATCGTTAGTAAATGTGCCTAAAATGAAACATGGGATTAAGGAACCAAATCTCTCATTGTCTGGTATATTTTTTTCTCTTAGCCAATTAAAAACATTGTATCTATCTGGAAGCTATAAAAACAAGCAATGTTAAGAAAAAGTTTGTGAAGACAGAAATTTTATCTTTTACACAATGAGCAGATCAAATCTCTAAAGAACAAACTATGAAAAAGTATCAGACATTTATTCTTCATTTAATCAAAATAATGAAATTATTGCTTTATAGTGGAAGAGGTGACAGAGAGAAAGTACCATGTAGAATTAATAATAGGTAGGTGGAAATTTAATAAGTTACAGCAATTTAAAAATATTCACACTGTACAGTAATTTAACTAAATATATTTCTCTTATTTTAAAACTGATTTAAAAAATTAACTGAGATGGCATAGGCAACAACCATTGTCTTTTAAATTTCAAGTGTTTTGTTTTATTAATATTCTGAGGTTAATACAGTTTATGATGCAAGAAGTCTGCATGTATATTTTTTATGTTGGTCACACCTCCTGCTATAAATAATAAATACCAATCCTCAAAGATCTGGTTTGGTTGCTTTGAGTACAATGAGCAGGCAATTCATTTGAATATCATTTTAATACTGATATAAAAAAAAGGTCAATAATCTATTGCAGCAGCTGCCTATATGTAGATCAAATTTCACATAAAATCTGTAAAAAGTGATTGATGCCCATTTTTGGAGAATATTTGCAGAGAAAAAGAAAGCTTTATAACATTTTTATTTTTTTAATCATTTCACTCCAAGCATGGCAGGAATGCTACTAGTATGCAGGGGGTTACAGAGAGTGAAAGTGAGTGAAAAGACTGGGTATAGGGGTATTAAGGAAAGGATAAAAGATGAATAGGATTCAAGAAGACAGAAGATGGCAATTGATGTTGTGTTTAAATTTTTGAAGACTGTAGTTTTCAGGGAAGCAAGTAGACAGAAGGGAGTTCCACAGGCAGGAAGTTCGAGAAAAGAAACTGTTGGAGTAGAAGTGGCAGTTACATTTAACTATTTCAACAGTAAAATGGTGGGAATACATGCCAATCTAGTAGCATGCTTAAATTCATGTAGTTGGGGTACCATAGAAAAAAAAACTTGTCAGAACTGTTGCCATGAAAATATTTGTAGAAAAGACAGAGGGAAGTCACATCAAATCTTTGAGAAAGTGACTGAAGTCGAGATGCCAAGTCAGGATCGATTACATTGCAGATCCTTTT
Source organism: Acanthosepion esculentum (assembly GCA_964036315.1). NCBI lineage: Eukaryota > Metazoa > Mollusca > Cephalopoda > Sepiida > Sepiidae > Acanthosepion > Acanthosepion esculentum. The sequence continues at coordinate 93,629,916 of OZ038488.1, read as the reverse complement.
TTGGATTTTGTCAAGAACCTTGAGATGAATAACAGGGGCACCAGACCAGATATGGCAACAGTCTTCAATGCACAGACGAATGGTAGATTTGTAAATGTGCAAGATAGACTCTGACGAGAAAAATCTTCTGGCATGACACAATGAACAAACTTTCCTTGCAGTAAATGCAGCTGATTCAATGTAGTCCTTCCACTTCAAGGCCCAAAAGCTGATAGCAAGCAGGAATATTTCTCTATGGTGGTTAAAAGCAGTTTGTTTTGGAGGCATTAAAATTTACAAGCCATTTTCTGCCCCAGTTAACCACTGATTGGAGGCCCATTTCAAGAGCAGTGGCCAGATTAACTTTGTCAGCTCTGACGGATTTGCTGTTGAGACAGGAGTAAATGGTAATGTCATCTGCATAAATGCTTACTTGGGCACTGACGACATCAGGAAGATCATTGATGAAGATCAGAAACCACGAAGGACTAGGATAGAGCCTTGGGGGGGAACCTGTGTTCATGTGAAAGAATCTGGAAGTGAGCCCGTTCAAAACAACCTTCATTTTACAATTTGATAGGAACAATTGGATTAAATCAAACAAACATCATGTAATACCATAGTCCTGGAGCTTATGTAGAAGACCATTGTGCCAAACCCTGTCAAACGCCTTAGAGATATCTGGAGCCACAGCTCGAGCTTCACTGCTATTATCAAGATCTTGATATACATATTCAGTGATGGCCGTTAGTACATTAGCAGTAGACCTGGCAAAATGGAAGCCATATCATTTGTCAGAGGTTGTGAGAGGAAAGATGCTTAACCACTTCAGCATTGATTAAAGCCTCGAATACTTTTCAAAAAAGTGGTAGGAGACTAATATGGCAATATTTAGAGGAGTCAGATGATTCTCCAGAGTCCATAAAAACAGGAACTACAGAGGAAGACTTCTATCAAGGTGGAAAGCAGGAAGCAGCAAGGCAATAGTTGTAGTGTTTGGAGAGAACTGGAGCCCGCTTGGGACAACTGCCGAGATCTCGTCACCTCCACTTGCCTTATGGGAGTCTAATTTAGAAATCATTTGAGATCAGTTGCAGGATTATGTGCATATCACTCAGTAGAGCTTCTGTTCTGGAAGGGGGGATCAGGTGTGGGTACTCCAAATGAGTTGAGTGTTGAGTTGGAAGAGAATTTCTGAGCAAAGCATTCAACCTTATCTGCTGTAGATGTCAGGACTTTGAATTGATTGAATAGAGGAGGGATTGAGGATTTGCTGTTGTTCAGCACACTCTTTCAGAGCCGCCAATAATCTCTAGAACTGAACTTGTGTGATGCTATACATCATTTCATTCTATCAGCAAACAGTCACTTTTCTTCTTTGAGGATGAACTTCTGTTCTGGAAGGGGGGATCAGGTGTGGGTACTCCAAATGAGTTGAGTGTTGAGTTGGAAGAGAATTTCTGAGCAAAGCATTCAACCTTATCTGCTGTAGATGTCAGGACTTTGAATTGATTGAATAGAGGAGGGATTGAGGATTTGCTGTTGTTCAGCACACTCTTTCAGAGACACCAATAATCTCCAGAACTGAACTTGTGTGATGCTGTACATCATTTCATTCTATCAGCAAACAGTAACTTTTCTCCTCTGAGGTCATGCTTGCACTCGTTATGAGCTTAGCAAAGCTCGAGAGACTTAAAAGAAATATGAATACCAATTGGATGCAAACAATTTTTAAATAAATTCAAAGACACTGCATATCACAATCAAAATGTGGGATTCAGCAAACAGTTTCATGGGAGAGATTTTATTTATAGGGTATTGGAGTATTTCCTTTCAATTTATCCATCAATAGAGAAATTAATGATTGGAAATTAATGTTTATATAACAAAAATTGTACATTGCATCTCACATAATTAGACACTTCATATTCCATTAATATCATCATCTTCTATGTGCCATGACTTCCAGGTGTGAATGATCGTTGTTCTCCACAACTTCCTGTTATTTGTAGCTCTTAATAAAGTTTGTCTTTTTGCTATCCTTCCTAATCCCTGTTTTGTCAACCATTTACACAAGCCTCTGTTTCTCTTGCCTTCAACATGTTCTGTGGGTGTCAAATTCTCCAAGCACCCTTTCCACATTGTGCCCCAGAAATTTCAATGGTGTCTTTCTAATTGTAAATAAAAGTGTTCTTTTTGTTTCAATTTTCCTTAAAATTTCGTTATTACTCACATGTTTATTTTCAGCATTCTCCTTTATCTGTGAGGATAATTTCCAGCATTCACTGCCATATTAGAAGTGTGATAGTACATAACAGTTCAACACTCTTTTTCTGTTTCTTAATACATTACTTACTTTTTGGAAGACATCTTTTGCTATTCCAGTGTACATTCAGATTTTGATGATGTATTTTCCATCTGTTAAAACACTTGCTACATATTTAAATTTTCATGTGTTTGGTTTTGGTGTCTCCAATTTGTAGCTTGTATCTTGGACTATTCCTTTTGTTGACAGCCATACATTCTGTCTTCTTGCAATCGATGTTTAGTCCTTTCTTTTTACTTTCCTTTACTACCTTCTGTAGCAATTCCTACAGTTTCCCTCCCATATCTGCTATCAACACTATGTCATCTACATATCTTATGTTGTTAAGATTGTGGCAGCTAATAATGAATCCTGGTAGGATGTCTAATTCTCTCAGGATTGCCTTACTGTAAAGGTTGAAGAATAAGTATAATGATAAGACACATCCTTGTCTTACAACCATTTCTATTTTAGTGTATTTATTGAATTCATTTTCTATCTATATACATGTGGTTTGCTTCCAGTATAAGTTCTAAATTATTCAAATATTTTTCCCAAATAAATCAAGCTTATCTAGCCATACCTTATCAAATACTTCTGTATATGTAGGTTACTATAATTTATACATATTCTGTTAAATATATTCTCTTACATGTTAACAGTGCAAATATCCTTTCATTAGTATTCTGAAAAACTAAAGGGAGCTGATGAGACGCTTAATTAAGTCAATCAATCTCAGGTGAGAAGTTGTAAAAGAAATTGCCAAAATTGTGTTTGATTATCATTGGTTGTTTTCTAGAAAGGAAGACAGAAGCTTGTAGAGTGGTCCAGAGTCTGAAATGAACATGGGTTCAAATGCTATGGTGATGAAATAGAGTACAACATGACAAAAATGGCCTTCTGATTCAAAAGCATTTTATGATATACATGCTGTGATTAAAACAAATTTTATTGATGGTAGATTTCCATTGTTTAATGTGAAGAACCTTCAGAATTTTTAATCAGTTTTTGCAAGCTCTTAATACCAAAAGACAGTAACCCACTATTAATAAAACTGTTGCACATGTTAAAATAACTTTAAACTGTAAGGTCATTTTAATCATGTGAAGCTAAAATGTTTTCCATCACCATAGCATGTGAACCCATGTTCATTTTAAGGTTCAAATTATTAATGGCATAACTGCCTCACTTGTTATCTCTCATCTTCTATCTCTATTCCTTGAAAATGATAACCGATTATCAAAAGTACTCAAAATTTACACACAATTTTGGCAAGTTCCTTTACAAGTTTCCACCTGACATCAAATAACTTATTTGACACCAGGAGAAACTCACTGAAAATTTAAGACATTCCGTGTCTATTCAATTTAGTAAAACATGTCTAAATGAAGGATTGCTACCTAAATGTAGTCTGTTTAAAATATATATTTCAGAGGTTCAATTTGCCAAAATACTTCTAAACTTAATCAAAAAATAAAAAATAAGTTCAGATTACTTTGCCCTGGGAAAAATCATAAATTTAGCTAGCCATGCACTCTCTCTCCTCATGAGTCAAGCTGACCAGAGTCTGCTCATTAGCACTCAACAATGATAGAATAGAGCGAATGTGCACATGGAAAATCCACTTTCCTATAATTACCTTACCTATATTTGTATGTAGGTGCCAGTAAAATACCTATACCCATTAGCAGCTTTGGTAGATGATATATATGTATGTATGTATGTATGTATATGTGTGTGTGTGTGTGTCTCTGTGTGTGTGTGTGTGTGTGTGTGTGTGTGTGCGCGCGCATGAGATATGCTTGGAATGTTTACAGCCATCTTTTTTCTTTTCTTACTATGGATCACCCAATACAAGGCCCAAGTGCCACTCAAGGTAGAGGGTTACTGAATGGGAATGTTGTAAGAACATATAGGAAGGGAGAAAATGTTGCATATTATGAGGATATGTAAGATACAGTTGACCCATGACTTGGGGAGGTTAAGATTATAATGATCAGAGAAGCATCCCCTTGGGAATCCATTCCATATTGCAACAGTTCTAGGGAAGAAGTTCTAGAATATCTTGAGAACAGTTTTTCATGCCTTTGATGTAATTTATCAGTCAGTAAGAGGGGGACCTTACTATCAATACATGGACACTCCATTACTATTACACAATTGGCAGTGAGATGCTACTGAGTAAGCTTGTGTATTGTCTAACTGTTGCATTCACAATTACCAAGCAAGTAGATTCTTCACAAAACATCATCTTATCCAGGTTGGTCAACTGCTCTACAGTCAAGAGATGGCTATCAGCATCGAAAAAGAGTAGAATCAGATGGTGGATGAGATAAAGGAGAACACAATAAGGCAAGACTTTACAAACTGTTTTGAAAAATTAGAAAGGACATTGATGTCCCAACAGGAATGCTTTGAAGTGGTGTAAATTGCCAATATCCAAGGTAGGTTATTTTTTGTTAATATTAAGTGGCTGGATATGTTTCAGACAGACATCATATTCCTTGTCCTGTGTGTGGAATGTTGCATTGATTTGAAGCTGACCTTACAAGACATTGAAAGCACTATATATTTCCATTCTATTTCTTATTAAGTGTTATTTCTTTAAAAAAAATCATGTTTAACAGTCATTTAATAACTCATTCCATATATTTTTCAGGCTATTATCTTTAATTTTCTTGTCTGACATGTTTCAGTGTCTTTAGCCTTCTTCATGTGTACACTGTGTTGAGACTTTAAAATGTAAAATAATGATAAAACATACACTTGACAATTTATAGAAATTACATCTGAAACCTGAAATTATCCAAATAAAACACTTTTTAAACTAACAGCTTATTATATATTGATATAACTACCTATAGATATAATGTAATAAATACAAAATATCATAATTTTAAGAAATTAGACATAACTCATTCCATATATTTTTCAGATTCAACTTTGTTGTTTGACTTGTCTCAGCCACTGCATTCTTTAGCCTTCTTTAAGTATATTTTGTATCAAACCTTTAAAATGTGATTAGTATTTTATATTTCCTTGCTCCTTTTCTCAACCAGAATACTACAGCACAACAAAATCCCAGGTTTGATTAGCACTGAGAATAGGAGAGACTGGAATCTTTCCTCTTGCTGTCCCTTTGATGTTCTTCCAAGGGTCATTTGAAAACCAGATACAATATATATAAAGAGAAAATTAAAGAATTTATAAACCAAAGCAATATATAATTATCTGAAAACTACAGAGAATAATAAAAATATAAAAAGAAATAGAATTAAACAAAGAATAGTATTAAGGAGGAACCTAAATCTAACAAAAGAAAATGAATTAATCAGTAAGAATAATGTTGATTATCAAGAGAGACAACATCAAATTTTGTTGGCAATATGAATGTTATATAATCTCCTCATAGAAACTCAAACACAGACACTGCATAAAAAATGTAAGATTATAGGTCTAAGCCAAATATAAAATTGTCCAAATATGTAAGAATTGCCAATGCTATTCATAGACAAATAGATAAACTTGACCCTGAACTGATCAAAATGAGATATCAAACTATTATTTTAAGAAGGCTATTTATTATGCTTTCATCATTGTTCCAGCATCTTCATTAACAAAAATAAAAACATAAAACTATTTGCCAGCCAAGAAGTCCATTTTCTTCAAAATAAAAGTATCCAAATATAACAATGTTCCCAATACACACACTAGTATTATAAAAAAAGAAGCTGAAGTTATACAGTTAATAAGTTTGGAAGTGTTTCAGTAAACAGTAGACTGAAAAATAACACCGTAAAACACGTTAGACCAGCAAATATAGCAAGTTGGCTGGTTTGTTGGTTGAAATACTTGTGACTTCCCCAAAACGGTCAGTGAACATACCCAGGTAATAGCCAAGATTTTGAAAGTTCATTTTCAAAGCAGACAGATGTTTACCTCTTGGAAGATCATTCCACTTTTATTTCATCTCATGCGGCTTTTTGCTATACAAAGTTTGGAGGTGTAAAATTGTTAATGTTAATGACAGAAAATGTGAAACAAACTTCAAATTCTGGTTAAGTTAGTTTATAGTCACTTTGCATTATTGCCTTGCTATTAATTCACCTCTCCCAGCAGGTTTGGTTAAGAATTTCTTGCTGATACCATGTAACCCAGTACAAACTGTCACATATTACTTCGAGTAAGTTTAGTTTGAAACTAAGTTAAAAGCTCAAAAAACAAAAAAAATGTCTGCTCACTTTTCATTGAATTTTAGATATACACTCAAGACATTAATTATATTTCCTTCACAGGTAAAGGTTAACAGGAAGGACTGACTATTTTGCTTTTCATTGATCTAAAATATTACAGCATTTTATTCTAAAGCTAACTGAGTCATAAAAAGATGTTGTGTGTCACTGTTAAGATAGTAAATAAGAGTATTATTTCTGATGGCATATACAACTCCCACTTCTATTTCATCAAAGAATATTGAAAAAAAAAAAAACAAACAAATGTTGGATGGTACATCAAATGTTACAAGAAGTTTCTTTCTATGCATTTATTACAAATTTATAAAATTCCATTTGGGGAAAAATGTGTCTACTCTGCCATCAAATACAGTCCTTGAGCCAATTTCAGCTTTTATTCTAACCCTTCATTACATTGCTATTGATTCACTTCTATGTCCTAACCACCCACAATATTAAAATGGATATGTAAAAATTATTATGTTAATATTTCAAAAACTATTTTGGTACAAACAATGCCAATGTATATAAATTTAGCTGAGGTTTTTAGATATCATTCTTAATGGAATTGAAAATGATCTGTCCATTTTCATTTATGTAATGAAGATTATTGGAACTTAGAGAGACTAATTTTTCATGTTTACATTTCAAGTATATTTAATATTAAAAATAAGCATCAATCAATTTATCAGGTTACATAATTTTACAAGAAATATGCGAGGCATTTCCTGGCAAGTAAACATTTTCAAAACATTTTATTTGGAGGATATATAAATCATATATAAATTTGCTTAAAATCAACTAAGCATCTTACAGAAGAGGTATTTATGAAATTTAGCTAATATATATTTAGGTATGCATTGATTGATGAATGATTTTTTTTACAGCTTTTGCAGGTTATTTAAAGCCAGAGAAAAACTTTTAGATTGTAAGAATGTTTTTGGAGATAATGATTTACTGATACAAGTACTACTGATTGACACAAAGCTGAGGGGAGAAAAGGTGGATTCATACCTTTTCCAAGAGTATTTGTGCATAAGTGAATATAACGAACCTGGCTGGATTTGGAACTTGGCTATCTGATGCCCAATTCTAAACCATTATCCATTACACCATCACACATCCAAGTTGACAGCACCTGGTATCCCCAAATGGTCACCTATCTAGGCACTTACCCAGCTTGATGTTACTTAACTTCGGTGATCATACAAGAACCTTTGCTCCAATGTGATATGGCCATAAGCCTTTTAGGTATGTAACTCCTATGTGGCACCAACCAAGATTTCTATGTTAATAAACATAGTAATAATCTTTCCCAACAATTTTACACAAACAAAAGATATATTTTTAGACCTTTTTTTAATTTATATACATATGTGAGCATATATATATAATTAGACAATGATGTATTGATAGAAAATGCTGTTCATTATTTCCTGAAGGTGTGAATACAAGAGATGTGTGAAATTTCTATTGAGACACTAGAAAATTTGTTCAACTTAAACCAAAATGATTAATCTGTTGAAAGTATGTGTAAAATATGAATTGACTGATATATAAATATACTTAAATTTATTTCCATGTATGTATTCATTTATACACAAGAAAGGTCAATCAATATATGTAAACCTAAAACCTGAAGAGACTGAACAAGAGTTAAAGATCAATTAAGGCAAAAGTAATTTTTAAAGTAGTTGACAGATTATAAAATTCCTGGTGAAGAACTTAAGAAAAACAAAATAACAGGAAACAATTTAAAAGTAAATAAAAAATATAAAATAAAAATACAAACCAGAATTTTAAAAAACTTTTGAAATCTGACAAAGTTCTTAGTAAAAAAAATTAGAAAAAACTTTTTAATAATAAGTTAAAACCCTCAAAGCACACAAAAATATGATGCTATCTATTTATTGAATAGAAATAAAACTTTAAAAATAAACCACTTAAGTTGCATTAAAGAACAACATTTAAGTTTTGAGCATTTTGTTTTAACAAGAACTTTTGACTTGGGGAAAAAATAGTTTAAAATACATGAAAATCGTGAAGTTTACTTTTCATTCATCATTAAAAAAAAAAAAAAAAAAAAATCAACTCCCCGAGGCTATATTCACATTAAAACTTTAAAAAAAAGAATGTATAGTCATTTAGTAAAAAAAAACAAACAAAAAAAAAACAAATCTACCTTTCCAGTTACTGCAATTATCAATAGATCAAGGCTGTCCACAGTCAGGATTATAGATTCATTGTAAACTCAACAAACCTTTCACTAGCTGCATAATAGAGTTATATAAGGTCTTGAATTCAGAGTTGTCCTTCCTCTAGACTGGTTGTCAACCGAGACTGAAGAACCCAGTATGCTCTATTATTAACCCATAGCTTGGGGGGGGATTCATGAAGAGACGGATTCATATCTTTCCCAAGGGCATTTGTGCATAATTGAATGGAATGAACTTGACTTCGAGCTTGGCTCTCCAATCTGCTATCTGCTACATTATTGCACATCCATAAGTGGATGTGCAAGTGGTGTAAGTAGATGCAATTATTAAATTAACCTTAAAACATTAAAAAATTCTTTATGAATTTTATTTTAATGGTTTTGTTTTTGTTTTTTTACTATTGTTGAATGAAAATATTTCTATGGTTTTCATAAACAGTGTCTTGTCGGAATTTCAAGTCAATAAAAATCTTTTTCTCTTTTATATTCACCAAATAATGCTATTAATTCGTTCAGCACAGTACAAGTACATATTTGCCACAAGTGCAAGAAAGTGCCATTTCCAATACAAACAATTCTTCCTACCATTACAATTCTCCAATAGCAGAACTTTGCGTATCTCAAGGTCATTTATTATTCAAGAACAGAATTTAAAATGCATTTCATTTATCTTTTGTTTAAGACAAAACAGAATTACAAACTTTTTTTAAGACATGAACAGAATTACTTTAAAACTTTTAAACAATATTTTGAAAAATGAAAAGGTTTCTTTTGGTATAAATTTTTATTATTTTAAAGTATATATTTGTAATAATTATTCAGCTTTATCACCAGGCTATATGCATGGAACATTCAACAAGGAATGATCTTACAACTGATTTTGCAGATTATCAACAACAACCACTACACTACATCATATTCTCATTTTGCTTTTGTGTATCAAATATTTGGGTGACTTAAGAAATAGACAAACCTTGGACAATTAACATAGAAATATTATTCAATTTTCTAAGATGAAGCATAGTCAATTATTAACTTTTGTCTCATATTTCTTTCATCTTATGATATTACAAAAAATTAATTACATGGCATATAAAAATTAACTTGAAATTTTAGACTTTATAAGTCTAGAAACCGATTTCTAGAAGAGAATGATGTGTCTCAATTACTTGAAGAACTTCTTCAGTCAGAACGTCTAAGTTTGGGCTTTGGAGCAGGCTACTTGCAAATCTTTTTACTTTTTCTATTATCTGCATTTGGGATGTGTAAGTAGTGTAAGGGATATCAGTGTAGAAAAAAAAGGGAATTGGAGAGTCAAGTTCAAATTTCAGCCAGGCCTTTCAGTATTCACTTTCACACAAATACCCTTAGGAAAATCGTGAATTTCTCTCTTCACCACCCAGTTATGGGTTAAATAGCAGGGTAGACTGAATCCTCTAGTCTTGAATAGCAGTCTAAGAGAAGAAAAACTCTGAATTCCAAACTGTGGAAAGGGAAATGGAAAACCCCTATTATCTCTCCCAAGAAGTTATAGTAATGCACAAAGAAAAGGAATCTGTGGAGTGCCATGACATTAAAAGAAAATTACCTGTCCATTCAATACAACTTCAGAATCAAAAGCACTATAAGCATTAATTAAGGTGATTCTTTGAAATAGGAAAAAAGTGATATAGTAGTTTTCACCTTAAAAAAGAAAAAAAAAAGATAATGAGCCTCACCAACCTGGCACTTGAAATGGAACCTCAGATCTTATAGATATTAGCCAAAGTTCTTCCTGGAATGTCCATATGAAAAGAAAAAGTAAAAGCATGCACATAATGACTGTAATTTATGATTCCTATCTCTAAACAACCACTATTGACAGCACAGCTGACTGACTTTCTTGATGTTATTATAGAATAAATAAAAGATGGAAAAGTTGTAAGATGGAAAAAAAATTGAAATTAGGAGATCAAAGATATTTTTTCAGGTTTATTGTTTGAATGATCAACACAAATAAACATGAAAAAATTCTATACAACCAACTTAAGTTTACCTGGAAGTAAAAAGCCACAAAAAAATGAAATGTATTTGGAGTATGAAGAGAAAAAAATATCACAAATGGTTGATACTAGAGTTTCTGAGAACCAATTCCATATTCCAAGGTTAAAGTTAATTTTCAACCAAAATTTGTTTTCATGCTCACACACACACACACACACACACGTATATGTTTGTTTTGAGTGGTTTGGATCAGTAATGGAAAAGAAAGATAAAAAAAGAGGAGAAATGACCAAATCAATGACAAATCCAGAAAAGGAAGTTACGATCAGAAAAAAGATTACTGAAGCGCCATTTTAATGAAGCTCCAATTCATGAGAGAGCAGGCCTTCAAGAACTCATGAATGATATCAGAAGGAAGATTCTAGTGATATCCAGAGCTGAAAATCAAAGGAAGCATCGGAGGAAAAAGTGGCAGTCTCGGAGATCTTTCTTGATAAATCTGCATGCGTTTGCTAAAAAACTTTTCGTGGAAGCAAAGAGCGGCAAGCTTGATATCTCAAAGGAGGAGTTGGAGAATCACTTGAAGATGACGTATTCAGATAATATGCGAGATATACCAATCCCTCTTATAAAAGGTGTACCAATACCTCATGATCCGACAGTTATGTTTGATGATAGTGGGATAAAATTAAGTCAAGTCCGAGATTTTGTCCGAAAGGCATGCGCTGGCAGTGCCCCTGGTATGAATGGGATATCAGATAAACTATATAAAAACTGCCCTTGCATTCTAAGGAAACTTACTGTCCTCCTTCAGTGGGTGTGGAAGCAGAATATTGTACCACAAGAATGGTGTTTGGCTGATGGTATTTGGATACCTAAAGAGGTGGATTCAAAAGGCATTTCCAATTTTCGCCCCATATCCCTCCTTAATGTAGAAGGGAAAATATTTTTTGGAGTTCTCGCTCGTCGCATGACAGATTTTCTTATAGGAAACGATTACATAAACACATCTGTCCAGAAGGCTGGAATACCTGGCTTCCCCGGTTGTCTGGAGCATGCACAAATGATATGGAACGCCATACTATCAGCCAAAAGAAATAAAACAGAACTCCATGTCGCATGGCTTGATCTTGCTAATGCATATGGGTCAGTCCCACATCAATTAATAGGAATGGCTCTTGACTTTTTCAATTTCCCTGGCAAGATTAAGGAAATCATAATGAAGTACTTCAACTCAGCTTTCATGAGATTCACTGTCAAAGATTACTCTACCAAGTGGCAACCACTTGAGATCGGCATCATGATGGGCTGCGTGATTTCCCCGCTTCTTTTCGTTTTGGCCATGGAATTGATTTTACAAGGCGCATCAACCACAGCCAGAGGGGTGATGACTGAAGAACAACTGGTCCTTCCCCCTTCTAGGGCGTTTATGGATGATATCACAATTCTCATCCCTTCTAAAATTGCTGCCAATGATCTGTTAGGAAAATATCATGATCGTTTCATATGGGCGAGGATGAAGGTAAAGCCCAAGAAAAGTCGAAGTCTGTCATTAGTCAGGGGGTCTGTTGAGGAAATCCACTTCAAAATTGGTGATGACACGATACCAACAGTAAAGGAAATGCCAGTAAAGAGCCTCGGGCGGCTCTATACAATCCCACTGACTGATCGACATCGGGGTACAGAGGTTCATAAATCAGTTTTAAAGGGACTAATTTCGATCGATAGAACCTATCTGCCCGGCAAAATGAAGGTGTGGTGCTATCAACATGGTCTACTACCCCGCCTTTTGTGGCCTCTGCAAACGTATGAAATTGCATTATCTCGCATTGAGCATATTGAGCAAGCGATCAATAAGTATTTGCGTAAGTAGCTTGGAGTTCCTCTTTGTTTTTCGAAAGTGGGGTTGTATACCAACTCCAGACACCTGCAGTTTCCTATACATTCATTGGTGGAGGAATACAAGGTTGGGAAGGTATGCCTTCATATGATGATGAGGGATTCAGCTGATGATTGCATATGGAGGGTGCATCCAGAGATTAAATCTGGTACAAAGTGGCCAGCTGCAGAGGCCACACAAAAAGCAGAAACCAGCCTGCGAGTCAGAGATATCATGGGCGTGATTCAGAATAATCGGGCTGGATTGGGAAACACAACCCACAAGTACTTCTCCAAGGAGAAAGCAAACGGAAAAAGGTGTATGGTGATTGAAGAGGTCAAAATGTTCGAAGAAGAGCATAGAATAGCCACTGCTATTACCCAATCTAAACAATGTAAGTGGACAACCTGGAATGATATCTGCTTGTCCACTATCGCTACAGATGTACACGTGATGACACAACAAGGTATTAGAGGTGATCAGGGATCTAATAATAACACAATGTGAGAAGGCAAACCAACGGCTTGTGGCAGCCAAGGAAGCTAGGATTGAGTTCCATAAGGAGGGTGAATGCCCTGCAAAGAAAAAACAAACAGACCCCAATATGAAGCTGCTGAGTGGTGCCATTGATTGGAAGGTTTCAGTGGATCTAATGACATCCTTAAATTTTCCAATACACATCGCACAGACAGACAAGTGTCCCGACATCGTGTCATGGTCCAACTCAAAATAGATTGTCTTCCTAATAGAGTTAACAGTCACCTGGGAAGAGAACAGGGTGGAGGCGCACAACTAAAGAAAAACCAGTACGAGTCACTGCGTGCCAAATATGTGGAAAATGGTTGGACATGTCATGTGATGCCTATTGAGATTGGGTGTCGTGGGTTTCTGGGGCATTCGATCATTTCCTTCTTTTCAAAAATAGGCATCACTGGCTGTTGGTTGAAGAGCATTTCGCATCACATTCAAAAAACAGTTCAGCATGCGTCAGGTTGGATTTGGTTGAGATCAAAACAAGCAAATAAAATGCGCGCAACATCACGATCTAACATGCGCAAGTAAAATATTTGCGTGGCCGTCTATAACGATTTTTACAAGTGCGTGAATAACAGCAAACGCGTTCAGGAACTTTCATTACAGATAGAAGCTGCAATGAGGAACAATCGTTTATTTATTTCATTACAAGAATTTACAAATAGGAACGATCAATTATTTTATCTTCATACCCTGCCTGGTTGCAAACGCTGCTGGTGGTGGTCCTGCCATAGCCACCGAAACCGGGATATCACCCCTGGTTGGCAGCTGATGAAGACAGGGTATCGCACGTGTTAATACATGTTGTATGTTAAAAAAAAAATGTGTGTGTGTGTGTGTGTGTACGCGCATATAGAAGAGGGTGCTGAAAAGTTCTAAGCTAAAATAAGAAAAAAGAAAAAAATATTCTGAGGGTCATCTGGTTTTATTTTAAGTAGTGGGTTGTGCTAAGAACACTCCAACACCCCGTGTACACATACATACAAATAATTAATATTTTTTTACAATGTTGTTTAACATGAAAAATTTAAAAAAATAAAAAACAAGAAACAAATATCAGAAATATATAAGCTAAAATTAAGAAGCCATTTAGTTTCAAAGCATAAGCTATATACTCTTAAATCTCAACTAGTTTATATATAAAAAATAACAATGAAATCAACATATGAAAAAAGAACAGCAGTGTCAATGTTACTACAACAATAATAAAAATAGGAGTATATGATAAAAAAATATAGTTTTATTTATTTATTTTAAGAACTTTCTAACAGAATACTGTAAAATTTATTGCCTAAAAAGTGTCTTGTATTTTTATCAAGGCCAAATTCACTAATATACATAATGTTTTTGTGTGCCATTTGATCCTAATCAGGTGGCATGTAAACAAAAATCTATACAAACCAATAGTTTCTGATAAACCAACTTTTTTGATCAAAATGCATATGGTCCTTTATTAGATAAAGAATACCTATTACTACACATGCAAACAACATAAAACTAGTCACTGAAGTTAACACTCACAAAATAAGTATTAACTAATCTATTTTTTTCAGGTGTAAAACTATCATATCGCCTGTTATTACATTCCAAGGTCAAATAATATTAACTACATGCTTAGGAAATAAAATACAGGCATATTTACATCCAATCCCATGCTATTTAACAACATATAGTACAACAGATTTTCTATAACTAGCTGTTAAATAAAAAGAAAATGATGAAAAGCTTAAAAAATTATAGGTATACAACAGACATACAACGCACTAACATCCGTGTTAAAAATGTTTACACCTCTTCACCCAAATTTTCAACAGGTTTTATGAGCAGACAGTACAATCCTTGTTTCTGAATATTTATTTCTACATATATTTTCTGCCATAAGAATTACGAAATCAGTTTGCCTTATTTTGTCTCTAAGATCCCAACCAACACTTCTTTTACAAATGAAAATTTCTTTCTCTCTCTCACACACATATATATATATATATATATATATATATATATATATATATATATATATATATATATATATATATATATATATATATATATATATATATATGTATGAACCTAATGGTGCTTAATGTGGGTTTCTTTGTCCATTTCAATGTGAATTTTACAGCCCTGATGTTAGTTTTTGCCTGGTGCTGAGACAAGATATTGAATCAATGTCTATTGTCACTATTAAACATTGATTCATTTACATTAATTTAATTGTTTTTATCTCATGGCCTCTAAGATAAAAATCTAAGTAAAGGTTTATTTAGTTCCCTGGAATTCCTGAGTTCATTTCATGCTTCAAGTATTGCAGAAATAGCTCCTGCGTCTATGGAGAGACAAATTGGCATCATGAAGAATTGATAGCTATAATTTCTGAATTTATCTTGAAAGAACACCAGATATAACAGGTGAAGGAATGAAAACAGCATATTCCCATAGATTGAATAAAGTGTTTTGTTCAACATTCCTGAAAGGTTACTGAATATGACACAGGATAGGAAGGAAGGGGGGGGATTTTGAATGCTGATTTTCAAAGCAAATTCTCCATTTAGAAGATTGGAACAGCACAATCTTGCTACCCAATGGCAAACTCAAACTTAAATATCAAGTGAATACTGATTAAGACAAAACAAAAAAATAATTCAAGAATAAACTAGAATTAAATCAAAATTGTTTAAACTAATAACAAACCTAATGTAAAATTTCATTTAACCTTTCAATAAATTAACAGATTTTTTCTAACAAAAAGGAAGTAAAAAAAAATAGCTTGGAGGCAATAGAAAATAGAACTTTCCAAGCTTTGTTTGGACAATTCTTCCTTTATGCTGCTGATGCCACTGCTGCAACGTCTCAGTTAATCCATTTTACAGCCTTCTTTATATTTATAATCCATAAACAAAAAGAGAAAATAAAATGTGGCTCAGTCAAAAGGAATACAGGAGATGGGGAGATACAGCACTCCTGCGATTATTGAGACACCTTGAGATTCAGGGTTGTGAGATTATGTTTGGATAATTAAAAAATTCTAGATAATTGAATGTCTAAATTAGAAAAAAGACATTTTCTGAGAGAAAGTTAACTTTTATATCATCAAATATATCCAAATGTTTTATTCAGTTTATTTTCATGAGAAAAAAAAAAAGCATCAATTTTTGTCTGTTTTTGCTGTTAACTCTTGAAACTGAATTAAAAGTAATTGTCTTTTTAAGGGTAACTACTGGTTGAAAGTGCAACCAACTTAAACATTTGTCAAACATAATCATTGCTTTGGTGTTTGAAATTGGACATTGAGGTTGTTGAACTTCAGCATGGGCATTATCATCCTCCTCCTCCTCTTCAACATTTATAAGTTCAACAATACCCTGGTCACTTAGGTGTTCATACCCAGGGCCATCGGCATTGAACTAGTCATTTGTTTTTGCTTCATTTACATTAACATATTATTTTCTAAATACTCAAAACACTTATCGAAGGTGAAATATTAGAATAGGCTTTTAAAATTCAGATAATTTAAAAATGTTCTGGTGATATCAGCTTCTCTCTTCATTTTACATCCAGATAATTCAAGAAAATACTGCAGTAATCTTCATCATTACCTATCTAACTTAGTTACATTTGCTCTCTGGCTCTGGCCAGGTCCAGTCACTAATGATATGGTGCCAATAATAGCATTCTTGTTGGTCAATGACTACAAGACGATGGAATGAAGTATTTGCCATAAAGTATATTGAGTGACGTTGAATTAGAATTTGATTTGATACAATATTTCCCTTAATTGTGTGGTTACCATGTTTGTTAGTCACAAGAAATCTGTCCTTATATCACTTTTGTGTGCATGCAATTTTCAAGTACCATTTTTATGATCAGTTTTTATGCAAAAATGATAGGTGGAGAGGGGTTACACTATACACAGGTAATTTTTTGAAGAGGTTAAAAATCATGCATTTTCAGTGATCAGTTGGACCATACACTGGTAAATAACATAGTGGATGAGGTTTGCTCTTCATGTAGTGACAAAAGGGAAGAAACCTCGGCTATGTAGGGGGCAGGTCCAGGGTAAAAGAACTACCATAATCAGGCATGAATAAAAACAAAATTACAATATCTAAATCTTTGTATCAGATATTTTATGGCAAGTGGTTTTTCTCACCATTTTAGGGTATCTTTGTACAAAAAAGAATGGGACCATTTATTTTCTATAAAATATATCCAGCATGATGCCCAGTACTGCAATATTTGACTACGGTAGGCCTACTAGTATTGCTCAGAAGCTGGGGGTCGCATTATACACAAGCTATACGAAAAAAAAAAATTGTCAGATGTTGCACTATACATGAAGTAGGCTTATACACGAATATATATGGTAGTAGAAGTACATTCCAGCTCAAATATACTGAACCAAAATTAAGAGCAACTACATATTAAAAATACACTATTTTGACAAAATTACAATACAAAAGAAAAAAAATGTTACCTTGAAGATTGTTTAAAACTAAAACAATCCTATCTTACCTGTTAACCACTATTTCAATTTATATGGAAAACTGGAAAGATATCAGCAACAAAAGAAAAACAAAGGAAAAATATACATCAAAAGCAACAATTAAGTTACCAGTAAAAATTAACATAAGCAATACACTTATTTCACATTTTAAAAACTAAATATAAAAAATAAAGTAAAGGAAATAAAATGAAAAATTAAATTCAGCCAATATGAAAGGTTAATCTTGTTTTTATGGCTTATTAACCCTGTGGGTTATTTAAAGCTGAAACCTTTCTGATTGTAAGAGGTCATTTACTGTACCCAGTATTCCCAAGTAGTCCAATACAAAAGAAGAAATCTACATTCAGTATATATTTTTTTAAATTTGACAATGGTTTTGTAATACTACAAATCTGTACAAATCTTAAATTTGATGCCAACAAATTTCAACACTTATCAGAGATTACCATCAAAAAGCATTCTGAATCATTTCAATTTTTTAATGATTCTTTCAGCTTCTAGATATATATGCACATTGAGCAAGAAATTGTTTTATATTGAAAAGTTACTCCTTTTATTGTATGACATTAAAATACTTCTGAAATTTAAACCTGTTCCTTTGCTTAGTAACAATTAAGACAAGTGAGCTTCTATCACTGAAAGGTGTTTATTGAAAAGTTTTTCTTTTTTTACACTTGTGATTGTGGCCAATCATAGCGACACAACGCAACCAAATTCTCAATGGTATAATGATATGTAGACCTAAGTGATTTATACAGCTATAGTTTGCATATTATAATCAGCTATGGTATGATACCTTATTGTCTCTCAAGCACCTTATGGATAAGTTATAATAGTTTCACAGGAGAAAGCTACTCTAGCTGTGAAGAATTCATATGCTGAAAAGTTTAGGATAAATCAAATATATAAACATAACCAGCACACACCTGTAACTTTTAAAATGCCTGATATATCTGATTCCCTGCTGGACGAGTTTTAAACATTACCTTATATAAAAAGTATATAGAAAATATTTATATGTCTTGATGGATACTGGAGAGTGCGGCAATAAATCTCTGCACTGTCTGGTGTCCATTTTAGTAATATGCATATTATATTTGTAATCTACTTTGATGTAATTTTCTTAAAAAAAAAATTTAAAAAGTAAAATTGGAAACTGACCAAAATCATTACTCAAGTTCATTCAGGAGTACTAGTGATTTTACAAGCATCAGGTACATATAAAATTTGCCCCAAACCTATGAAGCAGTGCTGAAAAGTTCTTGGCCTAACCAAGAAGCATTTCTAAAAATGTTTGAATGCTTGATCATTTGATCAGATTTTGTGAAGTGGGTCAGTTCAAGAACTTTCCGACACCCTCTTATATATGCCTGACTACAGACTCAGATATTTACCTCATCCTGACTGATGATCAAATGAACTGAACACTTGGACTGGAATGTGTTTGTTTAAAGGGGAAAAAAAAACAGACTACTTTTAAGATGTCTCATTCATAAATGGAGAAGTTCAGCTGTCCGATTTCAGGGTAAATGCTATTGATTCACCTTGAGTGGTATGCTTGTAACTTCTTCCTAAACCTGGATTGGTTACCTCTTCATCAAATGTGTTGGAGATAAATACCAAAAAATGAATAATGATAAAACTTGCACAAGTAACAAACCCAGGCCAACCACACAAAGTAAACTTCAATTTCACCATCTTCTTCACTGACATAAGAGACATATGGTCCAAGTAACCAGAGGTTGAATTACACCTTCAAGGAGATCAAACCTGACCTCCCGTTCAAAACTGGACTCAGCCAGTCTATTCCAATTTAGGACTTCATAATCCTGGGCTTTATCCTTCACAAAAATACCAGCAAAAAAGCTAAATAGCCAGACCTGGTTCATGCTTGAATGTGCTATGGCCTTGGCCCACCACAATCATTACTACATTCTCTATCAGAGGGAACAGTATAGCATAACCCTTACCCTATTCAGAACTGCAAGCAATCACTTCAAAAGAGTCCTTGAAAATGGAAAAAGCATCTATGGTCAAGCAGTCCAAGCCAAAGTAGAAAACAAAAAACTTGGATCCCTCCAGTTCTGGAAAATTGTAAATGCAATACTTAATAGGGGTAAACCATCAGTGCCCTCCATTATAAATGGCCCCGAAGTTATATCATCCTTGCCAGATAAGGCTAAGCTCCTTGCTATGAACTTTGCTGCCAATACTATGTTAGACGACAAAGATCATTCCTTGCCTAACTTTCCTCACCTCAAACTTATCAAATGTCTTAACTATGAAAGTTACTGGTTCGGACAAAATCCCTGTAGTTCTCAAGAACCTTGGCCCAGAACTGTCTCCAATCTTGGTGAAGCTGTTTAACTGCTGTCTTTACCAAATCCATGGAAGGTTTCTAGTGTGTACACTGTGTACAAGAATGTAGGTGAGCCCCATCAGTTGCTTTAGCAAATATTTTGAAGCTATCATCAACAGGAAAAATGTTGAACACTTTAACAAAAAACTCCTGAGCAAAGATAGTATAGTCTTAATGCAATTGGATGTGTGGCCGGAGAGATGGATCTCTAGGGATGAGGCTTGCTCCATTTATGCTATACTCATCTGAAAATAAAATAACAGCTCACAACTAAAAAAAACAAAAACAAAAAACAAAAAAAAACATTGATACAAAAGATTAAATTTAAAAATTAAAATATACATGTAGTACTTTTATAAACTTCACATTTGTGGATTTTGAATAGAAAGGCACTAAATCAGTTTTTGAATGTATAAATTAATATGAATATTTATCCATCATCATACTCAAAATAGATATCATTGCTAACAACAGAACTTTGATGGATTCATTTTGTTAAAGCCATCTTTCTTTTATGTTATGACACAGAGTCCTAACTTAAAGCCAGTAATGTAACCTCAGATATTATGACATTTGGTTTAACTTTGTACAAATGAATTGAAAATCCAGGAGAGATTTAAACCAAATATTACAAGATAGAAAAATGGAAGAGGCTTTTCTTCTTTGCCTTTGCCATTTAAACATTTTCTTTGGTGAGTGTACAATAACAAACTACCAATAGTGATAAAGCATCAGGTAGACATTGGAATCTTCAGTATAACAATCTATGTAAAATCAAAAACTTGAGTTTTGTTAATAATGATGTTTTGTTTATCATAAAGAATGTACAATTTACACTCCCAATTTAGAAGCAAATATTGAGTAAAAAAGAAAATTCAAGTTTCAGTTTCTTTAATAAAATTTAAAAGAATTTTGGAGATTTATAACATTTTTAGATATCTTGCATACAAAAGTAAAGTGTTAAGGTATTTCTGCTATTTGGCAGATGAATTCACTCACCAAAATTTTTTTCATTAAAGTGCTGTGTTGACATTTGACACAAAAAGAATAATTATTCTTATTATTATACATATATGTATTTTTTTTACTATGTAACAAGAGTGTTACAGTTGTAAGAATGATGCCAGTGATTGAAATTAAAACCTAGTAATTAGTTAAATGTTTTACCAACTGAGCAATTAACTGTAAAAGTTGGCCAAAGTCAACACTGCAGAGAACTCTAACTACTTACCAGTCCTACCAACTCTCATTTGCTTACAACAGAAGCCTGGGCATGAACAAATTATACAACTTGGCAGCTCCAGACTGACCCAGTCTTGCTTCAGGTACTTTCAAACAGTACAAAGCAGTGTCATGACTCATCTGGTAAGGATTTTGGTTCTTTAACTGACTTGGAGTTGAGCCAATAGCTTGCCATCTAAACTTTGAAGAAGTCTAACTTAACCTCTATTCTCTAGAGTTTGTCTTGTAAAGTTTCTAATACTCAGATAATAAATTTATACTGTATTTAATTCAATTTTTAAATCTCTTTAACAGTGCCCCACAATACCATACATTTTTCTTAATATATTTATGAAACAGATAATCTATAGTGTTCCAATCCAAGATTGCTCAATTAAAAATAACATTCTAAATATCCTCATTTTTCTTCCTTTGAAGACAAATATTATCTCAATGAAAACAACAGTTATCAACTTGTAACAATTGTTAGCTGATACAAAAAGCAGCAGAACAGAGCAACAAACTCTTTGTGGTATATTAAGTTACAATTAAACAAAATGATTAGTAATAAAAAGATGATTAAATGAACAATGGAAACTTATCCATTACAAATAGTTCAAAACAAGTGTGGCAAAAAGACATGTTGAATTACAAGTGTGTGCATGTTCATTCATATCCTAACACACCTGCACCTATATTATATATATATATATATATATATATATATATATATATATACATACATACATACATACATACAGCTTAAAAGTGGCCCTATTGTGTGGCATTTAAGCTAGCATTTGAAATTTTAACTTTTACATGCATTTCATCACTGCACCAATGAATACACACATTTGCATATTTGCTGCATATACTTAAAGATATCAACCATTATAATTAATAACAAAGATCAAGACATAAATTACCAAGAATAATAGGTGATATAAGAGATTTGGACAAAATATAATAATGTTATACAACCAACTGTGAGGTTGTGGTGTGACAAATACTTTATGACAATCATACACATGTATTCATTTTAAAATTTACTAGTTGATATATGTAATCTAACTTAATAGTACTTGAAAAATGATTTAAATGTATGCAATAGCTGCCAACCTATATCCATTAAAACACATAATAAAAGTATCTGTCTATATTTCTGAGATGAGGTATTATGTACACTATTAACATTATTCGGACTATTGTGCTCATCTTTGTTGCTGTATTTATTACAACGTTTCAGCCGTTGTACGCTCTGGCCTTCTTCAGGTGGTTGGAATGTCGAACTTTATTAAGATAAAGGGTTCAGTTCGACATTCCAACCACCTGAAGAAGGCCGGAGTGTACAATGGCTGAAACGTTGTAATAAATATGGCAACAAAGATGAGGACAATAGTCCAAATAATGTAAATAGTGTACATAATAAAAGGGATCAAAATATTACATTTAAACTAATGAATGGGTATTATAGATAGAGGACTGAACATCAAAGTGGTTCAATAAGTATACAATGTAAAGGACTTCCTTTTTCTTTTTTTTTTTTTTTTTACAAAAAGACCCTTATAAAATAAAGATGTTTCTTTAAAGGTCTTAAAGGCTGATAAATACACAGAATGCGTGTAAGATTTCCAACATCAAAGTCAACTGTCCCTTCTGTAGATAATGCATATGATCAATCAAGTAATCATTCTAATGACAGCAGAATGCCACACAAGCATTTCTAAAATCTATAGTACTCTTTTTTTCTTTTAATATAAAATTCATCTTGTACACTAACACATTGCTATTTTCATAGCATCACCAGAAAAATCACAAGTTTTATGTGAGCTATTCATTGGTTTCAAAATTTTAGAAATAAATCTAAATTACTTTGAGGAAAAAATAGTCATGCTACTATCAGGAAATAAAAATTGATATCAGAAAAATATACAAAAGGGTGGTGAAAATTTCTCAGCCCATATCACGTATTAAAACCTGACCAAACATCAGAATTTTTTTATCCTTTCTTAGTTGAACTGAGAACTTTTCAGCACCCCCTCATAAAGATATCAAACAACCATAAAAATAAATCCATTATATTTCTTTAAAAATAAAATGCACATAAATAATTTGATACTCAAATATGGTCCAAACAATTTATATTTACAATTTCTGATATTAATCCCAAATTAAAATAATTTGATGAAATTTATGAAATATATCTGCAAAAAGATTTATTGAAAGATTATCCTACAATTGCAGGTGATTATCATTGATTATATGCCAAAAACATTACATATTTTTAGTTCTGTTTATTTGGTTTTTTAAAATTTTTTTATTCAGTCCTTCATATTCTTACAAGACTACTACAAAAAGAAGTTTGCATTGGTTAAAATCATTATTGTTAATTTTAACACCTCAAAACTAAACTTCTCTCTATTACTGAGAGATCCCTCGCTGCCTTCCATCAGCATGGCTGATGCTAACCTTTAGGAAAGTGACTCATTGTGCCTTCTTGAGCTCACGTTCCCAGATGACAAGAAGTGGAAAGACTATATTGAATCCATTGCTAGTTCAGCTGCTAAGAATGTAGGTTCACCCTGTTGGACGAGACAATTTTTCTCTCCAGAATCTATCTTACATATCTAAGTTTACTATTCATCCATTCTTAGAATATTGCTGCCACATATGGTTCAGTGCCCCTGCTATTTACCTTGAGCTCTTTGATAAGATCCAAAGAAGAATCAGCAATATTATTGGTCCTGATTTGGTGGCTTGGCTCCAGTCACTTTCCCACCACCTTAAGGTTGCTTCTCTATGCCTTTTCTATAAATACATTCATGATATTTGTTCAAATGAGCTCTTCACTATAGTACCTAGACATTTTGAATTTAAGTGCTGTACTACACTGGCATCGAGATCTCATCAACTTACAGTTGAGCTGGTTAGATGTAGCCATGTGTTCTATGCTAACAGTTTCTTATATCACACTTCTCACTCATGGAACTCCCTTTTGGCTCCATGATTTCCAGCCAAAAAAATTTAAATGTAATGTCAATTGCTATCTACTGTCCTCCTGATTATTCTTTTCTCTTCTCACTCATTATTAATGCTTCTTTTCCTAATTCTTCCACACCCTCTAACCTCTTGTGTCTTAGTGGCTTTACTACCTTGCATGGGATAATACTGATTTAAAAAAAAATCATATCAGCAAAACAATTTGAACAAGAAAAAGGTACATTTCTGCTAATCTACTTTATTAAGGTAATGAACAAATTGTGGGCAACATTGTGGGTGTCAATTTATTAATATATTATTACTAAAATATGTACGTTTTTAAAAATTCCAAGCATGTTAGAAAAATAATTCCAAGCATGTTAGAAAATGACATAACATGAACTATAGAACATACAATGACAATATTATGAAATAGAATTGCCCTAATGAGTTAAGTTATAATAAATGATTATACATGGTAAAATTATATTAATGAAATGCACTTTGACAAAGTGGTTTTGCATCTAGCTTTAGATTAGTTTAAAAAAAAAAAGAAAGAAAAAGAATGAAGCTACCTTAATGCTAAGAAACTGATATGGGAAACATTAATATATACACAAAATTCTTGGATAACTGTCTACCGTTAAAGATAAGGCACTGTGGTATCTCTTTTTACTACAGATGATAAAGTCAGTTCAACAACGAGTGGGTGACTGGCATTTGATGAGCTATGAAATCCTGTGCAATGAGGAAAGATAAACTGTTCACATATGTGTTTAACATAAGCATATAACTGTATGGTATCCTTAAATGATGTCGAGTCAGTAGCAGAAGCAGCTCACAATTTTTCCAATTTATTACTGTTAATACTGTAGAACATACAAGAATTGTTTACTCAAGCTAAAAGGCTACAAATAAGTTTATTGAAAATGGATATTTGATAGAGTGCTAAGTTTGAAATTCCAAGGTATTCAGTGTGACATTGATTATGACAGATCCCTTCTGTCAGCCTCTCCACCCAAGTCCTGTTTATTTTAGATCTGATAGAGCATTCAGGTGAAGTTGGTTGAAATGCCCACTTAGTTGGAAAACTCCAGTTACAAGTAGAAGCAAGTGATCTGTAGCATAGATGAAAAATGCCCATTTAAAATAACAAAATAAATGCATTTATACATTTAGTTTTACTAGTTCTGACATTAACCCATCCCTGTTTGGTTACACTGTGATTTTTCTAACTACAGCCAGTTAATCAGTTCTCATATGGTCAACTTTCATGGGTTCATTGAATTTGTAGCTGACTTAAGTTGAAAAAGCTCTTCTCTTCTCAGACCCTTTTAATAAGTTTGTCAGTTTGTGTCATAAGGGTAATTGAGGAAATGGGTTAATGAAAATCCCTTGGCGTCGTTATGGCTTAGGATAACTGATTAATGATCCATAAATCACAGTCCAGATGAGGTATTGCCACTCTCCTATTTCATTGGTCCAAGTCTCTCTCACTACTACTATCAAGGCAATCCAATGCTTGTTACATCATCAGATAATTCATCTTCAACCAATTAAAGTCTCTGATGAAAATTATAATTTCTGAGCATCAGTATTATCTGTATTAAATAACATGCTCATAAGACATTTTTGCCAGTTTTACCCTGAAGTCCAAACTTAAAATATTTTTCCTTCAGGTCAGAGGGACACATTAATCTCTCAAACAAATGAGCACTTTATATATAACCAGCAGAAAAGCCAAACCCATCACATATTATCCCCCACACTCATCCTCCCCCAGGGGGGAATCAACCAACTTTCTGAGCCTTATGTAAATGTAACTGAGTTTTGTCTTTCATTAGTTCTGCATTCTATTCCTAAAATTTGATTTTTCTCCTCTTTCAAACCTTAGATCAAAAAGGATTTATTTTCTGAAGACCAGATATCTTCAAGATATTTTTGGTCTACTTATAAAATCCAACTGTATATTTCACTTGCTTATAAAATCTACATGAGCACTAATGTCGCACTATCAAAATGGACTAAGCTTAGATTAAAAAGAGAAGAAAACAATAGAGATAATATTACAGAGGAAACATTTTGTAATTCAGCACACAAATTTGAATTGTGAGTAGGTTCATATTTTCATGAAGATGGCTTGCCTACATTTTATGCATGATCATCAAATTGCTCATGATTCCAGATAAAAATACAAAAAAACAGTTTCAGTAATAATGAATTTATTATACAAACAAAGAAAAATATAGTATAGAAATAATGAACACAAAAAAAAGTTCTTTAGAAGTTATCAA
The DNA here is from genome assembly GCA_964036315.1 of Acanthosepion esculentum. NCBI lineage: Eukaryota > Metazoa > Mollusca > Cephalopoda > Sepiida > Sepiidae > Acanthosepion > Acanthosepion esculentum. The sequence continues at coordinate 93,603,432 of OZ038488.1, read as the reverse complement.
AAGTAGTTTATCTCACTTAGGAATGTATTTCTCAAATAATTCCTTGTTATATTTATGTTTTCTCAAGTTAGTGTCAGAAAAAGATCTTCAAATTTAACAAAAGAGAGAAACACAGCTTATCTATTGTATCCCAAAGGTCAAAACAGCAAAAAAAATAAAATAAAATAAAATAATATATATATATATATATATACTCCGAAGACCCTATCCATCCATTCTAAAATAGTTCATCAAGTGATATACAAGGGGCATTTCCATTATTAAATCCAATAACAAATATTGTGAATGTTACAAGTACTAAATTGCGCTCATGAAATAAATTTGTTTTTCTTTTGTTTTATTTTGATTTCCTTTGATTATATATTTTTAAAAATAAATATTCTAAACCTAATATATGGAGCGAAATCTTAAAGCATGATGCTATATATTTAATTAATATTTTAATTAAAACAGATCAGTTAAAGAAATTACTAAATTACATGTAATCTAAATCAACCAATTAAAAAAAATGATTACCTAACAAATATATTAGCCACTGAAAGAAAACAAAAAAAAACAACATACAGAAATCTATCATACCAGCTAATATAGGTCTTTAAAGAAATTCAAGTCAATAATCATCTCCAGTATGTAACAAAACTATAACCAAAAATTAAGTTTTGACTAAAAGATAATCCTACTTAGAAACTATAGCATTTGTCTACCCATATATGAATAACTACCATAAATAACGTAAGCAATAAAATGCAATTTAATGTTGGTATTTAGTACTTTCGTAACTTACCAGACAATACTAACTATACCACAACTAAAATACCCATAAGCAGCTGCTACATATCACTCATTTTAAGCTCCAAATCATTCATTTATATAATTAATCAATGGTTGCGTAATTTTGTATATTTATTCATGAACAGAAAATAAAATTGCAACACTCTGAATATTTGTTTCAATTTACTCAAATGAAACATGTAGAAAATATAGTAAGATTACAATAAATGATCAAATGTACATTTCAATACTTGCATGGGTTCCAAAATAAGAGGTGTATCAAAAACACTCAGACTCTAGACAGTACTTAACACAAGTCTGTACTTATGTATGCCTACAATTGTAAAGCTAGTGAATCCCATCCTGCTGACACATTATTCTATGCCTCTTGCATCTGCAAAGGGATATGAGGGTGATGGACATGGATATCAAGATGGGAAGATGTCACCAATGATCGCTCACACTGGAGATGTGATTTACAAGCGTTGGAGCAAGGAGAGGAGAAATGAAGGTGTCGTGGAGAAGCATGCTCAACGGAAAGAAAACAAGGCGACATTGGGGAAGTGTGCCTTCACAGGCATTCATTGCAATTGAGAGTGTCACTCCTGTGTGGGCCTATACAGCCATAACAGATGCTGCACCACCATCAGCAGCTGGAGCATAACTCTTTGAACATAGATCCAAGGTTTCTCAAGACCAACAGATGCCACACAACTTGCACCTGTTGATGCAATACATCAAGAGTTGTAGATGGGACATCATGTCCAATGAGAAATAGGACAAGTAACTGTACTGAGCAGGAAAGATGTTAAACATCTTGTAGAGAATACTGACTAGCATGGACATCATCTGAGCAGGCTTTATCCTGCTGGAACATTTACATCATCTTTCTTTTACAGGAATGGCAGCAAAACATGTTGAACAGTTTCTCAAAGTACATGGTGCTATTCAACATTCTCTCCACAAATACCAAAGATAGTCTGACTAGAAATGTGCACATATGCTCTTGTTGCACTCACCTTTACTGTGAATGTCATGCAGTCTGCCACTGCTGCCCTATTCAATGTGTCAATCTTAGCAAGAACTTATACTGCATAACTGTTCAGAACCAAGTACAGCAAAGTATCACCAACATACACAGCAACACTAAACAAAAAAACAAAAAAAAAAACAAAACAAAAAAAAAAACAAAACAAAAAAAAACATGCAGATTTTCAAAGACCTACAATCTGACCTCACTCAAATTGCTCTAATTGAACAAAAAAAGAGCATGTGTGCATCTTTGTCACATGGTACGTGCTTGTGTTGGACTCTTTCACCACACTGAACATTATCCCTGTTTAAAGAGCTTAAGATACAAATGCATGTTACTGCATCAAAAAATATCTGAAAATTGCCAATTTTGTCAGAATATCAACTATCCTGTCACATGCACATCCTGTATTCAAGGTGTCACAATTTTACTTGCTGAAAGTACACATTTAAATGATAAGTCAGTTACCAATGGGATTTGAATTCAAAAACTGCATAGCACCTGAGAGTAGACTTAATCATCCAAAACTGAGATACATATTTCTAGCAGGTATGCAGAAAAAATAAAGATAATTTTATAAAATCTTTGACAGTGCTTTTAAAAAAAATATTTTGAATACAGCCAATATTTACTTTTTACATATATTTGACAAATACATTTAAAAGTTTTTAACCACTTCAATATATAAATGGATTTAACTAAGAAAAAGAATTTTCAAGTAATTACATTTTAAGCATTTCCTTCTACAGGAGACAGCCTAGCAAAATATCACCTAAAAAAAAAACCTTGTCATTAGCCTATTTAAAAAGATTAAAACAATGCTTCTGGTTCTTTTATATTTATTTAACTTGAATTCTTGTCAGCTGTCAAGAATGATAAAAGTTTAATTTTATGAATTGATTCCATTCATTGTTCCTAAGGGGAAAAATAGAACCAAGCAAATTTTACATTACAAACAATTAGAGCTTGATTGTAATTTTGAAAAGTGATAAGTACCTCCACTAATTTGTGCTTTTTTGCTGAAAAAAAAAAAAACAAACAAAAAAAAAACAGCATAGCATGAGGAAAAAAGGCCCCAAACCTAAAGTTTTATCGTCAAAATGTTTATATTATCATTAAGAGGAAAGACCAAAGTTATTTTTTTTAATCTGTTCTAGCACATTAGAAATTTTGGTTAAAACCATTTTTTTTATTTAGGTCAGCAGTCTACATAATATTTACCATTAGTGTGTTAGTGCCTTTTTTCAGGTGAAAAACACATTGATTTGGAAATTCTTCCAAAAATCAAATAATTGTCAGATTTTAATGAATGAAATTATTTTTTTAAAACTTTTTTAGAAAATTTTGGTAAAAAACTCTTTTCTTTTTTGTTTTAGTTTATGTTAGACATTTACTTAAATGCATGAAATTTTAAGAAATTAAATTTATCCGAGAAATTTTTTTATTCATTAAAAGCAGAACTCATTGGAGAATGTAAATCAATTTTTTTCAAACTACTACTCATTTACCGAAAATTTGCTCTAAATAATAAAATAAAAAATGTAATAAAAGTATGACATTATTTAATTAGAAAAGCTTTTATAAATTAGATTTATTAAGAAAAAAATTGTCTTAAGAGAAAATTTTTTTAGATGAATAACGTTTTTTTTGTTTTGTTTTTTTACAAGAATTGTTTTCACTTTTTTTTAAAAATTTTAATTATAATACTTTAACTTTATAATATATAAAATTGTTTAAAATTCTGCATTACTTATCCTAAACTAGGTTATATTGTTATTAAGTGAAAACTATATTTCTGAATCAAAAATTGAAAAGCTGTATTGCATCAAGATTTTTAAAATAATTATAAATTTTTTTATGCATATAAAATATTACATAACGTGCCTGTTTGAAAGTATGGTCAACCATACTTTCAAACAGGCATAATCAGAAAATAAGAGTGATGACTATAGTAAAGTTAAATTCAACATTCCTAAAATTAGATTACAGAGGATGTTTTCCAAGATTTTAAAGATTACTGAGTACTTAAAAATTATATATATATATATATATATATATATATATATATATATTAAAAAAAGGGTCACTCACCCGTCATTTTCTTAAATTATGTTTTACTTTTAACAGATGAAGTCACCACAGAACAAAAATAAAGGTGTTGACACATTTATCATCACTTGTTAAGTAGGACAGTGTCAAGCGCATAATCACCGTTACTGTTTTTTTTTTTTTAAATCCATTTCTGTTATTTTAAAAAAAAAGTAAATAATATTTTTTTTCAAATCAGATTAATTATACTTTAAATCAGCTAATATTCCTCAAATAAAGTTTCAGAAAAGTATATTTTATTTCTGGAAGATTTTTAAAGCCGAGAATTAACTGTTGTTTACAAATGTGTAAAAAAATAGCCGATTTTGTTTTGTGAAACTAAGGCGATCAAAAAGTTGAGATTCCAGTCAATCAATAATTTGTATTTGAAATACACTAGAGTATTATTTTGCTTACTGGAAATAGTAAATTTTTATTTAGTTTTCAAGCTAAAATGAAAGCTTCAAGAATGCTTTTTCATTTTTAAAAATTCACTTTAAACCTTACCTTAGGTATCGTAACTGAGTGGAGGTACCAAGTTTTGAAAAGAAAAAAATTTTTTTTTAATCAATTTAACTAACACTTAGAATAAAACCTGGGACTATTTGGTCGTTTTTTTTCTGCCACTTTAAGCACCACCAAACTAAACATGATTAGTTGACATTTTTGCATATGCATCAACTAAGCACTTGAACAAGAAAAATACTTACTCAGTTGTTTTTTGTTTTTATCCACAATTTTTTTAGTTCTTAAGAAAAGATGTGGTAAAAATCTGATGGCTATATTTATCAATTCAAATCCATAGGAAGGAAGAATGAGTGAAATTAAGAAGTCACTTAATCCCACTCCAAGTCATTTTTAAGTGGCACTTTAAGATGGTTGGTTTTTTAGCAGTGAAACAGATGAGCACCAATATCACCTTTAAACCAATACTTTCATTTATTTCAAATATGACACATTCAAAGAAATTGTTGGCAAAAAATGAAAGCATTTGATGGGTGTAAGTAATCGATCGCTTTTTATAAATCAATGATTTTCGTTTGTTTACATAGAAAACGGCCGCTGGGAATGACACATGATAAAAAAAAAGACACTTTGAACGCTTTTTGAACCCTTCCTTAAATTTACGTTTGGTTTCTTTACAATACATGTTTAACTTTCATTTTGGAACCGGTTTGAATCAATGGTGATAAATTTCAATTTTTTACACTTCGAAGATTTTATTTTATTGGATTTTATCACCATTGATTCAAATCAAACCAGTTCCAAAATGAAACTAACATGTGTATGGGGAAATAAATCGAAATCTTATTTGTCACACGTTCAGAATTCTTTGTCGATAAAGAAGACCCCCCCTCCTACTTACCCAAGGAAAAACAAAACAATGTCACCATGGACTGGTGAAAACTTTTAAAACCAAAATTATATCTAAAAAGCAAAAACATTTCAAACACATGAGTACTTCTAGAAATTTAAATAAAACATTGTTATAGTTCAATTTGAATATTAACATTCAACAATTGAAAAATCTTTTGAAAACAAGAATTTTGTCCCCCGATATTGAAAAAAAAAATAATTGTCGGTAATTAAAAGATTCTACTCAGGTTTAAATAATAAATAATAAACTAAAAGCTATAAAAAAGCTAGAAGGTAAAAATAATTTACACAAGCTTCTTACGCCACAATCAATTTAAGCAGCTTAAAGGAAACTTTATTAGCAGTTCGGTTATGAAATAATCAATTTCTTTTTAGGGTTTTACTTTTATATAAATGCAGTGAAATATTTTTAAACTTGTTAAGAAGCAGTATCAAATCATAAATAATCGAATATAATAAATAGATCATCGATCTTTTTAACATTTAAAAATACTGGTGAATATTATTCACACCAGTATTTTTACATTTCCGAACATTTAACAATCACTAATAAACTGACAGTTACAACAAAATTTTATAAACAGTTACATTTTACAAGTAAGAACAAAACAAATATGACATAAAAGATTGAATTGAAGATTGATGAACTGTTGAAATTAAGAAATAAAAAAAAGAAACAATCATATTGTTTGTTGTTGTTAACAGTGGTTTTTCGGAAGACCCAAGCAAAATCTTGCAAAATTCAATAAAAACGTTTTTTAACAGAATTTTGATGATGTCATTAATTACATTGACGCAAAAACACGAATCTAAATAATTCAGCAGCAATTTAAAAATTAACCTTGTTTAACGATAAAACATCATAATAAATTTAAAAAAAGGAAGTAAACCACCATAATTTTAAAAATCCATCGAAAATCGAGATTCTGTGGATTTTTTTAATCTAAATAAAATCAGAACAGAAAATGACAGCTACTAACAAATTTTACTAGACTATTAAAATTTCAAAATATCAGATTTACTTGACACGAATCAGAAAATGTTTTTTTAAAAGACCGATTTAATAACGATGTCCATTTGTCCGGCCATTTGCGGCCTGTTAAAAATAACCGGGTCAGTAACAAAACTTGGAAAATGCACTATTCACCCGTCCACAAATGAGTGTTGAAGACAGAAAAAAAAAGTAATGTAACAATTATTTCATTGATTATTTAATTTTATTTTTTGTTTCATATCGCAAAAATAAGGTTGTTTCTCCAACATCAAAGTTGGAAAAAACAAATCATTTTCAAAAGATGAGGAAAGGAAAATAATCAGCCGGGGAATCGTAACAAGCAAAAGGAAAATACCATCTCATTTCAATGGTAACTAAAACACGTGATGTGATCTTCTTATGGTGTTCAATACCAATTCCTTTTAAATGTCACGGATTACGAATATTTAAACTTTATAGTGGTTTAAAAAAATGTTTTTATATTTAAAGAACAAAAAGGATAAAAGAAATTTAATTATTTTTTAAACTATGTTCCAGTAATATGGGAGTTGCATTCATTTTTTCATGTTTCAGTTTAGGAGGTCAAACAAAATTTTAATTTTATTTTTTTTGTTTCGAATTTTTTGTAATTGTATCCAATTGTTACGATTTTAAATTTCGAAATAGTAATTAATAAATAATAATAATCAAGCACATGAAAAGTTTATTTAAAAAATACACCAAAAAAATTCAACACAAATAAAAAGTGTATCATTTTTTTTTAGTACATGTGACAAACGACAGCACTAAAATAAAATTAAAGAAAAACTTGAGTACACTTTAATTTTTTTTAACTAAATGTCTTTAAATAAAATGTAAAAAAAAAATGAAACTTAAGAATCCAGTCAGTGACACACGATAAGAATATGTGGATAGATTTTTAATCTGGCTTCTTTTATATCTTACAATATCGATATCTGTTGTTCGTTGTTTGTGTATTGAAAATGAAATGTTTTTATTAGGAATCGGCGATAAACAAAACAAAACAAAATGAACCCGCAACCCAGACTTGCATTTTTAGCGACGCATCCACAATCCAGAGCATAACGAGGTAGTAACTGATAAATTCTAAATAATCAGGGATTTTATTTCGTTTTTTTTTAAAGCTTTAAACTTTAAATTAGATGTACACATGACTTTTTAAACTTTAAAGTCATTTATAAATTAATTTTGTCAAAAACTCAAAAAGATGGTTCAGCTGAAATTGACTCTAAAAACCACGAAGCCACATTTTTTGTGTAATTACTGTAATTATGTAGTGTCATTTTTCTCTTAAAAATATCATTCTCTTACATAAAGTTTCAATAAAAGCAAAATATTCACATAATACAAGTATATTTTTTTTATTTTACTATGTAAAAAAAATAACTGAGGAAAAAAATGTTTCATGTTTTGAAGATGTTGTTGCAAAGACAAAAAATCTCATTAATGTAAAAAATGTAAAAAAGTGATTCGTAACGGAGATGACAACATGAATAACGGTGTGGATTTATCTTATCTAAATAAACAAATAAATCTAAATTACATACGTACCTGCTGAGAGGGAAGATATGCAGTCTCCATCCAAAAAAGTAGAGTTGTGGTCCGTCAGAAGAAAACAAATAATAACAAACAAAATAAAAAGCTTTAGAAAAGGAGGAGAAGGAAGAGAAGAGAAAAATAACGTGGAAGTAAGACACAGGGTGGGGCAGTTAATACTTTTGGAAGGCTTGAAACATGAATTAAATGACAAACAAGCAAGCCTCTGAGATGATAGTAAATAGTAAAATGTTGGTTCAAGTATTGTAATGTAAAAAAATTAGTTATACTGGGAAAAGAAACAAAAAAAAAAAAGAAAACTTTGCAGATTGTCTCTTCCCTGGGAAAAGTGTGAGACTGAGACTAAAAAACTCTACAAGTAGGATTAACGATGAAGACAAAGGTTGTTCACTAGTTGCAGAGTCGAGATAATGCTGCGAAGTAAGAGAGAGAAACTGTGATTTTACTGAGAGAGTAGGAGTGGTGCCAACAAGGAATTACCAAACAAACAAGAGACAGGGAACGGTGATGCTGTATTGGAGACGGGAGGCGGAGAAATATCACCATCTCAAATTATGTACGATTAATGGTTGCAGTTATTCTGCTATTCTTAAATTCAAACCTAAAACTAATAATTGCTTATATTTTTATTAGGTGCGAGTTGCGTATGGAAGGAAGCATTATTATGCAAAGACATTTAAAGAAATTCATTTTGCCTGCGTTGATGAATTTAGAAAATGTTTTTTCCTTTATAAGCATCAATCAACACGTCTTACAGATGTTCGTTTATTTTAGAATAGCAGAATTCAAGGGAATATAATTCTGGATATCTACGGAATAGTAGTAGTTTTCGTCTACACACTAGTGTTCCGGTAATAAGTCAAGAAGAAAACATTTGGGCAAACAAAAAGTGATCTCTTACATGTGCTTGGAATTTCTTTTGTTTTTTTTTATGCTATTTATTTATTTATTGTTATTTTTATTTATGCTTTGACTGTAGTGTACCATAATGGCATAATGTAATGTAAAAACTCCAAAACATATTATTTTAAAGTAATTACTTTTATTTTTGAAGCCATGGTGAAACCTGCGAAACAAGTTGCTAAAAATTAATTACAAAATCAATTTATTACTTCGTGATAAAAACGCACAAAGAAAAAACATGATTTTTTCCCCGAAGATTAAAAAAGTATTGCTTTTTTTGTGCATTAATCTCTAGCGATTTTTTTCCCATTGGATGGATACTTACTGGTCGTTTTGTGTTTGTCAATGTTATTTTGGGGTTTTTTTGTTATTGACAAATCAAATATTGTAGAACAAATTATTTTTCTCGGTTTTTCCCACTTTACTATATTTAATTTTTTTTAAGGTGTTTCTTTCTCTTTTGTCTTCGGTCTTTATTGTATCAATAAAATTTAAATCGAATCAATGTTGAAATGCCTCTCTTCTTATTTTTATCCTAATCATAGCGATCCTAATAAAAAAAATGTAAGCTTTGCTTTTTCCAGTGCCCATTATTGAGAAACAATTGGTGTTAAACTGCAGGCTTTACCAAGATGTCCAAATAACCTCGTACCAAACTATCCTACATTTGGTAACTATTTCAATAATTTCATTTATAAATAATAAAGTTTTCACTTTTTTCTTCCACTTTAAATAATATCTCAAAAAATTTCACCATATTCCAAAAAAAAAAACAAACTATTCTTATATCGCACCCGGCCGGAAGTTATTGCTGGCTACTCAAACGTCTGAAAGCGTCACCACGGAAAACAGAACGAATGCCGTTAATTTCCGGTGACTCAGCGGTTTCAGAAATCGAAACACAAAAAACAAAAGGAAACCTAAACATACACAAGTCCTCCTAACTAAAAAAAAAATGACCAGAAACTAATTTATACACATGGTGTCCAAATGAAATCCATGTGTACATTCAAAAGTGGAAGGTAATTTTTTTTTTTTTTGTCATCAACCAAAATATATTGTTAAACAGGCAACAATGCTAACCGCGGCCGACATAAATACAGCCGATTTTCTTCCAGCCATATAACTTGGCCCCGCTCCCTCTCACCTTCATCTGGCCGACCCTCGTCACTGACCACACACAGCAGCCAAACCTAGCAGCCGCCACCAGTAAAGCCATTCTTGCCAACTGGATTACAAACTTTGGCATACCCCAAGTTCTCACTACAGATCGGGGACCACAATTTCAGTCCTCACTTTTCCGAGAATTCTCTCAACTTCTGGGTGTCAGGCACATTAAAACAACTGCTTACCACCCTTGTGCAAACGGCCTCGTTGAAAGATTTCACTGATCCTGAAAGGCATCCTTGTCAACCAAACTCGACATACACAACTGGGTCGACAACCTCCCCATGACTATACTCTCTTTGCGGAATACCCTCAAAACCGATTTAGGGTGTTCAACAGCGGAGCTTGTGTTTGGCATGCCTCTCTCCTTACCAGGACAATATTTCCACATTCGGCTGAACTCGTGCACAACTGCACCAAGTTCTTTCATGCAGGATCTGCACCACAGAATGGCCAAACTTACATATACTCCCCCACGACAACAAACCACAAGCTCATACTTTCCACAGAAACTGGATATCTGCGATTTTGACTTTGTCAGGAATGACGCCGTAAAAAAACCTCTCACAGCCAGCTACCAAGGTCATTTAAAAGTTCTGAAGCGTTCCGAGAAATTTGTCACAATCATGCGCAGCAAAGACAAATATACAGTCTCCATCGACCGACTCAAACCAGCTTGGTTAGAGGAAACTCCTCCCGACACAAACTTACCAACAATGACGGAAGATGAAACAACCACACCAGTCATATGAACAAAATCAGGCAGAAGAGTTTATTTTCCGGCCAAATTAAAGACATACATTTTTTTTTTTAATTGATCATGATCAATCTTCTAGGAAGTTACTGCCGGCTACTCAAATGTCTGAAAGCGTCACTACGGAAAACAGAATGAATGCTGTTAATTTCCGGTGACTCAGCATTTTCAGAAATCGAAACACAAAAAGCAAAACAAAACATAAACATACACAAGTCCTCCTAACTAAAAATAATGACCAGAAACTAATTTATATACACATGGTGTCCAAATGAAACCCATGTGTACATTCAAAAGTGGAAGGTAATTTTTAGTCATCAACCAAAAGATATTGTTAACCAGCCAACGATGCTAACTGTGGCCGACATAAACACAGCTGATTTCTTCCAGCCATATAACTTGGCCCCAGGGTAGAGTGACGTACTCCCCCTATCACCTTCACCTGGCTAACCCTCGTCGCTGACCACACGCAGCAGCCAAACCTAGCAGCAGCAGCCAAACCTAGCAGCAGCAGCCACCAGTGAAGCCAGCTGCTTCCAGTTGCCGAACTCAGCAGCAGCAGCAGACCAAGCCAAACTCAGCAGCAGCAGACCAAGCTGAACTCAGCAGCAGCAGACCAAACCAAGCCACATTCTTATGCGATAGACTACCAAGCCACATTCATACATGCAATAGTCCTTCTAAGGACTACCAAGCTGCATCTTATGTGACCGTCATTCTAAGGACGAACAAGCTACCTCGGCACTGCCTACGCCGGTCGTCTCTTTTCATGAAAGCCGATGTGGTCTTCTTAAGGGCGAACATCCGAGGATCGACTGGACTCCGAATACTGCTGTTCCATCTGCCTGCCTTTGGGCTGCTGCCCCGAACCAAAACGATCTTTCGACTGGCACACCCTGACTTCACGATTGGACTACTCCAAACAGTTCCTGTACATACTTTTGCCAGATTGATAAATAAAATTTGGCTTAGATTTTAAAATCCTCACCTTTGTTATTTTTGCCTCGATTGTATTACCCTACGTAATTTTACTGCTTGCAGGGTTAACAGCACCCGCTTGATGCTCCACAACACTTATTTTTTACACTATGAAATTGAAATATATCAACTTTTGTAAAGAATGAAGATTAGATAACTTGATAACTATGAAAAAATTCTTGTAGTCGATCAGTATTCAATTAATACCCCAGTCAAGTGATTTTATTGATATTTCAATATTTATTCCTCATCATCTTCAGAAGATAATGAATAGGAATACTTTTCTCTAGAAAATTCACATGCACTGGCCACTTAATTAAATATGTGTACAAATGCATTCTAATCAACCAATGATGTGACAATAATTTAATGGATGTCTGCATTTAAACAGAGTCATGGCAACCTGCTGAATTTCATTTCATGCATTAGTATGGAAAAGAAAGTTTATTTAAGTGACTTTGAACATAGCATGGTCAATAGTAACAGATAAGCAAGTTTGAATATTACAAAAACTGTTGAATTACTAGGATTTTAATGTACAACTAGTCAGAAAAAGAAAGTTTCTGTGGGATTAATTTCCTTGTTGATGAAAGAAGTCAGAGGAGAGTAGTTAAACTGGTTTAAGTCAATAGGCAACAGTAGCTCAAATAACCACATTTTACAATGTAGGTATACAAAAGAACATTTGGATGCATAGTATATTGAACCTTGAAGCAAATGGGCTACACAGCAAAGGACCATGCTTGGTGCCACTACTGTCAGATAAGAACAAGAAATTGAAGCTACAGTTTGCCAAGGATCACCAACAAAATAAAACAATAGAAGATTGGAAAAATGTTGCCTAGTCTGATGAGTCTTTATTTCTGATGCAACATTTAGATGGTAGGGTCAGTATTTAGTGTAAACAACATGAACGTATGATTCCATCCTAATTTATATGAACAGTTCAGGCTGGTGGTGATAGTATAATGGCATGGAAAATATTTTCTTGGGACCTTTTGTACAAATGAAGTACTCAATTTCTGATTATGGTGCACCCATGCTTTGCTGGAACAACACACTGTGTTACAAATCAAAAATAGTGGCAGATTTTTTAAAATCAGAATCAACCCAAGCCAGGCAGTAATGCCACTAAAACACAAGGGGTTACAGGATGTGGAAGAATTAGGAACAGAAACATTAATGATGATCAGAAAGGAAGTAATCAGGTGGGCAGTAGATAGCGATTGACATTTAAATTTTTGCAGATTAAACTTGGTTGGAAAGCAGGGAGCCAGAAAGGAGTTTCACATGTGAGAAGTGTGGGAGAAAAAAACTGTTAGCATAGAACTTATGACTACATCTCGCCAACTTTGTTCCATGAACCAGAGATTGGTTTATGGAATACAGCTATGAGTTTTCTGCATTAAAGTGGCCTCCAGAATCACTGGATCCTCAATCCCATAGAGTACCTTTGAGATGTGGTAGAAAGGGAAATTCAAATTCTGGATCTGCAGCTTACCAAACTAGAAAAATTGGAGGATACTATAATAACAGCAGAGATTAGTGTTTCCAGAACATCAAATCCATGCCAAGAACTGAGGTAGTTTTAAGGACGAAAGTAAAAATAGTCTTTAGTTGAGTTAAAGTCTTTGAGGAGTTGGTACACAGAAAAAGCTATAGTTTCAAAAAGACTTAAATAGTTGGTCCACAGAGAAAAGATTTTTATCATTAGTGAAAATTTACTATCTGTCTTTGTTGTTGTTGGAGATAATTTATTTGAAGTAACTGACTGTCCATGCCTGCGGTTGTTGTTACGTTATTGTTGAATATATACTCCTTTGCATTACAGCTTAATTTATGCTCCCTAATCAGCGTTAAGGAATGTGATTCTTGCTCCCTGAAACATCCCTTTTCTCCCTAACCCCTTTCTCATTCTCTTTTCCCTCTGGTACCTAATACATACCAGTCATATTTCATGTTGGCTCTCTCAAACCTGGTTTGTCCTGTTTTCCATGCCTTAATGTAACATGGTAGCAACAAAGAAGTAATTCACACTTTATAACCTTGCAAATGAAGATTGATACAAACAAAAGAGGCAGTCCCATGGAAGCTGTTTCAGTGGTGTCTGGCATTCGGAGTGACGATAACATGGAAAAAAATGATCACATGTGTGAAAATGGCAGAAGGATTCCAGTCAAGCATATTGCCACGGGGCAAGGTGGACACTAATGCTTCAGAAGGATGGAAGCTCTGGAAACAGATGTGGAATAATTACAGCATTGTGACCTAACTGCTCAAACAAAATAAGGAATACCAAACAACACTATTTCTTCATGCTATTGGGCCAGACACATTGATAGCTTACAATTGTTTTCAATTCGTTTTAACGGAAAGCAAAGATGACTTGGACACAGTAATACCCAAGTTTGATCAATATTTTATTGGACAGACCAATGAGATGTATGAATGATATGTTTTCAACAAAATAAACTAGGTGAGAACATGGATTCATATCTAACTACACTTTGGAACCTAGTGAAGTCTTGCAATTTTTGTTAATGTTTACATGATTCTTTGCTATGTAATTGCATAGTACTGGGTGTAAGAGGCAACCAGGTACATAAAAGAATACTATAGCTTTCAACACTAAATCTCAAACAATGTATTGACATATGCCAAAGTTGTGAAGCTACAACTACACATTTGAAAGCAATGAGAGATTTGAACATGAGAGATTAAATAAACAGAGTGCAAAAACAAAGTTACAAACAAATACCATACTAAACAGGGACAAATAGACTGTAATTTCTGTGGCACAACACACAAAAAATAGAAAGAATCATGACTCGCATGGGGGCAAAAATTTTACAACAGTAGAAACCATTCTGTACTAAAATGTCTGAGGAAGCATTTAAACAGAGGTTAAGACTAAGCATAAAATTAACCATGTTTTTTTCAAATTCTTCTAGTGACACTGAATGTGAATATGTGTTACATGTAAACTTGGAGAGAAGGTAGCCAGATAAGATTATCTATGCAAATATGATGCTAGGAAAAAAAGGAAGGTGAAGTTCCAAGTGGACTATGGAGCTACCATCCCAATGTAAGCCCACAGAAATATGTGTGTAATACCTACCAGCAACCGTCTACCATGAAACTCTCTATATGGAATGGGACAAAACTAGTGTCCATTGGAAAATGCCAATTTGTACTGCGCACCACCCAAAATATGAAACAATATTCAGTGGAATTCACTGTAATCAAGTAGAGTTTGGACCCTTTGTTAGGAAATGTGCAAGCGAATATATGGACCTAATAACTGTGAAAAACAATAACATTGCTAATGTTAGTTCTGTACCAGAGTGCAAGCAGCTACTATGCAGATGTTTTCAACTGCAAGCTAGGATCATTACCTAGGCAGGTGTGTTTATAAGTTGACAAAACTGTCACACTGAATACTGCTGCAGCAGGATGCATGCCACTGTCCATGATCCCTCAAGTTAAAAAGGAACTAAAACAACTCGGGAAACTCGGGTTTATCACCCCGGTTGATGTACTTACAGATTGGAATAAAAGAGTGACACTGTAATAAAGACCTTGAGTGAAATTTGTATCTATATTGATCCAAGACCTCTATCCAAGGCACTGAAACGTGAATGAATCCAGTTACCAACCATAGATGAAGTACTACCAAGGCTAATAAATGCAAAATTCACCAAGTTAGATGTGGCATCAGCCTACTGGCATGTAATATTGGACAATGAATCCAGCTATGTCACTACATTTCAGACAGGTTTTGGGCAATATCAGTGGCTCCAACTCCCCTATGGAATGTGTATGCTTTGAAATATTTCAGAAACATCTTCATCTCGCTCTGGATGACCTGAATGGAATTGCATGCGTTGCCAATGACATCATTGTATTTGGTTCAGGAGACGAACATGATCAAGGATCAGCAGACCATGATTTGAATCTGAGATTACTACTACAGCAATGCAGAGAGAAGAAAATCAAACTGAACAAAGAAAAAGTTCAGCTCAAGGAATCAGCAATCAGCTTCATCTTGTAAGTCATGATGGCCTACTACCAGACCCTGCTAAAATTGTTGCAATCACCAAGTTGCAACCACCCACTTCAGTGGAAGGAGTACAGTGATTCTGTGGAACTGTGAATTACCTGGCCAGCTTTCTACCATAACTATCCTCTGTCATGGAGCCAATCTGACAACTGACATGTAAGGATGTTCCATGGACATGGTCTCATGTACATTTTGAACACCTCATGGTGATCCCTGAATAGCAAGAGGCAAATGGCAAGCCGAATCTGCAGTTAAGAGTGCAAAAGAGCTCATGAGAAAAAACAAAGACATCTGCACAGGCCAGTTTCTGACACTGTTTGACGTCAGAAACACCCCAACACAAGGAATGGGAAGCAGTCCTTTTCAGCACCTACTAAATCACTTCACACTGACCCTTCTCTCCATAAGGAGCAATTTACTAAACCTTAGGACGGCGAGCCTTGAACCAAGTGACAAGATTCTACTGGAACACAGACAAAAGGTTCAAGCTAAAAACTATGATTGTCATAGACATGATTTACCTGTGCTGAGTGAAGGTGATGCTGTGTAAATGTGCCCATACAAGAAAGGTGATTGAGTGTGGGAGAAAGGTGTTATAAATCATCAATCGGGGTAACGTTCATACAAAGTCCAGACAGTGTGTGGAACCTATCGGTGAAACAGATGTCATCTTCGCAAATCTTCCGAACCAGTAGAACACGCAAGGAAGAGTCAGCCACCACCAACCTCTACAGACACTCTAAGTTTAACACATGACATGGTAAAAAAACCCAAAGAACCTCAGTTGTTGCAAGTGAAGGCACAAATACAACTGAACCAGAAAAATATGTATCTCCTGTTGGGATTCACACTTATACTGGATGAGCGATATGACAGCCAGTGTATCTGAAGGACTATGTCAAACTGGTCAAGGACTGTACATGAGATTGTAGTCACTACTCACAAAAGCGGGGATGTTACATTATTGTCTAATGTATATTCCTTTTGCATTACAGTTTAATCAATGTTAAGGAACATAATTCTCACTCCCTGATACGTCCCTTTTCTCCCTAAACCCTTTCTCATTCTCTTTTCTTCCGGTACCTAATAAATGTCAGTTATGTTTTGTATCAGCTCTCTCAAACCTGGTTTCTCTTGTTTTCCATGACAATGCAACTCTTGTTGTTGGAGATGATTCATTTGACGTCACCAACACATGTTTCTTTCAGCATGTGCTGGGGCAAAAGAAAAAGTTTTGTAGCTACATCTTCTCTTGTGTCTGGATGGCCTGGAGATAGTCACATCTCTCACTAAAAGTTATAATCTGTGGGGTTTTATGAGAAATTTTTTCCTAAAATTAGGCTTGACAAAAATAAGGTTCTAGTTTTTCTCTGATTGGTCAAATATTTCATAGGGTGATGTTAATTTCTAACCAATAGATTCTTTGATTTAAATGGTGTGTGTTGTATTGGACAATCTTTTTTGGCATGTTTGTAATATTGTCTGTTATTAGATAGAAAATAAAGTTTGGGCATGTTTTAATGTAGTATGTATGTAGGTATGTACTTGTGTTAGAAATAAGGTTTATTTCCTATAGGTATACCTAATAAAGTGACCGATGAGTGTATATGAAAAATAAGTGAACAGAATTAAATGGGACAATGCCACAGTAAGGCACTTGACTATTACAAGGCATTGGTAAAGTATGAAAAGAAAAGTGTTAGAAGCTGAAAACAGTTTTGTGACCAGTAATTTTAGTCACAACTTTTTTGTAAATAAGTTTTCAACCCTGAAACCAAGAAATTTCAAATTCTTAACATTGATATGAAATAAGAAGACATGTTCCTGTTAAATTTCAAGTATGTAGGTTGTATAATTAATTAACTTATTTAAAATTAGAAAAAAATGATCTTGCTGATTAAAACATCACATCAAATATGTTTACTATTAGGTCTGTGTGACAAGTAGAAAAACAATCAGCAACATAATCACTTCACTTTATCTACTTCTGTTCATCATTAGGTCACATTTTTTAGATGATCTTTCAAGAAGCCACTTTTGTTGATTGTGTCAAGTTTAAAAACTTAAATTTTTCTATATTCACTGCATACACCTTTAGCTACACTTGTCATTAATGAATTTGTCTTGTTTTCCGACAAAACTTTGTAATAATAATAATAATAATAATGAGAAGAAGAGTTATGTACATTAGTCACAACAATTTTAAATTTTTTTATAATTTGACTGCACTAAAAGAATCATTTGTAGTTTCTTCCTATCAAAGGAACTTTTTTGGAACATGTTAAAATATCTGTATTTTAAGTAATCTGTACATTGCTGCCAAAGAGAATTTTGCAAAATGCTTGGTTTGTATTTTCAATATTTCTCTTGTATAATACTTTTGCTTAAAAGCTTCGTCTTGGATTAAGCTAAAAATGTTATAGCTGAATTAGCATTTGTGTATATAAATATTAAGGAAAAGATGTATGACAAAGTAGAAAAGTTTTTGTGTCACATGTTTCATCCTTTAGGACTTTATCAGACTAAGTTTATGTTTATGTTGATGTGACTGCAGATGTGCACAAATGAGAGATGCTAGGAATTTTAAATTTGAAGATGATATTTTTTTTGTGTATTTTGGCTATATAACCTAGTTGATTTCATTTAGATTCTTTTTCTTTTTGTTTGTGTTTCCATCACTTTTGTTATTAAATATCCCACATTGTGATAATAGAAGATCTGCCAAGAAAGGTGAAATGTTATAAGAACCTGGATGCAAATTTACTGTGTATGATCTAGCAATTAAAGCATTTTCTAAACATTTTCATTTCAGTGAATTCTTTTCTCTTTTAATTAGAGTAGCATTTTTTATATCAAAATTGTGGTCAGTCTTGTTACAGTGAGCAACTAATACATTTAATATGTTGTTTTGTAAAAGATCTCTTTTGTTTTCATGTAATCTTTTATTTAAATTCTTTGAGGTTTCTCCAATGTATCCTTGTGGCAATTATTACAGGTAATAAATTCCTCCTTCTGGTTTCAGCCTATTTTCTTTTTTTTTAATCAAGTCTTTTATTGTTTTAGACATAGTTCTGACAAATTTTGTTAAGTTCAGATGAATTCTTTTCAATTGTAGTTGTGATAGAGTTAGTGGGTAGAACAATATATTTTTTATTCGTTTTTCAGTTTGTCATACATTTTTCCTCTAAAATTGTTCTTGATATATAAAAATTTATATATAATTATCCCATATTGTTGACATGGAAAAGTATATAAATATATAATATGTATAAAATCACTTTCTTTGGGCCTATTGGCATCAACAGCATTCTAGATAATGAAGAGTGTATCCACAGTTTTTGCTGAAATCTATTGTTTTTTGTTTTATAGACATAATATCTGCACCCCATGTCTAAGCATTTTTGTACAGCTTCAGGTTTTTTTTTAATCATTTCACCCCAAGCAAGGTGATAATGCCACTAAGGTGCAAAAGATTACTGAGAATAAAAGAAAATGAGAAAAAAAAAAACATAGGTGAGGAGAAAGGACAAGAAAAGAAGAAGATTCAGAAAAACAGAAGATGGTGGTTGATGTTGCATTTAATTTTTGAAAATTGTAGTTGATAGGAAAGCAAGAATTCAGAAGGAATTTACACAAAGAAGAAGCACATAAGAAGAAACTATTAGAATAGTTATATCTAGTTATTTCAACAGTAAAATGATGAGACCTAGTTGCCAATCTAGCACTGTGCTTAAATTCATGAGGTAAATGAGAAAAATTATCTGGCACAATACAATGACGGTGATTGTAGTGGTGGTGGAGGAGAAGAAGAAGATATAAACAGTGTATATGTTAAGCATTACTTAAAATTAGAATTTGGGTAAACAGACTGCATATATTTACTACCTTCCTTTACTCTAAGTCTTGGGTAAATGACATCATAAGGGATGGGACTGTTGCGGATACCAGATACCGTACAATTACACACCAATGTCGGTCCACTTCTAATAACAGGCCACAAGAGAAACATGAAATTAAAATACGGTGGAACCTCAGTTCACAAATTTAATTTGTTCCTGAAGACTGTTTGTAACTCGAAATGTTTGTAAACCAAAAATATTTTTCCAATAGGAATCAATGTTAAATGGATTAATCCGTTCCTGGTCCCAAGATGATTGCTTATTTAAACTTTAACAACAGTACTTTGTGCACAAGTTTATACACAAAGCAAATGAAAATCATTAGATCTAAGAAATAAATAAATAAACCCAGTATTAAACAGATAAAATATAGACAAACATTTTAATTTTACCATACTTGTAATTATGGGGAGTTGCTGGCATAAGTGGAAGGGAAAGGAAAGAGATGTTATTGATTGGAAAGGGAAGACATGATTGTCACTTTATTTATAAATATAGTATATAGTATAGATTGTTGATTTTGCTATATGAAACTGAGTAGGAAGAGACAATATCATCAACAATTGTTTTTCTCTCAACTTTTCTTTTTCCAGTATTACAGCTTTTCTTTTTCCAGTATTACAGCTAGCTTTTTCCAGTATTACAGCTAGCTTTTTTTGGAGCCATGACTGAGGACTAATGAAGAGAAAAAAAGGCACAGTACAATAAAATTGGAAAAGAAAAGCACAGCATAACACACAAATGTATACAAAATGGTGGTCAACTTAGAAACGATTTCATTCAGGTTAACTCAGTTCAGCTCGGTTCGGTAATGTTGTTCGAGAACCAAAATTTTGTTTGATAACCGAGGCATTTTCATCTTGAATATTCTGTTTGAAAACTGATTTGTTTGACATGTGAGATGTTTGAGAACCGAGGTTGCTCTGTAACATGAAATATCAAATATATATATGTATATATATGTGTGTGTGATGGAGTATATCTGTAAAAGAGACAAAATAAATGAAAAGACAAGAGGAAAACTATACTTAGTTTTAGCCAATGCATTTCATCCTCTGACGGACTTTATCAAGGTAAAATTGATGGTTTTATTTTGCAACAAGTATATATTTGACAGTTACTCAAAATTTCTAAATTCAAGAACACGCATAAATATTCATCCGGTTAAAGGTTCTAACTCCTAAATTTTTCAGTTAACCTGATGAATATTTATGAGAGTTTTTAAATTTGTATATTTTGAGTAATTGTCAAATATATATTGGTTGCAAAATAAAACCATTTGTAGCAGCCCATTTGATTTTTTTATCAAAAATTCTTAATAAAGAATATACAAGAAAATATCAACACCAAAAACTGAGTTACAACAAAAACAGAGTTCTTAACAAAAAAGGCCAAAGTTTTATTATTGGCAAACAACCAATAACTTAATTACAAATATGTATATTTTGTTGATTTGTAAGAACTGAAAAGGAGTCGTCACCTGAAAAGGAATGAAATATTAAAAACATGTAAAAATGTTTCAAAGTGTCTGTCTGTAGTTAATGCAAATGTGATTAAATTAGTAGTCCAGAAAAAGGAGCATGGTAACTATGCACAAGTGGTAAGTCTTTGGAAATGTTTGTATGTTATGTTTTCTTGCTGAAAGGATAAGTTTAACTCCAATGTAATCACATGAATGAAGTGATTTGGGGCTGATCATAAGAATCCAAAAATGGTGGCGTATGGAAATTAAGAAGATGCCACATGTGGCATGTCAATATGTAAATCCAGAAATTTGGCGGGAAACCAAATGAAGATGCCGTGTAGCTAAGTTGAATTCAATATGGTGATATGCTGATGAAAAAGACGCCAAACTGGTGTGGTTGCTAAGTAACCAAACATGATAGCATAGACCATCATTTTCTGTGAATGAATGTTAAGAGAATTAACATGCCAAAACAATGAATAAAGCAACAAGAAAGAATTCAAACAAAGCAAAGTTCTGGGTTTGTTCAACAGAAATGAATGGGATAACTCGACCATCCAAATACAGGGCAGAAAGCAAAGACGAGAAAGGAAAATCAGATTTACTGCATCTTCCTGAGAGGGTAAACAGAGAAGAGAAGGAAAAGCAGTAACTAAGTCTTTCCAAGAAAGAAGAGGTGAAAAAGGGAAAGAAAGCAAACATGAACAAGAACGAACAGGAAGGAGGATTTCAACACCAAATGCAGAAATTGTTTCTACTTCTTTCAGGCAATCATTTTGGTCAGGGAGACAATTATATCTGTTGCAGTGACAGGATCAGCAACTAACCCCTGATGTGGGTGGAAGCCCACAAGGGTCCAAAAAGGCTCTGTATATATATAAGATTGTTATGGTAATGTAATTTGGCTTGTCTTCTATTTCTTTGCCTAAGAAATTAAGTATACATTTAGAAAACATCTTTTCTTTAAGTAAAGGTTCCTACTAGTATTCCGGAACTGTTTGTCAAGTTTTTATGTATTGTATATACATAATTTTTGAAACATAGGAAGTCTTGTTAGAAATGAGGAACACTGGTATGTAGAAATCTGTAACAAGAATTAATATTTGGCATAGGATATTGGTCTATCATAGTTATAGTATTAAGCGTACAATAATTCCTACAGCAACGGTATCCACCACTGGGCTTTACAACCATATGAAGTGGGCTTGCTTAACCATTCACTTTTGAAGGGAGATAACTCTGTTATATTGTAGTCTTTTATATTCAGAGTGTGCTGTTTCACATTTTTCAGCTGAAAGTTGCCTGGTTTTGCATAAAACAACGCATGGCTGCCTGTGTCAATTCTGTGGTAAATGTTGCATTCTTGTATTGTTTTCTCTTTTTGTCATTTTCAAAATCCTTGTCTTTTCCCAAACTGTAAATTTTTCCATTTTTCATTGGTAATCTTTTCTATGTGAAATTTTTATGCTGCCCTGATAGGCACACAAAAGGAAAACTTTTTTGTACTGTAATAAATGTGTTTTTCCTTTTAAAATTTTATGCAGTGGTTATCTTGTTTTGCAATTTTGCACCTATTATAACTAAATTTTGTGTCTGGAACATGAATTTTTATAAGGAAAACATTTTAAATATATTTCAGATGAAATATTTTATTGAAATTAAATATAAACTACACATTTATTTCACTCTTTGATTAGATGCCCTCCTGATATGGATGCCCAGGGCCATTGCACCCTCTGTTCCTAATTTATCACCTCTGTTGTTCCCAGGTTCACCCTGACATGTTAGGGTCCCAGCTATGGGCAAGTAGTTAACTGCCAAACTGGGGTCAAAGCACTATGAACGTATAAAAATAGATTTTTATAGTAAAAATACCAGCAATACATTTTTTTTTTAAATTTACCAGCAATACATTTGACTTTCAACAAAAACCCTCTTACAAAAATATATCAATGAAACCTAATCTACAAACTGATTTCTTACAAAGAATACATATTCTATTCATACAATCCTAAAACTCTTGTCGCCACTAAATAACCTGTTGAGGTTGTTATGCTGTAAAACAAAATAAACCAATAAACCTGTAGTATTGTATGCAAATTAGGTAGACAAGTATAAATAGAGAATAAGAGGTGAACATAAGGTCCATACTTAGCAAACCCATTTGCTAAACATAACGCGGAGAACTGTGCTATGACTGCTACTACACAGAGAGATATACCAAACATAACAATGACACTGCCAATAGGATCATTAAATTCATTGGACGACCAAGAACACATAGAAACATGGACAAAAACTTTTGCTGCATTTACAAGAGTTAAAAAATTAAGAGACACAAAGACCGACAGAGAAGAGAACGAGGTAATGGATTTATTTCTTGCTACCGCTGGGTGCAAAGCTGTGAAGAATTTCAACACTGTGTTACCCAAGCAAATTAGAAGAAATGACATTTGAAGAAATTAGTAAAATGAGAAAAAAGAACATAAGACCAAAGAAAAGATTGGTCATTCCTGAAAGAACCAAGTTTTTAGAGACAAGACAAGCACCCAATGAGTCCATTATACAATACTTACATAGATTGAAAGAATGAGCCAAGTATTGTGAAATTGAAAAGTTGGGCACTCAGGAAATGACTCAGAATAACTGAAGGCTTGCAAGACCAAAACTACAAATGAAAAATACTGGAATGTCTACAGAGTAGTAGCATGAGTTTGGAAGCTAGCGTCAAGTTTTTACAACAATTAGAGTTGATTAGAGAATTTAATCAACCAAAAGAAGAATTCAAGACATACAGGATAAACATGACCAAATCCATAATTAAATATAGATATTGTGGAAAAAATCATGAGAGAGACAAGTACAGATATCCCACTCTAGGAAAAATATGCTCAAATTGCAAAAAATAAGATCATTTTTAGAATGTATGCAAATATGAAAAGAAAATAGAAAGAGTACAAACGACACAAACCCCTGTCAAAGAAGAAGCTGAAATATTTACAATGAATACACAAAAAAGAAGTAGAGAAAAAATAAGGATAAATGAACAAGTATGCAAGTTCATATAGGCAGTGAAGTCATGTTGATACCAAAAAATTTCTGGATAAAATTAGGACAACCTAAATTAAAAAAAGCAACATCCATTTAAAGCAATTTGATGGAACGACTATAAAAATAATGGGTACATTTCAAGGCAATTTTGAAACCGACAAGTGTTTTGAAGTAATTCCCATTACAGTTGTAGAATGTGAAAAAAATCACAGATTACTTGTAATTGATGTATTAAAAGTAAGACTAATCAATTCCATGGAAGCAGAAGAAAATGAAATAGGATTATTGAAAGGCTATAAAGCAAGTATTCAACTAAAAGAAAATTATCACCCAAAATATATAGAGTCAAGAAAAGTTCCAGTCCATATACTACCTTTGGTGGTAGCCAAATTAAACGAAATGATACAACAAGGCATACTAGAAAGAGTAACTCAAGGTGGTAGGAATTAGGCGTCATGAATAGTAGCGATAAAGAAACCTGACAGAGATTTAAGGATTTGTGGTGATTACAAGATAGAGGTAAATCACCAGATATGTTCAGACTCTTTTCCATTGTCAAATATTGAAACTACAAGCCACAAGTTAGCAAAAATGGAACACTTTGCAAAAATTGATCTCAAGGCAGCATAAAACCAAATAGAAATTGACGAGGAATTCAAGGAAATCACCATGATAAACACCCATATAGGCTTACTAAGATGGGCTCATCTACTGTTTGGGGTAAAGACTTTGAGCCATATTTTTCAAAAAGCAATTGAAAAAGTCTTATTAGGAAAAGTAAAAAATATAATAATATACCAGGACGATATATGTAGGGGCAAAAACTGAAGAAGAATTCAAATATAAAACAGAGCAAATTTTAATAAGATTAAAAAAGGCAGGTATGACTATAAACAAAGACAAATGTAATTTTGACTGTAAGAAGATATCATATTTAGGATATCAAATATCAAAAGAAGGCATATCACCTGATGATAGAATAACAAAGAAAATAACAGAAATAGTTGCTCCAAGTAAAAAAGAATTAGAATCCTTTCTGGGGGTAATAAATTTTTATAGTAAATACATACCAAGATACAGCAACATAATAGAGCCATTTGCAAAATTACACAAAAAAAACCCCAATGAATTTAACTGGACACAAAAGCAAACTATTGCTTTTGAAACACTAAAGAAAATACTGAAGAACAAACCAATAATAAAAGTTTTTGATCCACAAGAAGAAGTAACCTTAACCACGGACGCCAGTGAAAAGGCGATTGCTGCTATTCTATCACAAGAAGAACACCCAATCATGTACATGTCAAGAAGGTTAACATCAGCAGAAACTAACTACTCAAATATTGGAAAAGAATTACTAGTGATTGTATCGAGCATGGAAAGGGCACAAAACTTTTTAATAGGAAAAAATTCTTATTAAAATCGGATCACAAACCATTGGAATTCATATTTAACCCGAGAAACATCGTCAAGGATTTTAAGATGGGCAATAAAGATCATGGCATTCGATTTTGACATAGTATATGTAAAAGGGAACACTATCCCTCACATACATGCTTTATCAAGATTACAGTTCAAGAATGAAACAGAAGAAAAACAGTAAAATGCTGAAGATAAAATAATACACTGGGTAGAAATGGACATTCTTCCTCTAAATAGACTCAAAATAGAAATAAAGGAAGGCCCAATATTAAGCAGAATAGTAGAGAGAATAAAAAATAATATATAGTGAAATTGTTCAATGGCAGAGCAACACTTTAAAGAAACAAAGAACAAACTATCCATAGAAAATGGCATAATATGCAATGGGGATATAATTGTAGCTCCACAAATACTGAGAAGGAGTGAATGATGATGTGCATTGTGGCATAACAGCAACACAAAGAAGACTAAAGTTACAAGCCTGGTGGCCAGGATATTCAAAAGATGTAGAGGAATACGTTAAGAGATGCCCAAAATGTGCGGAAATAAAAAAAAAACTTCAAGCAAGCAAAAATTCACTCATGGCCCAAGGAAGCAAAGCCATGGGATAGGGACAACATTGATCATGCACATGTCAGAGATAGGGGATTGTTCATAGTATTAGTGGACTAATATTCAGGATGGCAAGAGGTTGTAAGAGTAAAGCACAGAAAATCCACCACAATAAAGCAAGTACTAAGAACTATATTCTCAAGGAATGGAGTACCCCAGACAATAGTCTGCAACAATGCACCCAAATTTTGCGATGAGAACTTATGTGCCTGGTTAAAACAAATTGGATGCATCCCATGCAAGATACCACCGTATCACCCACAATCTTATGGCATTGTGGAAAGAATGGTACAAATGGTAAAAACGGGATTAAAAGCATTCTCACCACTTAATGAAAGCATAGAAGCAAATTTACCAAAAATTCTCCTCAGTTACAGATCCATTCCACATGTGGGAAGAAAACTGAGCCCTTCAGCATTAATGGGAAGACAAATCAGAGCCCCCTCCCCCATAACTATTTCAATGAAAGAAAAGGTTTGTTATAGAAAGAATAAAGTGGCTGATCCAGAAGAAGCAAATTTCCTGATACAAAAATGACACAACATGGATATACTTGAGAAAAAAGGACAAAATATACTGGCACATGCAGATCAATTCAGATGCAGAAATGAAATGACGTGGAAATGGAAGATCAAGAACAGGAAGAGACAGAAAGTAACAAAAGTGGAACAGAGCAGGAAATGAAAGAAAGTAAAAATGAAAAGACGGATGGGAGTGAAGAAGAAAATGAAGAGAGACCGAGATCACCATTAAAGAGAAAACAAGAAAGACAAGAGGAAGGACAACACAATACGAAAATAATCAGAAACAGTAAAAGAAAAACAAGGGTATGCGACCTCTCTGATTCAGGGAGATGTAGTAGCATATGCAAATTAGGTAGACAAGTATAAATAGAGAACAACTGGTGACCATAAGGGCTATACTTAGCAAACCCATTTGCTCAACATAATGCGGAGAACTGTGCTACTACACAGAGGGACACAGTTGTTGTAAAAATCTCATACAAAGATTATTTTTTTGTATTTGGCAGGTGAGAATATGAAAAATGTTACTATATAAATTAATGGTAACTGCCTTTCCATTTTATTCTGTTTCAGTTTACAAAAGGTTTCCTATGAATGTTCTACTTTTATATAGCTTGAGAAATCTGTAATAAGTTTTTCTTTTTGAAACAATTCATGTTGTCTAAACTGAGACTATATTTTTTTTTACTTAGACCATGTTAGCACTATGGTAGACTGGCAAATTGTCCTATTTCATAGGTAAGAGGAGTTTGCTAAATTTTGATAATTATAAGTCAGGCAATATGTGGTCTTGCATTAACGTGTAATGTGCCTTTATGATTAACCAATGGTCAATACTTTTTCAGCAAATTTTTGTGCAATTGACAATAATATTTGTCATTAACTGTTTCATTTTGATTTAGTTAACTTACTGGGTGCTACCCATTGTCCTTTTTGTTGGATGTGATTATAGAACCCATTTTTCATCACTGGTGATGATTCTACTCAAGAAAGGTTCAGTAGCAAGTCTTTTGCAGGTATAATCCTTTTCTGAGCTAAAGCTTTTAAAGGTAAATCTCTAAATAACATTCAAACAAAACCACATGTTCAGGCAGCATGGGAATAGGAAGTAATGTTACTATTGGCTACTCACATTAATCTCAGTAGTTGTAAAAAGCAGATTTATAGAGAAAGAGAGAGACAGGCAAATCATGTGAAAATGGATACAATCAGTAAATAAGACTGAACCATTTAGCGTGACATACCTAGCAAACAATTTATAACAAACAAATAACAAGGAAGAAATGTACATCTGTAGTTGATATATAAAATGTCCATCCCTGAAATGTATGATTGTGTGAATCTTTTTTAGGATAATGGAATGTGTCCTGGTTGTGAGAGTGTCATTTTGGGAGATGTTAACACATGTGTCTATCTACCATGATGAACCAATGAGAAAGAGGTAAACTTTGTGACCAATGTCAAGATGGAGAAAAAAGAGGAAGAAAAGGATTTGCTGTTTCTTTTTATACATTCCTGCAAGTGATCTGGGAGCCTACATAATGTCTATTTTGGGCCTTGGAAATAAACATGATATGTTGATTTTAATTTCTGCTAAAATCCACAAGTCTGCTCTTAATTGCTATTATTGTTTTCATTGGACATAATTGTAGAAAACTCACTTTTCATCACTGGTGATAATTCTACCCAGGAAAGATTTGGTAGCAAATCTACTCTTTAATGATGAGCGGTGTGGGGGGGGGACTCTTTGATTAAGGTGAGAAGCACTCAGATAATAAGGGACTCACTAAGTTTAAACAGTTTTTCAATTTTATGGAGATGCTTTATGATCAAAGTGTGACTTGTATTGAACTGCTTTGCTAATTGTTGTGTCGTTTGCTTTGGATTTCCCTTAATTATAGTTTGTGGAAGTTTATTATTGACAGAAGTGGTTCATCCAGATTGAAGGGAATCTTCTAGAGAAAATCTTCTAAACTGACGAGACCATTGTAGACATGTCCAAATATTTAAAGCTCCATTTCCCTAGGCAGGACAAATATTTCTTGCCACATACATTGCTGATGAGCACGTTTTGAAATTATGCAGCATACAATGTTAGCTATGAATCTGATCTAAATGCACCTTACAAGGGTAAAATTAATAAAAAATTTTCTTTATTATTAAGTAATCTGCAAAAAACATTAGAATGTAAAAATTAATGGTTATTTTACTATAAATATTGAAAAAAGTACTCTCAAAGTGATCCTGTCAGAAATGTACCTAGACTTTCTTTCCAACTTAATATTATATATTATTATTGAGTGAGAAAAAATTATGCCAACAACATGATGCTAGGATACAAATATACAAAGCCCACTATACCCATCATGGCACCCAGGCTGATAAGAGTATATCAGTTCACATGTATCACAGCCAAATGTGAATGACATGTGCAGGTGGCACACACTTAAAAATGCCTTCAGGTTTGGTAATCCACTCTGCTCAAAAGATCTCTGATTGAGGGTATTCCCAAATATCTAGATGTGATTCCCAAGTTGCCTTGATTGCCCCATCCTGCAAACTTAAAAAAACAACCCACTTGATACCCAAATATGATGCTCCACCATTGCTTGTGCTCATGAGCAGAGATGTACAGTGTGTCAGCTCCTAGTGGGAATTCTCGACTGGTTACATTCGAGTAATTGACAAACAAACCTGTGGTACTGAACAGAATAATTTCTGTAGCTCATCTTAATTCATCCAGACAAAATATGTACATGTTAATACTCCCAATCAATTAATATCAGAACCTGTGAGAGCTTATTATTATTATTTTGGTGTTGCACATTGACATAGTGTCATAACGAGCATTTGGCTATGAAAGGAAAGGAATAATAAGGATTAGATTTTCTTGGAGAAAATGTTATTTTCAGTTGCTGATCATCAGCGATTAGATGTAAGGGTAGTGCTGGGAGTGGACCAACTTCTTGGATTGGTTTGACTGAGGTCACAGTATAGGTCCAGAGTGGATTTAGTCATTGGTTGGGCTTGATGCACAAGTTGATCGATCAAGGTCATGGTGGTGGGTTGATTCATGGTAGGAGGCGTTGGTTGCTGAGGTGATGGTGTTGGCAACGAGAGATTATGTGTAGCTTGTAGGCCTGTAGTGGAATGATTCAATTAGTGCATCAATGAAATGGGGTCATAGTGATGACTGCAAGAGTATGCCTGTAGCGAGTCAGGTTGCTGAGGTGACAGCAGTGGCAATATATACAATCAAATATAGTACATGTCATGTGATCTTTCTGCATGGATCAAGTTTCAAGTTCACCATTTATCATCTTTTATTCATATTCACATCTATATTCCCTTAAAGACAATCAAATATGGTACATGGTTTGTGATCTTGTAGAGTCTGAGAAGAATATTTTAAGAAAATGTTTATAAATAAAGATTTGGTAAAATAAACAAATTACACCGATTCAAATTAAAATGGACATGTTCTTATAGCATAGAATATACAAAGGTAAATCAAAAATTAAAGGCAGTTTCCATCCAACATTTCAACTGCTGAAGAACAAATGCATTTGTCACTTTTTTTCATAGTCCCCTGCACAGAGATGCACTTCTGGTATCATTCAACAAGCTTCTTTATCCCTTGCTAAAAGAAGTTTTTCAGTTGCTCATGAAGCCACATCTGCACTGCTTGCTTGTTTGGGTACCCAAAGTGTACAAACTTTACATCATCATCATACACTATGGCTTCTGCAAATCCATAGCTGATACCCACAACTGCCACCACACCTACTAACATGATTTGTCAGTCTACCCTGATCAAGTCACTTGTACTTTAAAGCATTCTACCCATTCATACACCTTTCTTTGATTTATAGTGCATGCTTCATACTCTGCCAATATTCAGTGATGGATTTCGGCAGGTTTGACTTGCTCTTCTCACAGAAAGTGCACTATGGCTTGTTGTTCTTCTATAGTGCAAGCACTGAGTGGAGTGTCCATATATCTAGCCTCATTGGTCCCTGGCTCTTTACTAAATGATGGAATGCTGAATGCAGCTACCTACCTGTCATCCCATGCACATAGATGGTATCAGTGCCTCCCTGTTATTTTTATCGTGTAAATTCAAAATTGCCTTTAATTTCTGATTTACCCTTGTATTTTTGGTGTAACAACAACCTTGTCTTCAAAAAAAGAAACAGCTTTGTAAAACTGTATCAATAATTCATGAATATAAACTTTGTTTATTGCACTTTATCTGATTTTCCTTTTTTCTTTGTGGACACATTGAATATTTTGACCAGGCCAAATCTTCCCCTCCCTTTAACTTTCCACAATCTTTTTATCTTAGATTGGTTCAATCATGACTGTCTGTTTCCTTGTTATTCATACGGCTTATTTCATTTAAACAAATAGAATTTTTTTCTTTTTTTTCATGTGGACAGTTATTTCCATAGCAACTGATGATCTCGCCATGACAGAATTCCTTTTTTAATGTCAGAAATTAGACACTGAGAATAGACTCCAAGTTGAGTAATTATAGAAAAGCCATAAATATCAGTGAGTGAAGCAAGTTCTATATATAAGATCATTTGAATTCATCTCAAGCATAGGCAATAAAGCCACTAAGACACAAGGGTTACTGAGAGTGAAAGAAACCTGGGAAAACCTTATTGAAGAGAGCGGACAATATAAGAACAGTATTCAATTAGACAGTAGGTGACAATTGATGGTGCATTTAAATTTTTGAAACTCATCATTGGCAGGAAAGCAAGAAGCAAGAAGAGAGTTCATCAGGTGAGAGATGCAAGAGAAGAAACTGTTAGCATAGAACCTTTGGTTACATCTAGCAATTTCAATAGTAAAATAATGAGGCTGAGCTACCAATATAGTACTGTGCTTAAGTTCATGAAGTTCAGTTAACAAAGAGGAAAGATCATCAGAACAGTTGCCATGAATATATTTATAGAAATGTTACAGGGAATCTACATTATGGTGGTGGGAAAGTGATTGAGGCTGAGATGCCTGACAACATTGCAGATTGTCTTTTTTTGGATGTGCAATAATAATCAATGGTAGACACATTCGGTTGACAAAAAATTGTTTTTCAGGACATAGCAAAACAACTTCCATGGCAGTAGATATTAAAACTGGTTCAATATAATCGTTCTGATTCACATGAGTGGAAAGCATTAGACCAAGAATATTTTTTAATTGTTTCAATCCCAGCAATGTAATAAATCCACTAAGACACAAGGGTTACTGAGAGTGAAAGAAACTGAGAAAACCTTATTGAAGAGAGCAGACAATATAAGAACAGTATTCAATTAGACAGTAGGTGAAAATTGATGGTGCATTTAAATTTTTAAACTCATCATTGGCAGGAAAGAAAGAAGCAAGAAAAGAGTTCATCAGGTGAGATGCACAAGTGAAGAAACTGTTAATATAGAACTTATGTTTACATCTAGCAATTTCAATAGTAAAATGATGAGACCTAGCTGCCAATATAGTACTATGCTTAAGTTCATGAAGTTGAGTTAACAAATAATAAAGTACATCAGAACCTTAACAAAATGTGGATTTTTAACAAAAGAAATGAAAAGTCAACACTTTAGAATCATCTTTAGATACCATCATACATGCTGAATTTCTTTTATGAAGAAAAAGCTAAATTTTTTAATTAAAAAAAGTACACAAATCATGAGAAATTATTCTACAAACTTTTCAGACTGCTGTAATGAGAGTGTATTAAAAGTTGTTGATTCCAATTCAGAAAGAATGACTGAAAAAACATTCCCCCCCAAAATTATAGGAAAATCATGTCGATGCATGCTGGGATTTCATTCTTAACCAATAAAATGGACCATTTCTCAGTCTAATTGGCTATATTGTTCATCTTTCTTGTCTTGAAGTCAGAATGCTACAATCACTTGGTTGTATCCCTTTTGCATGTTAACATCATTCTTATTTTGTGAGCTTTTTACCTTATTATTATTGCTTTGCCTAGTTTTGTCTTGCATATATATATTGTTTGCTTAGTATTATTTTGCCTTCTTTTCTTTCTTTTGCTATTGTCTATTGAAAACTGTCAATTCAGCTTGTTGGGCATTTTTGCCAATTACACTTAACCATGACCAATTACTCTACAAATGTACTTGATGCCAAAGCTGGTACACACTTAAGACTATTTATAACTCTACCATATTATTAATATGTTTTGCACATGCATACAAACACACACACACTCATATATATATTGCATATATTTTGGCAGCATGTTTTCATTGAGACATGTTTCATTGAATAATTTAGACAAGTTTTGTCTATTTATTTTCAATTGTATCATCTTGTATTCATGGACAAGCACATCAAAAGCTCATTCATGAATATGAAAGGATCCAGTTGAAAATAGACAAAACTTGTCTAAATTATTCAATGAAACATGTCTCTCTCTCTCTCTCTCTCTCTCTCTCTCTCTCTATATATATATATATATATATATATATATATATATATATATATATATATATATATATATGCACATAGCCAACTGGTTAGAATGTTTGCTTTTCATCCATGAGACCTGGCTTAGAATCTCACCATGATCAATTTGTCAGGAAGGTGAATTCTTGATTTTATTAGTTATTGGAGATGATCCCAGTGAGCAGCATTTTTGGAAAGTTTCTGAAAACTGTCCTACAGGTTGATCCAAGACTTATGAGTGAAATCACTAGTCATCATGACTGAGGGTTTCAGAATATTGGTGTGGGGTTCAAACTGCTGATCATGCCAGATTGTGCACTCTCTCTCAGAAATTGTAATAGGGTCTTGCTCAGCATAGTATAAACCACAGGTGGGCTCTATGGGTTTTGAATAAATACGAATGTGCCTGAGCAGATATCTGCAACAAGGTTTAGCTAGCCACTCTAACAAATGGGTGTGATCTGAAAAGAGTAATTGGCCATTATATATGTTGGTATATAATCCTCTTCTTCTCTCTCCAACTATGGGTAAATAGCAGGACAGACTGGGTTCTATAGCCTTGGATGGCAACTGGTCTAGGAGAAGGACAACTCTGAATTCAAAACCTGCGGAGGGTCGTTTGGGGACCTTGTGGCATTCGCTGCACCAGGTCCCTGTATTCCTCCGTCCAAAAAGTGTGGATGGCCCTACACAAAGCCTTCACCACTATAATCAAATCTCATGTGTCAATGTCGGGCTTTCAGTTTCTAGGAACTGATCTGCCTGACCCTCATACGTCGAATTTGACGGGAGAGTCGATCATATATAGACATTTCTCTAGACATTTTCATGTCTTGATTGCAAAGTCATTTACAGTAACTTTGTGCTATTGCCCTTACAAAATTTCATCATTCCTGACAGAACTTTTGTTATCACAAGGTAGAATATCAACTAACAAGAGCGATGGAAAGAAAAAGTCTAAATGAAATTGGCTAGATTAAAAAAAAATTAAATTTAAAATTGACAGCAACCCTTGTTTATGCCCATGTGTAGTCACGGCAACATAAGAAATTTAGTCCGATGAAGTCTTAAAGGACGAAATGCGTCACAAGAAAACTTTTTACACTTTGTCATACATTTTTTTCCCCAAATATATATATATATATATATATATATATATATATATATATATGTTCATCTACATACAGGCCTGTTTTGCTGTATCACACCCCTTAGTGTGGCTAGACATCCAGTTGATTCAAGCTGGGATTTAAACCTTACCAATTTGGCAAGCTATCAGTGCACGTCAAAGAGGAAGGGACATTCTAACATATTGTATACGAATGTAAACAAACACCAGTAACCAACAGTGCTCAATTCATTAATGAAGAGTGGTGCGTTAATAGCAGTGACGGCCACTGTTTTTGGAATTACCTTCCCCACAACAGTGCTCAATCGAATAAACAAGAGCTTTTAATATATATATATATATATATATATATATATTACATGAATCATTCATACAAAAAGCAGATAGTGGAGTTAATGATATAAATGGTAAGAATCACTCTCACAAACAATTTTTAATAAAATACATTAACCTCGAACCCGTTGATGAATGTTATGATCCCTGTTTATAAATTCCAGTGGTATAAGGTCTTTTTTTACTACAAGCTTTCGATTGTTCATACAATCATTCTCAGGTATAGAAATAGATATGTCTTTTTTACATCCAGGTAATAACAGGACAACGAAAGTTAATATGTACTCCGAAATATGTTTTTTGGGAAATGTGCTTGATATATATATATATATATATATATATATATATATATATATATATATATATATATATCATTATTAATAATATTCAGCTATATCTTTTGATGTTATAATGACAGATACAAGTATTATACTTCTAGTAATTCTGAAGGATTATTTTAAACTGCTTGAAGTATTTGGAAGGGGAAATGAAATGAAACATTATCTGACTATACTTCCAAAACTAGTTTAAATGTTTTAAGAGTTGTGACTTGTCCATTAAGATACATTGCAGTAGTGAATGGCCACCTGTTGTCAATATAATGCTTTAAAATACAAAGTAGAGGAGAACTTGAAAGCTAACATTGAACATTTTCACAGAACTAGGCTCATTGAAAGGTACCATATGTAGAGCATAACATAAGCTTAAAAACAAACAGGAGTTTTCATGAACAAAAATAGGAAAATATCTTTGATACACCCTTATAATTTTGTTTTATTAATACAGTAATATTGGCCACATTTGTAGCAGATGTTAAACCTTTTTGCCAGACATGCATGCATAAAAGACCCCACCAGTAGCGCTAACTGTTTTTCAGCTTTTGGGCATGCACAAAAAAAAATGGAGAGTATACATGCTGTGAACCTGAAGAGGCAAGTTCTCTTTCATTTTGAGATGAGGTTGTGACAGTAGGCTAAAGTTAGCACTCCATGAAATAGACAGACATGGTGTAGACCTCATTCGCTCGCTAATTTACTAGCAGAGGAAGTTCAACTTTTCCTTCATTATTTACGGAGACTCTTAAGAACATTCCTTGAAATTTTCTCTACATGAAAGATGTACCTGCCAGAATAAGTATTTCTATCTTGCTTTGATTTCACTCTTTTGCTTGGCTATTTTCTCAACACTTACTTTCTGTTTAACAAATGAACCATAACCTAGTAACAACAGTTTGGTGACCATGAGGTTAGCTGAGGGTTTTTGTACTTTGTGTCAACGTTGTAGATTGTGTCACGTGATAGCAGGATCTATCATATTTCATCAATTAATTAAAAACATAAACATGCTATTTACATTATTTACAGTTGGTCTAATGACCTTATCATTGTTATTACTATCTCAATATTTTAGCCATTGTTTCCTCTGGATTTCTTCAATGAATTTGGAACGAAACCTTTTATTTAATCTACAATGGTAGATATTTGTCATTTTGCTGGCCATGTCTAGGGATATTTTGTTTTGGTTAACTGACTTTTACTGCTCCTCAGTTATTGTTAATCCTATTTTCACTGAATTTGTGTATATCTCTATGTTTCATCTGGTCCACAGGATACTGTACTTACTTCAATATAACTGGAGAACCTGCAGTTACTCTGTCACCAAATCCACTAACCAATGCTTCACTCCTCGAGGCTATTGTATTGTGAGATAATTTTGAAGCTAGATTTTAGAATCTTAAAAACTAATATTTTTTTTGCCTTGTCTTTTGTAGTTGCAGCCTTGTTATAAAATTGACCCCTTCCATCACCATTTCTCTTCCAATAGTTTTTGCCTTTCTTTGCCACAGCAGTCTTCTTACTCTGCCTAATTGTTATAAGTTGCTGGTATTTCTGGTGCAGAATGTTCTTTCTTTTTTAATTAATGGCTCCAAGATGGTATTCAGATCTATGTATATCTATCAATGAGTCCTTATAACCTAGTATATGTATTGATTCCTTTAATCATCTAATTTTCCAGTGTTGTTCTCAGTTTAATATTTCTACTCCATTCCACATGTGTTGATATGCACCCCCCCCCCAAACATGATCAGCTATGCCTGATTTCATTGTCTCACCACTAATTACAGCTTTTTGATGTACCTCCAGCCTTACTTTTAGGGACTAGCTGGTTTTACCTTTGTATTCTTTGCTACAAATGCCAGGATGGAATATACACAGTTTTTGGTCACATTCTTCTCTCTCTTAGGTTTGACTTAGAAGAGATATCTGTAAAGTTGGGGTGCTTTTAAATATTGTTTTGATGTTCTATGGACTGCAAAATTTCTAAATGACTGTTTAGAATTTGGGCAAAGATTTGGAACTAAAAACAAAATGTTTTAAAGAAACAAATGTTTTCGATATTATTTGTTTACTAATGTGACTACATTTCATCATTGTTGCTTTTTATGATACTAGTTTAATTCAATAAACATTTTGTCTGCTACAGCTTAATCATTGATTCTCCCTTTCATGGATAGTGCCTTAACAGTTTAACTGTTAAGGCACTATCCATGAAATACAAGACACTATTTATATTCAGACTACAGTAGGCATAGCATAGAAATAAATACCATATAGAAGCCATTAATAAAAAAAGAATGGAATGATAGCAGAAAGAGTCAAGTTTCACAGCAAGGCTTCAGCAAGGCTTCAGCAAAAGCACTAAGGAAAGAGAAGCAGAGACAAGGGCGGTCAAGTGTAATAGAAAAAGGTAGATTCAGGATTGTCCCATAGGACAATAGCCTAATGGATTAAAGCATTGGTTCAATAATTTGGTGGCATAATAAGTGTGAGTTCAATTCCTGACCTGAGTAGTGCAGACTCAGTGGAATCAGGACAAGCAATAACCGAGGAGTACTAAAAAGAGGAAAATATTTCCAGACATGAAAAGTAAAATGAGAAAAATCTACACCTGTAATTTAAAGGGTTCAGTTTGAAATTTCTTGAAGTTTACCTGAATTGATATACACCAGAAGAAGGCTGGAGAGTATAACAGTTGAAATGTGATAACAAAAAAAATGTAAATAATGATTATGCCTTATCTCAGAAATTCAGAAAGAAATAATAATGAAAAAATTGTAATAATGAAGAGTTTATGTATCGAGAGTGTTGTGATAAAAAGCAATAATATGGAGGAATGCACAAAATAAAATAATTATAAATAAAATTAACTATGTTCATCTTGAAAGATGTCTTCTTGCAGTTAACACTGAATCTATGAACCATCTCCTGCACTGATATCTTTTATGGCTGTAACAATTGCTTATAAGATTTATGAAAACATGTACTCTCTGAGGCAAAAGAATGTTCTGCTACACACATTTTCTCATTCCTTTATTTTTACAATCACTGCAATGGAATAAGAGTGCTGAACTGTTATGTAATAGCAGTCCTCCCATATGACTGAATCCTAGACGATCTCATTCCAGATGAAAAAGAAACTTGAGGCAACAGAAATGTAATTCTACAGAAGGATGCTAAGAATACCATGGACTGAACATTTGAGTAACAAGGAAGTTTAAAGGAAAATCAAATCAAAAAGTACACTTGTATTTAGAATCAGAAAGTGTTGATATTTCGGTGACACATAATGAGAAAGGAAGGCTTGAAGAATTTGACACTCACAGGACAAATTAAAGGTAAGAGTAGCAGTGGGAAACAGTGAGTGACAGTGACCTACATAATATGAGCTTGTGTAAATGAATAGGAGAACAAGGACTGAATGAGATAGTAAGAAGACAAACACAAAAGGATAAAAAGTCATGCAGAGATATGATCACATATGTCCTGAAGGTACACAACATATAGAAGAAGAAGATATATTTCATATTTGGTTATCATTATAAGTGATAGTGTGTAATCATATCAAGTAGTTTATTGTGTGACAATGATGGTGCATAAATAAGTGAAGACATATTGCCATTGGTCAAAACAAAACATTTTTTATATTGCTTGAAAGAAGACTAACACTGAAATTTGTTGTCATGCCAACTAATAATCAGAAAATGTCATTGTCTTTGAACAGGGTGCTTTGACATTTTGTTTTCAAATACTTCTTTTATAATACTATCAGTAAGATGATCTGATATTGCCTGGGAAAATATCACACTTAAAAAAAAAATTGTTTATACTAAAATTACAGATGGTTGAAATGTTTAAGGTTCCATTTTCAAACTCAAGATGATGTTGCTGCAAAGTCATCATTTCACACCAAGACAAAAGGGAAACTTTTTCGACTAGTGGGCTGCATGAGATATAGTTCATCATAAGGTGGGCTGCATTACTAAAAAGATTAAAAATAATTTTTTCATTGAAGCTACCATTTTCATGATAGAACATATGCATAAGGATCTGCCTTAGAAATGGGGAGAAGTTAATTTTGTTTTGGAGAAAATTTTTTCTATAATTAAAAAACTGAAGTCTTGGTGTAATATTAACACAGATGACAGTGTGATTAGTATATGCTGCTTTGTGTGATTAATGTCTAATTTATCCACTGGAAAATATGAAAAAAAAATTTAAATAAAAAATATATTTCTCCTCCAAAGAAAAAAATATATTATGAATGTTTCCTGTTTCTAAAGCAAAATATATTTACATATCTGATCTTAGTGGAAATTTCCAATGGTTTAAAATGATGAAAACATTACTTTAAAGAAATGTTTAAAAATTCAAGAAACATTGCACTTCATTGTGTATGGATGTGGTTATGTATGAGAGAATATGAGTGAACAAGTGATATTAAAATGAAACAAACCAAATTTTAAGGAATGTTATTTTCCTCATGAAATTCAGAAAGATGGCCCACATATAACCTGCAGTTTGCCCATGAGTGTACTAAATTCTTTTAGTCAGTCTAGGGTTTGATAAATGAATAATATTCATTCAGTACTACTATTTATATAGAAAAAATATGATCTATAAACTTTATATCAGATTAATGGTAGGTAATTGAATGACAAAATGGAACAACTCCGTATAACACATTTTGTCCTTCAAAAGGACTTCATCAGAATAAAATAATGTTCTTATTGATGGAATTATATATATGTAGGGGAGTGGTGGAAATATAAAGAAAAAGCATCAGTTATAATTATATTTCAAGAGGAAACACAGAAGATGAAAGAATACTAAACTTTAAATTTTAATTTCAAAATGGGAAGCTGAATGAAAACAGCTAATCTGTATGTCTAGATGCATTCGATCCCAGAAATTAAAAATTAAAATGTAAATATTAGCATCCCTACATTTCCTGAGAGACACAGAGAAACAGTGAGTAACCTACCTAAAGAGCTTGTATAAATGGATGGCAGAACAGGGAGGAAGAGGAATGTTAAAATACAAACATTACTAAGGGATACAAAGAATAGTTATTTGTGGAGTGTTTTGATTGGCCACGTCCTAAAGGGACATGGCACATAAAAGAATATACCCACACACACACACACATCTATATATATATATATATATATATATATATATATATAGAGAGAGAGAGAGAGAGAGAGAGAGAGAGAGAGAGGAAGAAAGACAGACATGATAATAAAATATAACAAACATTTTGTTTTCGTTTCTCTCTCTCTCTCTCTCTCTCTCTCTATATATATATATATATATATATATATATATATATATATATATATATATCAGGTCATCCCATGAGTTCTGTCCGAATTTTGAATAAAGAAAACAAGTGACCAAATGTTACATTTAATTACAGATTCAATCAACAATGTATTTTCACTGATTATCTATGATTCCTTCCATCTATTAACAAGCTTACTAATTCCATTACTGTAAAATTCTTTTGGCTTTGATTCGAAGAACTCACAAATGTCAGTTTTAACCTCTTCCTGTGTTACAAAAGCTGTTTCTTTCAAATGATTCTGTAAGCGACAAAACAAATGGTAGTCTGAAGGAGCAAGGTCGGGAGAATAAGGTAGATGAGGAATTTTCTCCCAACCAAGTTCTTCGATCTTTTGTGACATGATTCTTGCTGTGTGTGGTCGCGCATTGTCCTGATGAAACAACACCCGTTTTTGATTCACTAGAGCAAGTTTGTTTTTCCTCAAAGCTTGGTTCAAACACTCTAATTGCTGACAGTATATTTGAGCAATAATTGTTGCATTAGGTGGTAAGAATTCAAAGTGGATTATCCCTTGGCAATCCCACCAGATTGAAAGAAGAACCTTTTGCCCATGAAGTTTCCTTCTCGACTGTGGCTGGAGTCCTTCCCCTTTACCAAGCCACTGTCTACGATGCTTAACACTTCAATAAAAGATCCATTTTTCCTCGCCAGTCACAAGTCGATCCAAAAAAAGTGAAACAAGTTGGCGAGAATGGAGAGAAGAGCAGATGTCAACTCGGGATTTGAGGTTGTTATCAGACAATTCATGAGGCACCCATTTTCCAAGTTTAGGAACTTTTCCAAGTTGTTGAAGATGACGATGAACAGTTGTATGGTTTGAACTGAGAACCACTGCCAATTCCTCAACTGATAAAGTAGGATTTTCTTCAAGGATTGCTTCAAGAAGCTTTTCACCAAACTCAACTGGACGTCCAGTTCGATCTTCATCTTCAAGGGTGAAATCTCCACCTCTGAATTTTGCAAACCATCATTTGCAAGTTCTTTCATTCACACATTCCTCTCCATAAACTGAGTGAATGTTTCTAGCCGCTTCGGCTGTTGAGTTTCCTTTCTTGAACTCATAAAGTATTATGCACCTCAAATGATTCTTGGGTACTTACATGTTAGCAGGGTTTTAATCAAACAAAATTTAATTTTATTGTTCTCTGAAATAAAATTTGATCAGTTTAAATGCATCTAAACATAAAAATAATGTTCAGCTCCATTAGACATTATAAAGTACTCTTTAAATTTCATTCATTTTAACAAAAAGTTAAAATTCGGACAGATTTTATGGGATGACCTAATATATATATATATATATATATATATATATATATATATATATATATATATATATATATATAATTTAAATAAAAATAAAAACAGACCACTTTAAGGTTCCATGTAATAAATTATTTCACCACAGCCCTTTTAAAGGACCGTGGATCATCAGACTTCTGGATTTTATCCTCCTTGGGTCTACCCATTTGGATTACCTAGTTTTTCGTAAACTAAATATATATATATATATATATATCACTTAGCATCCTCCATAATTTACCAAATCTTTTCAGTTAGCCTGATGAATATTTATGAGTATATCTTAAATTAAAAAATTAGTTTTGATAAAGTCTATCAGAGAACAAAACACGTTAGCAAAGATAAGTTTTTCTTTTGCCTTTATTCATATATATATATATATATATATATATATATATATATATATATATGTATATATATATATATATATACATACATACATACATATATATATATATATATATATATATATATATATATATATATATATAATTTCACTACAAAGGTTCATCTGGGTTTTATATTTAATTATAAATATTTGTTTTTAGATACATAGGTCACAACAGTCTTGAAAGTTCTTAGGAGTTCAAGCCTTTGATATGACCCTCCATTCTAAATGCAGGATGAGGCCTTTGTCAACTAGATCCCAATAGTGTCTGGATAATGTTGTTTGATTTTTCAGGGATCTATTGTTGAAAGAATGCCTGTGATTGTATAAGTGTTGCTTCCAATATCCTGTGGATATTCCAATGCAGATCTTCTTCAGGTTTACATTTTCTTTGAGGAAGATAGTTGCC
The DNA here is from genome assembly GCA_964036315.1 of Acanthosepion esculentum. Taxonomy (NCBI): domain Eukaryota; kingdom Metazoa; phylum Mollusca; class Cephalopoda; order Sepiida; family Sepiidae; genus Acanthosepion; species Acanthosepion esculentum. The sequence continues at coordinate 93,561,033 of OZ038488.1, read as the reverse complement.
TCATACACTACATTCTCAGACATACATTTTCCCCCAACAGGACATTCAGTTTTTCTTCTACAATTGCAGGTGGAGTTAATAGCTTGTACTTCGCTACTATAAAAATTTCTAAGGAGTTTACTATTGTGGGGAGAGATCATTTTCTCCATATTTTTGATGCAAGTATAACTAATCTTTAGTGTTTTCCTATTGAAGATTTTATTCAATGGATTCTTATTATCAAAATGTTCCTCTATTAATTTTAGGAAGAAACTGCCTATATTAATGTTGGAAAGCCTGCAGAAGGGTGGGTTGAACCATATGACTTTCCTTTTTCTGTTTTGGATATGGATGCTTATATGAGGTTAGATATGTAAATTTATAATTTTAGTAAACATATACTTGATTGTTTCTTTGTGTCTTGTTAACTTTATTTAGATTATATAATTTATTGTTATGACTACTATTATTATTATTTTTAAGAGCATTGTTTATTTTCTCTTTTTTCTTCTTCTTCTTCTTCTTCTTATTTTATTAAGACTATCATCATTAATTATAATTAATATTATGGAAAATCTTATCTTTTATATATATATATATATATATATATATATATATATATATTTTTGTCATCCACAGACAGACTGTTTCTCTGTTTCACAGCTCATCAGTGTGGCTAGATGTCCGGTTGCCTCTAGCTAGGATCGAAACCCGACTGAATTTGCATCAGTTGGAACTTCTACCAGTAAGCCGTCGGCGCACAGCAGGGATGAAGGTGAATTTTAGCGTGTTTATTTTTAGATTTAGATAAGCACACAGTGACTATATATATATATATATATATATATATATATATATATATATATATATATATATATTAACCTAGATTGTATTTTTATGTTAGATTGGAAATTTTTGGGAAAGATTTCTATAATTTTTCAGAAAGTTCTTAACTACACATTATTATTAATATTAAAAGCCCCTTTTTTAAATGAATACATAAGTGTCATAATCATAGCTGAATACTGAGCCAAACAAAATATAATTTTGATTGCACACAAAAATATTGCCAAGTTTCCAACTTTCACTAAATTCCCTTTCCTTTCTTTGTCTTTTTCTTTTTTTATGTATTTTTAACTGTCACCATTTATGTAACTATTTCTTTCCACAATCTGTATCTTAAATTAGGTCACCACATCTAGACTCCAGAAAGTCAGTTTTTATGAAACTAACATCTATTTGTCACACTTTCAAATTTTAAAATATTTTCTCTATTTTATCCTTTCTCTGAATACATACTATCTCTTTCCTCTCCAACTCTTCTACAATCTTAGATATGCATCTTTTTTCCCTCCCCTTCCACAATATTAGATCTGCATATTTAACATAAATTTTGTTTTTTAGGCCTGGAGAATCTTTTCTATTTTTATTTGTATTATGAGGTCTGAAGAGTTGAGGTCAAATTTTCTGACCTTAATGAAATAAATATCACCTCATGGCATTTTCAGTGTTTGTGTTCTTTATAATAAAAATTAAATAAGTGTAAGGTCTCTATTCCTCCCCTCTTCAATCAATATGAGATGTTATTATCCTTTGCTGATATATATATAGGATTAATGTGAGTAAAAGTATGTCACTTAGCTGATTGATGTTACCTTCAGCATCCTGACTACACAATTTTGTATACAGACTTGTCTGTCCATTCTACAGCATGTATCAGTAATTTACTGCTTATATTTTTTTAAATTTTTTCCTTTTATGCATATTTAGCACTGGTGTAAATTTTCTTCTGTATTCTCTATGTTCATGTGTGTGGCTATGCAGCCATCTGTGCGAGTGTGCATTCACTTGTGTGCACTCATCTGTGTGAATGTGTGTACATGTAGGGAGATGTGATCATTTTTCCCTTTCCTTCATTTTTTCTCCACTTTACACTTGCCCATTTAGCCTTCTTTCTTTCCTTTTTTCTTTTTTCCAATTGTAGCTGATTTTGTCTGGGTTTCTTCGGTCTCTGGAGATGCAACCGATTTCTATTTTTATTTATTTTTATTTATAGGCATTCTGTTTTTTGTTTTTTTGCTAGGGAAGTTCTATTTATTTTTTACATTTTTTTCATAAATAATTGATATTAATATTTAAATGATGAATATTTTTTACACACACACACACACACACACACACACACACACACACACACACACATATATATATATATATATATATATATATATTACTAATGGTATTAATGCATAAATGGTAAATACCTGTATATACACATATGCATATATATACACATGCACACACACATCCACACATATGCACATATACACATATATTTATATATCTTCACTGGACTATTATTTCGTTTTTTTTAATTTAGTTTGGTGGTATCATAAGTATTAATTCTAGGAGGTTAGATTTATAATTCAATTTAATAAGTATTGTTAGAATTTAAGTGTATATATCTGTGTTTATATGCACATGTGCACATACATTCATGCATGTATATAGATATGCATACATATGTATGCATAAACAGGTACAACATTGTTAGTGTTTTGGTATTCTAGTGCTTAAAGGTTATTTATTTCTTAAATATTATTTTTTACATACACACACACACACACACACACACACACACACACACACACACATATATATATATATATATATCATGCACATTTCATTGAAAACAACAGACAAGGTGCTTTTATTTAGTTTTTTTATACAATTTCTCACGTGATTTAATAATTCTTTTCTTTTTGGATGATAAATTATATAAAAACTGTCTGAATGTTCTTTTTATCCGAGTGCTTTCGGCTATACATTTAGCCATTTTCAAGGATTATATTTCAACTGTTAAAATTAGAAATAGTTTGTTGTATGTATGTTTTATAACAGTTAAAATATAATCCTTGAAAATGGATTGTGTGAAAGAGCAGTTTTCTTTATTACTAATGTTATTAAACTAATTGATTGTAGCTTTAGTATTTTTCCATTAGTTTATGTTCAGCATGCATTTTAGTTTTGAGCATGTTTTGTTTCTAATATTTGTTTGCTTATTTTCCCAGTATTGCTTTTTGTGAGTTTTAGTCATCTGCATGTTGGTTTGGTCATGAAGTTGTCCTTATCATCTTTTAATTTAATAATGGTTCTACTTTTGTTAATTGTTTTATTCTATTATCTAATTTTAGTTTAGCAGCTATGCTTTTAGCATCTTTGTTTATGTAACTTTCTGTTTTGTTATTAGTGGTTTTGTAAAATTTAGACTTTGTTGACTAGTTTATTGTCATTGTTGATTTCCCTTCTGTAAATTATCCTGGATTTATCTGCTTTTATAATAGTTTTTTTTGAGTTGTTTATCATTTTTTGATCTTTTCCAAGTCTTTTTCGGAAATTATTGGTGAATTTTCTTATTTCCAAATTGTTGATTATGTTTGTTAAGTCATATTCAAAAGCAATGACATCATTTTATTGTAGTGGGAATTTCACTGATGTAAATCCAAATTTGTTGATATTATTGGTAATGGCAGTGTTGTTATGGTTGCCACCATTGTTGTTGTCTTTGTTGAGAAAATAGCATACTTTCTATCTGATGCATTTTATAAAGTGTTCTATTTTTTTATTAGTTTGATTTTGTAGTCATGTAGATTTGATGTCGGTGTATTTCTTAAGGATTATTTGAATTGTGTGGATTCCATGTTGATGTAAGATAAATTGTGTTTTTGAGAAAATATAATAGCAGAATTGAATGCTGTGAAAAAGTGATCAAACAAAAACAAAAATCTGCCAAAGTGCTCAACTGATAATAATTTTTCAGGAGCTAAGTCAATAGTGATATCAAAGTTAGTATGAAGCCAAAAATGCTGACAATCAATGAGGTATTGACAGAAAAGACATTTAAGGGAAGCAGTCTTAGCAATAAAATGCTCAATATCAAAGATAGATCATTAATAGGATTAATGTGAGTAAAAGTATGTCACTTAGCAGATTGATGTTACATTCAGCATCCTGATTCCAGAGTTTTGTTGATGGACCTGTCTGTCCACACTTCAGGGGTATCAGCAATTTACTGCTTATATTTCTTTTAAATTTTTTCCTTTTATGCATATTTAACATTGGTGTAAGTTTTCTTCTGTATTTTCTGTGTTTGTGTGTGCACTCGTGTGCATACGTGGCCATGCGTGCATGTTAATTTATTGCTTAAATGTTATTTTTAATGGATACCTATATTTGAGTAGATGCTCTGTTTATTTATTAAACAGTATATTTATTTATTTCCATCTACCAGACTGAATATCCGAGAAATTTTGGAAAAATAAATATTCTGCAGCAAAACGCGTAATTTTTCTAATAAAATTTCTCGGATATTCAGTCTGGTAGATGGAAATAAATAAATATACTGTTTAATAAATAAACAGAGCATCTACTCAAATATAGGTATCCATTAAAAATAACGCTTAAGCAATAAATTAACATATGTCAAATTAATAAATGAAAACTCCATTCTTATACACATATATACTATATACTATATACATATATATTATATACATATAAACAATACACATATATACTAATAATGAAAATTCATTTGTTTGTCACTGTTTGGTTGAAAAGAGTTGTACCAAATGGTGAAGAACAAATGTATATTTATTATTAGTATAAATTTTAGCTCTGTTATTTTACATCAATCACTGTTTTATTATTACGTAAGCACTCACTGTGGGTTATAACACAAAAATAGAGAATGTCTTATATCGAGAATATTTAACATGGAAAAACATAAAGAAAAAATGAATTATTTTTAATAATATGTAGAATTCTCCACTCTTTACCTGAAGACGATCGCGAGACCAGAAACATGTGTTGTAAAATTATGAAAAATAAAGGATAATATTTTTTTAAATCCACATTACAACCAAAAACGTTTGCAGTACCTCTCCTTCTTTTTAATATACACACTTTTCTCTCATTGGAACCACTATAACCTCTTCCTTTTATATATATATATATATATATATATATATATATATATATATATATATATATATATATATATAATATATTTTGTTATCATCATCTTTCTGTCTCATATTCATATATATATATATATTTTAAGACATTTTTATGTTTAACATTCTTTTTATAGATACAAATATTTAAGTAAATGCTCTGTTTATAATAAACAGTATTAAACAACATTTACCCGCCTGAAAATTTCCCAGATATTCAGGCTGGTAAATGTTGTTAATACTGTTTATTATAAACAGAGCATTTACTTAAATATTTGTATCTATAAAAAGAAGGTTAAACATAAAAATGTCTTAAAATAATTGTCGGACTTTGTCCATTTCATAATATGTGACGTCATATATATATATATATATATATATATATATATATATAGAGAGAGAGAGAGAGAGAACAGAATATAAATGCTTTATACCACTAACAAAGACCTGAAAATATTTGAATATATGAAAAAGAGAAGGAGAGATAGAAAGGGCTTTCTACTAACCTTGACACTAATAATTGGTAATCATTGATATGTCCTTTAACAGAAATGATACATTAAAATAACGGGAGATCTTATCAAATTATTTTGCAATAAGGAATCAACATAGAGAAACTCAAGCTATCTGTACAAGGTCTGAGACTGTCTGTATTCCTCTCAACAATTCTATGATAAAGCTGCGATTTTGCAGTTTCAATATGCTGTCACATTTCATGTCAACGTGTCTTTTTGTGTCAATGTGGTTGCTTCTAAATTATGCTGTTTTAAGTTGTTCTGAAGTGTGAATTCTAGCAGACAATTATTGCCTGCTGTTATTTTGCAGGGAAGTGATTAAACATAAAAGCAAATATGAACTAGGCCCAGAGTAGTTTTGAGAGTAGTTATTAAATCTGACATTTTCAAGAACATTGGACAATGTGGGAACAAAATAAGCCTGTTAATAGCCAAGACTCTCAGAGTAAAAATTCTGAATGCTAAGGAACCAAAATACTCTAGTGACCTGCTATGAAGAGTGATAGAAGCATATTTGCTTTCATTTGTTAATTTATAGGTCACACTGATACTATACTAACTTATGGGTATTAATCATTTAGCAAGACAGAAGACAACTAAGTTCTATCTAATGTAATACATCATATTTGTGATGCAAGTCTTGCAGAGTCCCCTGTGGAACACGGAGCCACATCCTAACAGTATCAGGTGTTGCTGCTGTTATTTCTATAGCAAGTAGGTTTTTATGGGGCAAAGTTGTCAACCCAATACGCAACTAGTTTTGAATTCAGAGTTTTCCTAGACTGGTTGCCAACAAAGACTAGAGAGCCCAGTCTGTCTTGCTATTAGTGCCTAGCTAGAAGGAGACGAGATACATTCATACCTTTCCAAGAGTATTTGTGCAAAAGAGAATGCAACAGCCTTGGCTGGACTTTGAACTCGGCATGCCAGTCTTTCTTTCCATGACAATGAGTACTACACTACATGAACATCAATATAATAATACCTATATTCCACAATATGTTTGTAGCTGACAGTTGTTAGCTGATATCTTCTTTATGGATACATCTGCAGGATGTTACAGAAATATATTTTGACAGTTATTGTCTTGACAAAGAAGGTCAGCTGAGTTGAATGGACATGATGAATTACTTTTTTAGATTAAAGCTGACAGGACAAAGAAGGCTGGTTCTCTATAAGACAGTGTTCCCTATGTTATGTCTTCATTCCATTGAATGAAGATGACACAATCATGAAAGATAATGCCACTTGGAGTCAACATAGTCTTACTGAATTCTGTAGTAAGGATATAAGGCTCACTCCTGACTAGCTCTGCTGACGATTAATCAGCATCAGTATATATGCTATTTCGAAGAGTCCAAGCCATATTCTGGACAGGTGTGTTCATCTCCACAATACCCTAGCAGACTAAAATAGAGGGACATTCACCTGCGACTCAAAAAGGAAAGCACATACCAGTTAGACTGTTCGCCCCCTCACACCGTCTCACTCTAACTCGCTCATCCCTTACGAAAAGTTTGCAACAGAATAAAATTTGCCAAATGCTACAATCTTGTCTCAATGAATTATTTTCCTTGCATTAAGCCACAATCATTCGACTGGAAGAAGCTGCAACCTGAGAATGTATGTGGTATTTGGTACAGTAGCCTAATAATAAAATCAACATTTATTTTACACAATATTTAATTTTAAACATAATATCCTTCTCTGTCAATGCATTTATCTTATTATTTCTCCATTATTTATACAAACTGAACATTATGCTATGAGAATTTTAACTCAAAATATAGCTAATAACATTATCAACCAACAGACTTATTGATCTAACCATATTGGTTTAACCATATATATTAGGTCTTTCAGACATATTTTATTGTCTTTGTATTCTTTTCCATAATATTTTAGCCATCATATTTTCTAGCTCTCTGCAGATGCAATTTGAGAATATCCAAAAAGAAATCTTCATTTGATGTGTGGGAATTATCTCCACCTTTCCTGACAAGGCATCCATTAGGTGGTGCTATTTCAGAACTAAAAAAGAATGGAACAATAAACCTTCATTTTTTATCTGCAATGTATCAACAATATGACACTACTCTTCTCCTTGAAGGATACTTGTTAACCTTCAGCAAGCTGAATACTTAATTTCAACAAAACAACATGGACATCATGCACACTACAGCTAAGTATATAAATATTTACTTTTCTTTTTTTAAGTATCTGTGGCTTACAGCCACATCATGAAACACCAGTTCCTGTACAATCACTGAAGTTAATCAACATAGAACCTGGTCAGTACCTAGATGGGTGACTGCTTGGCAATACCAAAAAATCCAAAGAAGAATCAGCAATATTATTAGTCCTGAGCTTGTGTTGTGGCTTCAATTACTTTCCCATTGCCATAAAGTTGCTTCCCTGTGTCTTTTCTGTAAATACTTTCATGATAATTGTTCAGATGAGCTCTTCATTATGGTACCTAGACTGAATTTAAGCACAGTACTAGATTGGCAACAAAGTTTCATCAATTTACAATTGAATTGGCTATATGTGGCCATAAGTTCTATGCTAACAGTTTCTTTACTTACACTTCTTGCTTGTGGAACTCTCTTCTGGCTCCATGCTTTCTGGCTAACTTTGATCTTCAATAATTTAAATGCAATGTCAACCGTTATCCACTGCCTTCCTGATTACTTTTCTATTGTTCTCGCTCCTTCATAATGTTTTCTGTTTTTAAATTCTTTCACACCCTTCTTGTGTCTTAGTGGCTTTACTACCTTGCTAGGGGTAAATTCAATTAAAAAAGAAAAGTTTGCACAAAACAGAAATTATTGTACAAGTCCATCTTGGAAAATATTATGTTTGTATTATTGTTTTAATATATTATATAATAAATGTTTGTTTTAAAATTTACATAGTACTTGATAATCTTGTTTGTTTGCACCCTTTTTAACATTTGGGAAAAGAAAGTGGATATTCACTCTTCTTCCATTTCCTTACAGGAAAAATAATTTTTTAAAGTTTTATGTTGGAGATTTCTTTCTGAACAATGCTCTACACTCAAGTAGACCAGCTGAAGTTCATTACAATGAAATAAAGACATTACTTTAGAATAATCATTCATCACAATGAAATAAAGAGATTACTTTAGAATAATCAATACAGGAGATGGGTAACAGACAAAATATTCAAATTATTTACACTATTTTGCTGTTAGACTTTTAAAAATAACAACTTTATGGCTAAACAAAACACCATCAGGAGCAGAACTCATGAAGACAATAGTACAGCAAAATAGGCCTAGTGGTAAGGGATTTAGTATGTTTTGTAATATATATATATATATATATATATATATATATATATATATATATATTGGGGGTAAAAATAAATTCAGAAATAAATAAAAATATATCTGTAAAAAGACAATATGATTAAAGACAAGGAATTTATCAAGGCAAAATAAAATGCTTACATTTACCTTGATAAATGCATTGGTAAAGAATAGTTTCCCTTTGTCTTTATATATGTATGTATGTATGTATGTATATGTTATGTTGTAAATAGGAAAGGTTGACACACATATAGAAAATAAGAAGTAGTTTATTCTGGAGAATAATATAGTACACGGTTGAGAACACAGATTAATATAATAAACAGTTATTCATTATCTCCTCTTGCTCAGTAAGAGAGAGTGCTGTTTAAATAGTCTTAGACTAATCCATCTTGTGGCGGTGTTCAGCTACTCCACAACAGTATATATATATATATATATATATATATATATATATATGTTCAGGTAAAATGAGAACAAATGGAGTAACATTTAATTTAAAAATGGGCTCAATACAGAGTAGAGCTAAATATTAGTTATTTTAGGATATTAAAACAAAAACATGTTCAAAATCGCTACACAATTACAATCATGTGTCTCCTCAGGAGATGTCAATCCACTGGTGAGTGAAAGATTAATTTCATTTCAAAAGCAAAATACTTTAAAAAATAGGCTTGTGGGCTTTGCTGTGATTAACCAATCGAATGTGACCTATGCTAAATTCAAACACACCAGAAAAACATTTAATATAGCTTATGACATGAAGTTGTCTGCATATAAATCCTAGACGATTTCTTTATGGACAGATACAAGTTGTTTCATTATATAACAACTTGTATCTGTCCATAAAGAAATTGTTGCATTATACCATCCTTCTTCACTACAGAATCACAAAGAACTGTACCAGATAACAAAAACCACATCACTTGAAGACTTTTAACAGCAGCAACAACTAAAATGGATATCACATGCAATGCAAAAAAAAATAACATAATCAAGACTTTAGGAAGGAAGCATCCAATGGATTTAAGAAACCTCTTTTTCTGAAAGATTGTTTTAAGTGAAGGATTTAATAAATTTCAACCAAAGGTAGCACTGGCTACTTGGTCAATGAATGCAGAATGTTTCCTTATAAGGAAACGGCTAATATTATCATTACCATTGCTATACTATCTATAAAATGTTTTCAGCAAAACAAGATAGAACGAGACCAAAATAAGCATTTTATTAAATATTCCATAAAATAAAGATAAGAAATAAAAGCCTTTTACACTTTTTATTAACAACAGAGACTGAGTCCAAATGTCTATGTTTTTAGAACAAAAATAAGTTCTACTTTCTGACTGACTAGAGAAGAGTGCTTGTCTGTTAGGGTTTGTGACTCTATATAAATGTGATGGAAAAGAGAAATTTATTTAAAAAAACATAGATTTTTAAAGGTGATAGCTGCTGCTGTATATATTCACTACAGCCAACCATCAGTTGTGGCATAAATTTACTTCAATACACATGTCATAACTAGCATCTCTTCAGATGTATCCTATCTTCAACTCTATATAAATGTAATGGAAAAAAAAAATTTATTTAAAAAAACGTAGATTTTTAAAGGTGATAGCTGCTGCTGTATATATTCACTACAGCCAACCATCAGTTGTGGCATAAATTTACTTCAATACGCATGTCATAACTAGCATCTCTTCAGATGTATCCTATCTTCAATAGGCAGTAGTGATTTAGATTGGCACAAAGTATGCACATGCTCTAAACCTCTTCAACCACAATGAAATTGTGATGGCAACCTTACTGTTAATAAAAAAGTATCAGTGACAAAACAACAAATGGAGATAAAATATGGTTGAGATAAGTAAAAGAGATTTTATTTCCTTTACAAGGTTAGATTGTTTGTTCACTATGGGATATCATATATAAGTTGTGGGAGACTAAGAGTTTGTTCAGAGTATAACACAAGATAGTAGTCAAAATAGACATGTGAAAGAAAATCAACATGTATATGTAGTTGAGTGAGTGACTCATAGGAGAAATATTCTATTAGAGTGTAGGGATACAGAAAACAATTATCTCCTTTTGGTCGAGATAAGTCACATGGGTCAGGTGGCAGCTACTTAATGACGTCACTTCAAACAGTGACAAAAATGGCCAGTCAGTGTCTTTGTTTACAGCAGCCAAACCAAGCAGTTACTTTTTTTTAGCTTAGGCCAGAGGGCTAAGACTGAAGCTAAATCTGCCTCCTTCAGCAAATGCTACAGCTTACAAGTCTATGGTGCTGTCTCCTTTTGGGAATATATCTTCCTCAGGTATAGAAAGAAACTCCAGCTTACAGTACTCAATTTGGGAAAACCCAAGTCTCACTGTTTCCCTTTCATAGAATATGTTCTCACCTGGGGACATAGTAGATGAATCTGGCCCATTTGAATCTGGAGCCCTAAACATGGCTTCTCAAGAAATAGAATTTCCATATTATATATTTCTCCCTGTGGGATACATGTATATATGTATATATAGATTTTTGTATATTTTAGTGGTATAAAAATCTTTCTGAGAACAAAGCATATTTGTCATTTTTTTCTTTACAGCTGTTCCATTCTGTCTGGTGAATGCAGTGTTATTATATAATGGATATAATAATGCCCATAATGGGGGAAATTCAAATGGGAGAATGAACCTTTCTTCCATAGCTTTCTCCCATTACAAGAGTTAGTCTCTGCTATTGCTGGTTTTGTCATTGGTCAAAAGCATTGCTGTTGATAGAAGCACCTTGGTGTCATTGCTGATGGCCTGAGCAGTCATGTAGCCCACTGTGTTCAATTAAATTTGCCTGCTGTGGTGTCCATCACTAATACCAGACAAGTCAGATCTGCCTTTGTGGGTGAAATCAACTTTAGCTTTAATAGTGACTCAAAGATTGCTGGTGTAAAAACCACATAGATTTTTTTCTGACTGGTCAGAAAAGAAGTTTTATGACCCTGGTATTTTTGGCCAGTATTCTAGAAATTTCTCCTTCAGGTTAAGGTGGTTTAAGAGTCTCTTGTATTGCAATTTAGGTGCTGCATTAGGCTTCTTCAATTTTCCATAGTTTCATCCTTAGTTTATATATAACTGGGAGGTGATCACTTCTGCAGTCAGCACTGGAATAGGTTTTGCAGTATACAACTACATTCCTGAAATTCTTGTTGATAGTCATGTAGTTGATTTGGTTTTTCATTTCTCCCCTTGGGCTTCTCTATGTCCATATTTGTCTTGGATGTTCTTGGAACAAGGTGTTGGCTTCTACCTTGAACGAACCAAACATTAAGAAGAGATATATAGACAGTGTGAATAGAAGAAACAAGGGACAAAATGTAATTGGAAACTCAAAGTGGAACACACTAAGAGAAGCTTTAGTGACATCAGCAAATGGGATCAACCCAAGAGATGAAGAAGAAAAAATGAATGGATGACAGATGAGATTCTCAACATGATGAAAGGAGACAGAAAATAATGCCAAGACATGGAACAGAATATAGAACACTACACAAAGAAATAAGGAACAAGAAATGCAGGCAGGCTAAAAGAGAATGGCTCAACGAAAAATGTGCAGAAATAGAAAGAATGCATATCACAGATAAAGCAGATATACATAAAACATAAGAGAATTAACAGGGCAAAAAACTTGCTCATCAACAGGATGCATAAAATTCACGAGCTGAACAATGATATTAGAAAAGAAAAAATTACTTTAGAGATGGAACAAATATAATGGAGAACTCTTCCATAAAGAGAGAACAACTGGCAATACACAGAAATACTGACAAAATATTAAAAACCAAAGTGGAAGATGCACTGGCCAAATTGAACAGAAACAAAGTGGCAGGGCCAGATGGAATTGTAATAGAGATGCTGGTTGCTTTAGATGATTTTGTTATAGACAAGATCACAGAAATAATAAATGGAATCTACAACAGTGGTGATATATTTCCATAGCACTGCCTAAGAAGCCAGGTACAAATGAATGTGAACTTCATCGGACAATAAGCCTATTGAGCGATATAACAAAACTCATCATCTGAATTCTGATGAATAGAGCATATAGCAGAATCAGAGTGGAGATAGGACAAGAACAGAGCAGGTTCATCAAAGACACCAGAACAAGAAATGTGATATTTATACTCAGAATATTATCAGAAAGAGCAAAACAAATGCAAAAGGATGTGTTCCTTTGCTTTATAGATTATGCAAAGGTGTTCAATAAAGTATGCCAAAATAATCTGTTAGAAGTGTTCAGCAACCTTGACATATTTGAGAAGGATATTAGAATAATCAAGAACCCATACTGGCAGTAAACCACCTGATTTGATTGATAGAAAATGGATTCAGCAGATATACAAAAATAAAAAGAGGTGTAAGACAAGGATGTGTCTTCTCGTTGGATTTGTTCAACCTAAACAGCAAGGCAATTATGAGAGAATTAGATGTTCTGCCAGGATATGTTGGCAGCTACAATCTTAACAATATAAGATATGCAAATGGCACTGTGTTGATAGCAGTTGTGGAAAGGAAACTACGAAGCTCTTAAAGAAGTTAGTGAAGGGAAGCGAGAAGAAAGGACGAAATATAAACTACAAGAAGACAGAATATATGGTTGTCAGCAAAAGGATGAACCCAAAATGCAAATTACAAATCAGGGATACTAAAATCAAGCAAGTACAAAAATTTAAATATCTGGGAAGTGTTCTAACAGAGAACAGAAAGTGCGACACTGAGATCCAAAGATGCATGGGGATGGCCAAAGATGCTTTTCAAAAGCTAAAAAAGTATTAAGAGACAGAAAAACTTTGTTAGAAATAAAGAAAAGAGTATTGAACTCTTACGTGATATCTATACTCCTATATGGCAGTGAATGCTGAACAATCTCCACAAACATGAAGAAGAGACTTGAAGCAATAGAAATGTGGTTCTACACGAAGATACTGAGGATATCATGGACTGAACATGTGAGTAACAACAAGGTTTTAGAGAAAATGGAAACAAAAAAACTTATACTTAAAATCAGGAAGAGGCAGTTGAAATTTCTGGGGCACATAATAAGGAAGGAAGGCTTGGAAAATCTGATACTCACAGGACAGATTGAGGGACAGAGGAAAACAACACATAACATACTTGATGGGCTTGAGTAAATGGATGGTAGAACAGAGTTTGGTAGAAATAGCAAAAAGGCAATATTTATTAAGATCTACAAGGGACAGGAAGATATGGAGGGCTATGATCGCCTATGACCTAAAGAAACACAGCACATAAAGAAGAAGAGTCTAGAAATGGGTGTGTAGACATGGATTAAATTAATTTTTTTGTGTGCTATATGAGCTGTGGATGTCAAAGAGAGCACTTTTGCTTGAGTTAAAGAATTTGACTTCCGACAGGATACGACAATATAAACCAAATGAGCTCAACTTAAGCAATGAGTCACAAAGGCAGACTGTAAAAAACAGATTAATGTACTGATCATGCCATCATAATGATGACAATGACAGACAGCAGCAAGAAGGTGGAGATTAAATCCTTGATCAATTATGAGTTCAGCAAACTCAGTTGGTACCATTTTTAATTCAACTTAATCCTGAAGTACATTTTTCCTTCCTTATCTGTGTTGCTGACAACAGTTTTGCTTTGAAAAATATATCAAATAAAAAGTGACTGCAGACAGGTTTAAAAGGCTTTTTTCATTTCTACCATTAAGATACACATGATTCCTTTATAAAATAAATCTGTTTTCACATAACCATTCAAATTTTGGGACCATATCAATGACGAAAGTATAAAATTGATTCTGCCTTGTAAATATGAGGCATTTTTCCCCACGGAGTCATACAATCAAATCTGGCAAAAATTTATACAATATACACCATTAACATTTTGATATAAATCTTTCAATGTTCTTAATTTGTCATTTAGAAAAACTATAGTAACAAAGAGCCACCTTAAGTGTTCTGCTTTGTTGGAGGCTATGATAATATTAACTGTTTCCTTATCAGGAAACATTTGGCATTCATTAACAGAGCTACATGATTGTTCTTTGCTTCTTGGGTGAGATCAATTTGTAGTACCTGTTCTTTTCATCTCTAATGGTAATGGTAATATTATCTGTTTCCTTATAATTTGGCATTCATTGACTTCTATTTTTGCTTGGAATTTATAAAATCTTTCTCTTAAAACAATTTTTCAGGAAAATAGGTTTCTCAAGTCCAGTAGCTGTTATTGCTTTTTCCAGTATTGATAGGCTTCCAGTAGTGTGGAACATCAATCTCTTGATTATATCATTGTTTTACTAAAACCACACTATCTTATTTCTTGCAAATTTTTTGTGACATGTTTGAAGATAATTGGATAAAAAATGAGGAAGTTATTCAAGTTTTTATTTTAAGTAGTTCAAAAAACCCGATTTTTCACAGTTGTTTTGCAATTTTTTGTGTGAAGCCAATGTTACAGGAAAACTATCAAGCACCTTGTAACATGAGCTATGTTTTGTATTAAGTGCAAAGAACATCAGCTCATCCAGTAAAAATTTTGTTTGTGTGTAACTTTGCCTTGGTTTTTGCAAACAGTCGTACCCACTTTCAGTTTTGATTTTTCTGCCAAAACCGAAGGGCCTGGAGATTGAAAAGTTGGTCTTGACCTCATCTTGGTAAATTTGCAATATTTGTGTACAATTTCATCAAAATCAGCCAAGAAATGTGCATAAATAGCATACACACACAGACAGACACACAGACAGACATCTTCTGTTTTTAGATATAGATATTTACAGTGAATTAAACTGTGTATCAGATCCCGCAATAATATTTATCTATAATAATCACAACTATTTACATTAATGCCATGTACAATCAAGAGTTTAACTACTTGCAATCAGACATGTTTGCAGGCATAATAAATGTTTGTTAGTTCAGCAGAAAAACAAAAAAGTGGAATAAATGACAAATAATTTCTGTGGTGAGAATAATAAACTTTGATGAAAGATGGCAGAAATACGGGCAATAAAATGACAAAGTAAAAATTTCTGAGAGGCGAGAATAAAAAAATTGTTTGTGGTATAAACTCACTTCAATACATATATATTTAAATTTAAAACATACCATTCCAAAAAATACCAGCATTTAGTGAATAAAACTTGTAGCAGTGACTTACCTTGGCAACCCAAAGGGCCAGAGTCGTGTGTATATTTTGCAAGGGAGTGTGGAGATGGTGAATCAGCAAGCTTTGGACAGACGGGGAATCGGACAGCACTTTGTGCTGATGGAAGTGGTGGTGTTGCTTGTAGCCATTTTTATTGGCTGGTTCTGGGTGCTCATTGGTTGAGCACTGGCTTGGTCAGGTATATAAAAGCATGGTGCGCTCATTCAACGGGAGTTCACTTCCAACCAATTTTTGTGCTCATTGGTTGAGCACTGGCTCGGTCAGGTATATTGTAGCATGGTGCGCTCATTCAACGGGAGTTCACTTCCAACCAATTTTTGTGCTCATTGGTTGAGCACTGGCTCGGTCAGGTATATAAAAGCATGGTGCGCTCATTCAACGGGAGTTCACTTCCAACCAATTTTTGCACAAAACTCTTGTCTACGATACTGACCAAGTCAGTTGAAAACACTCAAACAAAAAGTTTGGACCGTTTTTCGACAATTTTGATTGAGATGTGAAAGATCTTATTTGAAATTTTGAAAAATACAATAAAAAATTAAACAAACTAACCTATTTTGTTGAAGTTAATAAAACTTGTTTATATATATATATATATATATATATATATATATATATATATATAATAAAATATAGTTTTAAGGTATGCTATATTTATGGGTTAAAGTACGCAATGTCAGGGACAGATCTTATGTAAATATAAAAGTGGAAATTGAGTCAACACTCAGAGGCAACAGTCTGTTTCATGCTAAACACAATTTTCAGGCCATGTGTGTTGTGTTTTTGCTCGACTTTTTATATATACAGGTCAGTGATGCATTGTGGGTAGTCTATTGTATTATTCTAACAGTTATTTTAGTGGGCGTGATTTGTTAATTTGTGTATTAATGACTTAGTTTATTTATTTATTTGGATGAATTTATTTTACTTGTTTTTGTTTATTTTCATTTTTTCATTTATTCTTGTTTGTTTACAGTTTTTAAATTTTAGTAACATAGTAAGAATTTGTTTTTGTGTCACAGAGTAACAAATGGTGTTTGCAAGCTTCCAAAAAATTATCAGCAGAGTTATTAGCAATGAAAAGCTGGAAGGCATTTTTACCTACATCAACAGTGTGTAGGAACAACCACTCCAACCACAATCACAAGCTTAAAAATTTTATGACAGCAGTAAACAAATATGACCTCACACTACATAATGATAAATCTTCCTTTTATGTGGACAGTATTAACTTACTGGGATACACTGTGAGCAAGGTCTCTATAAACTATGAATGATTAACCCCACTTGAAGTTGACAATTCCAGTAAATATATGTGCCCTTGGAGAAGATTTGGGCATGTTTACCCATTACTCTCAGTGGATCATGTTCTTCTCAGAGAAGATATGCCCATTGGTATAAACAAATAGTTTTCACCTGTTATCTGCAGCAATTGAGGCCTTCAAAAATCTCAAAAAGGATATTGCCAATTTTGAGATTGTTGCCATAGACCCTGCTGTCCTCTTGGTGATGGAGACAGATGCATCTGATTGTGCCATTGCTGCCTCATTAAAGAAATCTGGCTGTTCTGTTGCTTTTCTTTCAAGGACCTTGTGTTGATCTGAACAACAACATTCAGCAGTTGAGAAGGAAGCATATGCCATAGTAGAGGCAATGAGAAAATGAAAGCACTGCCTAATTGGATGCCATTTCAGACACATTACTGACCAAAAGTCTGTTGCATTCATGTTTAACACTAGAACAGCAAATAAAATAAAAAATGAAAAAATAGCAAGATGGAAAATTGAACTCTTCTGTTTTTCTTGTGACATAAGAAGTGTCCTGGTTAAGAGAATGCTGCAGTAGATGCGCTATCAAGGGTGTGTGGCTTGATGACCAGTGCAGATGATTTTTGGCCCCTACACAATGAACCATGCCATCCAGGCATAACGAAGATGACTCATGTCGTATGGACCAGAAACTTACCATATTTCAGTGATGAAGTAAAAAAAAAAATAAAAAAGCCTGTTGAATCTGTGCTAAACACAAACTGCAGTTCTTCAAAGCTAGATCACGTATGCTCATAAAAGCTACTCAACCATTTGAGAGACTGAACATAGACTTTAAAAGCCCCCTACCATCCAAAGCAAGGAATATATATATATATATATATATATATATATATATATATATATATATGCTGACGGTGATTGACGAATATATTCAATTTCCATTTGCCTTTCCTTCCCTGGATATAACACCCAACTCAGTTATACAGTGCTTATGCTCCCTATTTGCCATTTTTGGGGTTCCAGCATATAACCACTCAGACTGTGGAGTGTCTGAGTAGTTGCTGAGACAATTCCTACCTGAATAAGGGGTGGCCGCAAGCAGAATGACTCTTTATCATCCCCAGGGTAATGAGCAATGTGAACACTATAATGGCATAATTTGAAGAAGGGTACAGTTGGCTGCTGCAAACCAAAAATGCACAATCATTGAATGGGAGAATCTCCTCCCTGAGTCACTGTATGCTATCCAAACGCTTCTATGCACAGTGACAAAAGCTACACCACATCAAAGGTTTCTTCCTTTTCAAACAAAGAAGTTTGACTGGAACCTTACTCCCCTCATAGCTCTTGAAACCTGGAAGAGACCTCCTGAGGTGCTATGGTCAGCACAATAAATATAATCCACTAACAAATGAGGTGGAGCTAATTGAAGTGAATTCCCATTATGCACTAGTCTGATACTCAGATAGAAAGGAGTCCACTGTCTCTCTTAGAGACTTGGCATCTGCTGGAGATGTACCAGCACCCAGTATAGCTCCTGAAGAGGGGCCCTCATCCCAGGCCCTTACTGCACTACTTGAGGTCTAAGATGTTGGCATTGATCCCTGTGATTCCAATTCAGACTCATTGTCTTTAGAGTCAGAGAAACCAGCATTCAAAAGAATATGGCTGTATATCAACTCTGGACGAAGTAGAAAAAAACATCATGATACGTCTCTAGACTCAGAAGACCCTCAGGCCAAGACTACCCAAAACAATTTGTTGCCCAAATGCTCCAACTGAACCTGCAGAAAGCCTGCTTGGTGGAGCAAATTCATCCAGTATGATTAGAAATAAAGCAGGGGAGAATGTGGTGCAGACCAATACGAGTTACCTCTCTTGATGACAATTGTCTCCCTTGAAAGAAGACCTCTCCCTCACTTAGATACTATAAATAAGTGGTTGAGCTGTGCCTCTCCATTCATGATCAATAAATGCTCACCAGTTCCAGATGTTTGATAAATCAATTGAACTTATCAAATCCCACAATTGAACTTATTATCAGATCCCACATTTATACATTATACACATTTTCTGAGCGAACAGACACTAATTTTTATTATTTCATATATATATATATATATATATATATATATATATATATATATATATATTAATAGACTTTTATCTGATATTATTTCTTCTTATCATTATTAAAGTCCAAATGAGAAATGTGCATTCCTTAAATAGGTAAATCCAACCTTGCTCTATCAATTTGGTGGATATAGAAAAAGTTTCCCTGACGGAAAAGGAGATACAGGTTTAATTTCTGTCACAGACAGAATCTTTCTTAATAGGATTTCTCAATTTAGGTTGGTTGTTATTAGTTTCAGTCTCAAAGAAAATGAAAAATAGGAATAGCAACTGAAATACTTGTACCCACTAAAAGAAAATAATGTTTATAATAATAATATATATATATGTATTTATTTTATTATTACAATAAACATACTTTTTTGTTTCAAGTTTGAAAATAAGAATTAGTGTTTGTTCACACAGAAAGAGTATAAATATGGGTTGTTTGACTAATTAATTTTTTTTATGGCTTATCAACCTTTTGCAGGTTATTTAAAGCCATAAAATATTTTTTAGATCATAAGAATTTGTATGGAGTAATAATGATTTAATGATACACACCCTACTAATTAACCCATAGCTAGGGGGAGAAAAGAACAAGTGGATTCATATCTTTCCTGAAGGAATTTGCCCATAAGTGAATATAACAAACACAACTGGAACTTGGATCCCCATCTCCAATTCTGAGGTGTTATACATTACTCTAATCACACACCCAAGCTTACAGCACTTGGTATTCCCAAGTGGTCAATCATCTAGGTACTGATCAGGCTTGACATTGCTTAACTTTAGTGATCATATGAGACCTGGTGTTTCAACATGATATGACTGTAAGGCTATAAATATGAGATCTGATAATAGGTTCAATAGATTTATCAAACATTTTGCCCTGATGAGCATTTTGATGTGAAACTTCTCAGTCTGTTAATCATATAAGTCACTTTTCACTCACTTTTCTTAATTTATTGAGGTTTCTTCTAAAAACTCGATGAATTGCTTAATTATGATTATCTCAAATCCTCCTAACAATTTCTTGTATATCCTTGCTTGAACCGGCTTCTAATGCTCTGGATGGAGTGGCTTGGTGATAGTAGTCGTGGCTCTCGAGGGCACAATCCTTGGTTGAAGGAACTTGGATGAATTCCACCATGGAATATGTGAATGAGTGGCGCTATGTTGAGTTTAATTTGTTACATCTTTGTCACCGGGACCCGTGGTACAGTTGGTATGAGGTTTGCTTAATAACGTAACTGTCCGGGTTTCAATTCCTGGTAGTGGATGCGCACTGCTGATGAGTCCCAAATATAGGACGAAACGGCCATCCAGTGCTTTCTGCATTCTGTTGAGGTTTCTTCTAAAAACTCGATGAATTACTTAATTATGATATATATATATATATATATATATATATATATATATATATATATATATATATAATATGTATTTAAAAATTATAACATAAGCATGTTATAGCATAACTACAAAAATAGCCATTTTGTTTCAACAATTCTGGTGTCATGTCAAGTGATGATGTTGACTATTCACTCTACTTTACTTTGTATTGAGCACTTTTTAAAAATAGAGGTTTTGGTTATGAGAATGTTATTCCAGCTATACCATTACCATTTTACAATTTTATTCCATCTATACCAACCCTGTATTTGGTTATATATATATATATATATATATATATATATATATGTATGTATGTATGTATGTATGTAAGTATGTATATATATATATATATATGTATATATATATATATATATATATATATATTATAATATTTTTTAAAAATATGATTCCTTTGCTACATAAGAGTTCTCATGTTTCAAAAACGAGAGCTGAAACCCTCAATATAGTTATTGAAATTAAGGTGTTGAATCCCGTTTCATCCTCAAGAGAAAATTTCAGAATAAGCTATCTTGTGGTTTGCTCATGTTTATAAGTATGGTCTCTTGCAACATTAATTATTATGGAAACAGCTTGGGGTGGCCATATTGGTTAGGTTGTCGAAGAGTAAGTTGTTATCTACAGATAAGGACATTTGGCTATACAGAGATGACAGGCTCATAGTAGTGAGGAGCTCCACAAATTTTAAAACAGATAAAATTAGAAAGATAATTTATAGTGAAATCGGAATACTAAATCTAAAAACTATAGTCAACACTAAATTAAAAAGGGTAAACTTCCTCGACGTAACTCTAGACTTAATAAACAACATTTACACACCCTACAGAAAACCTAACACTAATCCCTTGTATGTACATCCTAAGTCAAACCAACCCCCATCTATAATTAGGCATAAACCCACATCGATAGAGAAAAGAATAAGCATGAACTCCGCAAATAATGAAATATTCCGACAACACAGTAATTTTTATAACACAGCCCTGAAAAACAGCGGATGCAAAAGCGCTGACATAAGCTATAGAAACAATAGTACCAATAGTAAGAAAAACAGGAAAAGCAAGATCATATGGTATACCCCTCCGTTCAACCAAATGGTCAGCACTAAATTAGGGCATAAGTTCCTAGCTTTAATTGAAAAACACTTTCCCACTAATAGCAAACTTAGCGAGATCTTTAATAAAAACACCTTAAAATTAAGTTACAGCTGCACTGAAAATCTAGAAAGAATCATAAAAAAACATAATAATAAAATCCTGGAAAAACACGCATGCCAAAACAGTATCAATAAAACTCCTAAACTGCAATTAGACAAAAATAATGAAAAATTATGTGATTGTAGAAACCCTAAAGACTGCCCGTTAGAAAATAAATGCCTCACAAAATCCGTGGTATACCAATGCACTATCTCATCCATTGAGAGTCCTAACACTGATAGGATATACATTGGGTCAATGAAGAATAAATTTAAAATTAGATGGAGACAACACAAGAGCTCCTTCAACAATATTCAAAATAGAAATCAGACATCTCTATCCCAATATTTTTGGCATTTAAAAGAAATGAATAAAACACCAAAAGTAAAATGGAAAATAATAAATAGAACAAGAACTTGTAAAACCTGGGATGACCCATGCCCTTTATGCCTACATGAAAAACTACACATCATTAAGTTTCTAAATAATGAAAAGTTATTAAACCATAGGCAGGAGTTAACGGTTTTTTGGCGACATCAACAAATTTTTGCATTAAATAATTAACATAAAAAAATAGATAAACAATTAAATTCCATAGTTTAATAAAAGTCTTAAAAGCTTAGCCCAATCATTAAATAGAAAAACCCTTTGTGAAGTCGTCAAAAAAACAAATTGT
Source organism: Acanthosepion esculentum (assembly GCA_964036315.1). Classification (NCBI taxonomy): domain Eukaryota; kingdom Metazoa; phylum Mollusca; class Cephalopoda; order Sepiida; family Sepiidae; genus Acanthosepion; species Acanthosepion esculentum. The sequence continues at coordinate 93,538,334 of OZ038488.1, read as the reverse complement.
AGTCCAGTCCAACATGTTTGTATAAGAAATAGCCATTTGAATAAACAAATAAATAAAGAGATTAATAGATAGATAATAATAAAACAGACACTTAATGACCTGCCGTAACGGCATAAAATATCTTCTGCTTTAAACTAACTAGATGGTGACTTCCAACACCAAATTTGAAATAGAGAGCCCACCATAACCTGAGATAAACTTTCCGAAGGTGGCAGGTCTGTAGATAAGAACTTACTCTTCGACAACCTAACCAATATGGCTGCCCCAAGTCGTTTCCATAGTAATTAATGTTGCAAGAGACCATACTTATAAACACGCGCAACCCATAAGATAGCTTATTCCTAAATTTTCGCTTGAGGATGAAATGGGATTCGACACCTTAATTCAACTTAATTTCAATATTTATATTGAGGGTTTTGGCTCTCATTTTTGAAACATGAGAACTCTTATGTAGCGAAGGAATCATATTTAAAAAAAAATATTATAATATAAGCTCTACTTCTGTATGGAGCACTGTCTTTTTAAAAATAAAAACAAAAATAGTAAAGAACTCTGGATTATTTACATAACATGTTCTTTCCTATTTTTCTGCATACCTGCATATATATATATATATATATATATATATATATATAGGGTGTATAAAAAATCCTTTTACAAGCTTTGGGGGTGGGTTCCTCACACCAAAACAAGAGTCCATATAAACATATGTCTTCAAATTCTTCATTTCTGAGTTATTAAGTTTAAAGAAAGTTTTCGGTAGATGGTGTTGTGCTGAGATGTAGACTAGGTTACATTTGCCATTCGTGTACATCTGCAGCTAGTCTGTCTTCAACATTTAACACTTGTGGTAGTGAGTTAACTGAGAAGTGTTCTGTTTAACAATGGCAGGATATTCATATCTTGATCAGGCAGCTATGATTTTTACATACAGCTGTACAAATGGTAATGGATGCAAGGCTGCATGGCTGTGTCAAATTGTGTTTCCAGACCAAAGGCAACTGAGTCATCTAATCTTTGCTGCTGTTTATCATTACGTTGCTGAGACAGGATCCATGGCAAACTATGGATTAAGGAAGACTGAAATCTGTTTGTAAACCTGACCATGAAGAACAAATATGCATATGTACAGGTGTACATACACATGCATGGGTTCATGCACACACACACACACACACACACACACACACACACACACACACACACACACACACACACACACACACACAAGAAGAAAAATCAACCTAACTCCAATCAAAAGCACATGAATTATTTTTTAACTTAATATAAAAATAACAAAAATGAGAAAATTGACAAACATTTGCTGATATCTCCTGACAAGTGGACCAAACAATGTAGTTACAAAAGAATGCAGGTGTAGGCTTTAAGAAAGCTTTATTCAACTGAGAATACAAGGTTTGCCTATAGTGTCCTTTTGTAGTCCCAGTAAACAGAAATAGCTCTCTTAAAGAGGAGAGTAAAAAAACATGGGGAAACCACTCTTGATTATTCATAGCAGGTTCATCTATGAAACTTTGGTGCAAAAGGAAAAAAATGGTACTGAATATAACATCTGCTTATCAAATCACAAATGTTATATTTGTATTAATCCTATATATAAAGCTTATAGTAACTCAAACAATTAATTACACAAAGGTTTGTCAATGAAACTCTGGAGTAGAGATGCTGGATACAACATCAATCATCGAAGTGAAAAATGATATATTTGTATTAATCCTATATATATATATATATATATATATATACAGGGTGACCCCAAAAAATGGCAACTTTTTAACAATCCAATAAAACCAAGAGTGATGGAAGAAAAATATTTAATTCATAGTAATTGAAACTTTAAAACATGCCATTTAAGAAACAATGATGGAATTTTCATTTTTTTAAAATTACGTCCTGTAGATGGCGTCCTCCTATACGAATGCATTCTTGAAATCTGCTGTTGAGATTCCTCATTGGCTGCTGCAACATCTCAGCTGGAATACTGTGAATTTCATTCTTGTTACTAAAATGGCGAAATGTTTACTTGCTCAAGGTCACTGTCTTGCAGTGTTGCCACTTGCTCATGTCTGGCAATACGCACTTCAAAAATTCCCGTTTTTTGGGGGGTCACCCTATATATGTATGTTTGTATTGATTGATTGATTCTTTACAGCTTATCAACTCTTTGCAGGTTATTTAAAGCCAGAAAATATTTTCAGATTGTAAGAATTTGGGGGGGGGATAATAATGCTTTAGTGATACAAATCTTATTAATTAATTCCTAGTTGGGGGGAGAAGAGGAGAATTCATACCTTTTTCAAGGGTATTTGCATATAGGTGAATATAACAAACCCAATGAGTATTGGAACGCAGCTCACCGATTAACAATTCTGAGTCATTATTCATTACACCACCTAAACATTTACACACACACACACATATGTAGTGATTACTATAATTTCAAGCATCCAAGTAGGAAAATTTTCAATTTTATATTAGGTTTAGTTTTCTTGTATAATAAAGTGATTTCATAGCTCAACACCCCTTAAGCTTCAGAACCAACACAGCAAAATGAATATTGATAGCTTATACCAGGGGTGAATTTCAGGGTTTCCAGTGCAAGAAAATCTTTTACTTTTTCTTGTTTTTTATTTATATAATTTTGTTTATTGAATTACAATACCCTGGAATTCTGACGAATTTTTTGTTTATTGAAGAATTCTTCATTTTTTTTATTTAATAATTAGTTATGAGTTAAAACAAATTAATATGTATTGAAGTTTAAAAATTCATCAACATTTTCTCTTTGTAAAATCCCCCTATAAAAATAATACATGCAAATATATATGTACTAACATTGAAAAAAAATGAAGATTTTCAATATATGCATATTGTTTAGAATGTTCCTTTTGAGTTGGACAATTTTGGAAAGAGGGTGACTGACATGGTGAAAAGGGTGCATTGCGCACAAAGGCATATATGACAACCAAGACTGTTCGCTGTTTCAGCCAAATCTGAACATATTGTCAGCACACACACACACACACACACACACACACACATGTATTAATGTGGATAAACGAAATAACTAGATATCAGCAGCCGTATATATGTGCGTTAGTGTGCATACACAGGTAAGTGAATAAATATTTACTCAATTTAATATAAGATGTAAACAAAACAATGTGCATAGACAGAGCTAATGAGGTATATATTAATAAATATACATATACCTACGTTCAAAGTGAAACAAAGTTTTTTTGTTGTTCTACCAACTCATCAAGCATGAATTATTTTTTTTTTAAATCAATTTGGGCCTGATGAGTTGTTAGAACAGCAAAACTTTAAGTTCTGAATTATTATTTTTTATTTAAAAAAAATTTTTTTTTTAATCAAATGTAACAATTTGTGCCTGATAAGTTGGTAGAACAATGAAACTTTAAGTTGCACTTTGAACGTAGGTATATTTATTAATATATATATATATATATATATATATATATTAATAAATATACATATTTTCAATCAGTACCTGATGATTGCATTGTGCATGAAAGTTGTGCTACTACTGAGGAAAAAATATATATTTATTAATATAAATTATAGCTCTGTTATTATACATCGACCACTATTTTATTAGCACCAACATTCAATGTGGAGTATTTTATATTTAGATAGATAGATAGATAGATATTGTGTTTTATATATGCATATCATATATGAAGTTATTTATTTATAAGTATTGCATGCCAGAATTCAAGATAAAAAATCTGCTCAAGGGATTGTTTGCTAAAACTGTTTATTTTATCTACATGTATTATTAAACTATTATAGTTGCAGCCCACTATTTTTATGACCATGAAACTAGTTTATTAACCTTTCCTTTATTTGGGAAGTAATAGGAATTTAGAGTTTACCTATATCAAATTCATACAATATAAAAAAGAATATTAGACATTAAATCATTTAAAGTTGTGCGAGCATTTTTCTGGCAAAAATGATCAAGACTGTTTCAAGGGAAGTAACTCATTGTTAATTTGCACCGCAGTTCATTCAAAATCGATTGACAAATCTTGATGGAAAGATTTTAATTTTAGGTTAAATAAATCTCGAGGATTGTTAAGTCAACAGCTTGTATACAAAATAGAACTACATATTATTAAAAAAAAAATATACAATATTAATGCTTTATTTATATAAAACAGATTTTTAAAAATCGGAGAAAGAAAGAAATGTAATTTATTTATATAAGGAATATGATTGTTTGAATGTAAATGTAAAATTGCTACTTAAACTTAGTTTATGATTTAAATTCAAAAAATTTCTAGCAGCAAAAAAATAAGCAAAGCAAAAGATTTATCTTTGAATTTCAAATGTATTGCGATTTAATATAATTATATGTTAAAGAATAAAAACAGTAATGAAAAATTATATAATACATTTTTCAGTGTATTATTCACTGTTTTATGGGTCAGCTCTTTATTGGTATTGTTATTTCAGTGTTGTTGCAAAATAAATGACCTAAAGTCTTTGTAATTGCCTCAAATTGATATAAATGGAATTTTTTTCTAGTTACATATTGTTTTGTAAAAAATTAAAAACTTAATAATCTACAAAAATAATATTCATAATATGACAACATTTAGATATTGACTAAGGTTTTTTTTCTACACACTAGAGAGAATACTAAAATAGCTATGTGAAGAATGTTTCTAATGAACATTCAACAAATACCTTGAAATGAGAGAAAAAAATTTGTAACCTGATATAAGGAAATGGATGACAAAAAGTTGTAAGAGATCAGAAGATAATTCAAAAGTGTAAGGGAAATGTTTTGTTTTGTTTTTGACTTTGACAATAGGTCCTTAAGAAAAGTAAATTTGAAACATTTTTAAAAAAATGTTAAAACTGTTTTTATTTCCTGAGTAATTCACAAAAAATAGTGTTAGTACTTAATTAAATGTAGTGTGGAATGTGGGAGTGGATGGGGATTTTCCAATATACCAAAAAATATATCAATTAGTTAATAACTGCTTTAGGCCCACTATAAGAAAGGACTTTTACCCAGTGCAAAATTGAAACAAAAAGAATTTACAATAGTTTATATGAAAAGATTAATGGTGTTAAAGGGTTTGCTTAAAATATTCTTTTGTGTACCTAATAAAAATTAAGCTTTGTAGAAAAAATGTTTATAACAAATTGGTGACATACACAAGTTGCTAAAGTAAAAAAAATGTCCTTGGTAGAGTGACAATAAAATTCATAAGGGGTTGTTAATTTCCGGATCCATCTGAGGTTGGTATGTCAGTGTAGTAGCAGTAGGGTCTGTAGTTGGATGGAAGGAGTGCCGAGTGAATGTTGTTGTGGCATACGTGTTGAAACTGGTAGAGCCTTGAGAACTTTTGGTAATATTGAGTGAGTTGTCTTGTATCACCAAGAAAGATTTGGTCTGATGGACAGTAGTTTCAATGAACAATTTCAAAATTATCTGTTTTAAACTTTTGTATATTGCCTGGAGTTTTTTGTTAACCTCATGGTGTCTCAAAGTCTAGAGTCTTCTTCTCCTGACTGCTGAAATATTAATTAATCTACTAAATTCTATCCATTCAAAGTAATGTCATGAATGAAAAGTAATTTAAGCTTGATGGCCAATCCCTTATATTAAAACTTGTAGGTTCATCAAGTCATCTTTCAAAATTTGTCACAAGTTTCAGATTCTATTCCTCTTATTGGATAAAAATAATCTAGAGAAGCGTCTCTCTTCCCAATTCATTTTTTTCCAGTACATTCTTTTTTTATTACCCAGAGCAAGACACAGGATCACCATAATCAGGCTTAACAAAAATTCCTGCCTAAACACCTCATTAGTCGAAATGTTTTCATTCCAGGTAGTGGAATGAGCAAAGGATTGTATTTTTTCAGTTAAATTTTTTTATGAGTGAAAATTGTGTGTGTGTGTGTGTGTGTGTGTGTGTGTGTGTGCGTGCGTGCGTGCGCGGGCGCACGTGAACTTGGAGAAATTCTTTTCCCTTAGATCCACATGTTTTTTTAATCATTTCACCACAAGTAAGGTAGGAGTGCCACTAGTATGCAGGGGATTACAGAGAGTGAAAGTGAGAGAAATAACTGGGTATGGGGGTGGGTGGGTGAGAGGAAAGGATAGAAGAAGAACAGGGTTCAAGACAACAGAAGATGGTGATTGATGTTGTACTTAAATTTTTGAAGATTGTAATTATCAGGGAAGCAAGTAAGCAGAAGGGAGTTCCACTGTCAGGAAGTGTGAGAAAAGAAACTGTTGGAAGTAGAAGTGGCAGTTACATTTAACTATTTCAATAGTAAAAGGGTGGGATCTCGATGCCATCTAGTAGCATGTTTAAATTCATGTAGTTGGGGCACCAGGGGAAAAGCTCGACAGAGTAGTTGCCATGAAAATATTTGTAGAAAAGACAGAAGGAAGCCACATCACATATGTGAGAAAGTGACTGAAGTCAAGATGCCAAGTCTGGATCGATTACATTGCAGGTCCTTCTTTGGATTTGATCAAGAACCTCAGGATGAACAGTAGGGGCCCCAAGACCAGATATGGATGAATAGTAGATTTGTAAATGTGCAAGATGGACTCTACACATTATTTACATTATTTGGACTATTGTCCTCATCTCATTGTTACCATATTTATTACAACATTTCAGCCTTCTTCAGGTAGTTGGAATGTCGAACTGAACTCTTTATTTCACTTACTGGGGTAGACTGTTCTAGTTCCACGTGCCATATATATTTAATGTCAGTTATCAGTTAATTTCCCTCTGAAAGCTCTCCACTGCCGTAACCGGGTATTGAACTCACACTCTTTGGGTCATGTCACTGGATCTAACCAACACTTTTATCCACTGTGCCATGTGGACTTGAGGACATCTGTGTATGAATTTCTGGGTTACACTGTTTTGATTTCCCACTGAAAATGTCTTCAGCAACTATTTTTACCAGTGCTCATATTGCAATTTTTTATGTTATCATTTAAGTTTTTACCAGAGCTTATATTGCAACTTTGTTGTTATTATCACTTTTCTCTGGCACTCCTTATTACTGGTTCCCATATCGTGTTCATTTCTATGCTTGGTCAGCTCAGGAGATTTTTGTGGCCTAGTTTTGTGGGTTCAGTTCGACATTCCAACTACCTGAAGAAGGCCGGAGTGTACAACGGCCAAAACGTTGTAATAAATATGGTGACAAAGATAAGGACAATAGTGTGAATAATGTAAATAATGTACATAATACGTCATCTCAGAAATAAAGACAGAAAGATGGACTCTGATGAGAGAAAATACTTCTGGCATGAAACAATGAACCAGCTTTCCTAGCAGTAGATGCAGCTATTCAATGTAGTTGTTCCACTTCAAGTCATTTGAAAATGTGAGGCCAAGAAGGTGCAATGAGATGCTCTCCTGGAGACAGGCAGGGAATTTTCTCTATGGTGGTTAAATGAAAGCAGTTTAGTATTAATGTAAATAGTGAAAGCAGTTTAGTTTTGTAAGCATTAAAATTTAAAAGCCATTTTCTGCCCTGGTTAATAACTGATTGGAGGTTCTTTTCAAGAGCAGTGGCTAGGTTAACTTTATCAGCAATGATGGATTTGCTATTGAAACAGGAGTAAATGGTAGTGTCCTCTGCATAAATGCCTACTTGGGAACTGATGACATCAGGAAGATCATTGATGAAGATCAGAAACATCATAGGACCCAGGATAGAGCCTTGGTAGACACCTGCATTCATGTAAAAGGATCTGGAAGTGAGTCTGTTCAGAATGACCTTCATTTTACGGTTTAGTAGGAATGATTGGATTAAATCAAATAATTGTCCTGTAATACCATTGCCCTGAAGCTTATATAGAAGACCAGCATGCTAAACCCTGTCAAATGTCTTTGAGATATCTAAAGCCACAACTTGAATTTCAATGTTATTATCAAGAGCTTGATATACATATTCAGTGATGACTGTAAGCATACCAGTGGTAGATTGGGCAAAATGGAATCTATATTGTTTGTCAGAGAGAAGGTTGTGAGACGTAAGATATTTAACCACTTCAGCATTGATTAAAGCCTTGAATACTTTGCCGAAAAGTTGTAGGAGACTAATAGGGCAATAGTTAGAGGGATCAGAAAGTTCTCCAGAGTTCTTAAAAACAGGGACTACAAAGGAGGACTTCTAACAAGCTGGAAAGCAGGAAGCAACGAGGCAATAGTTGTAGAGTTTGAAAAAGTTTTATTAATATGAATAATGATTTGTAATAAACTGTTTTTGAAGCTGTATAAACTAAATTTTCCTCAAAAGGACATATGTATATAAAAGATGTAAGGGCTAAATTTTGTTTGGAATTCTTTATTGATGCATTTTTGTTTTTTAATCATTTCACCCCAAACAAGATAATAAAATCACTAAGATGCAAGGGTTTATTCAGTGTGAAAGAATGTGAGAAAAAGGAAAATGTTATTAAGGAGAGAGAACAATAAAAGAACAGGAATTAAGAAAACAAAAAATAACAATTGACATTGCATTTATATTTTTGAAGATCAAAGTTGACTGGAAAGCAAGAGGCCAGATGAGAATTCCACAAGCAAGAGAAGAAACTGTTAGCATAGAATTTACAATTATATCTATCCATTTCATCCACTTAAACACTCAGCAGGGCTCAACAATTTAATTTCTCTGTTGTATTATACTGGTTGCATTAAAACATATGCAGACATGTCATATTTTTTATTTGAGAAAAGACATGGAGTATTAGTACCTTCTATTTATTTCCGACTTTTGACCTGAATTTAACACATTGTTAAATTCAGAAAAAAACAAGGTTTATCAAACAACTGTTACTATAATAAAAAATCTGGAGCGACTAGTTTTTGATGGTAACTTTAACTGCACTTTGCAAATGTCTTTTCACCTCATTTTCTCTAAAAACCAAACTGACTGTATAATTATTATTATTTAATGAAAAATATCTAAGGCAATTTTAATTTTATTATTATAAAAAAATCAGTTGTTTTTTCTCTTTCCAAATGATGGATTCTCCCATCATCATGAATATTGTGCCATTGTCACTAACTATTCTGTGGCTTGTACTGCTGTTTGGATGGGTTATGGTTGTTGCTTTGCAGTGGGCCACATTGGCTCTCCTTAGGCCAACACTCCAAAGTTACACTGTTTTGATTTCCCACTGAAAATCAGAAGTAATCTTTTCACTATGTGGGAGGTTTACTCATAAATGGCACAATGTAAGGGAGTCTGTATTGACAGATTTTTATTGTTTTCAGCAGGAAAATCTTGCCAACTACTTGTCAGCAAATGGAGAGGGCAAGATGAGGGAAAGAATTTCCCTACACCAGCCTACTTTTTTCTTTTTAGGCCATTTGCCTGCTACCCAAGACAAAAGACTCACTGAAGAAAAGAGTGAGAAACTCCTTATGTTTTACTTGCAAATCTTATCTACTTGCACGTTCCTGATTAGTCAATTCAAAGAGTAATGAAAAGTCTTTGCTACATCCTATTTTATTTTTGCTATTTTTATTTCATGGGACTTGTGACCATCAATTGGCCCTGTACTTCAGCAATGCAATATATTTCCAACAACCTGTGTGGCTGTTTATTATGCAATGATTTTTTCTTCTTATCGTTAACTTCAAATTATTACCCTACTTTATTATACACCCACAATTATTACCCTACTTTATTATACACCCACAATGTTACAATATGATGGTTCAACGATTTAGCTCCTAGAACTGTGGGTTATTAAAAGTCAAAACATATTTCAGATTGTAGGAGATCACTCATAGTACCCAATGTTAGTGGAAAATAACAATCTTGCCAATGACAGAATTTGAACTTGGTTCACTTGTTCCACATTCTGCTCTGATAACCATTAATTTACTTTGTACAGCAACTCTTAGATATTATATTGAGTTAATTTCCTGTAAAATTCTTTTCTTCTCTGATAAAAATAAGTTGTAAATAGACATTAGTAAATCTGTGTGCTGATTGGTTGTTTCATATATATTAACATCCTTGAAGCATTTGATACACCTGTGAAGTAATCCTTGGTCAAACTATTAAATAACCAACACAAATAAAAAAAAATCAGGATATGAATTCATGGAAGACTACTTTCAACTAATGATTTTCCGCCTGAGTGACACCAGATACAACTTTTGAAAGTTGCAAGCATTTTTTAAAATTTTTAACTCATGATCACCCAATACAAGGCCAAGACAGGTTTACTGACTGAGGTCTATGATATGGATTTAAGTGGAAGAAGTAGGAAGTAAAGATTATGAAGATTGGAAAATAGATAACACTTGAGCCTAGACTTGAAAAGGTTAAGATTGTAGCAATTTTCTTTTTTTCCTCTAATCATTTCACCCCAAGCAAGGCGATAATGCCACAAAAAAACACAAGGGGTTATAGAGAAGGAAAGAAGACGAGAAGATGTTAGTAAGGAAAAATGACAAAAAAAAGATCAAATTTTAGAAAGACAGAAGATAGTAACTGATGTTACATTTTGAAGATCGTAGTTGGCAGGAAAGCAAGAACCTAGAAGAGAATTCCACAATCAAGAAGTGTGAGAGAAGAAACTATTAGAATAGTGATTGATGATTGGGAAGAAATATCTATAGACACTACAGTGTGATCAAAGTTGACAAGGGGGTGGAATTGTAAGGTGAGACAAAAGTCTGAAGAGGAGGTAAAGAACACAACAAGTAAAAAAAGTGTGTCCATCAGAATTAGTAGAGAAAGAAGTAGGGAAATCTATTGATTGAGAGGTTGAGCAAGTGAATAATCCAAAGTCTGGATGCCAGCAAGATCAGTTTTATTAGAACGAAGCCATTTGACAAACACAAAATATTTGCAGATGAATATATATATAGAGAGCCATATTTATACAGTCAGATATTTTATCAAACAAGTTATAATCCTGAGAAGAAGAGTTTAATAGTGAAAGTCAGAAGCATATATGAGAACAATCCAGAGACTCAAGAGACAATTCCTTTGCTCTAGGGAGATTTTCCGAAACATAGACACTGAGGCCATGCATGTGCACTTTAAACTCTTTTTGATAAAGTGGAACAGAGAATTTACTGGTGCAGATTGAGGGGTGTTAGTTAGTTTCACAGAGCACTAGTATGCCTGGAGAGCATTCTAAGAGAAAAGATTCTACACTACAGAAATTGACATAAATACCACAAATGATTTAGGTGTTTTTTTACAAACTGGCTTTTTATTAATCATTGTAATCATAGGAAATATTCTTGAGTGAAAAAGGCCTAGAATAACAGTTGCTGCCCATCATCTAAGGTGATACAATCTGGCTAGAATTTGACGAAGACTACAGCATAACATGACCTCAGGGTTGTTCCACCATAAGTGCTTACAAGGACACTTATCCATGCATGACATGGCACTGAAAGAACTGTGATATGTGACTGTTGACCAGAGCAGCTTCTCCAAGCGCTACCAAAGAGTTTAAGCACCTTACTAAGTTGGGGGATGCAGCAACCAGAAAAGTGCCAACCCAACACCCTCAATACAGAGAGTTGTAGCCACCAAACAGTCATATTGTCAAAATTGTTCAGGAAAACATCCAGGTGGGAAACATTGCAAAAAGTAGTGGTTCTTGGGAAGAAGCTTTCTGAGTAGAACATCCTTCTTACCAAAGGAATATGTAGAGAATGAGGGTGATTCAACTATGCGGATGTAGCAAGGCAATTCTTGACTGTAAAGGTCTGAGCTGGTACCATAAAAGAATAGAGCTTGTCAGAATATTTGCCATGGAAGAAGTGACAGAGTAGAACAGGCTTGTGATGTTGCATTTGTGGGAAAGGGAGTGGAAGGTGAAAAATAAGTCATCACCCACAAGAACATGTAAAGGATTTTGAATGCTGTTAAGGCTGAAAAAATGAAAAAATATCATGGAGATAATTTGGAATTTTTTTTTTCTGGAAATTTTATATAATTTTGTATCACCATAATTCAAGTTGATATTGTGGCCACATATGGTCCACTGCTCCTGCTATATATTTAGAGATTTTTGATAAAACCCAAAGAAGAATCAGTAATATTATTGGTCCTAACCTGGCATCTTGGCTTCAGTCACTTTCCCACTGCCATAATGTAGCTTCTTTGTGCCTTTTCTTTAAATGCTTTCATAGTAATTGTTTAGATGAACTCTTCACTCTGCTACCTAGACTTTATGAATTTAACTGCAGTACTAGATTGGCGGCAAAGTCACATCAATTCACGGTTGAATATGCTAGATGTAACCATAAGTTCTATGCTAACAGTTTCTTTTCTTGCACTTCTCATTTGTGGGACTCTCCTTGTTTTCCAGTCAACTTTGATCTTCCAAAATTTAAATGCAGTGCCAATTGTTATCTGCTGTCTTTTTGATTACTCTTCTTCTATTGTTCCCACTCCTTAATAATGTTTCTCTTTTTTCTTATTCTTTCAAAAAAGCAAAGGCCAAACATTTAATCATTTCACATGGCCATAAGAAAACTCAGGAGACTGCAATAAGGCAGCTGCCTTATTGCAGTCTCCTGAATCTTGCCCATCCTTCAAATGGCAAAAAGAAAAGCCAGAAGTTATAGAGAGCCAAATCGGGATTGTAGCAGATTGACAGACTTGCCAGAAAAATTTTGTCATCAGAATCCAATATGCATATTTACAAATTTACCATTTGCTCATGCATTGAATACTGTTGTCATATCTGGTCTGGTTTTCCCACTGTACATCTCTAGATTCTCAGCAAAATCCAAAGAAGGATCTGTAATATAATTGATTCTGACCAGGCATCTTGACTTCATTCACTTTCTCACTAACATTGTCCCTAGGTAGATAATTTAATACTTTGGCTGTCAGATAGGAATTTATAAAAAATAAATGGAGAATTGTTAATACCCAAGTTATTAAGAAAACTGTTATAATGCAATAGGATCAGCATAAAATTTTCAACCAATCACTCCTGGTTTGAGTAAACCAAACGCTTCTGAAGTTAACTCTCCTGAAAAAAGATAATTATGAAACTTTGAAACAGGTTGTGGTAAGTCAACTGTCAAATGCCATATTGTCTTTACAAATAAATGAAGTGGTTAGAGATCAAAAGATTCACAGACAACTGAAACTATATGCCAGCTTCTCTAAGTCAATATACTTGTACTTTCATTCTTGTAAATTGTAAGGAATGACATTTACTAAAATACACAGACATTTTCTGTATTAGATACATGTCCATTTGGATGAACATTTTGAATAATAAAGCTGTTACTATGAATAGATGCATCCAAAGAAATCAGGTGACATACACTTTTAGATATTTTTTACAAGAAGAAGAATGAAGAAGACAGAAGATAACTATTGATATTGCATTTAAATTTTTTGACTGGGAAACAAGAAACCAGAAGAGAGTTCCACAAGTGATAGAAGAAAGCATTTTTTTCTTTTGTTTTATTTAAATCATTTCACCCCAAGCAAGACAATAAAGCCACTAGGATGCAAGGAGTTACTGAGGGTTACAGAATATAAGAAAAACTATTATTAAGGATAGAGGGAAGAACTTATGGTTACATCTAGCCATTTCAACTGTAAATAGATGAGACATTGACACAAATCTAGTACAGTGCTTAAATTCATAAAGTCAAGGTACCCTAGAGGAAAGTTCGTCAGATCAATTACCAGGAAAGTATTTATAGAAAAGTCATAAAGTCTTTACAAAATTTTTGTTTTAAAAATGCAGTTTTACATTTTTTCACTGTTATTTATATAATTTATTTACTATATAAATTGTGACTTTTACAAGTTACTAACACTGCTTTAGACCAAGTTGATTTCTTTGACGATTTTGTTACATCTGGGACATTAATTTCTGGTCACCCAGTAAAATGAGTTCAAGTCACTGTCAATGAACTAAACAAGCAACTGATTTCAATGAAATGTCTGTATAGTACACACTATTTTGGTTGTAGGTTTGTGCAAAGTTTTCATTTATATTGGCTTGTTGTATAGCACTCTTCCGTAAGCAAGAAAATTGGCTTTGATGTTGTTGCTAAGATGTTATTTAGCTGGCAGAACAAGTGTTTACAGACTTTCTTCTTTGATGAAAAGTCATGCCAACTTGATGCTTTATTCACATTTCAATAGAGAAGCAGCAACTGATGTTTGAAAGAGGCTAATAGAAACATCACTCATAAAGCTGTAGCCTTTTGTCTTATTTCTCATTTGATTATAAATTCAAATCTTGGGAATTACCCAGTTAGTATCTATTGTCAAATCGTGGTGACCTATTTAGGGCTTAGGTTTCAAAAAGCTTGTCTTGTTATGTCAGTAAAAAAAGAAAAAAACTTTTCAAACATGTATCTTAAACATGTTTTACATGAATGTGCACAGATGTGTGCAAACATACACACAAACACACGTGCACACACACACACACATCACTGTAATAAAAAAAATAATTCACTTACCTGGACTTTAAGTTTCATGGACAGCTTTATATGTCCAATCTTTACTGAAGTCAATTAAAAGACATTAAAAGAACCTAAGGAAAATTTATTCCTTTTAAAAAATTTTCCCTTTTATTTGCCTGAAGAAGGTCACAAGACTGGAAACATATATATATATATATATATATATATATATATATATATATATATATATAGATGAAGAAATATAGTTTCAAGGTATGCTATATTTATGGGATAAAGTGCTCAAAATCAGAGATAGAGCGTATCTAAATCTAAATATAAAAGGGAACATTGAAAAATGCTAAATGCAGTCATCAGGTCCGATGATTGCATTTAGCTTAAAACAGTCTCTCGCCTCTGAGTGTTGACTTCAATGTTCACTTTTATATATATATATATATATATATATATATATATATATATATATATATATATATATATATAATACCAATTTGTAATTGGTAGGGATGATTCCAAGGAGGACATTAATCCAAAGAGTGCTCAGTGTAAGTTACAGAGCAAGAATATAATAATGATTAAAAATCCATCTCAGGTATAATTTATTTCATGAATATTTATTCACCTCTTCAGACCAAAATAAATATATTCATGAAAAAATTATAACCAAGGTAGATTTTTAAGGTTTTTCTTGATTTATTATATATATATATATATAGATATGAAGATATGCTGCCTATATATATATATATATATATATATATATATATATATATATATATATATATATATATATATATATAGGCAGCATATCTTCATTCAAACATGTTTCATTGAATAATATAGACATATTGTGTCTACTTGTTTTTATACTGATCCTTTCTTGTTGTCTGATCATTTTCTTGGTGTTAAGATGAAATTCATCAAGCAAGGTGCTATAGTTTTTTAACCCAAGTACTTTTGACTTTTTCTAACATCATCTTTAAGGGTAAATTACAGAGACATCATATAGTAACTGCAATAAAATCTGCATTTCATTGTGGTAGTGAATTTTAAAAACACATGTGAACACAATCTGTTATAGTTATTTTAGAATTTTTAAATTTAAAGGTTGAAAGTTAAAAAATTAACATTTTTATGGTAAAAAAATACTATGGCACCTTCCTTGAAGAATTTCATCTTAACATCAAGAAATGGATTAGACAACTGGGAAAAATAAGTAGACACAACAATATGTCTATATTATTCATTGATATATATATATATATATATATATATATATATATATATATATATAAAGAAATTAGGAACTACTTACACACTCACTACCATGGTTTCAACCAATAAGGTCTCGTCAGGCAGTAGATGCTAGTTAATTTCCTAATGCTTTATTGGGTTATATACATATTATTCAATGAAACATATATATATATATATATATATATATATATATATATATATATATATATTATTCAATGAAACATATATGTTAAGCATAGTTGGGATCATAGAGTCAATGTGAACTCCATTATCCTTTCCTTAACTGCATAGTATATGCTGCGTCAGGGCTACATACAATTTAGAATGCAGAATTGTTCTACTCCTAGACTGGTTGCATACTAAGGCAACAGAACACAGACTCCGCTACTATTTACCTATAGTTAGAAGTTTTGAATTCAGAGTTGTCCTTCTCCTAGACTGGTTGCCACCCAAGACTTATGAAAGATAAAATTGTTCAGGCATTGGACAATTTATATTTAAACTTTCATCAGAAACCAAGAAAATGGTATGAAATATAGAAAAAAATAAAGTAAAAAATTAATGAAGAACTGTCATCATTTTTATTGTTTATTAATTTATTTTCTCTGACTTATCAACCCATTGCAGGTTATTTAAAGCCTGAAAAATATTTTGTTAGATTGTAAGAATTTTTCTTTGAGATAATAATGATTTAGTGATACAAGTCTTACTTATTAACTCATAGTTAGTGGGAGAATAGGTGGATTCATACCTTTCCCAAGGGTATTTGCACATAAGTGAATATAATGAAACCAAAGGGAATTGAACTTGGTTCTCCGATTAACAATTTCAAACCGCTATTTATAACACCACTCGCACATCTGAGCTTACAGCACCTGTTATTCCCAAGCACTCACCTATCTAGTTACTGACCAGGCTCAACATTGCTTAACTTTGGTGATCATATGGGACCTGGTGTTTCAATGTGATGTAGCAGTAAGCCTAATTTTCATAACTTGTATAAATATATCCATACCAAATAGATATCATGCGAGCTTCCAAAATGTGAAATGGAAAGGGTGTTTAGAGATGCTCAAGATGAAATTACTTTTATCATGTTAGAATATGGGATGTTGAATTCTTTCTCATTGAATTGAGGCAATGAAGATTTAGCATCATTTACATTCAGACTAATGTCCTCGTCTTTGTTTTTTATCATCATAACACTTCGGCTATTGTGCACTCTGTCCATGTTTAAGTGTTTGATGATCCACATAACTTTCAGGGAATTTTAAACTGATCTCTTTATTTAATCTACAGAGTAGATTGATGAATTCATTTCAGATAATATTCTTACATTTTAAATGAAATGAGAGCGATTGTCAAAGAAGCATAGATAAAACTATAGACTATTTGGACTGTTATCCTCATCTGAATAATGTAAATAATGTAAGTAATCATAATACCTCATCTTAGAGAAAATTATAGAAACTTATATTTTCAGAACAAAGCCTGACATATACTGCTGGTTGATAAGAAAACAATACAATGACATGAATTTTAAAAAAACCTGTAGCATAAAAAACCTTCCACAAAAAAAAGACCCTTCCCCTAAGAAAAAAAGACCCTCTCCCAAGAAAAAAGTTATAATTATTTATATACAGGAAAAATTTGACAATAACATAAAACAGCCAAAAAGTGTTATCTTTCCAAAAACAAATTACAGTGTGTTGCAGGAATTGATATCATTTATATGACTATTGTAGTGGACCCCTTGGAGGGGGCATGATATAATATGGCCTGTGCACCCCAAATAAGGATATTCACAGGAGGCCAGCCAATGTTTAATTTATAAACGTTAGTGGGCC
The DNA here is from genome assembly GCA_964036315.1 of Acanthosepion esculentum. Classification (NCBI taxonomy): domain Eukaryota; kingdom Metazoa; phylum Mollusca; class Cephalopoda; order Sepiida; family Sepiidae; genus Acanthosepion; species Acanthosepion esculentum. The sequence goes on along the minus strand of OZ038488.1, from coordinate 93,520,756 downwards.
TCCTTGATATGAAATCTGACAGGTGAACTGAAAATGGACAATAGATTGAGGATATTTAAAAAGTTATGCAAAATTTATTTACATCGTATACAAAAGTATGTGTTTGGATTAAAGGGACATGAAGAAACAATGAATCAAGTAATGAAGGCAGAATTAAGTGAATTGAAGAATACTGACCAGATAGAAGGATAGAAGATCAAGATAATATAACTGTGACTAAATGTTAAAAGTAGAGTCCATTTAAGTTAAGTTGACATGTCCAAAAGTTCAGTTCATATGTCTGGTGAAAGTGTTGAAAAGTTGCTGGTTAAGTCCAATGAGGAACCTTCTGTAGTATTTTAACCAAAGTGTACAGAGTAGGTTATTTGAAGTCTAGATGATATAGCCCAAAGAGAAGAAAGTTCAATTTAAATGTCCAGTACTGGCATTGTGTAGTTGTTGGTTAAGTCCAGTGGTGAACCCTCCATAGTATTTTAACTGAAGTGTACAGAGTAGGTTAGTTGAAGTCTGGATGATATAGCCAAGGAGAAGAAAGTCCAATTTAAATGTCTGGTGCTGGTATTGCATAGTTGCTGGTTAAGTCTGATGGTGAAATCCATGATGAAGCAGAAGAAAAATATTAGCCAATGTTGCAATAATACCTGGGTAGTTTAGGTCAGGAATGCTAGAAGTAAATAAGGCCAGGAAGATAAGAGTCCAAGGTAGCTGGAAGTAATAAAGGGCAAGAGTGCCGGAAGTAAGAATGGATAGGAAAGCCCAACTAGCAGTCAGTTGGCAGACAAAAAAAGAAGACTGTAACTTAATACAGAACCTGAGTTGTTTTTTCCTGAACAATGGTACAGACTTCCATCGTCGTTTTCTCCTCCTCCCTCCTCGGGTTTGGCAAGAAGTTGCCGAGTTATATGATAAGGGAGTATAAACATTAACTGGGACTGCATACCTACTTAATATTTAAAGAAAATAAATTCAGAGTTGCTACAAAGTATAAAAAGTATAAATATGTTCCCAAAAAGTATTCAAACTATGTTCATAATATTGAAACAATTAAGAAAACATTAGGTTTATTATAAATCTAAAAGAACTTGCTATATTAAATTGAAGGGAGTTGGGCAATGCAATGAAGAAAAGGTCAAGGTCATGAAAATATATAATGTCTGCCTTTGATCACGTGAACGGAGTAGCAAATGGGCTATGATACTCTAATTAAAAATACACATTGTTTTTTATTAGTAGAGTAACTAGTATTTATGCTGTTTTTTAAATGCCATGTCTGTTCACGATGTAGGTGATCATCTCTGCATATTTCTTTACTTTTTTATTTGTGAAATGTCATACTTCTTGGGAAAGACAATAGCATGATTTCCTATTATTTTCTCCCATGTTTGGAATTCGCAGTTGTTCTTCTCCTAGACTAGCTGCCACCCAGGGCTAGAGTTTTAATAGAGGATGGATAGTGTGACACCAAAATCAGTGCAGTGCGTAATCTACTTAATATGCTTGTGTAAATGGTCAGCAGGATAGGCATTAGGAGAGATAGCAAAAAGACAAAATTTATTAAGAGCTACAAATGACAGGAAATTGTGGACAATCATAATTGCCCATGTCCTGAAGGGACACAGCACATAGAAGGAGTTTAGTATTCTGAGGTGTTAATGAAAATAGGTGGCATGTAAAGAAAACCATTATAAATAGTCCCAGGAAAAATGCTAAGATTAAAATTTTAAAATAAATGCTAAGATTTAATTCTAAATAAAATTCTTAGATGAAAATCTAAAATAAAGTTGACATAGTAGTAAACAGATTACAAGGTATAAAAAGTTAATTTGAACCTTGAAAAACCTTGTAATTGTTATCTGCTGAAAAATATACAAAACTTTGCAACATGTCTTGGCCAATCAACTCAAAAATGCTAGCTTGCTGACATGAATCTACACTAAGTAACTCCCTTTCTCCAAAGAAATAATTGAAGCAGCATAATATCAAAAACTTTCCACAAAAACTGCAACTCCAAGCAGGCTTCTATAAGTCAATATACTTAGACTTCTTTTTGTCACATTATGACTTTCTGGAGCCTTCTAGAACTTTCTGGATCCATGTAAAACTTTCTGGAACCTTCTAGAACTTTCTGGATTCCTCTAAAACTTTATGGAACCTTCTAGAACTTTCTGGATCCCTCTAAAACTTTATGGAACCTTCTAGAACTTTCTGGATTCCTCTAAAACTTTATGGAACCTTCTAGAACTTTCTGGGTCCCTCTAAAACTTTATGGAACCTTCTAGAATTTGTTTTTGTTTATTTGTAAGTTTGTATGTTATACCTATGGCTATGAACTGTTAAATGTATTAAAAAATACATAAGTCCTATCCAATTACATCATTAGCAAATTGAAAAATAAAACTTTTGAAATATTTTAAAAACTAAAAGAAATTAATGTCTTTTTCCTTACTTTTGAAGAAAAGTTCATCAATTTATGACACAGAAACATAGGGTTACAAAAAAGTTATAACCATAATATATATATATATATATATATATATATATATATGTTATGGTTATAACTTTTTTACAATACCACATTAAAAATCCTTGAAAAAATGCTTGGAACAATCATTTTTGACAATTTCTATATACACTGAGTTAAAAAAAATTCACTTTTTTTAATACAAGAAAAATGCAACAAAAAAAATTCACAGAAATATCTTGTCAATTATTTTTAATGAAACATGTATTAGAGACGGAATGCTGCCCAAACACAAGTATATGTGTTGTAAAAACAGAACCAGTGAATAAACTTATACCAAAGCTTTATTGCACTTTACTCTGATTACTCGTCTACTGACGGATATTACAGGGTGCTTTTTATACCTCCTAGATCTTAAGGGGAGGTAATTGATGATTTATCAGTGCAATATGCATATCTATATATTCATATAATCAGAAATGGTTAAAGACATAAAAACATTTTAAATTGGAAATTTAAGGAGCAAGATAGAATTTTCATTTTTAAAACTACCATGAAATAGAAAAGTAGCGGAAGTTGTGAGGGACAAAATTATCCAAGGTATTTTGAGACTCAAAGTTGTGAGAAAGTAAATGAGGTGTTAAATTGGTCTGTGGAGCCAGAAGAAAAATGAACCTGAAGTGGTTATGAATGACTAAGTATCAGATTCCTTTTGTCAAATAGATCAGACAAGACAGTTTTTTAGACCAGAAGATGTGCTATACACAATTGTTAACCACCTAAAGCCACAATATCTGCACCAAATGTGATCATAATGACAATATAATAGTTCGTATTGCAAACAAGTTAACCATTTAAGAAAACTGTAGTCAAGTGGGGAGGCTGTATTGCTCAACTCATTAACTGTAAGTGTAAATTACAAATAAACCATACCATTATAAATGTGGGTCAGTAATCAGTAGCCTAACACAGAGTTATGAATTGAATTTTTCTAGAAATTTTAACTGTGTAATGTTCAATATACAATTAAAGTTTCAAAGGACTAAACATCAATTGCAAGAAGA
>OZ038488.1:93474731-93512231 GCA_964036315.1 Acanthosepion esculentum | reverse complement strand
TACTAGCCAACATGTTTTTTTGAGGCATAAATGAATGATATTTGTTATCACACACACACACACATACACACACGCACGCACACGCACGCACACGCACACACACACACACACACACACACATAAAGAGAGATAGATAGTGTAAACAGAAATGAATATTGCATGGTGCCTAATGTTAGCTTAAGGAGTGAGACTGTCAGTCACCATGCAATGTTTATTTCTATGTCCACACTGTTTATATCTACACATGCCCTGTTCTAATATTGAACACTATTCACTAATCAATATAGGAAATTTTAAACAATTTAATTATGTAAATATATATAAATATATGATTTTTCCAAAAGATTCCAAATTCTAGAAAGTTCTAATTATTAACATAAAAGAATTTTTGTTAAAAAGAATTTTCTTCAGCCATGCCACTGGGATTTTTAATGTGTTTAATTATGCATTTTTTTGCAATATTTTTCATTTGCCTGCTATCAAATACATTGACAACAGAAAAGCACATAAATTCTGAACATTAAAAAAGCACACAAATTCTGAACGTTAAAAAATTTAAATTCAAAAGCAAGTCACATTTTATGGTTTACTTTTGATTTTTAAAAACAAGTAAGATCTAATTTTATATTTTTGATCTTGAAAACAGCTAATGGATTAGCCAGAAGTATTAAATATCTAAATTATGGTAATTTCTTCTATTCATTGATCATTGGAGTTGTTTTCTTTTATTTCAGGCAAACAAAAAATACTGAATTAACCCCTTCAGCACCAAAGAACATTAATTAATGCTTTCATTACTTTACCTGTTAAGAATCAAATTATGTTAATTATGTAATGTCCCTCATTTTGAAATTCCCACTCTGTCTTCATTTTGTCCTCTGCTGTAATGAATGCCTGCTTTCCAACTATTTGTCCTATTGTTTACCTATATGTGCTAATGAAAAAATGCTGGTACTGGAGGTATTGAGGATGTGCACGTAACACAGCACTTATCAGTGGGATTAGAATGCTGAGTTCAAATTCTAGCCAAGGCTAATGCATTGATTTTCACCTAAATACCCGGTGAAAAATATGAATCCATCTCTTCTCTTTCCAACTAAGGTTTAATAGCAGAGTAGACTGGGCTCTCTAGCTTTGATTGGTTGGTTGTCAATCAGTTTAGAAGAAAAACTCTGAATTCAAAACCAGTTGAAATTGTGACTAGCAACTCTGCCCTGTAAAACTGCAGCACCAAAACCTGACATAGTAAGGCCATGGACTTGTACTCCACATGGGTATCTAGAGGGTTAACATACATGCTGATAGTGTTAATGAATGCTATTTTAATGTAATAAATAAATAAATAAATAAATAAAGAATAGTTATTGAAAACAGTTAAAAACAGTCTTTGTCTATCACTTTTAATTAAATTGGCATGTGAGTGTTGTGGATTTGAATCAATCCACAACAAAGAAATAGGCAAGAAAGGTTTTTAAATATAAAAATATAAAATATTTTTATTTTTGTATTTTTACAACTAAATTTTTCTCAGTGTTTATGAGTGTTAAAGTTCCTTGTTTGTTGTTTTTTGTTAAGATGAAAAAAAATGTGATTTCTTCACATGTATGTTTAGGAAAAAAGAGGCAAGGGAAAAAGTAAGGAGAAAAACGTAAGTGTCATGTAGCTTGGTAAGTAAAAGTATAAGTGTCATATAGTTTGATGAGGAAGAGTATAAGTGTCATGTAGCTTAGTGAGGAAGATGGGTGAATGAGTAAGGGAATCTCTTTTAAGCCACGTCATGAACAATTGCCGTTAGCTGGTCTAGAAGCCTTGCTTAAATACTCTTCAAAGGGATCACAAAGCATGTTTTTTTATTGTCAGTTGGAATGCGACCCATTGGTTGGAAAATGTTAAATATGTATTTTCAAAAGATTAATCCTCTGACTCAGAAACAATTTTTTTTTTATTTGATGTTTGACTATCTTAGTGTTCTTTTTTGTCTTCACTCCACATGAGTGTATTTTTTACACTTACACACACTATCAAATATTTTATATAACAAGTTATTTGAGGCACAACCAAGGACTTTTGAACAATATTGGCTGTTCATTTAACTTTAAGATTTTTTCACTATTTTTCATTGTAATGAATGATTGTCAGTAACTGAAGAGGGAATAAATATTTTAAAATTCTTAGGTTTTTTAATAATGCATAAAACAAATGTGAACAAAACAAAAAGTATATCAATGATTTTCTGTGTTCTTAAAAAAACATAAACCTTTATAATGGTAATATTAGCTGTTTCCTTATAAGGAGACATTCAGCATTCAAGGAGATATACAAGCAGCCAGTAATACTTAAAATATTTCTCTTAAAACAATTTTTCAGGAAAACAGGTTTCTCAAGCCCAGCAGTCATTATCGTTCTTTCCAGTATTGATGGGGGTTTTCTTCTCCTAACCTTTTGTGTAGAATTTAAGTATGTCATTATTTTCTCTTCCAGTAAAATGTGATATCCATTTTAGCTGTTGCTGCTGTTGGAAGTTGTCAAGTGATGTGTTTCCTGCTGTTTGGTACAGTTCTTTATTTTGTAGGGATACAGAAGGCACTTATCTCCCTTTCAAGGAGATGAGTCATGTGGGTCACACAACAGCCATTTAGGGATGTCGCTCCACATGGTGATGAAAGCAGCAGCCAAATTCAGTTTGTTTACAACAGGCAAGCCGAAAGGTTGCTTTCTTTAGCCTGGGTCTCCCGTGAACAGGGCAGATGCTAAATCTGTCTCCACAGCAACTTCCAAGTACATGGTGCTGTTTCTCTTTCAAAATATATCTTTCCCAGATATAGAAAGAAACTCCAGCTCGCACTTCCCAATTTGGGAAAACCCAAGATTTGCTGTTTCTCATTTGTGGGATATGTCCTCACCTGGGTCATAGATGAATCCTACCTGTTTGAATCTGGAGTCCTAAACATAGTTTCTCCAGACACAGGAGTATGCTCATATTATATGTAAGACCCTTCCTTTTTTGTTTCTCCTTACACTCTGCTTTGCTGTGTAGATATATGTGATATATTTTTCTCTGCATATATATATATATATATATATATATATATATATTTTTGTGCATGTCTTAGTAGTATAAAAGACTCTCTGAGTACAAAGCATGTTTATCATTCTTTTTCCTTTCAGCTGTTCTGTTATGTATTTGAATTATGGTGTTACCATAATTCAAATACAGAACAGAACAGCTATAATAATGGGAGAATTAATCTTTCTACCATAGCTATCTCTCATTACAGTTTAATTTGGCAAAAATAAGGTAATGTTGCTTTTTAAACAGTTCTAGCACCCAAATAATCATTTACAAGTTAATCAATTAATATTTTTTAATCAGTTTACCTCAAGCAAAGCAATAAAGCTGCTAAGATGCAAGGGGATACTGAGTGTGAAAGAATATGAGAAAAAGAAAAATATTATTGAGAAGAGAGAACAATAAAAGAATAGGACAGTATTTACATTAGTCGGACTATTGTCCTCATCTTTGTCGCCATATTTGTCACAACGTTTCGGCCGTTGTACACTCCGGCCTTTTTCTGGTGGTTGGAATTTCGAACTGAACCCTTTATTTCGCTCACTGGAGTAGACTGTTCTAGTTCCACGTGCCATGTTTAATGGATGTCAGTTATCAGTTATCTCCTGCTAATTTTCCCTCTGAATGTTCTCCACTGTCTTAACCGGGTATTGAACTCACACTCTTTGGGTTTGTCACTGGAGAACTTTCAAAGGGAAAATTAGCAGGAGATAACTGATAACTGACATCCATCAAACATGGCACGTGGAACTAGAACAGTCTACCCCAGTGATCGAAATAAAGTGTTCAGTTCGAAATTCCAACCACCTGAAGAAGGCCGGAGCGTACAACGGCTGAAACATTGTAATAAATACAGCAACAAAGATGAGGACAATAGTCCGAATAATGTTAATAGTGTACATAATACCTCATCTCAGAAATATAGACAGACTCCAAATGAATAGGAATTAGAAGACAGAAGATAAAGATTGATATTACATTTAAATTTTTGAGGAATCAAAGTTAAGTGAAAAGCAAGAAGTTGGAAGTGAGTTTCACAAGCAGAAGTACAAGAGAAGAAATTGTTAGCATAGAACTTATGGTTATATTTGGCAATTTCAACTGTAAAATGATGAGACCTAGTTGCCAATCTAGTACTGTGCTTAAATTTGTAAAGTTGTAGTATCAAAGAGGAAAGTTCATCAGAACAATTATCATGAAAATATTTATAAAAAAAACAAAAGGAAGTTATAATACACCAATGGGAAGGTGACTGAAGCCAAAATATCAGGTAAGGACCAATAATTCTTCTTTAGATTTTATCAAGAATGTCTAAATACATAAGTACAAGATGGGTAAGGTATTTGAGGACATACCTTTTTTGGTTATTGCTGCATTTTACTAAACTTTACATCATTTTTGTTAGGAAATAATATGGCAAACAGCTTACTCAAGAAATGAAAAAGCATGTTGTAATTGCGGCTTTAAAGGCTGAGCATAGTGAGTTAGAAATATCTTGACTTTTAAAAGTTGCCAGATATTTCATCTACAAAGATCATAAGGTATTAGAGACCAAAGATGGAAATGTATCACCAGTAACAAAGTGTAAAAAAGCATTCCAAATGCTCTGATATCATCAGAACACCTAAATTTATCCAACAAGTTCAGCAGATCATTGATGACAATCCCAGAAAATCCATGAGGTCACTTGTGAAAGATTTTCATGTGTCAGAAGGAACAGTCAGAAATGTTATCCACAAAGACATCAGATATATGTCTTTTGTGATAGGGAAAGGATAATTTATGTCAGAAAAAACAAAAGAAAATCACTTAATCAAATCTTAAAAGCTCTTAAACAAACTTAAAAACACAGCAGAAGATGATGTGATTTGGTTCTTCTCAGAAGAGAAGAACTTTGATAAAGATCAGAAATTTAACAGAAGAAAATGATAGATAGTTATGTGCAGATCCTTCTGAAGTTCCAGTAGTTATGCAGACAAAATTTCCTACAACTGTCATGACTTTTGGGGTTGTCAGTAATGAAGGACATGTGATACTGCTTCACTTCTTTCTAGAAGGCCTTAGAGTTAACTCTGCTACCTATATTGAGGTCCTGGAAATAGCCCTGGATAGACAGAGTACACAATGGTAAGCCTTATGTGTTTCAGCAAGACTCTGCACAATCACACAAAACTCAAGTAACGCAGGAATGGATGGCTGAAATTTTTCCTGATCACATAACCCATAACATTTGGCATCCTAACTCCCCAGATCTCAATCTTGAGAGTGGAGGTTAATGAACACCCCCATAACACCAAAGATTCTTTGAATGCCGCCATAGTCAGAGTAATGCTTAATATGAACCAGGGGCATTTAATTTGAACATGTAGATGATTTTGATCTTGTATAGAAGCAGTTAGTGTATCTGAAGTTGGCTTTAGTGGATAAATTTATAAAAAGATAATGTATTTTTATGCTTATAACATTTTTCAATAATAAAGTTATTATCTTTTATTATATATTTGTTTTTTTATAAACATAAATCTGTCCTCAATATGTTATGCACATTGTAGAAGCACAAGACCAGATATGACAGCAATATTCAATGCATATATATAAATAACATATTCATCTTCTAAATTCAGTAAGTACTTTAGGCTCATCAAATAATCTTCAAAAATATTATCTGTTAACAATAAAAATGTTTACTGCATCAGTACCCATCTCATTCTCATAATGTTGCAGAAAACTCATATACATCTGGAGCTTGTTTAAAACACAAATTCTTTCTTTGAAATTATATATTGTGCCCAGGGCCATCTTTAGATGCAACTTGTTCACAATAGTTTTCTGTAGTGTGTGCAGTCTATGAAGTGGGTGGGGACAATCATTTAACTCATACAGTTTTGGTTTACAGGAGAAAAATGAAATTAACAAGAGAAGAGAGCCTGAAGTCATGTGAAAGTTTTCATTTTTGTTCATGCATCCAGCATGAGGTTTTTGCCAGTGTCAAATTACTCGCCAGCTATATTATTGGCCTTAACCAAGTACTTAGTACTTTAAAGAACTTTATCTCAATAATTTAAGAAATCTAAGTATTTCAAACTATTTATCTTTATCTTCTTTTGCTTCTATGCATCCGTATATCCCTTCTATGAACAACAAACTCTCTTTCCTTTGTTTTAACATTTTTGAATATTATTTTGTCTTAGATCATTTAATCTGTTGTATGAATATTTCCTCTTCATGACAATTCATTAAAACTGCAGACTTTAAAAATTTCTGATTTATTTTCCGGAAATGAGCCATAACTTCAAGCATGTAAATTCATAAATAAATTCCTTATCTTGTGTTGTTAAAATTACCTGTGTTTCCTTACCATTTTTATCCTTCTAGAACCTTCTTGACATTGGTAAATCAACTGTTCATTTTAACCGCTAAACCCAGGCCACTATTCCCCCACCCCCAGTTGACCACCACCACTTCAATTTCTGACTGTACTGAAGACTATCAAACAGTACTGTGCAACATTAGTATTTGAACGGATGACTATTTATTGCACCAATACCTGGTAGTATAAACAAATGAAAAAAAGATTTTTAGCAATAGCTTAGAAATGTAGGATGATAAATTTTCTGAATGATTACTCCAATTTATCTGCCTATTGGCACCTAAAAGTGTATATTTTTCTTCTAAATTTATCTGTATTATGGAAATTCTGTCAAAGGGATTTTGCTTGTGATCCCTATAAAAAAATCTTACTTAGAGGTATTATCTTTATTATATTAAATGAAACATTAAGTCTATGAGAAGGAAATTTTAAATTCAAAACTGTGGAGAAAGCAATGGGAAACTATTCCACTATATTTGTCAATCATTTATAACAATTCACAGATAATAAAGAAAAGGAATCTGTAGTGGAGGCAACTGGAAACTACTCCAATATCTTTCTCAAGAAAGAATGACAATTCACAGATAATAAAGAAAAGAAATCTGTAGAGAAGGCAACAGAAAGTTACTCCACGATCTTTCACAAGATGTCAAGACAATTCACAGATAATAAAGGAAAGGAAGGAATCTGTAGAGAAGGCAACTGGAAAATAGTCCATTATCTTTCTCAAGAAGGCATGGCAATTCAAAGATAATAAAGAAAAGGAATCTGTAGAAAAGGCAACTGGAAACTACTCCACTATCTTTCTCAACAAGCCATGGCAATTCCCAGATAATAAAGGGAATCTGTGTAAATCCTTGATCACCTACATGCTACATGCTAAAAGTCAATTTTTTTTAAAATGCTATATTGCTTCAGGATCTAGTTGTTCATGATTCCCCACAGATTCTTTATCCTTATTATCTGCGAATTGATATCACTTCTTGTTTGGCTTTTTCTTCTTCTTTTTATTATTATTATTAATTTTGACTTGTATTTATTTTCATTTTAAAGAGTCAGTCAGTGAAGTGCAATATGTAATAGATATTTGGATGATCATGTCTTGTTCAATTCATGACTGACTAGGTAGAAGGTTTTCACACAGTAGTTTGTCATTTCTTTCTGAGATAGACTGGTTGCCATCCAAGGCTATAGGACCCAGTCTGTCCTGCTGTTCAACCCATAGTTGTGTGGGGAGAAGAGATGGATTCACACCTTCCCCAAGGGTAATTGTATGTAAGTGAATGCAACAAAGCTAAATGGAATTCAAACTTGGTTCTCTGATTTCTCATTCTGAACTGTTTTCCATTACAACACAATGCATTGTAACTTTACATAGGCAATCAATAATAATAATAGTTGCCAGGGCTTCATCTCATTAAAAATTTAAAAGAAGATAATATTTCTACTTCTAGTAGTACCAGTGTAAAGCAAACAGGGTACCAAAAGATATTGTGGAATGAATGTCGGTTTAAAGACTAGATTTGATCTTCTCGTCTTTATTGTCATATTCATGATGTTTCGGCCATTGTATGCTCCAGCTTTCTTCAGGTGATATATGTTGGAATTTTGAACCAAATCCTTTATTTTGAGTCAAGAAACATGGCCCAGCGGATAAAAGCATTGGTTGAAGTAATTCAGTGGCTTGACCTAAAGAGTTGTGAGTTCAGTACCTGGCCACAGCAGAGGTGAACAAAAAATTTGGAGAGTTGAATTACTAAAGGGGAATTACTGAAACTGGGATATCCAGAAAAGGCATGACATGTGAAACTAGAACAATCTACCCTAGTAGACTAAATAAAGTTCTCAGTTCAAAATTCCAAGGCATATCACCTGAAGTAGACTGGAGTGTACAATGTCAGAGACATTGTGAATATGACAATAAAGATGAGGACAACCGTCTAAACAGTTAAATCATTCTTCCAAATATTAGAGTTTTGTTTTGTTTTTGAACAGGTTATTGCTGAGCAGAAGTCATCTATTTTCAAGTTTTATTTATTGCATCTTTTATTACTGGCAATTTTGACAGTGTTAGCTTCTCTGGGAAATTTCTTTTTTGTTTTTTTGGTTGTATGAGTTCAGTTTCATGCCTTTCTTAAAGATATTGCTCCCAAACTGCTTCAGTGACATGCCTAGATAAAATATAAAATGTTTAGCAGGTTCCAGCTATTATCACACTTACTAATGTACTACCTGCAAAAAAAGAAAGAAAGGCAAAAGATGTCTTTCACTAAGAGTGAAACACTTATATTTTACAAAAATAAAATCTATTTACACAAGAATTAAAATCATTTTACTTTTTATGTGAGCTGTGTTTAATGGGTTTTAACAAGCAAACATTAATTAAAGAGGAGATTTTTTTAATTACAAAAAAGTCTCAACTATTCAACTACTTCTTTCTGAAAATGCACTTCAAAGGCTACTAAGTAAAGAAAAAAGTAATTAAAGATGATACAAAAAAAGTGTATTACTTCACTATCATTGCTTCTTTAAATATAACACCATTTTTTGTTGCTTTAAAACAACTAGAAAAGGCAGCTCAAACAGCAACTACCTTAGCTCATTCAGCCTGTTAACCTTGACTGATGGATTACCCAATCACACAGTTGAAATCAAAATTCACCTCAAGTCCAACCTGAAGTGAGCCAAACTCCAGCCCCATGAATTCTAGCTCACTGCTCCTGCCTGGTTCAAGAGATAAACTATACTTGATAGCAAACAACTCTCAAGTTGATTGATATCTCAAAGCAAGCTACATTGTCTTTCTCAAAGTACAAGCAACTACCATATATATATATATATATATATATATATATATATATATATATATATATATATATATATATATAAATACACATATATGTATACCTATGTGTGACTTAAGTTTTGCTGTTTTTCCAGCTAATTAGGCACATCTTATATCTTAAGATATACCTTGTGCCCGATGAGCTGGAAAACCAGCAAAACTTAAGTCACACACCAAAACATACGTATATGTGTATTTATTAATATATATACGTATATATATATAGGTATACGTATATGTGTATTTATTAATATATATATCTTTGCTGTCTAACCACATTGAATACTATTATGTTAATACCTAATGAATAAATTTAATGATTATTTATTTGTTTGCTTGTGTATATGGTTGCTTATATCTGCTCATTTGATTTAACTAACTGTATATATATATATATATATATATATAATATAAAAGGCTCAAACACTAATTCATCAAAAATTTTTGAATTTGTAGGTCTAATGAATTGGATCATGATTACAATTCCAATGTAATAAATTATAACCATGGAATATTAGTCTTTGAGCCTTTTATATTATATTCTTACTCTGTCCTGGACATTGAGTTCTACCTGGATTCTATCCTCTTGGGAATTTATTTATATAAATATATATATATATATATATATATATATATATATATATATATATATATACATTGACCACTAATATTATCTATCTATCTATCTATCTATCTATCTATATATATATATATATATATATATATATAATTTTTATTTTTTGGTAGATACTCATTTTTGAGTAGACGCTTGTATTTTTATTAGTAGACTGGTAGACTTAAATAAATAATTATATAGTTTAATAAATAAACAGAGTGTCTACTCAAATATTTAAAGTGATAAAAATCTGACAGATTAATAAATAAAAAATCCATTAATTCCTTAGAAAATGACTTCGTTTATGTTTGTATACAAAACTAGGCCTGTTCTGGGCATGATGATAAACTACATCTAGCTGCAAGGCCTCTGATCGGGAGGTTTTGAGGAGTGGAGAACCACCTCTTAATTGCTGTTGTTCCCAAGTCCACTTGACTCAGGGTGGTAGCACCTATTAGGGTCCTTTTTATGAGCATATAGTGAACCTCCAAACCTTCAAAACAGGAAAATATAAAAATACATTAGAAAAAATTACCAGCAATACATTTTCCTATTGACAAAGATGTTAAAAAGTCACAACAATAAACAATAAACACGCCAATAAGCTTATTAAGATGGAAACAGATGCTGTATGGAATTAAAACTGCAAGTGAAATTTTTCAAAGGGCTATAGAGCAAGTTATTGGTAGTGATATAAAAATATAATATGTTACTAGGATAACATTTGGGTTGGTGCTATTAACGACAAAGAGTTAAAATGGAAAATCAGTATGGTTTTGAATAAGTTAAAAAATATTGGAGTATCAAAATTATAGGTTATCTCCTCTTGGTAGATAACACCTGATGATAGAAAGACAAGTTCATTTATCTGATAATAATGGGTAAAACCCAAAATTAGGTGCCAAATGGAATTTAGGCACCAAAGCAAAGAGCCTGAGATGACCATGAACAAGACTGACGTGCTTTTGGCTTACTTCAAGAACAGGCGATGCTGGCCACAAACAAACCAGAATAATGTAAGGACAAGCAGCTATCAGAAGAAGATATGAGCAGGACCAGATAAGTTTTTCAATCTATTTCAAACAGACACATGTATTTGAATATTGTCCCCAATGCCATGGCCTTTAACTGCTAAAAGAATATGTTTTTAGCAGTCCCCTATTCTCATTCTCATTGTATAATGTATTTCTTATATAAAATATGCTTTTTAAAACTGTTCAACTGTTGCATCTTTGTTCATCTGCCAGAACTCAATTTGGAGAGTTACTAAATTTCCCAATTGCAGGGATGCCATTAAGTCAGCATGCTTTGTGGTGATCAAGTTTGATGATAGAGGAAACAATGGATGGAGGGAAATGATTATCACACAGAGAAGAGATTCAATTCTGAGTGGAAAGCCAGGCAAAGGGGACTACTGATGAGTTGAGAGTAGAATTGGAAGAGAATTTGTAGGTAAAGCATTCTGCTTTATTGGTAGATGATAGCATGTGAAATTGATTGAAGAGAAAAAGGATTGAGAACTTACTGTTATTTAACACACACTTTTGCAGAGCTGCTAGTCACCATGAGAACCAAACTTGTTAGAGGCTATACAGTGCTTCACTCTCTATCAGTGAACAATGACAGCCTCTTTAAGGATACGTTTGCACTAATTATCAGCTGACACAAAGAGACATCTGTTGTGATCAGAGCTATCACATTGGTATATCCAGAAAAAGTGATTCCTGTGGGTTATAGCAACTAAACATGCAGGTGTGAACCAAGGAGAAGATAGTGATTTTATTTACTATTTACAAGAAGGCACAAAAGCCTCGATGCCAGCTTCTATCCAAGAAGAAACTTCTGAAGCATATTTTTCAGTAGGTAGCTGTTATGGGAACTTACCTATAACGATAATGGACTCTTCCTGACTCTATAAATACTGCGCCTCTCTGAGAGAGAGAAGAGGAATGAGTTGAGACCTAACGAGTCAAGACATATTAGTTCACTCTAAACCAGACTGACAGTTAATACTAACACCTTCAACTTCTTGTATTATATTTCTGTTGTAATATATCTTTGTTATTTACTACTCTTGTGTTCGGGTTGTTCTTCCTTGGTCCTAACCTTGGACCATAACCGTGGTCCGAGGATATTGGACCATAACAGTAGCCTAAAGACTTTACTCTGAGTTGCATTGCAAAAAAAAGTTATGAAATGAAACCCAATCTGTATGTTGGTAGCAGAAAGAAATGAATTTGAATTGCCAAGAGAACAAAGTTGCAAAGCATGACAAGAGTCAGGAGAGGAAATAAGAAACAAATCCTGTAAGGAGGCATGTTGATCAGAGTTATAAGGGAAACAAGTAGGAAAATCTACTATTTGACAGGGAGAATAAGCAACAGAAAAAAAATCTGAATACTGGCAAAATCAGCTGTATTAGAATGATGAAGCCATTTGAAATGATGGGCATTAAAATCACCAAACACAAATATGTTTGCACCTGAATGTAAAGAAAGAGTTATTTCTATACTGTCAAATATTTTGTCTAACATGCTGAGTAGAATGGGAGCAATAAAGGAAAAACAGATCTGACGGAGTGTAATAATGAGAGTTGAAAGCACATGAGAGAATTATTCAGGGACTCAAGAGATGATTCCCTCACCATTAGAAGATTTTCCCAAATATAAACTCAAAAGCCATGCAAGTGTACTATAGAAACTATTCAATAAAGTGGAACAGAGAGTTCAGTGGTAGAGATAGAAGATTCTATAGAAATTGGTATGAATACCATAGATGTTGGAGAAAGAAAGGTTGATGGGTGTGGTATTAAAATAAGCACATCCCATCTCCTATCTTGCTTGTAATGATCCACTATAATAAAATGTTTTCATTGCTAAAGCTGAGTTAGTTAAATAAAGCTTCATAAGCTTCTACTTATTGTTGATATTACAAGGGGTTTCAGTGATTTTTTGCAAACTGGTTTAATTCTATCATTACTTTCAGTCATTCATGTGCATTATGCCATGTCATTACTGCAGATAAATAATGAACCATTCTGCTTTGATTGTGAGGAAAGATGAAAGAAAAAGATATATCAGGACACACTGGTTCTAGGGAGAAAAAGAAAGCATGCATAATAATAGGAAGAAAGAAAGGGAAAATAGAGGGTGATAACACTCTTATGAATTTCACATCTGCTTCATCAAAATAGAAAACCTTACAAATTTCAAATCTTTTCATTTGTACCCTCTTACTTCCTTAAATATTGACCTGCATTCATACTTATGATTGTTATTGCAATAGGCTTCTTTATTCAAGCTAATCATATTTACCAATTTTTTTCTATAGAGGAAGTTCATTTTATCTTTACTAGGTTTTCTTTTACCTACTTTTTCTTAATTTTCCTTGAAGTGCATAGATCATTTTATATTCTGTGATTGTTAAATAAGCAACATGGATGGTAAAAGTTGACAATAATAAAAGGTAAAGCAATCCAAGCATTGTAATAAAAAGTAACAAAAATAAAATGAAAGAAAAACTCATGAATAATTAATAATGATAATTCTTTGTTGGGTTAACTTTCCTTTCTCTTCCAAAGTTAGTATGCACTGCTCTTAGCTAGTTATGCGATACCTAATGCTAAATCAGTGAATCCCAGTCTGTAGGGTAGACATTATGAAGACAAGAGGCTTTCCTGACATGTGGGTAAAACATAGCCTCTCACAACATGATATGCTGGATTTATGAAGAAAGACATTTGGAAATTTTATTTTCTGAAAGAAAAGAAAATCTGCTGCAACAGTATTTTCACTATTGCCCAAATAAATAATGAAAAAAAGAAAAAAAGATGCCAATCAGATTCATTTACAAAGAAAAAATATTTATTTCTAATCAGCTAAATAAGGGTTCTTGCAAAAACTCGTCCCTTTTTGCTGAGAATAAGATAACCTATTCCCTGAGTAACACAATGTAAAAAAGCAAGCAGAAAAACAAAACTTAAAAATTACAATGCAAAAAAAACAAAAAAAAAGATTTGCGCCCACCTGCTGTGACAATGATAACAATAAAAAAAGGGTGGAAGAGCCTTAGCTCTACAGTACACTTTCAGTCCTATCAAGGTTCAAAAGATTTATCTTTTTTCTTTTCTCTCATGTGTAGACAAGGTTCTCTTCTTGGTGACCAAACTCCCTTCTTTCTTCACTTATTTTCTTCCCGTCTGCCTGGAAATTACGCCTTTCTTTTATGGCCACTAGAAGGTGAAAATTTACTTAAACATGTGCTAAAACACTTTTTGAAAATGCATGTGTTTGCTCCTTCTTCTCAAACGGCTTTAACTCCAAACTCCATTTATGGACTTCTTTTCAACTTTCTTTTCTGGGGCTTCTTCAGGAGGACTTCTCAAAACTTTCTCTGAAGGGGGAACTTGCTCTCAGCAACTTGTTACCCATGCATCCTTACTTATGGGCAAATGCTGCCTGCCTTTTCAGCAGGGAGAGAGAAAACGAACCTCTTCTTTCTAACCTGTCTCGTTTCCAACTGCCGCTAATGTCCACTCCCAGTTCTCCCTTCTTTTCTGGGGATTCTTCGAGAGGACTTCTCAAAACTTTCTCTGAAGGGGAAACTTGCCCTCAGCAGCTTTGTTACATATGCATCCTTCACTCATGGGCAAATACTGCCTGCCTTTTAAGCAGGGAGTGGCCATGGTTAAATGTAAACAAATGGCAGAACTGCCCAAACAAACAGAATTGAAAAAGTTTGCAATAAGCAATAACAAAAAAAAAGAACAGGATAAAATAGTATAAAGCAAGCAAGCAATATATGCAAGGGAAATTAACAGTAATAAGGTTTAAAGTTCACAAATTAAGAATTAGGGTTGACACAAGAGCAAATTCAGATAAACAAATGTTGCATTCTGACTTCAAGACAAGATAGACTGGGACTGAGTTAGATGAAACCTAGAACTGGCCTATTTTATTAGCTAGGAAGAAATCCCAGCATGCATTTGTGTGCTTCTGCCTATAAATTGTGAACATAGCATTCTGACTTCAAGACAAGACAGATCAGGACCAAGTCAAATGAAACTAGCCTATTTTAGTGACTAGGAAGAAATATCAGTATGGATTTGTGTGCTTCTGTCTATAAATTGGGGAGGGAAAAGTATTTTTCAGTCATTTTCACAAAGGTTAGAACCAGCATAGCTGGCATGAAATTAAGCTAGTTTGTGCTATTTGAACAGTGGCTGTCAAAATGAGCACTTCTGTTCTTATTGAAGACTGAGGGTTTTGATAATCTTATGATTTGTATATTAATTTTCCTTTCTTGAATGGCAGAAATACAATCTTAAGTATATTACATGGTAACTGAGACAACAAAAACGTTTGTTGAATATCGTTGCTAATTCTGTGTGTTCCATCTATCTTTGAAATTTCAATCTGTCTTGAATAATAAACGTTTATATGTTTCATATTGGAGTCAAGAGATTTTACTATATTAATGAGAGGATTAATGCATGTAAAAGCAAGAATTTAATTTCCCTCCATTTTTAATATTACTTATAAATTTAATATCATTTGCTAAAAGCTTTTTAAAGCATTAAGTAGCTCCTTGAATTTGTTGAAAAGAAATATAAATGCTATGGTACTGAATTTTTATAATAGTAACAATATGAAAATCAGTTAGTAACAGACTCATTCAAAAATTATATCTATTATATTAAATAAGTGATAATGTCTTTAGTCATGAAGAGAATGCTATACTAGGTCATGTGACAATGTTGCTATTAATCATTGTGACAAGAAGTTAGGAATCAGTTATCATAGCAATTTATATAGTCTTTCTCATTGTTATTGAAAAATTCAACAATTCACCAGATAGAGTGTTTTTCTTTGTGAGTGTATATGTGCATGTATGCAGATATATGTATGATACATATGCATGTGTGTATGTATGTTTTTATACATGTATGTGTGTGTGTGTGTGTATGTATTCCATGATCTTGGAATATTATTGATTAAAAGATTTAAAAATGTGTATTTGGAAAATGAGTCCAGGTGAAAAAAATCTATAAGGCAGGCAAAACAGAAAACTTGCATAAATTATATGAAGTTATCCCTATTTTGATATAAAGATTTTCTTCCTTTAGTAAATTGTAAAAGAATGCAGTTTATTTACAAGTGCTAGGAATATATATATATATGTGTGTGTGTGCGTGTGTGTGTATAGATATATATTAGTGTTAAGTGCTCAATATCAGTGATAGAGCTAACATATTCAGTTGTATGAATATGTGTTTGTGGCCTTTGGTTTCACTCTCATACGCATAGACACATATGCCCGAACGCATGGATATGTATCTGCGTCTAGCCTCATATTGTTTATATGGATGTGTTTGTGTGAATTAAAATGCTTGCACCTGTATGTATGCGTGTATATGTGTATGAGAGTGTCACCCCAAACAAACACAGAGGTTTTCTCCTCCCACCACCAAACATAGTCAAACAAGCATAAATAGATCCAATTTTTAAAAAATAAACTAGTTTGTCTAATGATTGCAAAAGCATGAAACCCAGGGTCACAAACTAATATCCATACAACTGAATACATACACACACACACACACACACACACACACACACACACACACACACACACACACACACATATATATATATATATAAGAAAGCATAATTCTTTAACAGTTTTTATGAAAATGGTCAGAACCAACAAATTTTGGGACAATTTTTACATTCATTAAATCCAGATAATAAAACACTTGTTGTGCATATACAAGAAAAACGTAATAAAAAACAAAAGTACCATTTTCAGTTTTGTTCAATGAAACATATTAAAGAGAGACTGATACCCAAATGCACAGTTACATATATATATATATATATATATATATATATATATATATATATATATATATATACACACACACATACACACACACACACACAAAGTGATGACTAAGATATTCTTTGTATATTTTTTATAATTTTTATTTAGTTGAGTTTGAGAGATAGGGTATAGCAGTCACTTAACAGATGAGCTTGGATGAATGGATGGCAGAATGGGAGGTGGGGGCCTTAGCAAATGGAGAAAATCTGCTAAGAAATCCCACAAGATAGAAAGTTGTGGAGAGCCATGGTCGCCTATGTCCTGAAGGGATGCAGCATATAGAAGAAGAAGTAGAAGAAGAAGAAGAAGAAGAAGAAGAAGAAGAAGAAGAAGAAGAAATGTTGGAATGCAGAAAAGTTTTGGGAAGTTATAGAATTGTCATTCCCTCCTCTAGCTTTCTTTGGTGCATGTTATTAAATAGTATTTTTCTTTTTGAGTTAAAAAAACTAACAATTCAGTAATGAGCACTGAGGATGGCTACAGGAGTGTCTGAAAATTCTGTAACTTCCAAAATCTTCACTGTGCTCCCATGTGTCAATTAAATGAAAGACATAAAAAATATACAAAGAATATCTTAGTCATCACTTTTGATATAATATAAGGAGTATATGTGGATGTTATTTACTATCCTGTTCTGGGTATAACGATAAACTACATCTGGCAACAAGGCCTCAGATTAAGAGGTTTTGAGGAGTGTGGGACCTTGCTGTTGTTCCCAGGTCTGCCCTGACCCAGGGAGATAGCACCTGTTAGCATCTCAACTATGGGCAAATAGTTAATCCCCCAAATTGGGGGTCAAAACAATATGAAAGTATAAAAATACATTTTTATAGTAAAAATACAAGCCAGACATTTTCATAGTAAAAAAAATTACCAGCAATATATTTTTGTAAATGAAATTACTAATGTTCACAAGAAAATTAAATTTTGGCATTAAATGACCCATAAGAAGTTGATATACCGCTAATTTCAATTTGAACAAGGCCAGCGTGCTCAAGCCCTCAGCTACAATGACTTGTGGCTTTTGTGCTAGCACAGCTATTGATGACCCACAAAAGTTCCACTTACCCAATTTCACTCACAAGGCTTGGGTCAACCTGTGGTGTGATTTTCAGGCACTTTCCAAAGGTGCTGCATATAGGGATCAACACCATTCCAATAGAATCAGGAAGTTTCCTCCCTGACAAATCAACTATGCTGAGGTTCAAACCTGCACCTCATAGTCAGAAAGTGAACGTTCTAACCACTTGGCCATGCACCCATATATATATATATATATATATATATATATATATATATATATATATTAAGCCGGTTAATACCCTAAGCATTACAATGTTTATGATATCTTTTTTCAGTTTTCTTTCAAATTAAGCCCCACAACTGTATCAAATATATATCTTTTTTATTGCCCTTTACAGAAGTAAAACTCTTATACTATAAAATGAAAATAAATATGAGAATTTCTTCACATTTTTGAAGTTCTATTAAAAGAAAACTTATGCTTTTTTTTTCTAGTAGCATGAAGTTAAGTCAAACTTGAAGACAACCACAAAATATTTTTCTTAAAATAGCGTGTGCCAGAGAAACAAAATCAGAGCTTAGGGTTGGGGTAACTCTTTGTTGCCTCACCTTTTTCTGATACCCAAACATATGTTTATTTTGTATGCTGTTTAATCCAGAAAAATTCTTATGTATATCTATATCAAAGTATGCAGGAGATGATACCTAAAATTCTGGAAACCTGAAGCACAAAATGGAATGACTTTTGAAAGAAAAGAAAATTGATAGAATTTCTTTATTTGACTTTTGAGAAAGTGTGATTACTCTCATCTTGTCTGCTTTACCAAGTGGTGCTGTTCAGAATTATAAAACGATGAAGCAATAAAACTTTTGCTTCAAAATAAAATTGTGTCAACATTGTCCTTTCTGGGGAAAATTTTCTTTTCTTTTTAATCAGTATTAAATCTACTAAGACACAAGGGGTTACAGAGTGTGGAAGAATAAGCAAGAGAAACAGTAATAATGAGTGGGAAGAGGAAAGAGTAATCAGGCAGACAGTAGATAGTGATTGGTATTGCATTTAAATTTTTACAGATTAAAGTTGGTTGGAAAGCATGGAGCCAGAAGGGAGTCCCACAAATGAGAAGTGCAACAAAAGGAACTGTTAGCATAGAATTTATGGTTACATATAGCCAGCTCAACTGTAAATTGATGAGATCTTGACACTAGTCTAGTACTGTGCTTGAATTAAAAAACTCTAGGTACCCTAGAGAAGAGCTCATCTGAACAATTACCACAAAAGTATTTATAGAAAAGACACGGAGATGCAACCTTACATGTGGGAAAGTGATTGAAGCCAAGCCGCTAGATCAAGACCAATAATATTTCTAATTCTTCTTTCGATTTTGTCAAGGAGCTCAAGGTAAATAGCAGGTGCACCAGTCAAATGTAGCAGTAATATTCTAAGCATAATAAAATATTTTGCTATGTTTTTTGCTATGTGACTATGTATCACCATATTTTTCTGATAAATATTCACATGTATTCTTGTGTTCACTACTATGTCCTTGTGTAATGTATAAATAAAAGGAGAATGTATCAAGTAGAGAGGTTGAGTAGCAGTAGGCATTACAGTTCAGGTAAAAGTCCAAGTTGATGTGGAGTCATTAAAAAATCTTTCTTTGTTTCTTTATTTTGTCTATTTTCTGTAATATGAAAGCACTGGAGTAAAAAATATATATTTTTGTACAACACCTCAACAATTTCTGCATTATAAAAAATTGTATTTATTTTTAATAAATATATATATATATATATATATATATATATATATATATATATATATTTATATTTTTAAGCATTTTATCTGCTTCCTTCTTTTCCTTTCCTTTCTCTTCCTTGTGGATGGTTTAAATATTTTTCACCCACTAAACCTTCCACAATCTAATCTATCTGCTACCTATAGAAACTCAGAATTCCTGCAAAAATCTTCAGTGGTCAAACAAACAGAACAAAAGATGCAACATCTCTTCAAAATTCATTACCCAGATTTTGTAGCTAATCCATTTTGCCAAATAATGAACCTTTTCTCTTTTAGTCCATTTTATCAAGATGTAAACATTTTACCATAAGAATACAAACACGAATCTAAGTTCACAGCAGCATGAAAAGTTTAATTTACTATTCTTTCCAATGCTTTGAACTTACACAATAGATATCTATATTCTTGCATAGACGTTTGTGGAACTGTTGCAAAATATACTACATACTATTTACAAGTTAAATAAACTGTAAGTATAAGGAATGCACTTTTCAATTCTGCCATGATAGCATTGGGCAGCAACTCTTCATTTAAACATGTTTTGTTAATGTTGTGTTTATTATATTTTTAAATTATTTTTTTCTAAATGATAGATTCAATTCTGTATCCTAGAATTGAAAATATAAAGGAAATCTCCACAACTAACACCAGTTTATTTAATGTTTTAAGCCTTCAACTGACTTTAGTCATTGTTTAGAATCTAAGTACATTTTGTTAGAATCCTGTGATGACTTTGTACCGCAAATATTAAATATGCGTTAGTTATTTTTAATTGTTTAATGTGTTTGATATCACAGACTACATGGTGTTAATTTTCTATTTAAATATTCATGAGATCATGTGTATGTGGTTTTATATGAATTCTAAGATTTTAAATACATTATACATTGTGTGAGTCTAAATTATA
Source organism: Acanthosepion esculentum (assembly GCA_964036315.1). Taxonomy (NCBI): domain Eukaryota; kingdom Metazoa; phylum Mollusca; class Cephalopoda; order Sepiida; family Sepiidae; genus Acanthosepion; species Acanthosepion esculentum. The sequence goes on along the minus strand of OZ038488.1, from coordinate 93,491,717 downwards.
AGTGATTTTATTGATTATAAGTTATTTTAACTTAATGTTAATAGCTTCTAAATTTTGTAATCTTTTTTCATAATATATTATTTACAATAAGTTGTAGATGACAGCATCATAAACTTTGAATCAATTTTCATTACTTTTGTAATAGAGGAATTAATATTCAGCAGCTTCTGAGTTTTTGAACAATAAAGAGAAAATATTTTCAGAAAAGAAACAACACGCAGTGTTTGTGAGGAAAAAGTTTAAAAATCTATATAAATTAAGATTCAGTAAAATGAAGAAATTAGATAGATTCAAATTATAGCAGACACATTATTAGAACATATTTTATTAATTAATCAGTTCCAGACAAAATAAAAACCACTTTTTATTGAAAATTATTAATAAGTTATGCTATCCCTACTGAGTGGATACCAACTTAAAATAAAACTAAACTAATTTGTAACTCACAGATAAAGATAAAATATTACACAGCAATTAAAACAAATGTGGAGTACAGCATACCCGTATTAAAATGAGAATTTAATGCGGGATACACTGTCCACAAAACACGCAAATTTCAAGAAAAGACAACACGATAAGGAATGTTTGTAGAAAAATAAAATATAGTATATTTAATAACATTCATACAGAATAAACAAATTTGTATATTAATGTCTCCTGTTTGCATAAAAGATAAATGCTTTTAGGTCATTTAAGTAAATGTGATTTGTATAAAAAATTATGTCTTCACTGTCTTTCAACGGAGATAATAATGTCTGTTTCTTGTTTTTGTTGTATCCGCCGAGTTGGTGAAAAGGAAAAAGGGGCGATCAATTCAAGTTGAAAAAGAGAGTGTGAATGAGAAATAAAAGATAAGAGGAAAATGTACTTATCGGGTGGAATTGTTTTTGGAGTCAGTTGTAAATTTGTTGTTCTGCTTTCCTACTCCACTTTCTGCTCTTAGTGCCGGGTTGAGTCAGTGATGGACTTTGACTGTCAGTCCTATGTCCTCTTTGATATCTGTGCCCTTCTGACTCTGATTGATTTGAGTCTCTCTATTTATGGCTGACTTCTTTTTCACACTGGCTCGTTACTTTTTTCGCAGGTTAGGAAATCGCCTCCTTTCATTGGTCAGAAAATTAATTTCACACCTTATTGCGAAAAAATGATTTTAATCGTTTTGATCCGATTTTGCGGGTGTGTAAATCTATTTTATGTTTTCTAGTATTTTGTTGGAATGATATAGGATTTGTATCCTATACAAGTATCAAATTATTAATCCACAAAGTTTCAGCTTTTAAGAATGTATAGTTATTAAGTTATTAGAAATTTTATACTCTTTAAGTAACACCCTTTAGAATTGAGCCTATCATTTTTCTGTTAAACATTCACATCTATTCTTGTATTTAATATTAATCTGTATCATGTATAAATAAAAGACAACATATGAAGTAGTCATTCCAAGTAAATATCTGAGTTGAAATAGTAAGAAGAGTCATTAAGAATTTTTTTAGATTCTAGTCTATTAAGGTTGTACAATAACTGTATTCATAAGAAAGAAAGTTGTCTAAAGAAAGAAAAAAATGTATATAAAATCATCTTAACAATTTTTTAATATAAAATTTTGTATTTACGCTTTATCTGCTTTCTTCTTTGTGGATATGTTGAATATTTTGACAAGGCAAAATTTTCATTCACTCAATTTTCTATGAACACAAATGTAATAGACAAAGGAGTTCTAAAACAACAAAACAAATTTGATAACACAAGTAACACATGCAAAAAGCAGGTAGAGTTTTGGTATACTTCTGAAATAAAATGTTTTTGCAGTTAAAGAGGGTAACGATAAGATATATGTTCTGTGAACTTTAAGTTCCATTCCAAAAAAAAGCGCTTTTTATAACTATAGCTCTTGTTGACAATGGTTAGTGTGTATGTATTGTGGGGAAACTAAATAAAACCAACAAATAAAATAATAACGAAAAAAATGAATAAATTCCATTTATAAAGAAAGTGGAAAGTGTTCTTGGTCACATGTGCTATTTTATGACCCCCCCTTCTGGAAAGGACAGAATCTTTCTTTTTCTCCTCTTGGCTTCAATGTTAGTTTTCCCAGTCGAGTGATGACTGAACTCTTTCCACTTTCCAACAAGATTATTCAGACATGCTTTAGCATCCCTAGTCATTTGGTCTTCTCAACTCATCACAAAGCTGACTTGAGCTTGACCCTCTTTACCTGTTCATATCCATCCTTCCCAGAAATTATTTAAGTATAAAGAAAAATGGACATACTCAAGAGACCTTTTAACTTTGTTTCAATACAGTCAACAGAAAAGGAATAAATGTCTGTAGCAGAAACACAAGATTTTGTATGTTTCTTCTATCTTCTTTGTTTACACATTGAACATGAACCCTTAACATCCACAATATCTTTGTATAAAAGTTTTCAAGAAAGAAAAAGAGTATAAGGAGAATAAAGCAACCAACTGTTGCTTATCATGAGTATTAATGAGAATTTTACAATTTACAGCTGCTGGAGTCAAAAAGAATGTGCTTGCTGAACAGTAGGAGTAAGGGAGTGGTAATGTGATCTATTTGTGATGTGTCCACATGTTTCAAGAGACCTTTCTCTGCTGATTTTTAGGTAAAAAATAATAGAAATAAGGAAGTTCAAATTCCAAAACTCAGTTGTAATTTCAAGGTCAAAATCAGTCTTGCAAGTTCAACATCAGAAAATGCTGGAGACATAAATAGCTTCTAAATTATTATGTAACTTAACACACCTTAATTTTCTAAACATTATTTTAGATCAGCCACCAAATGCCTGAAGAGCAAGAAGAAAAGTAGAGCTGAGACTAATACTTATAATTCTACACTTAAGAATTTATTTTATATATTTTTTGTGATGTCAATGAACACTCATTGCCATTTTTGTGATGTCAATGAATCCTCGTTGTCACTTTCGTAATGCTCACTGTAGTAGAGAATTTCGCAGATACAACTGTAGTAACCCTGTTGAACAATACTGGTGTCAGAGGTCTTTGAATATCACTTGCACAAATAGTACTTGTTTGGTAATACCCACTTGAAAGTAACCACTGAATAGTAATCCGTATAGAGAAATAGTATAGTGAAAAGAGTAGAGAATATCGGTCCGTATAGTAATAGAGAATAGAGTAGAAATGTTGATCTATATAGTAATAGAGAATACACTAGAAATGGTGATCCGAATAGTAATGGATAATAGAATAGAAATGGAGATCAATTAGACACCAAGTTAATTCTCATATATAAATTTCCTCTATGGTCACTTGATCTACTTAATTTCATAATGGGATCACTTGTGTTTGCTCACTGGCGATCTATGTTCAAACTCAAGTGTCAGCAGTGAAACTTTATTCCTATATATATTTAAATATATTAATCATTTCATCCTACGCAAGTCAGTGAAGCTACTAAGACACAAGAGGTTACTGAGTGTGAAAGAATAAGAAAAAAAAGAAACATTTTTGAGGAACAATAACAATAGAGTAATCAAGATAAGAGTAGATAACAATTGACACTGAATTTAAATTTTTGAAGATCAAAATTGGATAGAATGCATGGGGCCAGAAGAGAGTTACACAAATGAGAAGTGAGAGAAAAGTAACTGTTAGTAAAGGACTTACAGTTATATCTAGCCAATTCAACAGTAAAATGATGAAAACTTGCTGCAAATCTAGTACTGTGCTTAAATTCATACAGTCAAGGTACCATAGTGGAGAGTTCATCCAAACAATTACCATGAAAGTATTTATAGAAAAGGAACAGGGAAGATACATTATGGTAGTGGGAAAGTGACTGAAGTCAAGATACCAGGTCAGGACCAATAATATTGCAGATTCTTATCAAGAATCTCTAAATATATAGCAGGAGAACTGGATCATATGTGGTAGCAATATTCAAAGTATGTTTGAATGGTAGACTTATAAATATGTAAGAATGATTCAGGAGAGAAAAATTGTCTAGTATGACACAGTGAACCAACTTTCCTAGCAGCAGACCTAGCAATTGATTCAATATAATCTTTCCACATCATGTCAGCAGAAAATGTTAGCCCAAGAAGGTGCAATGAGTGCTTCTCCTGTAGGTTAGCATCAGCCATGCTGATGAGAGGCAGAATAGGGTCTCTCAGATCATTAATAAAAAGAAGTTTCATTTTGGAGACTTTAAGTTAACAAGCCAATCCTTTCTCCAGTTAACAACAGATTGTAGGTCATTTTTTAAATCAGCTGACAATTTGACCATATTGAACTGAGACAGGAGTAAATAGTTGTGTCATCAGCATAGATACTGAGTTGAGAATTGATGCTATCAGAAAGATCATTGATGAAAATTAGGAACAAATTAGGTCTAAAGAGAGAGCCCTGGGGAATACCTGCATTAATGCAAAAAAATCCAGAAAAGTGGCCATTCAAGACAACTTTTATTTTGTGATTTGATAAGAAAGACTGAATCAGTTCAAAAATCCATCCAGAAATACTATAACCTTTCAGCTTGTGAAGAAGACAGGCATGGCCAAACACTGTTGAATGTTTTCAAGATGCCCAAAGCAATAACCTGAGCTTCACCATTCTTATCTAAAGCTTGATAGACTCTTTCAGCAATAATCATTGACTTAGAGAAGTTGACTTAGAGAAGTGAAAGCCATATTGCTTGTCTGAAAGAAGGCCCTGTGATGTGAAATGCTTAACCAATTCAGAGTTAATTAGGGCCTCTAGTAGTTTGTCAAAGATAGGTAGAAGGCTAATAGACCAATAGTTGAAAGGGTCAGATGGTTCACCTGAGTTCTTAAAGACTGGATCTACAGAAGAGGAATTCCAGCAAGCAGGAAAGCAAGAGGCAGCGAGGCATTTATTGTACAGTTTAGAGAGAACAGGAGACAGTTGAAAAGCACATTTCTTAAGGACTATTACAGGGACACCATCCGGTCCATATGCTTTGTGAGGATCCAGATTAGAGATGATAGCAGAAACCATGGAAAAGTTAAATGCATATCACTCAACAGAGACTCAGTTCTAAGTGAAAAATCAGGCAAAAGTATTCCAGATGAGTAGAGTTTGAAGAGAATTTATGGGCAACCCATTACGCCTAATTAGCAGAAGATGTTAACACATCAAATTGAATGAAGAGAGAAGGAATAGAAAACTTAATCTTATTTAATACACTATTACAGAGCCACCAGTAGTCAAAAGTTGCTAGCAGCTATAAAGTGCCTCATTATATCAGTAAACAAAAACTTAACCACTTTGAGGACACGTTTACAATTATTATAGGCAGCCACAAATAGGTGTCTGTTGTGATTGGAACTGTCATGCTGGTATACCTGGAAAAAGTAATTCCTGTAGGCTGTAGTGGCTGAACAGTCTGGAGTAAACCATGGAGAAGATTGTAGTTTCACCTGGTATTTTTGAGAAGGTACGAAAGCACCGATACCGTTTTTAACCCAAGAAGAAAACTGTCACAATTCTCAGTAGAAAGGTTAAGAATATCATTTCAAGTAGTGTCTAAATATATATATATATATATATATATATATATATATATATATATAATGTAAAACCTAAATCCTTCAATGTGATGGCAGAACTCTATCACCATTCAGCCATTTGCTTAGGAGAAGGAAACTCTTACAGAAAACATACAACCTCAGGTCTTTAGTGCTTTGTTATTCTATGTTTTAAAATGTGGGATCAGTCGTATGGATGCCACACTCCACATTAAAACTCAACTAGCACATGTCTGATAATTATTCTATGCCTTTCTTGCAAAATTTTTGAAAACTTCTCCAAAATATTTGTCAAACCATAATTATTTTTAATAATTTGAATAAAACTTTTAAAACAGTTAGCACTGTGTCCATTATTTAAAAAACTACTTCTATTTATATCAGCTGATATCACTTATTTTGTCAGATGTTTTGGATTGGGGGTACAAGCAGAAAGAACTTTGATGGATTTTTTATTTGACTTAACACATCTCCTACTTCAGATAATTCCAGAATCTTGTAATTTGACATTTGTGTCTTGGCTCTAGTTTTCAAAAATATATTTTTGTCCTGGTTTTTGTTTTAAAAATATTTTTAAACAAGATTTGACTTTTTTTTATTCTTATGATAATTTTTTTATTCTTATGATACATTTTTTTATTTTCATAAATTTTGAGTTCCAAAAGCAAGAAGTACAAGAGAAGAATGTATTTGAATAGAACTTTCAGTTACATTTGGCAACTTCAGTAGTGAAATTATGAAACCTAGCTCTCAATCTAATATTGCACTTAAATTCATGAAGATGAGGTATCAAAGAGGAAAGCTTATCAGAACAATAACTGAAAAAATTTATAGAAAAGGCACAGGGAAGCTATGTTACAGTAGTGGGAATGTGACTGAAGCCAAGCTGCCAAGTCAGGATCAATAACATTTCAAATTCTCCTTTGCATTTTGTCAAAAATCTCTTGGCCATTACACCTGCACAGCCATTCATATATATATATATATGTGTGTGTGTATGTGTGTGTGCGTGCATGCATGCGTGTGCATGTGTGTGTGAGCGCGTGCGCGTGCATGTGTGTGTATACACGCATGTGTGCGTGATTAAAGATGATGGATACAGTATATCTTATAATGTTTTTTAATTAGTTTTTCTTGTGTCTTTGAAAGATTTCTTTTTTGAGGACTGAGTGTGCACATATAAATTAATAATAATACATTGGCAACATAATAGGTTGACCACAGTCAAGTTATTGCAAACTCCATGATCTGGTTGATGGCTACATATACATATATGCACTATGCCAAGGGTACATATAGTTTTGAATTAAGAGTTGTCCTTCCCTTAGACTAGTTACCAACCATGGCTAGTAAGCCAAGTCTGACCTGCTATTTAACCCATAGCTGAGAGGAGAAGCAATGGATTCATATCTTTCCCAAGAGTATTTGCCTGAAAGTGAATGCAACAAACTCAGCAAGAAATCGAACCTTGATTGCCAATTTCTCATACCAAGTCACCAAATCTTGCAGCACCTGTACATCCACAAAAATTGAACATTATACTATGAAAATATCAAATCAAAATTTAGCTAATAACAATTTATCACACTAAAGACTTATTGATTCACTCTTATCTTAAAATTCTTTTAAACTGAAAAAAAAGCTGGATAAAAGTGCACCTCACTAGTGATGAGTGAACAAAACTGTTCTTTTATTATTTATGAAAGGTTGAAAGTGGCAGCTATATTCTTATATGCATGCTTAGACATCTTTGAATATAAAGAGCACAATCATATGCACTATGAAGTTGCAAGTAAGTGATAAATACCATTGTATATTGCCATTAGTTTGGTCTAACTTTTCTGTCCTCAAAAACATTCAGAAAAGGTTTGCATGTTATTATCTTGCCAAAGGAATGCATGGATAAATGGTTGAAAGAAAAATTAACTGAGCAGTTTTTATGTTGAAATTGCTAATATGACAGCCGAAGTAAAGAAACAGAAAAATATGTCAAGGCAGAGGAATGTTCTTGCCATTTTTGCTTTCTCTGATTTTGTTTTTATCTAAAAAAAAAGAGGTGAAAGAAAATAACATTTTTCTTGTTTTTTTTATACCAATTCGTTTTAATAATAACATTTGCAAAGTGCCTAAAATTATTAGAAAAAAAAACAACCTATATATAAATAAAAGTAGTAATATGAATGTAGTCCAATACTTTTGCCATAACCTTTTGTGAGCCTTTTTAAATCAGTTCGCAAACAGAAGGCAAGAGGGAATACTTTAAAGGAAACAGTGGGAACTAAGCGCTCTGTTAAGTCAATGTTTACTGTTAATATATATATATATATATATTATTGTCATCCACAGACAGACTGTTTCGCTGTTTCACAGCTCTTCAGTGTGGCTAGACGTCCAGTTGCCTCTAGCTAGGATCGAAACCTGACTGAAATGGCGTCAGTCGGAAATTCTACCACTAAGCTGTCGACGCATGGCAGGGATGAAGGTGAATTTTAGCGTATTTATTTTTGGATAAACACACAGTGACTGACAGGACTCAATTCGTTTTTTGCCAAAGAGTGATGCTATATCAGCTTTAATAGTCACTGTTTACAAACTCACACTTCCTTCCCCACAGAGCTCAACCGAAATTAATTTTTTCAGGAGCCTATATTATTGTCATCCACAGACAGACTGTTTTGCTGTTTCACAGCTCTTCAGTGTGGCTAGACATCCGGTTGCCTTTAGCTAGGATCGAAACCCGACTGAAATGGCGTCAGTCAGAAATTATAACACTAAGCCGTCGGCGCACGGCAGGGATGAGGGTAAATTTTAGTGTATTTATTTTTGGATAAACACACAGTGACTGACAGGACTCAATTCGGTTTTTGCCGAAGAGTGATGCTATATCAGCTTTAATAGTCACTGTTTACAAACTCACACTTCCTTCCCCACAGAGCTCAACCGAAATTAATTTTTTCAAGAGCCTATATTATTATATATATATACAAATGTAAAATAATGAAAAGAATAAAATTCAAACGTTCATAACATTAATTTAAAAAAGGGCCAAATACAAGATAAGAGCAATACATATTTATTATAAACTGTTACATAAACTGTTAAATAAACTGTTAAATATTTATTATAAACTGTTAAAATGCATGTTACTACATAGTAGTAGTAACTTGCATGTTCTAATGTAACAGTTTATAATATATATATATATATATATATATATATATATATATCAAATTATTATATACAATACTAAATTCAATATATGCAATTTAATCATTCATAATCTCCTCCCCACCATCTACATATCTTAGGTAGATGGAGGGTTTTTAGTCATATTAAATATCTTATTTTCAAGTTTATCCATGTGCAATAAACTAAACTGAACTCTGGGGACCAACATTTAGTGACTTCTACATGTTTATTTAAATGAAAGCTAACTGAGCTATGGTCAGGAAGATATAAACATGAGTCTTCTTGCTAGATATGTAGTATATCCATTATAATTATTTATGAATTTGGTTTGATCAGGAACACAGTTCCTTAAGTGAATTTATAAATAATATTGGTTCTCTGTAATTTGGATCTTGCAGGTGAGTTATTGTTGTTGATGATGAGGTTTGCCGTTTTGAATTTTTTATAGTAGATAATTAATTTAATTTTCTTGTTTTTGTCGACTTGGGTTGTATATTTCATTATAAAGTTTAGAAGGGAAGATTCATCCTGCTTATAGTTGGCATGCATTTGATTTTTATAGAAAGTGTTAATGCTATTGTTTTTACCTGTATGTTCAGTGCTGCTATTGGTTACCTTAGAAAGAAAAAGTCTAATATGGTGAGCTATGAGGTAATTTGGAAAACTGTTATTGACTAGTATTTGTTTCACTTTGTTAAGTTTGTTAAAGAAAACAAAAACAAGAAAATTAATTGTATCAAGTATATCAGATCTATATCCCCCTATTCTTACTATTTACCCAGAAGAACTTAAGCAGAGAATCACTGAGGCGCTGGAGAATGTTACGCAAGACATGCTACAGCGTGTTTGGCAGGAGCTGGACTATTGACTTGATATTTGTTGTGTCACAGGTGGTGCGCATATTGAATATTTGTGAAGCTTTATGAAATCGGTTATAAAGTCTACATCCCTTTGAATATCAAAATTTGAATGTTCAAATTTTGATAGATAAATCTTTTACTGTTCAACATGAAGCCAATTTAATTTTGTTAGCCTGGGATGTGTAGTTACTAAGATATTCACATTTCAAATGATGTCAATTTTTGGGATACTTTGCATATATATATATATATATATATATATATATATATATATATATATAATAGCGGGCCACTTTTATTCGACGATACCTATCTACTAAGGTGGCTAGCCAATCCCTATTGAAGATGCTTGCTCAGGCACATTTGTGCTTGTTCAACACCCACAGAGCCAACCTGTGGTTTATACTTCAACTATGCTGTGCAGACCTTAGTTACAGTTTCTGTGAAAGAACTTGTTATCTAGCATGATCAACAATCTGAACAATGCCAGGACACTCAAACCCTCTGTCACGATGACTTGTGATTTTGTGGTAGCACAGCTATCGACGACCCTCAAGAGTTCCGTCTACCCAATTTCACTCACAAGACTTTAGTCAACCCATGGTGTGGTTTTCAGGCACTTTCCAAATATGCTCCAGACTGATAACATCAGACAGGAAGTCTCCTTCCTGACAAATCAACCTTAGTGAGGTTTGAACCCAGGTCTCATGGTCAGAAAGTAAACATTCTAACCACTCAGCCATACCCCTATATATATATATATATATATATATATATATATATATATATATATATATATATATATATATATATATATATATATATATATATATATATATATAAGTTGTGATGAATAAATTGTCATCTAAATTATACAAAAATGAAAATAACACTGACATCTTATTTTAACAGATATATTTACCAAAATTACACAAAAATATCTTGAAATACTAAAGAGTAAATTCATTCAATAAAATTGCCATTGTCTTCAACTACAGCATCCAGATGACTTCAGAATCTCTCATCTTTGGTGTTACAAGGAGTTTTGTTGGTCTCTCTTTCAACTGTACCCCATTCATAATAATTGAGGGGGTTGCAGTTAGGAAGTTATGTGGACAGCTGTAAGGGGCGATGTTGTTGCAGAAATTGTCCAATGACTGGGTTCTCCTGCTTGTGTGGCATGGTGCAGAATCCTGTTGCCAGATATAGGGTCTTCCAGCAGCAACCCTCTTGATCCAAAGCAGCACTACCTCTTGAAAATTTGAGTAGACACTGACTTTTTTTTGAAAATGTTGAATTATATCTACTTACTCATATTTGAGAGACTTGATAAAGAAAATGTGCACTCTGGCATGGTTCAGACCTTTATTCCTCTTATAGGAGAAAAAAACTGCCTGATATATATATATATATATATATATATATATATATATATATATATATATATATATATATATATCAATCATGTAACAGCAAAATTGTCCAATTGTTAGATTAAGCTCTGAACTGTAGTATCTTATAAATGATTAAAGATATCTTACTGGAATTCTCCAACGTTTTTATAACACTATTGGACTCTATTTTGAACAACTCTCCAACCTTAACAGAAGAAATGTGATTAAATAGATCATAAATGAAAATAACATGTTAATCATTAATTAATCATAGCTAAGGTTTGCAGCTCATGAAGTTTTGAAATAAAGTTCAAATATATATATATTATTCCAGGATCATTTCCCAACTTATTTTCCCTCTCTAACCTTCTAACTTTCTGTCCTGGAGTAACAAGGTGCCCCACACGTTTCATGTACGATTTCATTTTCAGTCTTTTTCACTGCTCATTGGACTGTCATAACTGAAACTCCTCTCTCACATGCCAAAAAGAAACTCAATGAGTTTAGTGGTTTTTAGATATTAAACATTTTGTGGGATGGATAATTATGCTGTTACATGATTTGGACAATTTGGCTGTTACACCCGGTATTTATAATTTAAGTAATTAATGAATTTTTTCAACCTCTACTAGAATTTACCAAGTCATTCATTTGTTCTTCCAGAAACTAAGCAAAGTATTTACGAATAGGAAAACTTTATTAGAAACAAGGATAAGAATGCTATGTAATATCTGATCTATATGGCTATGGATAATGGACAATTTCCTCACAGATGAAAAGCCTTAAAATGACAGAGATATGGTTTTACTGACCAATGCTGAGAATAACAAGGAAAGAAAATATGAGCCACAAAGAAGTCTTAAGGAAGATAGAAACAACAATGAAACTTATGCTTACAATTAGAGAAGAGACAGTTGAAATTTGGAAATAATGAGGAAAGTGGGTCAAGAGAGTTTAACACTCATTGGACTTATTGAAAGCAAGAGAAGCACTTAGTGGGTTTGTGTGAATGAATAGCAGAGCAGGAGTAAAGAGAGATGGTAAAGAGTCAACTGTTCCTTAGAGCTACAAGGGATAGGAAGTTGTGGAGAGCCAGGATTCTCACATTCACAGGGAAGCAGTGAACAGCTTACTTAATGAGTTTGTGTAAATGGATAGCAGAACAGAGAAAAAAGGGATGGTAAAGAGTCAAAAATTAATTTGAGCAACAAAAAAAGAGGAAGTTGTTGGGAGCCATGATCCCCTACATCTTGAAATGATTTGGCACATAAAAAAAAAGAAGAGTTGTAATACCTGACTTATAGTCTATACAAGTTGAAATGCCAGATCATGCTTGGTCATAAAAAGAGAAAATCCTGCTTTCTTTTAAAAACGTTATAGTCAGTATTATACCTAATGTGCACATATTGGTAGAATGTAACATATGGCTGTAACATATATTGAGTGTCCATGTATGTATATAGGTCAAAGACAAAATTTATTTACCCAGTCTCCAAGATTAGTGTCTTGCTGGCATTAGAATCTTTGAACCCACTCTTGAAGTTGGAATCTCTGGGACTAGGCTTATCTCATCACAAGTTGAAGATGACTGAAAACAGAAACACAATACCAATATCCCAATCTGTAGAACAGAAACACAGCAGAAGAGGAGAATATATACAACACTTTGATGCCAGTCAGAAATGTGAGCAATTGAGGTCTGACCCTGCAGTCCAGTTGCAACCTTGAGTTTTATTAGAATTCATGTATACTGAATGGGCAATTATCAGAGAATTTGAACCAGAGCAAAACACTGTCTGAATGGCCCCTGTTTCTGTTGTACAAATCTTTGCTAGTATATAGAGTCAATATATACACAATGTCAGATTTTATTATTTAAGCCAATGTTTTCACAATAAAAATTGGTATCAACCAAATGACGTTTGGAAAATTTTCAGGATTGTGGATTATCCCCAAATAACTTTGCCAGTTTTGCTTAGAAGTCATCAGGTCGTGTTTTCAAGCACCTAAATAAACATGACACTTCCAGTCTTTCTCTCTTTTATCTCTTTTTTCCTCACACCATATCTTAATAACAACACCACTGGGACCTTATTCCTGGGCATAGGAATATATTTCCCTGTAGTCACTGAAATCCTCACATGCACATGCACACACATACACACACGTGTATCACCCACACAATTCCTAACTTTTAATGTTTTCTTCCTTTTGCATGCATACTTGTGTATTTTCTCTCTTTTTAATCAGTTATATAAAAACAAAAATATAAAATATTGCCTTGTTGAAATTGTCTTACACCTGTAATTTACATGTGCAAAATATTATTACCACTGATTTTAGAAAAACTGGAATTAGTGCCTGCAACATTTAGAAACCATGGCTCAATTTCAACATTTACCAAGTGCAAAAGAATATTCTTATATTTACATGAGCAATATATTGTGTGAGTTTCAGCTGAAATCAATTCTTATTAAAAATATTGATAATAACTTGTTTGTGCTATGTCAGTGCAACATATATTTTTACTTATGAATAAATTCAAATGATATAAGTCAAAGAAATATATATTTGATTAACACAATATCCAATATGCTTAAATAAATTATTTTTTATTATTTTACATGTTGATACAGACTCCTTCACATTCTATAAACTTCATCAGTTATCAGCCACTGAGTTTATTAACTTTTCTACTGTTTAAACATTAACAATAGTTACAGCAGGTTTTATTGCTTTCCAGAGATCTTCTTGAATATTGTTTTCCATTCTCATATACATTTCTTAATTGATGGACTATAAGTTTTCCATTGGATTAATCTTTTTAGCAAGGTGAGCAATATATTTCCAAATGTGAAGAAGCATTGTTTTCCATGGATATACACTTTAGCTTAAAGATAAATTGGTTATTACCTGTACCACTCAAAGAATGTCTTGTCCAAGAACTTATGATAATTCTCTTGATATCTTCATTAACTTTGAACTATAATTTTACTACCTACAATATTATTCCAGAATATTACTTGACATTCCCTATGTTCTCTTGTAATTCATATTGAATGACTATTTTGATAAAGAACTATCATGGTTCATCCAATGTAGCTCTACATTCATCATCAAAATTACTATTATTAAACCAGTTTTCATGAATTTCATTAGCCAGCTTCTCTCTTTGTGATAGCTATTTAAAGGTGGTAGTTGGATTGTTTTCATGTCTTTAACCAATGTTGTTAATATTCTGAATCTTTTCTCTTTCTTCCCATTTGCAATGCCAGATCTTTAAATATTTTCTTGCTGGTCAATCAATTTTTATTATTACCTTATTCATTTTTCTTAAATCTCTTTTTGTGATATTCTTAAAGTCAGTTTTTTTCTTGTACTTATCTTGTCATTGTTTTAAATTGCTTTTTTAGTTTTTCTCTGATCTCTGTTTAACCATTTCACAATTTCCAATTTACATTGATCAATAACATTGAATAGCTCAAGTGAAGACTTGATTAGTTGTCGTTTTCTGGGGGGACTTATATAAAGCACATCCTAAAGCTAGTAGCAAATTTACTCTGGGTGTGGGCCGAATACTGATCATATTCAGTTGGGTCGCCCATCGAAGAAGTCTGTTGTTTATTTAGACCCAAAACTTCTAGTGACATGGGAGCAACAATACTGACAACACACCTAGATTCGGTACTTAAAGGTGTAATTTTAACAATAGCTTTTCAATAATATGTTTCTCTTTTGAGGTTATATCTTTCTTATCACTCACAGCAATCTTTATAGATCTGAAATTAAAAAAATAAATATTAATGACTATATTATAATATATATTTGTTTATAATATGAAGAACAACCCTTGAATTGCATAATTAAATCTGATACCACCAAATAGATCATTGTAAATATTTTTAATAAAAAAAAAAATGATATTATCAGCTTATATTTACTTAGTTTATCAAATAAATATATACTGAAAATTTTAACAATATCTGTTGATTAATACCAATTTTATTGTGACATGGTATTGCAAAAATATTCAACTTTTCCACAAAGAAAAAAGAAGGAAAATAAGAAAGCAGATATAGTTTAAACCCCAAATTTTTATATTCCAAAAACTGTTGAGGTGATTTATAAAAATTGTTTTCTTTTTGTGGTACAGTTTCTTATGAAGAGAGTTTTTGTACAACAGGAAATAGACTAGACATGGGAAGACTTCTTAATGACTCCTATTACTACTTTGACAGGCTATTACTCTGGCTGCTACTAGGACTATTACTCAAACTGGCTACTTGATATATTATTTATACCTGACATGTGGGCGTAATAATAGATGCAAGAATGTATGTGAATATTTAACAGAAAAATGCTTGGCACTATTTGAATGTATGCAACTTGAAAGGTATAGAATTTCTAATAACTTAATAACGTGCTTAAAAGCTGAACATTTGCACATTAATATTTTGATATATGTTTTAAATTCTGTGTAAATTTAACTTTTCTGTAAATCAAAAATTAATTGAATTTTATCTCAAGTTTGTATCTACTGAGAAGAGATATTATATCTCATTAATAATTTCCAATAAAATGAGTTTTTTTATTTTGTCTGGAACTGATTAATTAATAAAATATGTTCTAATAATGTGTCTGCTATGATTTGAATCTGTCTAATTTGCTCATCTTACCAAATCTTAATTTATATAGATTTTTAAAGTTTTTTCTTCACAAGATCTACAGCATAATAAAACCAGATATTGTGTATATATATTCAGTATATAGTAGATATATTCAATCAGACATACTAAAAAAAGAAGAAAATGGATGTTTCCATCCCTCTTCTTTATTTAATATTGCTTAAAATAGACCAGTGTTACAATGACCATGGAAATAATTATATTTTTGCTTTTTTGTTACACAACCAAACTCTGATCATTTTCATTCAGAGACAGAATTCTCATGATCTTGGGTATTCTTCTCCCAAGGTTGAGAGTTATTACAATGTATCCTATCATGCCACACTTATAAACATCAATCTAAATATTCATTGTAGTCTTGACACTCCTTGTTGAGCCTGAGAAACACATCAGATTGAAGAGCTCTGGCAGAAAAGCAAGTTACTCTTTCCAGTATAGTTCCATTCAATTTGTTCAGCTTGGCCTTAAATTCAAGTTCAATCTTTTTTCTTTTTTTTTTCTTCTTGGAGACGCCTCATTTTACACCTGACTGGGCATTTTGATTCTTAGGTATAAGAAAATTTGATTCATTTTCTGACATCAGGTATTCTTCTTCCAGTATCAGAAAGGCTGCCATGATTAGATGTTTGTCTACATTTTCTGTCACCAATTTTTAGCTTAATGGCTAACTCGTCAGACTGGAAGCTACAAGATTTGCAGTTCAGAACATTCTGACAGGTTGGTAAAGTTCTTTAACAATAACTCATGCATGAAAAGGATTTCTTCTTTTAAAACCAAAAATGATAGAATCCTTTAGCAATGGATTGAATCAATTTGATGAAAAGCTAAAGCCAAGCAAGGCTATAATATATCTTAGAATTGCAAATAGAGTAATAAAAATGAAAAATATGTTATTTAATTAGAAAAGATTATTCATATCAGATTTAGTTAACGTAGTAATTCTTTATGCAAGATAGTGAGATAACTCACTTGAAAAAAAAGCAGCAAGTAAATCATCTAAGTCATTGTAATAAGAAAAAGGTGAGTCCATATTTAGCCACAGACATTAATAATCAAGAATATTAACAAATATGCAAAATACAACAGAAAGTGAACTGAATACTGATCAGTTGTGAAATCTTTCTGTTACACTTCTTAAAAAAGTTCTAAAATTTGAAAGATGGCTGATGATGATGTACAAAACTAATAGTTGAAAATTGTATACCAATTATGTTCACACTAACAGACATATACAAATCATCTTTTAGATATATGTTGAACATGTTCAATCTAACAGTTATACAGATTAATCATGTTCATTCTAACAGATATATATTGATCATGCTTATTTT
>OZ038488.1:93129731-93469731 GCA_964036315.1 Acanthosepion esculentum | reverse complement strand
AATATATATATATATATATATATACACATATATATATATACATATATTAAAATAATAAGAAAGAACAGTAAGATTTATAATCCAGTGTTCTTAGCAATTATTTTTATTTAAAAAAAAAAAGCAGTGCTCGATAAAAACAGTAGAGCAAAATATTATAATTATTTTTCTTTTTTAAAAATATTATTCCATCGCGACACAGAAATTTCTGTATTTCAAAACTGAAAACTGAAACTATATATATATATATATATATATATATATATATATATATAAGATACACTAAATAACCTAGCAAGAAATAAGGAAATCCACATTACTCCCTCTGACAAGTGGGGGGGGGGTTGTGATCATAAACAAGATATATATATATATATATACACGCATAGAAAAAATTAACTCACTATTCAACGATACTGACACATGAAAAAATAAATGAAGAAAAAATAACTATTGAAAGACAAAAATTCAACAAAGAAATCAGGAAACTAATTAAAAATGAAAACAATTCATGCTATAGACTCATAGAATATTACCCAAGAACACCCAAACTTTATGGCCTCCCTAAGACCCACAAAACTGGTATCACTATGTACCTCATCATTTTAGGAATAGGCAGCACCCCCACAAACTAGCTAGAGCCATAGCATAAATTTTAATCCCCCTACTTGGAACAATAATTCCGTCATGTATTAAAAATTCAGGCAACCTTGTTGAAAAACTATGTGAAACAAATATGACTGACAGACTCATTACTACTTACACTAATATCCCAGTTGAAAAATGCTCAAATCTCTTAAAAAATCATCTAACACACTCAAAGATAAAACTCTCCATACCAATAGCAAAATTAATGAAAATCTGCTGTCTCATCACCAATCAATGCTATTTCACATTTAATAACAATTATTACAAACAAAGATTTGGATTACTAATGGGCTCACCTCTCAGTGGAGTGATGACAGGTATCTTCTTAGAATTCCTTAAATCTGCTCCTTTACAAAGTATTTTACCTAAACAATCAATTTACTTCCAATATATTGATGATGCCCTATTAATTTATCAAAATGATACTGACTGATCACAGTTTTGACTTTAATCACTAGTTCAGCGACAGTAAATTTACATCCAGGCTCTTACAACATATCACCATTCTCAGAAGGTTTTTCTGTTATAACAATGTGGGATAGTTAAAGACAAAGATGGTAGAAAGAAAAAGAATATAGATGAATTTAGCTAGATTGCAAAAAATTATTTTTAAAAATTCTTTAAAAATTTTGAAACTACCAGCATTTCTCGTTCATACACATGTGTTGTCATAACAACATCAGCAAACCCAGTCTGATGAAGTCCTAATACATCACAAGTAAACTTTTTCCATTTTGTCTTACAATTTCCTCAATATTGTTTCTTGATATATAAAAATATATATTGCTATCTCATATCATATATATATATATATATATATATATATATATATATATATATATATATATATATTTGTCATCCACAGACAGACTGTTTTGCTGTTTCACAGCTCATCAGTGTGGCTAGACGTCCAGTTGCCTCTAGCTAGGATCGAAATCCGACTGAATTGGCGTCAGTCGGAACTTCTACCATTAAGCTGTTGGCGCACGGCAGGGATGAAGGTGAATTTTAGCGTGTTTATTTTTAGATTTAGATAAACACACAGTGACTGACAGTGACTCAATTCTGCCGAAGAGTCGTGCTATATTAGCGTTAATAGTTACTGTTTACAAATGCACCCCTCACACCCACAGAGCTCAACCGAAATTAATTTTTCAGGAGCCAATATTTGGAGTTATACATATATATATATATATATATATATATATATATATATATATATATATATATAACTCATGTTACATACTTACTTCTGCTATCATTCCATTTATAACATAGATCTGAGGAACAAAGATTTGTGCTGCACTTTGAATTTCTATTTCAAATGTAGACTGTAGCTCATACATATCTAATTTTTTTAAACCAGGGGTGGATGGAAACTATGTAACCATATGTTTTTTCTCTTCTCTCTTTTTCTCTTTTTTTTTGCCTTGATCTGGTCTATAACTGATTGTAACAATTTGCATTAATGACATGTCCTGGTTCATCTCTTGTGTAAAAATAGAAATGAACTATAATATTAACGCCTGATGATGGTTCATATCAACTAAATAAAAAATATAAAAAGTATTTTTATCATACAATTTTTATACAATATAAGGAGCATATTTCTTTCAAACGTTCACCCTATAAAAAGTCCAAGACCCACTCAGTATAGAAGTTTACTGAAGGAGGTTGTTATGTGAGTGGTAAGAGTAAACAGTAAGCAGCACAGTTTATGAAGATATGTGGGATAGATTAATGGTTAACTGTAGACATGAAAAGGTTAAGATTGTAGTGGTTGGGAAAGCATACGCTTGGGAGTCGGGTCCACAAAGTAGTAGGTCATGGAAATAATCATTTTGAGTGGAAATTACATTTTACTAATGGAATATGAAGAGAATGAGGGTGGTTCACTTCAGTGTAAGTGGCATGGTGGGTTTAAGCTGGGTGGGTTAGTGTTGATGAAATTAAGGAATGTAGCTTGTGAGAACATTTTCCATGGAAATAGCCATAAAATAGTGAGTAGCTAGTAATGTTTTGTCTGTGGAAAAGAGGCTGTAGGGTGGAAAATAATTAATCACCCACAAGGCAGTGTAGGTGATTTTTTACTTGAAAGTGAAAACTGGGCGCCTCCAGCCCAGATATGGCAGCAGTGCTCCATTTTCAGTCTGATCAAACTCTTGTAAAGGTAGAGTATAGCAGGTGAATTCAGGTACATATTGAAGTGATACAGGAAACTGACAATTTTCCCAGCATATTTAGTGATGGTTCATATATATAAGTTTCACTTAAGTTCATGGATGAGCTTAAGTCCTAATAGGTGTTCAAGGCAAGGTGCCTCATTGATAGAGCACCCATTCATTGCAATAAACAAAAATTCAGTGTCTGTTTGGTGATGATAGTTTGCTTTTTAAGGTACTGAATGTGACCAGCCAGTTATTCCCCAATGAGTTGTTACAGTTTGGTCAGAGGAGAGATCAATTTCCAGGCTCTGGTCATCTAGATTTTTGGAAATGCACCCATTGTATCATTTGCATAGATATTTATAAGACATTGAAGTTTTCTCTTAGGCACATCATTAATATAAAGCAAGAAGAGGGTTGGACTGAGAAGTGAACCTTGGGGAACACACACATTGATCTCATGGGCCTCAGAGGATTGGCTATTAACAACTACCTTTATGGGCCTACTAGATAGGAAGGACTTGATAAATGAGAAAACTCCCCCATTGATTTCATAACTGGAGAGCTATGCCTCACTTTGTCAAAGGCCTTTGATATATCTAATGAAATCGTCCTTGTGATATGTCTATTGTCTAATGCCTCACTGTTTCTGTGAATAATAGATATTTTGGTTTACTTTGCCATTACTTATGTGATACCAGTTCATAGATCTGACTAACAAATATTCATGCTATATATATAAAAATGACATGGACAGCAGATTTTTCACTGAACCCTTTATTTAATCTATGGTGGTAGATTAAATAAATGGCTCAGTTCAAAATTCCCTGAAGGTTACCTGGATTGACAAGTACCTGAAGAAAACTGGAGGGTACAATGACTGAAACATTATTATAACAACAAAAATGAGGACAATAATCGGGATGTAAATAAAATGTAGAATGAATCACTTAAATCTAGGAATTATTTTCTTGAGTAAGAGAAACAAAAATAAACAAAATAAAAATATAATCATCTATTAAAAAAATATATATTTTTCAGTCCAAGTGAGTTACTTCCCTTGCTTGTTCAACAGTTTCTTAGAAGTTTTGTACCATTTTGATTGAACGAGGCACTGTGGGATTCAGCCAATCACAGGCCTCTATCAAATTGGCACCAAATGACAAATCTACTCACCCACTTTCTGCTTCAAACTCTGATCAAGACAGACAGGCTATCAAAGTCTAACGTTAAATGGATTCTCTAACAATTACCAGAGGATAGCTCAACCTTTTTATTCCAGCAGCCTCCGATCAACTAATTTGAGCAGTCTTGTGTCTGATATGAAAGGACTTTATCCACGATCCCTGAGAATATATCTCTTCAAGTTACAACAACTTCACTTCAGTTAAGCTACAAACACCAATCTTTCTTTGCAACTCTTCATTGTATAATTGTATATTGTGTAATACAATGTTTCCTAATGTTAATAGTGTGTGTTTTTTCCTTGTCCTCTTAATTTTTGATGAGAGAAAGCTTAGTATCAGTTTACACTGAAATCACCATACATGGCAAAGGATTCTGTTCAAAGATCTTTGAAGGTGATCAGTTCTGGTATACTGAAGAAGGCTGGAGATTGAACTGGCAAAAATATTGGGACCAAAAGAATAAATACAAAGATAAAAATCTAAATAATTGATTACAGATAAAATAAGCAAATTACAGCAAGTAGAATATTTTTCAAGAGCCACTCAAGATAGAAAGTTACAGATTGAAGCATGGACAAAAGAGGAGTGCAGATTATTAGGATATATAGGGTAGATAACAGTTGACCCTAGACTTGAAGAGGTTATGATTGTAGTGATTTGGGAAATATCCTCTTAGGAATCTGTTTACAGAGTAGTGCTTCTTGGGAAGAAACTGAGTGGAATTTCTTTCTTACCAATGGAATAAAGAGGGAATGAGGATGATTTGAACCTGTGAACATGGCATAGTGAGCCTTAGCAATAAAAGTTAAAACAACCTTTTGAAAAGAGCAATTCACTTTTTTACTAATGGAATATGAAGGGAATAAGGGTAAATGATAGTGATGATTTAGGTCATTTTATGTTTATTAATTCAGATTACCAACTTTTTCAGGGTTTCTTTAAATCTGATTAAAGTTGTTTTTTCTACATACACCCATAAATTTTATAACTGAAAATCCTGCTTCAGGCTAAAAGAAATACAAAAACTCAACATGAGTCATATAACCCCATTATCATTTTTCATATCAATATTATTTGGCTATTTATATATATTTAAGAGGAAAAAAGAAATAAACATAGGAGTTTACACTTGCTATTATTATTATCATAAAGATTAAAAGAGTTGAAGGGATTAAGGATTAAAGAATAAATAATATACTAAGAAGTATTAAGTTTTAATCCAAAAGTCTATTGGCATTTGACTATCAGGAAGTGAAACAATTATTCTGTAAAAGCATTCAATTCCAAGAATCAATACCTGAGTTGATTCATTTCATGAAATACATCTTTCAGAGGCTCTGGCATACATTATCAGTGATATTTTTTCAAAATTAATCCATCACCTTAAGGAAACTGTTCTTTTCAAAAGGCTGTTTGAACCTTTATTGCTAAGATTTATCATGCTATGTTCACAGGGTCAAATCATACTCATTCCCTCCATATTCCATTGGTAAGAAAGAAATTCCACTTTGTCTCAAAAAGTGCTACTTTGTGGAAAAGATTCCTGAGAGGATGTTTCCCAATCACTACAATCTTAACTTCTTCAAGTCTAGGGTCAACTGTTATCTATTGTATTTATCTTCATAATCTGCACTTACTTCCTCCTCTTTTATTTTTGCAACAACCTCAGTCAGTAACCCCCCTACCTTGAGTGGCTCTTGTGACTTGTATTAAGTGAACAATTAGCAAAAAAGCCCAAAGAAATATATGAGTCTCCATGTACAACTCAGATATAAACTTTGAAAAATATTAAGCTGAGCAAACTAAACTCAACCTTGTGTAACATATCATCTCAATGGGAAGATTAGGTAAATACCAGTCAGTCGGAGTCAGGTAGTCTGCTCTCTAGCTCATGATTGTCAAGCTGTTTAGTGGAGCTCTCAAATTCTGCATATTAGGTATATAGATTTGGTAATAGTTTGATAGTTCCAGAAATGCTCACAACCTAGTAACATTTTTTGGAGGAAGCATATTCTTAATTGCACTTGCCCTCGATGGATCTGGTTGACAACCATTTTGTCAAAGATTTGTTCTGGATACTTGATTTTAGGCAAATACAATTTGCACATTTCCTCACTGAGTTTGAATCTGTATTCTTGTATTTTTTTAAAAAAACTCTTTTCACATGCCCAATATGTTGTTCTTTAGATACACTTGAGTTAATATATCCTCCAGTAAGCCACTGTGAAGTCACAATCTGCAAGCATAGTATCCATGGAGTTGGAGTTAGTCGGGAAGAATTCTAATGATGTAACAATGAGTAGCCTAAACAAGACATTATATTATAACACCTAGGGGTGAATTATAACATAATAAAAACTGCCAACCACAAGAAAGAAATGTCATTAAAAAGAAATTCTACCACATAAGTCAGAATATTCATACAATTTCCTCTACCTAATTACAGACCTTAATTTATAATCTCCAGAATTTCAACACTAGATTATCTAAGCAAGACATAGTTTAACGGATTAAAGCATTGGTTAAAACATATTGGATTATTTTGCCATTGTGAGTTCGATTCCTGGATTGAATTCTTGCATATTAAAAAGTCTGTTTGTTATTAAGATTATAGTTGAACAGTTGTAGTGTTGAAAAGTCACATATTCTGGCTTAGTAGAGAAAACAGACAAGTGACAAAAATGTGAATAAGACTGATCACTATATTAATTGACATTAAATATCTCCTAAACATGGAAAGTGGAATGCTCAGTTTGGTTGTTATATTGGCAGTTATGTGTTCAATCTCTGGGTGAGGTAGTACTGAAAATGTCATATACTCTAGTTCCATGGAAGAAGCAGACAAGCAACACAAAGATGAATAAGATTGATGAATATTAACTGATATGAAATATCCCTGCAAGCATGGTCACATTGCAGTTGTGTGTTCAATCCCAGGATGTGGTAGTGCTGAAATACTCTGGTTCCATAGAAAAAATAGACAAGTGATACAAAGATGAATTAGGCTGGTGAATACTGATACAAAAATATTCCCTAAAGCAGAATGAAAACAATTTACCCCTGTGAATTGAATAAAGGGTCTGATGTAAAATTCCAAGAAGGTTATCAAGTACAAAGACAGCTACCTGAAAAAAGGTTATAGGGTGAAGCAGATGAAATGGTGTGAGTATAACAACCAAGATGAGCATGTTGGTTTGAATAGCAAGGCATATAATAATGATAATTCCTAATCTTAAAAATTCTAATAAATACTATTCAACACATACAAGTGAAAATGTGTAATAAATTCATTTATATTTGCACTAAGGTGAACTTTTAAAAGATTGTAGTTTAAAAATAATTTAAGCAAAAGAATTGATGTAAGTTTAATGAAAAAAATTAAAATAGCTTTAAAATAATCTGTATTCAGATCATTAAAGCAAATGTTAATTTAAACAAATATGAAATAACTTGATTTTTCACAGATGCCTGATTTATTCATTTTCTTTCAAGTACATATGAATTTTGGAAATATCTTATAAAAGCAAGTTCATTTTTTACCAAATGATTTTTATAATTTCTCAAAGCATGAATAACCACCCCTTTCTTAATTTTCATGTCCCTTCTGGAGATAGGCAATCAGAGACACTCCACAGACTCCTTTTTTTAATTTTATTATGATTGAACTGTCACACATTCTTGGGAAAACAGTGAAGTGGTTTCCTGTTACTTTCTCCATAGTTTCCAATTCAGAATTTTCCTTCAATTAGATTGGTTGCCACATAAGCTGAAAAGAGAATCATAGCTGGGAGGAGAAGAAAGGGATTCATGCTTTTTCCAAACACATTTGAGTGAAAGTGAATGCAACGGGCTAGATTAGAATTTGAACTCAGCTTGCTGATTCCAATTTTTGCACTGTTAACCATTACACTACCCACAGTTTTAAATTTAAGAAGAATATTATGTTACAGTAAAAATTATACCAAAAAGCAAACTCATTTTTTTTAATAATTAATTATACAAATAATTGTAATTAATATATTGGTATCACAATATTTACAAAACAAATCAGTACAAAAAAATTAAAGGAAAAGATTACATGCATATGACTTATGAAAAAATCTATTTGTTATTAAGATTATAGCTGAACATTTCCTAGCAGATTCCTATTCTTATTTGTTTTTATAACATAATACAGCTTTACCAAAACTTAATAATCAGAAACATTACCAATTCATAGTCCAATGACGAGTTAATCAATGTAAATAAAGTAAACATACAAACAAAGATTGAATTATGTTAAATTTTATATAAACAAATAAATGGAATGTGTTATATTGAAGTGTATAATTTGGTTGATGCACAATTGTATGCTAAACATATGATCAAATGCCAAATAATTAAACCCCACTGGGCATCAGACAGCTGAATGTTTCATGCAAGTTACTTGTATTTATAATGTCTTAGATCTATTGGCCAAAATGACTCATTGCTGTATGATTCACTGATATGTAACTCTACTAATAAATGAAGTTGAGGATATAAAGCACATAGCTCTCTCTCTCTATCTGCATGGCTATATATCTATATCTATCTAAACAGATAGCTATATACCTGACTGGATATAACCATTTATCTGCATGTCAGTATCTATCTATCTATCTATCTATCTATCTATCTCTCTCTCTCTCTCTCTATATATATATATATATATATACATATATATAGCTATCTGTTTATCTACTTACCTACAAATCTGGCTGCCAATATCTGTCTGTCAGTATCTATCTATCTATCTATCTATCTTTCTGCCACTCAGTATCTATCTATCTATCTATCTATCTATCTATCTATCTATCTGCCTGCCTGCCTGCCTGCCTGCCACTCAGTATCTATCTATCTATCTATCTATCTATTTTCCTATCAGTATCTATTTTGTGAACTGCCTCTCAGTATCTATCTACCTATCTATTTGTCTATCAATATATATATATATTTATCTATCTGCCTGTCAGTATCTATCTATTTATATGTATCTATGTATCTCTCTGCCTGTCATTATCTCTCCATCTATATATCTATGTATCTATCTGCCTGTTTCTATCTATCTATCTATCTATCTATCTATCAGTATCTATGAATGTATGTATGTATGCATGTATCTATCTATCTATCTACCCATCTGCCTGTCAGTATCTATCAATCTATGTATCAATCTATCTATCTATATCTCTATATCTTCCTGTCTGTATTTATCAGCATATCTATCTATTTATCAGCATATCAGTATCTATCTATCTCTCAATCAATCTACCTATTTGCCAGTGTCTATCTATCTGCATATCAGTATCTATCATTATTTATCTATCTGATTACCAGTAACTATATATATATATCTATCTAACCATCTGCCTGTCAGTATCTATCTATCTATCTATCTATCTATCTATCTATCTATCTATCTATCTAACTATCTTTGAGTATCTCTCCATCTATTTATTTGTGTATCTGCCTGTTTGTATCTATCTATCTGATTATGTGTCTATCTGCATGTCAGTTTCTTTCTATCTATCTATCTATCTATCTATCTATCTATCTATCAGTATCTATGTATGTATGTATGTATGTTGTATGCATGTATGTATGTATCTATCTATCTACCCATCTGCCTGTCAGTATCTATCTATCTATCTATCTATCTATCTATCTATCTATCTATCTGCTTGTCAATATCTATTTATCAGTATCTCTCTATCTTCCTGTCTGTATTTATCTTCCTATCTATCTATTTATCAACATATCAGTACCTATCTATGTATGTATCTATTTATCAATCTACCTATTTGCTAGTGTCTATCTATCTGCATAATAGTATCTATCTATCATTATTTATCTATCTGATTACCAGTATCTATATATGTATCTAACTGTATCTCAGTATCTCTCCATCTATCTAATTGTGTATCTGCCTGTTTGTATCTATCTATCTGATTATGTGTCTATCTATCTGCATGTCAGTTTCTATCTATCTATCTATCTATCTATCTATCTATCTATCTATCTATCTATCTATCTATCTGTCTGTCTTTCAGTATCAATTCTCCTGTTCATCTTTGAGGAAATTGTCCAACCTTCACTGCTATATAGGAGGATTTATATTACATAATAATTCAGTGCTGTTTTCTTTGTTTTAATGAAATCTTTGTAAATTTTACTTTACCCTTCTTCCAACAGTCTCACATGTGGTAATTGGAATTGTAAATAATGAATTATTGAAATGCTAATGAAGAAAAGCAAATATTATGATTATTCTTAATAATTCAACTTTATAATATTTATTTTTTCTTTAAATTACTGTATATTTCCACATATAAGGTGACCTACAGATAAGAGGAACCCTAAAATCTAGGTACATTTTCTTGATTTTATCTGATATCCGTAGTATAATATGACTGACTGGGATCCATATAATGAAACTGGAAATGAATATATTTATGATGAGCTCTTTCCATCAGATATTGATGATCATAGTACTTTTGAAGGTTTTTAATAATGTATGTGGATGTCTTATGTTTTTTATTCTGTAATGAGTAATAAAAATTTATGATGAGCTCTTGCCATCAGATATTGATGATCATAGTACTTTTGAAGGTTTTTAATAATGCATGTGGATGTCTTGTGTTTTTTATTCTGTAATGAGTAATAAAAATTTATGATGAGCTCTTTCCATTAGATATTGATGATCATAGTACTTTTGAAGGTTTTTAATAATGTATGTGGATGTCTTATGTTTTTTATTCTGTAATGAGTAATAAAAATTTATGATGAGCTCTTTCCATCAGATATTGATGATCATAGTACTTTTGAAGGTTTTTAATAATGTATGTGGATGTCTTATGTTTTTTATTCTGTAATGAGTAATAAAAATTTATGATGAGCTCTTTCCATCAGATATTGATGATCATAGTACTTTTGAAGGTTTTTAATAATGTATGTGGATGTCTTATGTTTTTTATTCTGTAATGAGTAATAAAAATTTATGATGAGCTCTTTCCATCAGATATTGATGATCATAGTACTTTTGAAGGTTTTTAATAATGTATGTGGATGTCTTATGTTTTTTATTCTGTAATGAGTAATAAAAATTTATGATGAGCTCTTTCCATCAGATATTGATGATCATAGTACTTTTGAAGGTTTTTAATAATGTATGTGGATGTCTTATGTTTTTTATTCTGTAATGAGTAATAAAAATTTATGATGAGCTCTTTCCATCAGATATTGATGATCATAGTACTTTTGAAGGTTTTTAATAATGTATGTGGATGTCTTATGTTTTTTATTCTGTAATGAGTAATAAAAATTTATGATGAGCTCTTTCCATCAGATATTGATGATCATAGTACTTTTGAAGGTTTTTAATAATGTATGTGGATGTCTTATGTTTTTTATTCTGTAATGAGTAATAAAAATTTATGATGAGCTCTTTCCATCAGATATTGATGATCATAGTACTTTTGAAGGTTTTTAATAATGTATGTGGATGTCTTATGTTTTTTATTCTGTAATGAGTAATAAAAATTTATGATGAGCTCTTGCCATCAGATATTGATGATCATAGTACTTTTGAAGGTTTTTAATAATGTATGTGGATGTCTTATGTTTTTTATTCTGTAATGAGTAATAAAAATTTAATGGCATCTTGTTTAACACTGCAAAAAATACCATATAATGTATGTTATTGAAAAATAAAATTTGCATGTTATACTAAATGTTGTTGCTATTTAACACCACAATTATAAAGAATTTTAATTAGAAATATAGATTGTATGTTATTTAACACTACAATAAAAAATAATTATTGCTGTGAATGCACTCATAGCCCTACAAATCAAGAATAAAAGATTTGTTTATGTTACTTATAATTTGTGCATATTACTCAGCGGAACATTTGCAAATTGTTATGTAATCGTCTCTTGAATATTACATTTTAAAGTGAAATCTAGAAGTAAAAGTAGTTTTATTACATTTATAACTGTAGTCCAGCATTATAATGTGAATTGTTTCAACAAGAAATATTTACATCAGTAGTTACCATTCTGAGTCAGTTGTTATCCATGGAGCAAGCATACTAGCCTACTTACCAGTGCCGATACACCACAAGATTAAAGGTTAGCTTTTTGTAACTGTTGTATTAGATGACCCCTTAATTGGTGGGTAATTATTAAGATTTAATGTTTGCCTTATACACGGAAATATATGGTAAGTATTTTGTCACATACTTATAATGGCCATGGAGCTTTCTGTCATCAGTGTTTTCAAGATGCAAGTGACTTGTTTGTAGTTTTACTCTTCTATTTTAGTAATATATACAGAGTGCAATGGATAAATTGTCGTTTAAATTATGTAAAAAACATGAAAATAACAGACATTTCATTTGAACAGATATATTTACCAAAATAACAAAAAATATCTTAAATACTCAAAAGTAAATTTATTCAATAAAATTGCCATTGGCTTCAACCATGGCTTCCAGACAATTTTGGAATCTCCTGCAACTCTTCCAGGTAGTCTCCTTGTTTAAGTTGGTGAATGCAGCCACAATCCTTGCCTTCAGTTCATCTTTGATGTTACAAGGAGTTTTGTTCGTTTCTTGCTCAACTGTTCCCCATTCATAATCATCAAGGGGGTTGCAGTCTGGGGAGTTAGGTGACCAGATATAAGGGGTGATGTGGTCACAGAAGTTGTCTGGCAGTCATGACTAGGTTCTCCTGTTTGTGTGGCATGGTGCAGAGTCCTGTTGCCAAACATAGCATCTTCCAGCAGCCACCCTCTTGATCCAGGGCAGCACTATCTCCTCAAGGCACTTGATGTAGGTCTCCGTGTTGAGATGTGGGAAGATGAATGGAGGCATAACTTCACCATCTCTAGTGATCACTCCAAACACCTTTGGATTCACCATTAGACTCACCCAACTCTTTCCGAATCCTCTGCACTGTCCACAGATTGACACTCACAAACTCTGAAATGTTTGTATTGGTGATTCTGGCATGAATGCCAAGCAGTACAGCATTCTGTTTCTAAACAATGTGCATGTATGATATCAAAAATACAAAATGGTGATAATTTACACATCATGCCCTGTAAACTGCTTTTGTATAGCTATATCTATTTTATGAAGTGGAAAGATTATATGGATTCACTTTCTAGGTCAGCTGCTAGGAAGTTTGGGTCACTGAGTTGTACTAGACAATTTTTCTCACCAGTATCTATATTACACATTTATAAGTCTACCATTTGTCTATGCATTGAATATTGCTGTCACATCTTGTCTGGTACTTCTGTTATGTATTTAGAGATTCTTAATAAGATCCAAAGAAGAATCTGCAACGTGGCATGTTGACTTCAGTCACTTTTCCACTGCCATAATGTCGCTTCCTTTTGTCTTTTCTTTAAGTACTTTTATGGTAATTGGTCTAAAGAACTTTCCTCTAGACTTTATGAATTTAAGCACAGTAGTAGTTGACTGGTGGCAAGGTGTCATCATTTTACAGTTGAGATGGCTAGATAAGTTCTATGCTAACAGTTTTTTCTCTTGCACTTCTCATTTGTAGATCTTGCTTCTAGCTTCTTGCTTTCCAGTCAACTTTGATCTTCAAATACTTAAATGCAATATTGATTGTTATCTTCTGTCTTTTTAATCTCTGTTCTTTTATTGTTCTTTCTCCTTAACCCCTTGTGTCTTAGTGGTTTTATTGCCTTGCTTGGGATGAAATGATGAAAAAAGAAAAGTTTGAAGTTTGGGTTTCATGTTTTCGATGATAGTTTTTTTAAAAATTGTCCTGAATAGATGCTGAAGGATTAAAATCTCCTTGGTTTTTAACATTATTTACATCATTCAAACTGTTGTCTTCATCTTTATTATTATGTTCATGAGGTTTCAGCCTTTGTACATTCCGGCCTTCTTCAATGTGTACAATGGCCGAAATGTTGTGAACATAAAAAATAAAGATGAGGACAACAGTCTGAACAATGTAAATAATGTAAATTAATGCAAGACTTCATCTCAAAAATATAGACACTCCTTAGTTCTGTTTGCTAAAAAGATGATGTTTCAGTTATCCATATACTCTGGATGAATTACACTTAATGAAATTCCCATACACCATAAACTGAACTGAAGCTTTTTCAATTCGTGCTTAAAAGTTTCTATCATTCAGCTGCTTATTGACATCATCAGAATAATAATTGCTGTCTGAAGTTCCTAGATGAAGTATTGTTATTATTTCAGGAATTATTTGGACTAGTATCATCATCTTTATTGTTTTGATCATACCATTTCAGCTGGCACCACCTTGTATCTTCTTCAGGTGTATGCTACATCAAAGAGCTTTAAATGAAACCTTTTATCTTGCTTTTTATCCAATTAGAACATTTTTAGTGAGATCAAACAATTATGTTCAAAGGTTCTTGAAGATAACCCAAAGTGATATACACCACAAGAAAACTGGACAACAAACCAGACAAAGAGTTATGATTAAACTAACAATGTTAAACACAGTTCAAGGATGTGCTGAAAATTTCTCTGTCTGACCAGCTTCCCAAAAATCAATATTTTGATCTTTGCTCATTGAAATACAGATTTTGAGAAGTGGGTCAGCTCAAGAGCTTCTCAACTTCCTCTTGTAGTTAGGATAATCCATAGAATGAGAAAATGATCTGCTCAAAAAGTATGAATTTGAAAGTTAATATGTTCCTAAGTCATCCAGATGTCTTAGATGAATCTGTAGTGATCTCATAATCACAATAAATTTTTTAAAAAAAACCCTAATTTCCATGATTCCATAGAAAAAAAGGAAACCACCTTACTGCCAGGAAATTTAGAGACTTCCTCTTTTCATTGGCCTCTCACAAAGAGAGCGCATGGATTTGAGCTGATCCAGGAATGAAGACCACAGGTAAGTTTTACATAAATATCACTTTCTCATGATGTTTAATATTACCTTTTAATAACAGACTTATCACTTGTAAAGAATTTATTCATTCACTACAACAAACACAAAAATCAGAAACATTTGCTAACAACCACATTACAAGAACTTTCATATATCTGCCAAACCAGTACAACCAAATTCTTTCTGATAATAAAGTCTTCGATATATGTATAAATGTCTCACATTGTTGGTATGGTGTAGATATGTTATATTTTACTAACCAAAAACAGGAGTCAATCAAGGCCCATCATAACAAATCATTTTGTTTAAGATGAATGAAAAACTAATCAATAATTAATAATAATCATGTGTTCAAGTGAAAGTAGAAGGGTCTAAACACGGCATGAGAAAAAAAAAGTTTATTATATGCTTTACATTTAGACCAGCATGCTAATTTTGGCCAATGTACCCTCCAACCATCTTCAGGGCTTTGTCATCATACTCAGTAGTCGGCTTAGAATTTCAAACCAAACTCTTTCTTCAATCCATAGAGGTGGAGTGTTCTCATTCTGCTTTCATATCAGTTAATATTCACTTTTTCTTCCACTCTACTGAACTGAGAATGTGACTTTTCAACACTAGCAAACCCAGAGACTTAATTCATGACGACAAGAGAATTTTATATATTTTAACCAACATTTTAGCCAACTAGAAATTCTGGAACCTTAAACCTAATGTTTGTATTCAGGTATGGGAACTATTTGAGTGTCCAGATTCAGGTGATGGGATTTCTTTTGTGCATCCTATTTTTTCAGAATTAGTGGCTTCTACATAGTACAAAGATGAGTACTAACTTACATGGGTTGTGATTTATGATGTCCCAAATCAGCTGAACAAATGGAAAAGGGACAAACTTTACATCCTCTTAACTTAAACCCAAATGTTGCAATTGATAGAAATTTATTTAAATTTTAATGAAACACAAATTGTAAAATGATAGCAACTGAGTTCGAAAATATCCACACATGCTTTCTCAGAAAATACTGAATCCTTTTAGAATTAGGTTCAGTCATGCATAATTCCCATTATTGCTTATCAAAAAATAAAGTACAATTACACTTTATTCAGTTATATATTCACTATTATTTGCAATGAATTGTTGCCACTTATCAAGCAGAGCAACACTACCTTTTGGGTAAACTTCCACAGGTTTTGATGTGAAAACTTTTTCAACAAACTCTTGAATCTGGTTTTCATTAGGCAAAGTTTTCCACATTAAAGCATTTTGCAGTGATTGGAAAATGTAATAATTGATTGGTGCAAGGTGAGATGAATATGGTGGGTGGGGTAGATCAGAATGAGTTCCAAAATTCTTCCTGTGTTATTTTTGCTGTAAGTGGCCTTGTATTGTCATGGAAGGGAACAATATTTTTCCTTTAATCCACTGTTTATGCTGTGACTACTATACAAAAACTAAGGTATGTTAGTTTATTCCTAATTTATTCTTAACTGCCGTGTATGGTC
This sequence comes from Acanthosepion esculentum, assembly GCA_964036315.1. Taxonomy (NCBI): domain Eukaryota; kingdom Metazoa; phylum Mollusca; class Cephalopoda; order Sepiida; family Sepiidae; genus Acanthosepion; species Acanthosepion esculentum. The sequence continues at coordinate 93,453,297 of OZ038488.1, read as the reverse complement.
AGTTGTTAAGATGACACATTTGTCATTATAAATGGTTCCCCAAAATGGAAATTACTTATGACTCACTCTAATAATTTGGTGTATGAAGAACTGGTATGTGTATGTAGATTACTAAGATGTTTAATGAGTTCAACTGTAAATATATAAGATTTCTTAACTATAGTTTAAATAAAAAAATAATTTTAAAATTTAATTTATATGGTTAATGATCTTCACATTCTTCTGTAAAGGAATTGAACCATACACCTCATGTCCCATGTTGTAGGATCTTAGCACTGAACAACATTAAAGAATGAACCACTTGGCATGTGTGTATTTATATCTTTGTCAGGATTTAAACTCTCCTAGGTTCTTTTGTAAAAAAAGAAAAGTATTAGTTTAATTAAAAACACAGAAGTTTAAAAAAAGGTTTTCTCACAATCATTGATCTGCCTTTTGCTTGTAAAATACACTTTAGATAAGATAACATGAATATCCTGATAAATATAATATAATATATATATATATATATATATATATATATATATTTATAATGATGTTCACCCTGTACAGGGGGCAAATATATGATAGAAGATTACAGAGTAAGAGGCACAGCTTATGCAGATATTTGGGGAAAGATAACAGTTAACCCTAGACTTGAACAGGTTAAGATTATATTGATCAGGGAAGCATCCTCTTGGGAGTCGGTTCCACAAGTCAGTGGTTCATAGGAAGAAGCTGCATGAAACTTACATCTCACCAAAGGAATACAAAGAGAATGAGGGTGGTTCATTACAGTGTGTGTGGCATGGCTGAATCCTAGCCATGAAGATCAGGACTGGTAGAATTAAGGAGTGTAGTTCATCTGAACACTTTCCATGGAAATAGCAATAGAGCAGTGAGAGGCTTGTGATATGTCATCTGTGAGAAAGGGTTTGTTGGGTGAGAAAAAATGTCACCCACAAGAGAGTGGAGATGTTTTTAGACTATTGAGTATGGAAAGCAAAAACTGGGAAGCACCTGCCCATATATGGCTTTACAGTTTGAATAAGCATGTATTGTGCAATAGTTGAAAACTCCTCATCCACAAAATCTTTATACAATGATCTTACTGTTTTTTACAAACATAGAATATGTTTCTTTTTTTTTGTTGTAATCTCTTTTGAAGTCCTTTTTGTTTTTCTTCTGTATAGGATCTTTTAACTGCTTTCATTCACCTTCTGTTCTCCTTCATCATCAAACAATAGGCTAACACCTGGTCGCCTCCTTCAAATAATGCACTTAAGATTTGTAAATTGAGAGACTTTCCATTGCTACTTTACCAAGCAATCCCAAAACTGCATTTTCTGCTCTCTGTTGAGATCCACACTTCTTTGGTATCACAAATTTTCTTAGATATTTTGGAAATAAACTTCCCTCTTATTTTTGAATAAACAATATTTTTAGTCTTTCTTTTATAATAATCAATTTATGAAACTTTCAATAAGTACTCTTGGATTCAATATGTTTTTGAACACAAATATTTTTTTTCAGAGGAGGGAAAAAAATGCCCCAACAATATTATCATGAAATTGTTTACAGAAATTAACAATTGGAATTATTAACAGATATTTTATTGAGACTATATATCTCATGAGAATGAAAGGGTTAAGATAAATAATATTAATACACCTAGCTTTTAAAAATTAACATTAATTAATCTCATCTGCTAAGCTACTCCTTTGAAACTTACTGGATTATTAGGGCTTACTGCCATAGCACGTTGAAACACTGGTTCTCATCAGATCACTGAAGTTAAGCATACATAAATGGATGGCCACTTGGGAATACCAGGTGCTGTTATATTGGATTTGTGAAGTGTGGGTGCATGACAGCTCAGAATGAGAAATGATAGAGCCAAGTTCAAATTCCAGTTGGGTATGTTACATTCACTTACGTGCAAATACTCTTAGGCGATCATGAATTGAAAAGAGACTTGATAACCCAATTGTGTCACATCTGCACCTACAAACACGCATTGGCCAGCATAGTAGGGTGATGGCCTGTTCCTTCCCATGAATCTGGAGAAGGCCTATCTCCAACAAAAGGACCTTCATAGGATGAGAAGAAGTATTATTAGAAGTAAACCTCAATTGTCAACCACTTTGTTTTAAACCCAGTTTAGTTAAGGTATGAGTTGTCAGCAATACATATACATATCTCCATATAACAACTGACCAATGGCAGTAGACACTATGAGCAATTAGCAACTAACCAGAGTGTTCAAAAAATGGTTATAATGCTCATATCTGGTTTTGATAAGGAAAGGAAAAATAACTTTGCTTGAACTGGTTTGATTATTGTGGATGTAGTTGGGAACACATCACATATTCATTCAGATAGAAAAATTAACAAATCAAATGGTTCTATTTAGTTTCCAAAACACTAAGCCTGGAAGATGCCAGTTAATCCAAAAACAGATTAAAAGTGAGTTGAGAACTCAAAGAAGGTAGTAGTAAAAAAAAATTCTCTCACATCAAAAGAAATAACTGGTACTGCAGCAACTTCAAAGGAACCCAGCTGACTTTTACTCACAAAACTATCAGCTACACACACAGATAAACACACACCAGTCACTGTTTTAATTTTCTTGCCTTTGAAATATATGTAAAAGAAAAAAAAACCTCTTTCTCATCAGCATATGCTCTTTCTTTCACCCACATACTACTTACAGAAACCTTTTCATTGGTCTAAAGCCCAACTTAAAACTGTGAACTCAAAACACTATTTCTGAAAACTTTTATATGGACTTTTATAAATATCTACTTGTGTATAATTTTGTGTTTGGCTGTTGATACAGAAAAGGTTTACCATTGCTATTTACTGTATATACAACTTCTTTTTTCATTCATTCCTATTATTTTTTAAAACTAAAGTACTGTTGCAAGTTCTGTTGTGAAATGTGAGGTTAATATAATGTTTTTGTTACCCTGAATGGGTCCCCTACAACTTCATTAATTTAAAACTTGGTTTTGAAGTTAGTATTTACAAACAATGACTCAGATTGAAGAAAGAAAACTGATTCCCTGGATTCTTGTTTGAAGTGACTGTTATTTATAATTTTTCACCGCTACAAATTAATTATTGTTGACAAATATCATCAATTTAACAAAACCTACTCTGTATCTTAAGTTGTTAATATTACGTCTGCTAATAATAAATCCTGTAAGATCATCTAGTCCTCTTAAGATTTTCTTGTATAGCTTAAATGAATTCAGTAAGAAAACACATCCTTGTCATACTATTGTTTTAATTTTGTGTATTCACTGAACTCATTCTCTCTTCATCTGCAGGCTGTTTGTCCCAAGTATTGATTACTTGAATATCTTTCTTGTGTAAATCAAGCTTTAAGTAGCTCTTTGGTTTCTATATCAAATGCCTTTGCGTAACTGATATGTAAAATCAAGTATATGGTTTTATATATATATATATATATATATATATATATATAGGGCACAATGGGTAAATTGTCACCATTTTATATTTTTAATTTTGTACATGCATTTTGTTTGTTTTTAATTTTGCTGACTGCACAGTATACTATGGTCAGATGGGCACTGTCTGTGAGAAAAACAATTCACTTCACTAGAAATTTGGAAACAGCATGTTGTACTACTTGGTATTTGTGCAAGAAGCTCCAATACAAACATTTCAGAGTGTTTGGGTGTCAATTTGAGGACTGTGCAGAGGATCTGGAAAGAGTTGGATGCTATATCCAGTCAACGTTATGGTGTTTGGAGTGATCACTAGTGATGGCAACACTATACTGCCATTCATCTTCCCACAGGGACTCACTCAACACAGAGGCCTTCATGAAGTGAGGAAGTAGTGCTGTCCTGGGTCAAGAGGGTGACTGCTATGTCTGGCAACAGTACTCTGCACCATGCCACACAAACAGGAGAACCCAGTCATGACTGCCAGACAACTTCTGTGACCACATCACCCCTTACATCTGGCCACCTAACTCCCCAGACTGCAACCCCCTTGATGATTATGAATGGGGCACAGTTGAGAAAGAGACCAACAAAACTGCTTGTAACATCAAAGATGAACTGAAGGCAAGGAATATGGAAGCATTCACCAACTTAAACAAGTCAAGAAGAGTTGCAAGAGATTCCAAAGTTGTCTGGATGGTGTGGTTGAAGCCAATGGCAATTTTATTGAATATATTTACTTTCTAGTATTTCAAAATATTTTTGTGTAATTTTGGTAAATATATCTGTTCAAATGAAATGTCAGTATTATTTTAATTTTTCCATAATTTAACAACAATTTATCCATTGCACTCTGTATATATTACTAAAATAGAAGAGTAAGACTAATATAATATCATAAAAATATTAAGTATATACTAAAACAATAAGGGATGTGAAGAGACCTCATGAGTCTAATCATATATTTTCAAATTGTATATGTATGTGTAGGGAGCTTGACCCCGTTTAATGAGCTTTAAATACCTTCAGTGTAGCTGCATCCGCACTCATGTCTTGATTTGATCGCCATTAACACATCTGTCCTTGGATTAATTGACAGCTTCCTGCTACCGCAAGTTACCTATTTGCTTAAACGTTTGCATTACCCATTTTATCTCTGCGTGCTGCCTTTACTGCGCAGCCCAGTCCATCTTAGCGTTCCATACCTATTTCTACCTTTTCGTAGTTCAGATTTGCTATTAGACAGTTAACTGCTGTCGCAAGTTATTTATTTACTCAATCGTTTGCCCAACCTATTTTACCTCCACGTTACAGTTTTCACTGTAAGTTGAAGTGTACTGCCTTTACTACGCGGCCCAGTACACCTCAGTACTTCACTGCCTATTTCCCGTGTAACCCAAACTTTTTGCCTATCTCACACTGCAAATTTTTTCTAAGCTCTATACTAAACATTAACATTGTTATTTTAAGTCAAGTGATAGCGATTGCTGTATGAGTCGTACGATTTTTGAATCAAGCACGTGCAATGCTGGGCCATGCTGCTAGTTTACAATATTTACTACTGTATTTATGTGAATGGGGACATACCCATTATCATTTGTAGGCATGCTACAACTTCAAAAGTAACAAATAGTCATTTCTCTTGAAAATGGACAAAATTTGGCATCATGCATTTTAATTTTCTCTCTGAGTTTCTGGGATGAGAAGTTATCATTATTTACATTCGGACTAATGGCCTCATCTTTGTTGCTGTTATCACAATGTTTCAGCCATTATACTTTCCAGTCTTCTTTAGGTGTTTGCCAATCTATGTAGCCATCAGAGAATTTTGAACTGAACCCTTTATTTAATCTAAGTCTGTACTACCTAACATAGGTATTGAGTTCAGAGCTTTTATGTCAACGAATTCAAAAATCAACAGTTGTATAGGTAGCACAACTTGTGTCAAAATCATCAAAGGTATCTGAAAAGACCAAAACCATTGTTGCCAATACTTTTAGATTCTATCTATTTTAGTATGGAGTGTAGCATCTAATTGCTAAAAATCCATTTTATTCTGAGATGGCCTCTGTCTATTTTTGCGTATTTGCATACAGGCACATCTACTGTGTTAACACAAAATGATGCTATGAATTTATATGAATAAATGAAGTTATGAATTTATATAAGTAAAAGATATTGCTGAAAAATGCTGAAAACATTTATAGAATCATTTATGTATTCTAGCAAAAAGAATCCAGTTTTGATTCAATGAGTTCTTTAAAGAATTTTTCAATATCTTGAACATGATGGAATAGTTGATTAGAAAAAGTGTTTTGATGGAGCAAAACAAGTTATAATACTAAGGTGTCTAGAGGAAATGCTGCATATGATCACCTCATTGTTGAAGATCTTTCCATCTCAGCTTGTTGATTGCTTGTTGCATTACATATTCAATAGGAGGACAGGAATTATCATGCAATAAAATCACACAATTAATTTGCTTGTCCAGAAATATGTCTTTTCTATTTCAAAGTGTCATTCTGTAAAGCCATTTTTACTGCAGTGTTGTAGAAACAGACCATTTCTATTTCAGCAATTCACAATAAAAATCCCTTTTAAATTCCAGATATAGACAAAGCCTCTCCAACCCAAATAAATCCCACTAGGTTGAAATGTTGATAGTTGTCTTAAATCTTGACACAATTTTCTTTATTTCTTTCATTTTTTCTATTACCACTGTTTTGCTCCAAAATTATATTTCTATATTGAGTAAGAAGTTATATAAACAATTATATTTTTTATATTATTGAATGAATTTTTTTTTTTATAATCAAACAACAATTGAGATTTATTGGATAACACTGAAATACATTATAGTATAAAAAGAAATGGTAAGTTTAATCTAAGGGAAACAATAATTGAAACAAAGCAAGTTCAGTCGGCCAATGATGACAATTCCAGAACAACGTAACTATAAACAAAATTTTTTTTTCTATCCTCTGTCAGCCGCTATGATGGAGAAAGCATTACCTCGAACCATCGCCAGTGAGACACGCTGCAAGAGCCACTCCGTTTTGCGAGGCTTGTTCCTTAATCGAGACGCAATCACACCAATCCTCCAAAGGAACACCATCGAACGAGGGCCAATAACCCCTGAAGTCTCCACTGCCACAGGAGTAAAAAAAAAATCTATCAGCAAGAGAAGAATATTTAGCTATTTTTTTTATCTCTGCATCTTGGGCGACAAACCCTGGCTCAACCGCGGACCTGATCAAATTACTGGCCGAGAATGTATCCGCACAGGTCGCATCCCAAATCAACGACTTACCCATTTTAAAAGGGAAGATGGTAATGCCATCCAGCCACTTTCCATCACCACGGTCAAGGCCTACAGGTTTGATTTGGGAAGGGAACCCAGCTGCATAATGAATTAATATACTTTAATTATTTTTAACTATTTTTCTCATCTTAGTTGTTATGGATGTTATGAATGACACAATGTTTTGGCCAAGTACCCTCTGACACATTATGAGGTGTCCATTGTTTTTCACTGATATGGGATAGTTGTTATAGATGTAATTATAGATACAATTTTTCTTTTACTGGTCCAGAAGTAAGTCAGGATAAGTAATGATAAGCATAGTTAAAATGGTCAAGCTCAAGTTAACTTTATGCTGAGCTAGAACAACCAAATTACTTCATGAGTGGAGCTGAAAAACATGTCCAAACACTGTAAGAGTGTTCAGTCATTAATCCATCAGGAAAAAGATGTTTCCCAGCAGGGACGTCTTTGTCCATGTTCTACTACATCTTGGAACAAGAGGAAAGAGAGGAATCTTTTGATAAAAGTAAGTGGGGTAATAAAGTTTCCAGTTTCTTTATTACTAGCATCAAATGCATATCTTATTATTATTATTATTATCATTTGTGTATGTTTTGTTTCTTGCTTTGTATTCTCTAGAACCGGGTCCAAACTATGGTCCTCAGGCTCTATAGGAGAATTGTCATTTAATTGATAGCACTTTTCTTAATATATGGGATGTTCCTCATAGGGCAGTCTTCTGGGCAACTTGTATGTTAATGTTACCTGGGACACTGTTAGTAAAATTGTCTATTCCTTTTCTCATGAGGTTCAGAGCTCTGATTACTATTGGTAAAATCACAGTCGTCATTCCCACATCCTACTAATCTTGACCTCCAGGTTCATGTATTTGAACAATTTCTTGATAATTTTCATGGATGTGTTCTCTCTCATATGGTATTGCTATGTTAATAAGCATACGCTGCCTGAATTTCTTGTCTATTATGATAATATCAGGTCTGTTATCTTTTATTTCCTTGTCAATTTTATTTGGGATGTTCCAGAGGAGGGTTACATCGTTATTTTGGGTAACTGTGTCTGGTTGGTGTTCATACCATCTCTCAATGTTTTCAATGTTGTGCATCTTGCATATCTTCTAGTGCACATATGTTGCTACCTTGTTATGTCTGTGGGTATATTCAGTTTTTGCTAGTTCCAAACATCTTAAGATAATATGGTCAACAGTTTCATCATATTTTCCACCGATGCTGCATTTCGGTTAGTTCCATACTTGATTATATGACAGTGATAGGATCTGGTTGCGAGGCTTTGGTCCTGAGCTGCAGTAATTAGGCCTTCTGTCTTAGCTTTCAACCCAGTGCTCCTCAGCCACTGATGTGTTTTCTTTTGGTCCATATTTACTTTCGTTCTTTTTAGGGAATTTGCCCTGTAATGCCTCGTCCTCCCAGTTTTTTGTAATTTCATTTGGTCAAGTTTTGGTTTCTGTTTTACTCATTTGACATAGATAGTATTTGCTTTGTTTTTTGTTGCTAGATTTTCAGGTATATTAAGTTGTTTCTTGAAGAGTACAGCTTTTTTTTTTGATGGAGTGGATTTGGTGTTTTACTATTTGTAAGAGAAGGTCATTGGTTTTTGTGAGGTATGCTTCCAATCTGATTGTTGTAGTTTTTAGAGTTAGTTCAAGTTGGATTAGACCTCAGCCTCCTAAAGCTCTGGGTACATATTATTATTGTTATTATTATTTATTGATTGATTTTATTTCATTTTCCCACATGAGTAAGAAGTGAGAATAAAATGTTTAAATAGTTAAAAAAAATTTAAAGTTCTTTTCCCATCAGTTCATGTGGAACTCATTACTGGCTTCTGAAAATTTTTCATAAGGCTTTTAAATAATGTACTCCAGTTAATTCATTGCACAAGCAATAAAAATTCGAGAAAACTTACTAAGATGGTTCTAAAATTTCCTTCACATTTTACAAAATATATTCTATGTGGAATATTTGCATTAACCCAATGCAAATATAAATCATGTATACATATGATTTAATATATATGATAAAAAATTAATATAAAAAAATTTCAATTAATATGATAAATATAATTATAATAGTTACTCAGGTTACATTCTTGTTTAATACAAGGTCTCAGTTACTCTGCTAGTTTTTACTATGTTTCATATATTCTAATTTATTACTGCATATACTTGTGTATATGCTTACTTCATGTATAGTGCAACTCTGGAATTTTTTCGTGAAAAACCTGATTTTTTCATATAGCTTGTGCATAATGTGACCCCATCTCCTGAGCAAAACTAGTAGGCCTACTGTAGTCAAATATTGCAGTACTTGGCATCATCCTAGACATATTAGAGCAAATACAGTATAACCCGGATATAAGAGAGTTGTTGGGACCGGAGAAGAAGCCTCTTATATCCGGGTTTGGTCTATTATATATATATTAACACAGGCTCTAATTTGGGACCAGAGAAAATCTCTCTTATATCCGAGTTTCTCTTATATCCGGGTTACACTGTAAATGGTCTACAGTGTCACCCGGATATAAGATAGTTGTCGGGACCGGAGAAGAAGTATCTTATATCAGGGTTTCTCTTATATCCGGGTTTGGTCTATTATATATACATTAACACAGGCTCTAATTTGGGACCAGAGAAAATCTCTCTTATATCCGAGTTTCTCTTATATCCGGGTTACACTGTAAATGGTCTACAGTGTCACTCGGATATAAGAGAGTTGTCAGGACCGGAGATGAAGTCTCTTATATCAGGGTTTCTCTTATATCCGGGTTTGGTCTATTATATATACATTAACACAGGCTCTAATTTGGGACCAGAGAAAATATCTCTTATATCCAGGTTTATCTTATATCCGGGTCTCTTATATCCGGGTTACACTGTAAATGGTCCTAATTCTTTTTTTCACAAAATTACCACTGTATAGTTTATCAATGTTCAGTAGAAGACGTTTTCTTTTTATAATGTAAATAATTTATGTGTGTGTGTGTGTGTGTGTGTGTGTGTGTGTGTGTGTGTGTGTGTGTGTGTGTGTAGAGTTAAATGTTCAGTAAAAAGCTATTTTCTTCAGTGTATCATAAATCATTTCTTCCTGTAGCATGATGTACCGTAATACATTGTGAATAATTTATATACGAATAGTGGATATGCTTTTATAATGTTCCTCAACCTTGTTTATTCCTATTGATAATAGCATAAATAAAGCTACTAGAATTATGTATAGCATAAATAAAGCTACTAGAATTAAAATTAATTTGGCCTTTCACCTTGTGCAATCATAATTTACCATATATTGTGGTGCATCTTGTCAAAAAGAATGTGTAACAGAATTATAAGATAAAATAATATCAGCTAAATGCATGTTTTTAACCTCTTCAAAAAATTAGCTGAGTATAGACAGACTCCCTATTTTTTGTGTAAAAAGCTGATCATAAAAACTCGCATTATACTCAAGTATATAAGACACAGACACACACACAAATACCAGTAGGCATATCATAGTCAAATATTACAGTACTGGGCATCATCCTGGACATTTTATAACAAATAAATGGTCTTCATTCATTTTGTACAAAGCTACCCCCTGTATAGTTAATAAATATTCAGTAAAAAAACTTTTCTTTGGTATATCGTAAATCATTTCTTCCTGTAGCATGATGTACCATAATACTTTGTGAATAATTTATATACAAATAGTGGATATGCTTTTATAATGTTCCTCAACCTTGTTTATTCCTATTGATAATATTACTCTATAGCATAAATAAAGGTAATAGAATTGAAAATTAATTTGGTATTTCAGCCTGTGTAATCATCATTCACTGTATATTGCAGTGCATCATGTCAAAATATTTTACGAATATGTAACAGAGATGAAATAGTACCAGAAAATGCATGATTTTTAACTTCTTCAAAAAAATGTCACCCCATTTTTTGCATAAAAAAAATTGGTCATAAAACTCACTATACTCGAGCATATACAGTAATCACAATCTGGAGTAGTTATCTTTGCCATGTAAGAGATCAGTACTAGCTTGTTGGTAGAAAATTAATCTGTGAAATTGCTTTCTCAAAGAACACAAATATTTTCCTTGTCTAGATATTAATAAAAGGGAAATTATGGCCTTGCACTGAATGGTTACAAATGATAATTGTTGCAGTGAAAGATAAATCCATATAACAGAGCTATACAAAAAAGAATATTCCCAGTTTTCATATATATATCTATGATATAGTAATGCCTTAATATACAGACGGAAATGAATAGCTGAAAGAGAGAAATGATAAACATTAATTTTTCTCAAATAGATGTTTTATACAGATATATACATACTTATCACAAATTTGTCCCACACAAAGAAATTACAACACATATATACAACAAGCAGTGTGAAAAGGGCAAAAAGAGAGGGTCTTACTTGTAATATTTCCCAAAAGGAAAAAGAGCAGATTGGTGGTGTCTTTTATGTTTCAGGTGAGACCATGTTCTGTTCACGCTACTGCTGTGGACTTCTGATGTTCATCTTCTTTGTGTACTATATGGCAACTGGCAGGGTGGAATAAACAGCAACTGACTTGACACTATAAACTGATGTCACTCACCAGCCCTCATGACCCTTGTGATATTATCTCAACCAAAGGGAGATAATCATCATTTGCATCCTTACAACAAAAAAAGAGATTTCCCAATTATATTTTTTATATTATCTTATGAAGTTAACATTGTCCTGTGGAAAATTCACAGTATTTTGTACAGAAATATTTTTTTTATTTAAATAAATGATATTTAAGATATTTAGCTACTTAATTATGCATTTTTTGTAAGTTGTTAGTTCTAAGCAATGTTGCTATATATTTTCAGCTTAGAAAGTATCTATAAACCTAATTAGTATTGTTTAATTAAATGGGATAATTATTTTAGTAAGATGAATAGTTTCATTTTTTTCTTTTGATGTTAGGAAATTTAAATTCTTTCATTCATTATTTACATCTTGCAGCAATATGGCTTCCTACAAATTATTGCTTATTGTTACAGATGGCCTTTCAATCAGAGTCCCCTTAACCCTTGGGGGACAAAAAATCTCATACATTAAATACTTCCCCGATAAATATATGTATCAAATTTGAGGGTCCTACATGAAATGGTTTGTCCTTGTATAGAGAATGGAGAAAAAAATGCTTCTTAATTATATATATGTACATAGATAATTGTCCAGAATTAGATGACTTCATAAAATGAAAGCAGGTGCAAATGCAAGTCGGGGCTCTAGGGGATTTCTACCCTATTCCCTGCATGGGCAAAGCACAATTAAAAAATTTCAATTTTGTTTTAAATATCTAGATAAATTTTTTTTTTTTTTTATAGTTTTAACCATTTGTGGGCTGTTTGAATCCCAAAGATATTTCATATTGCAGGATCTCGCAGTATCCCATATTCCCAAACAATCCACCATGTAAGTACTGACTATCTAGATGAAGATATTTTACAAATAAAAGACAAAATAATTTCAAGTGATCCTAAATCAGCTTTAAAACAATTTTTTTTCATTTAATATATTTGGTGTGTGCAAAATTATCTAGTAAAAAAACTGTTTTAAACTGAAAAAGATTGCTGGGAACTTTTGCACATACCTCATAAGTAAGGTGTTTTCTTTTATTCTTTATAATTTTCTTATTTATTTCTTCTATGGTAAAATTCTTGGATAATTTTTTTAACTTTAAACTTTTTGTCAGTTCTCATGATAAATTTAAATGTAAGTGAAAACGTTTTTATTTTATATCCCACTTTGCTCAAAAACTGAGAACATTCTTGGAAGAAACATTAAATTTTACTTAGTAAGGGCCAGTTTTAACATAGAAAATAAGAAGTAAAATGAGAAATAAACAAAATGTCTTTTTTTATATTTGTTTGTTGAAATTATTTTTCATAATATTCTTTTTGGTTTTAGACTAAAATCATAATTTATCATTCTTAAAATGTTTTAAACGTTAAGTTGTCATTATATAATGTTCTACTTAGGTTTGAAAACATTAAAATGTCAATACTTCAAATTAAATGTAAGCTAATAAAAATATAGCTCAAGAACTTTAATTTTACATGTGAACAGAAATTGAATCTTATATTCTTATATATTTGAATTGTACATATTTACATTTATATGAATAGATATATGTGTGTGTGTGTATGGTATGTATATATATATATATATATATATATATATATATATATATATATATAAAATTACTTATGGAAAAATAAAATATAATTTTCCTAAGTCAAGAAAACGCTAGAACACTCAAGAATTAACAACCACAATATATGTCTGGAAAACTGGAAATCAAAATGGCTACAATTGAAAGAAAAGAGGATAAAGGAAAAGGCAGAGAAAAGGTAAAAACCCAATAAGAAGTGAGCGTAAAGTGAAAAAAAATGTTGAATAGGACAAATAACCACAACATTCTACACATACACATATATGCACAGTCAGGTGTGCGCACGCACACGCACACTCACACTCACACACACACACACACACACACATGCACACCATGAAAAAATTGCATCAATGAAAAGTACATATAATAAAGAAAAACTGAGAAGTATAAACAGTCTAATACCCACTGACAAATGTATGGAGTGATTCCCGAAGTATGTTTTTATGAAACTCTGGAGTCATGATTCTGAAGGTAACATCAATCAGGTAAATGACAAACTTTTACTTGCATTATATATATATATATATATATATATATAGCATGTATATATGGGTGCATGCCCAAATGGTTAGAGATCTGGGTTTGAATCTCACCAATGTTAATTTATCAGTAAGGTGAATTTTTGTTATTACCTAAGGAGGCAATCCCCAGTGTGTGGCCTCTTTGGAAAGTACCTGAGAACCATACCATGTGTTGACCCAAGCTGTATGACTGAAACTGGGTAGATGGAACTGCTTTGAGGTCATTGATGTTTGTGCTAACACAAACTCACAAGTCATCATATTCATTTTGTTGAAACTGTTGATCATGCCAGATGATGTGCTCTCTCCCAGAAACTGTAACTAAGGTCTGTTCAGTATAAACCACAGGTTGGCTCTGTGGGTGTTAGACAAACACAAGTGTCTGAGCAGGCATCATCTGAAACAAAGATTGGCTAGCTGCTCTAGCAGATGGATATGCTTGGAAATGAATAAGCCTGCCATTATATATAAAGGGAAAGAAGAATAAATATACTCATATATTTTTGTGCACATATACGAAGAAAGACAAATATGTTCTGTGATTCTTTCATATTTAGAAATCATAAAATACTAACTGTATAAATATTTCTATCTGATTTTTTTTTCCAATAAATTAATTCAATTTAACTCTTTGTAAAAAATAGATGAACAAAATGCTTTCTTATATCATTTAGATAAAATATGTAGTATGCAAATCAAAAATAATTCTCAATGGTTCAGTTTATTTGTTATCTTCTGGAGCTCCTAAAACTCTATGAAGTAGTACTGGAAAATACTTAGACTGCACATGCTATCATTATAGTGTTCAACAGAAATGTGTGTACAGCTAATGCTCATTAGTACTTAGGCCCAGTTATGGCATCAATACTCTTCTGTATTACTGCTGTATCTGAGCCAGGTCTGCCAAATCCTCACTTTCCAGCTTTGACAGAGTTCAAAATCACTTAAGACTTATTCTCCACTATACAGCCTCTTTCTTACAGATGCAACATTTCAAGCCTATTGCTATTCTATCGCAATTTCCATGACAAATGTTCAGATGTGCTATATTCTTTAGTTCTACCAGTTCAAATTTTCACAGTGAGGACCTACAATGTTACTCCCATGGAGTTAAACTACCCTCATTTCCAGCATACTCCAAATGTAAGGAGAAAGTGCCATTCAGCTTTTTCACAAGAATTCTACTTTAAGAGACAGACTCCTACATGGATGCTTTCCAGGACATTACAATCTTAACCTCTTCAAGTCAAGGGTCCATTGTTATCTGTCTTCTTTATACTTAACATATTCACTTCCTAACACTTTCTCTTCCATTCATAACACATAACTCATTCATTACCTTGAGTAGCTCTTGAGTCTTTTATTTGATGAATTTCAGCATTAAAAATGTGTTCAGTTATTATACAATGTTTTGTAATGCATTCAAACAACTCTGTGATCTTTATGATAGTTGAATAATTTGAGCAATGTACCTGAAATCAAACTTTGAATGGATAGACTGCAAATATCCTTTGGGTCAAAAACGTTTTTTTTTGAGTGGTAAACAATTTATTTTTTATAAGCAGGGTCATGGATGATGCGTACTACCCACGAACTCCTCGACCGGTTGGTGGGGGTCCAAGCTTGATTGGGGGCCCCAGGCAGTGTTTTGCAATATATCATATCAGCATTTGCTTTTTTCTACCTACATTTATATATATTACAAATTAAACTATGCACAACTGACTATTAAAGGATGAACAGTTTTGATGTCTGTTATATTCCATGCTAATAGGAATATATACTTGAAAAACAAGGTGGATAAAGTAAATAAAGGTTTATTGTAGAAACCAATACAATAAGAATAAAGGTAACAGTTTGCACAAGGTCGTTGCAAGTCAATCCAGTAGTGAGTTGGTAGTTCTCATGTAAGTCTGAGTCATACTCAACAGATCCCAGCTAGTCGGTATTTACTAGCCCCCCACCCCAGGGTAGATGTGGCACAAGGCCAAGTTTAACATGGAACATCCGAGTTCTTAGGCTCGGCTAAAAATTCCCCATAGAAGCCGCATAAACGGGATCAGGTTGGTCTACCTCCCTGAACGAGACTCTGCTCTTTGGCATAGCCTTGTCTGGGTTCCTCTCTGCCTGAAGGCAGAGAGTTTGACCATCACAACTGAAAAGATTCCAGCTAGTCTCTGTAGTCCGTTGACTTACAGATACTTATAGGTTGTTACTATCTATAGTGTAGTTACTCATGGGGGTGACAGGTTATTCCATTACATCATTCCAGGATCTTTTTTGTCCAAATCCGTGAATTTGTTTTGCTCATGCAAAATCTCAAAAAACACGGAATATAAAATTCACCATTTTTTATCCATAATGTTGAATGTGTTAAAATTATCCAACTTTTTAGGAAGAAAAATCTCAAGTTGATGTTAAAAATTGCCACAAAACATTGTCGATTTATTTAAGACGGAATGCTCTATTACGACATGTCTCTAATTTGTATTTAGATACATTGTAATTATTTGTAATTTTTCTTGTTGAATTGTCCACCTATATTGCATATGACCCATTATTGTACATAATTAGGTTACAATAATATTTGTATTTTATATGAATACTACCTTAGGAAAATTGAGATGTAGTAGAGCAAGGGGCCTTGTATCATAGATGGGGGGAAGTACAATACCCTTGCACTGGCCCTGTCACCAGTACTTAGGTTGCTTAGTTTTTGCACAAGAATTAGTACTCATATTGTTGAAATGAATGACTAAATTTTTTATGCTTGAGTCTAATAAATTGAAAAAGAAGACATTTCAATATAACTAAATTAGCAAAATTGGTAGATCTCTTGAATACAGTATAGAAACCTGTTTACTAAAACTTTTTGTCTAATTTTACATTTTTCTCTTATTTTTGAGCTGTTTAGGTAATGGAGTTGCCTAAAATTTCATCAAATTTGAGCACAATTGTTTATAAATGAGTTGTTCAAAGAAAATCATCTATCCATGTTTCAAGTCTGTCTGTTCAAGATGATGCAAGTTCAGGGTGAATAACAACCAGTAAAATGCCAGAAAATATGTAAAGAATTTGTGAACTGATCCATGAGGATCATCACTATACAGTCTATCAGGTCTCTTACATGAATGAAATCAGTTAGAGAGTCTACCAGGAGAACCTCCAGAAAAACCTGAACATGCATTGTATTGCTACAAAGTTTATTCTACAGATGGGATCACTGTGTATTTTCCAAATAGGATTATTTCAAAAGAAATGTTGGACAAATTTAAATAATATACAAAATATATTATTTACTGTAATAATAATGTATGTTATTTTAAGTCAAGCCTGGGAACTTTCTAATAACACTTCATATAATAGAGACAAGTTCAATTGTTTTCTTATAATATTTAACAAAAAAATATCTCTTAGTAATTGTAGCTCTACAAAAGGCAAACTAATCTTGTACCATCACCACAACAACTATCTATCTCCACATAATCCTATCTAAATTGATTCCATATGTTTTACCTTGCAATATCAAAAGTTCTTTCTGTGTGGGCCCATATCTTAAAAATGGAAAAGTCAGTTTCAAGGAAGCAGGAATTCATATGAAGATCTTAAGTACTCAAGTTAAACTGAATTTTTTGGCTCTCTACAAAAGTTTAATACTCACTACTGTGATATAATTGTTGCATTTGTGATTACTGCTCCTTGTAAGAATAAAACTCAATGTAAGACTTTCTTATATTTCATTTCACACACATTTACAAAAATACATTATCATCTGAATCCAACATAGACAAACTAAAATTATTATAAACTTACATTTTTCTTTACAGTAAGGGTCACCCTGTACAAAGCCTGGTAGAGGGTTATGTTAAGGGGTAGTAGTTTATACTGATAGGAGAGGAAGATAATGGTTAACTCTAGACTTGAACAGGTTAAAATTGTAGTGACCAGGGAAACATCCTTTTGGGAATCTGTTCCATAGGGCAGTAGTTCATGGGAAGAAAGTGTTTGCATGGAACTTATTTCTCGCTGATGGAATATGGAGGGAATGTGGGTGGTTTGCTACTATGTAATGGCACGGTGAGTCCTAGCCATGAAGGTTACACTTGGTGGAATGTAGTTCATCTGAGCACTTTCCATGGCAGTAGTGACAGAGCAGTGAGAGACTCACCACATCCTGCCTGTGAAAAAGGATGGAGGGCGGAAAATAATTCTTCTCCAACAAGAGTGTAAAGAGAGAACTGGGCAGCTTCTGCCCAAATATGGTGACTACTGCATTTTGGGCCTGATCTGGCTCTTATAAAGGTAGAGGATATCATGAAGTGTCATGTGCTTATTAGGGCAGAACAGTCAGCCAATCATTTTACCTGCATTTATAGCTATGAATTGTATATAAGAGTTCCATTTAAGGTCAGCTGTGAAATTGAGGCCCAATATTCTCTTAAGGTACAGAGCCTCCTTGAAGGGACATCTGTTCATTGTGAATGGCAGTAGTTCAAGGTCTGCTTAGGGATGTTGAAATGTAACCAGTTTGTTTTTTGAGGTACTGAATGTAACCAGCCATTTTTTCCCCACTGAGAAGTTAGTGTTACATCAGAAGAGAGGTCAACTGCCAATCACTGATCATCAAGAGTTTTATAGGTGTGACTGTATATCATTGTATCATCAGCATAGATGTTTACAAATGATCAGAGTATATTCTTTAGGCAGATCATTTATGTAGATCAGAATGAGGGTATTCAGAATTTTTCAGTTAGGCTTGGATCTGTTAATTTCTTGGAACTTTGAATGGATGCGTCATCTCTCCTTGAATTCAGAATGCCACAAATTACACTAATAATTGTTTATCAAGTCAAATGCATAAAACATGATTAACCAATGAAATTCAAACTTTAAAACAAAAGTAAAAATTCCAGAATTTCTTTCTTCCTTGTCTCCATATCTCATTTTCTGATGAAGCTTTAATAACAGTGAAATATATTGATAAACATTTTCTATTTATTCTTTATCTTATCATTTCATATAAAAAGTTGATAAGGCTAATTAACACAAAATAATCATAAAGAGAGAAAATATATTTCAAACCAGGACAAAGTTTTTTTTCTTTTAGTGGTAAGCTTATTTATATAATTGTGTAAAATATACACGTTACTGAAATAGTCTTCTCCATTAGGTAAGAAGTGAAGATTTGGATTTAAGTGGTTATAATGGGAGTAAAACAGTGCTCTAGTCTTGAAAAATAGTCATACATAATTTTTATGCTAAGCAGAAACAAAGAAATCTAAAACTAAGAAAGTTCTATTTTACAATCTTATGGAATAAAATTTTGTTGTTAATATTCACATTTGTCAAGGTTTATTTGCAATGACATTTCCCATGGATATGGATGGTGTGTGTATTTATATATATATATATATATATATATATATATATATATATATATATATATATATATATATATATATATAAAATTTGTTCACTTATCTCATAATTGTCTCAACTCCGAGTTTTGTAGAAGTACATCCACTCTTCAGGAGACATGATAAATTATTTATTTATTAATGTTCTATCTCTTGATATCAACCATTATATTTATAAACATGGCTTGCTTTAAAATTACTTTGTGAAGAGCTTTCTTTGCTTTATCTGATGGAGATGAGATAAATTCAAGGTTATTTATGATAGTAAGTGTTCATGCTTTGCCTCTTTTGGGAATTGGTTAGAGATTTTCCTGAACTCATGGGATACAAGTTGTTGGCTTGGATTGCTTGTGCATAGTTGCAATTTGCATCTTCAAGAACTCTCTTGCAATGATTGCGATAAGTTCTGAATTCAGCAACAGACCTACTACACTGGTCCCTGTGATAGATATTGTAGTAGTGGTTATGGTGAGCTGTGACTGAAACACATTCCGAAGTGAACCAGGGATGCCTATTCAGTCTTTGATGATATTTTTTCTGGGGTAAACACTTCAGGTACCTTGATGAGATTTGAACCTGGGTCCTCATTGTTTTGAAAGCAAACATGCTAATCACTCGGCCAGAATTTCCATTTATCGCAGTGAACAGGTGTTCTCTCAAGGAGGCCTCTTGCCTTGGGTGTCTATTGGAATCTAAGTTCACTCCAGACCTCAGGTAGAACTCATACATATGACCCACTGCTAAAGATGCTGGAAAAAATGGTTGCTTTCCTGTACCGCTCCAGTAATGTTCAGACTCCTCCTGCTATACTTTACCTTTGCAAGAACCAGATCAGGCTGAAAATGGAGTTCTGTGGCTATTTTCTAAGAAATAAAAATATTTCTAAGATGTTTTTGAGGAAATTTTTATTTATATAAGTTCACAGCATTATTATGGTCATAAAAGTATTTTCCTAAACTTATGCCACTTTTCAGCTAAATTCTGTATTTCATCATATAACTATTATTCTATTTTTTAAAATTTATTTTTAAAGGAAATGTTTTAATATCTTGAATTTGCTGGAACTGCTAACAAGCCAAGGATTATTGCATCGAATAAAACAAGTGATAGATGTGGATAATATACTGCATGTGGAAGAACTCATCTCCATCTGCATTTACAACATGATAGCATGTATTTTTATGCACTAGTTAATTTATTTGCCTATTTAAAGATCTTTTCTATTTCAGTGTCTCATTCAAACAAACTAATTACTTTAGTGGGTGTTTAATCAGTTTTTAAAGATCAGAAGTACTCTATAATATCCTTTATTTTTGAGCTTGGAATTGAAATTTTAATTTTCACAAACAATTCCCAAAAAACATACTTGCACCTACTGCTTCATTACTCTAAGTTTCTGGTATCTATTGCTTAGCTTCTCTTGCATCTTTCTCAAACTCAAGATTAAGAGTAAAAGATTGCCAACCATACATATTATACTCTGTTTTAATTTCCATGAGAACAAAGCAAAATTATTTTTCTGCAAAAATTCTTAAAATGTATGCATGCATACAGAGACAATAAAAAGCTGATTAAACTTAAAAGATACTTCTAAGATTTTTTAAAGCTTTAAATTTATAGAACACATAGAGGAAAGAAGTTGATATAAAAAGATGCACAAGAACTTGAAATAAACTACAAAATTAGTCCACCAAATAATTTCATTGAATGTACAATGATTCTTTTGACACATATTTCTGAAGGCTTGAAATTTTGACCTTGTGGAAGTGATGCAGCCATGTAGAGATAACAAATGTTCAAATCATCTATAAATTAAAGATCATTGACTTTTTGTATTTCTTTGCATTCATTTTTATTCTGAATAGATGCATCATTGCAATCATGCATTTAAGCTCATCAAACCTTGATAGTGTATCATTATTATAGGGTTTTTTACCTTTGAATACCATGTAAGATTGAAGTCTTATTTTGTTATCAATTCAGAAAGGAGAATTGGCAAGCTAATTTTGAATTCTAGTTGGGATTATATATATCAATTTTGCTTTTGTGCTTCTGAGAAAGATATAGATCCAACCCTTGTAAAACTTGACCTTATCTACAACTTCACCTTATCTCCAATTAATCTGACCAATATCTTGTCACCGGTATGCCACAATGGTAGACAGTGAAAAATAGTGGGTGAGTGAGTATATGGGCATTCCCTTCTCCCAAATTACATTACCTTCATAGGCAGTAGCATATACATTGTCAGCTTTAAAAAATATGGATGCCAGGCTGGATGGACATGTCCAGAATGTTCAAGGTTCTTTGTCTCAGGAAAATTTCAACAATTTTTTAACAAACTCATTTGAAGCCAATTATACTGAAATCTCAAAGGAATGCAATCTCTGTAATTTCTCATTCCATTTTCTTTGTATTGCATTGATGACACTTTAAACATAAAAATGAACATTTATTCATATCTCTATGTGATAAAGAATCATCAACAATCCTATGACTGTGTGTGGTTACAGGGTCACAGCACAGCTGAGCATCTAATCAGTTCCCTTCATATACATAGGTTGAAAGCTGGTGAAGTATTCATTCTTGTATAATACAGTGTAACCCGGATATAAGAGACCCGGATATAAGAGAGATTCTCCCTGGTCCCAAATTAGAGCCTGTGTTAATGTATATATAATAGACCAAACCCGGATATAAGAGACTTCTGCGGTCCCGACAACTCTCTTATATCCGGGTTACACTGTATATCTTGATCAAGTAGAACTGGTTAGGACCATTCCTCTCCAGGTCAAACCACAGCCAATATCCTCCAAATTGAAGGCTTACCTTAAGCAGACACATGGCCATTGATTCCATCAGAGGAACCCTCCGCTCTGTCCAGTGACTTCAGTGTAAGAAGCCCTCTACTCAGCAATGGCGTGTCATCACCACATTGGGTGTATTAACTATGGAGCCCAGTCTACCCCATTGTATTAGATGGCTGTTGACCCAACAAGAAAGTTCATCTGCCCTTTGACAGGTCTTGTTCTTAATCCTGATGTGTGTCTAGCAGTCATCCCACCAGAAAAGCCTGGTGGGGAAACCAGTTTAGTTACCAATGACCTAATCATGTGGCAGGTAGTGTTTTGCTACATGTAACATTCGTAGAGTGACTTGACATAAGATAAAGAATACAACACATTATATGTGATGGTATCATTATAATGTGTTGTATTCTTTAATGATAATATTAGCTGTTTCCCTATAAGGAAAATTTGATATTCACTGTCAGTACTGTTCCAGTTGAAATTAATAAAATCTTTCTCTTAAAACATTTCTTTATGAAAATACGTTCCTCAAATCCAGTAGCTATTATCGCTCTTTCCAGTATTGATGGGCATTTTCTTCCAAACATCCTATTTGTTGTGATATGGAATGTTAGCATCTTAATTATGCCATTGTTTTCTCTTTGAGTTACATGTGCTATCCATTTTAATTGTTGCTGCTGTTGGTAGTCCTCGAGGGGTATGGTTTCTGTTATTTGGTAGCATCCTTTGTTTGTGATTCTGTAACTAGTCTACATGATGATCTTTGCCAAGACGTTCAGGCTCTGCTAACTTAAAGCCCTTTTTTACCATTGATTTCAGGAAGTGATTGTATACAGCTGACAGTTTAGATATTTCTGAATGAGTTTTGTGCTATGCATGACTTCCATATGAAAGTCAATCTGACAAGATTATTTAAGATGATGATTTGAGTTTTCAGGTTGATGTTTTGGTTTTGTAGCAATTTGCAGTGTTGAGTGAAACTACCTCTGGCACAACCTATTCTATATTCAATTTCTTTTTCTCCTATACTTAATTTGTTATAGCTGATCCATACACCAAGGTATCTGAAGTGTTTAGTATTTACTAATTCCACAACCTGTATTTTTATGATGGATTCAGGGTAGGTGCCATCACTGCTTTCATCCCAATTCCAGATCATAGTTTCTGTTTTAGAAAGGTTTTTCTTAAGTCCTATTTAGTAGAAAACTTAGTAGAGAATGTAGATTTTCTGTTCAAGATCATTCTTATCCCAACTATGAATACTTATGTCATCAGCATAGCCCTCCTCATTATCACTACATTGGCCTCAGAATGGGATCATTGTTATCTATTGGTAGACTCATTTGGGTTGTGATATGGAATATTTAAATGGTCAGTGCTCATCTTGTCACATGTTTGTATATTTGCAGGACATCGTCTAGGAAGAAATTAAATAGATTAAATTTCCTCCTTGTCATACTCCTGATGAGGTCTGAAATGTTTCCATGTTGGGGTTCTTCCCAGACATGTAAGATTCTGTAGATCAATATTATTCTTCTATTAGTTCAATGCATTCAATGGATTTGGAACTTGGAAGGCAGTTTGAGAAGAAGAAATCTCTATTGAAGTGGTCATATGCTGCCCTGAGTTCAACAAAGTAGGTACACAGTTTCCTATTAGAGAGGTAAACAATTTCTTAGAGTTGTTTGATAACATATCTCATCATTGCATCCCTTACAGAATGAAAACCAAACAGGGTTGTGCAAGTTGACTTTCATAAAATGATGAGAGCCTGGTTAATATAATATTCATTAATACTTTCATCATAATGTGGGAAGGTCTTGAGGGCTACCTTTCAGTTTCCATAATGAATTAATGCATGATAGCCCTTATTTTTAGGGTTCATTTCTGGTTCTAAACTTTTATAAAAAAGAGGAACTTGTTATTGAATTAAGGGAGAAAGAAAGCTATTTTTAGAAGTTCAGCTCCAGTGTAGAGCATTGCTTTATTATTCCTTAGTTTGTAATAGTTTTCTTAATTTCCTCATCAGTCAGTATATTATTATTTATGTTTGGAGGTAGACTTTGTAATGGTTGGATAAATATTGGTATGTGTTCTATTTCTACAGGCATCTTAAGTTTCATCTGGTTGGGGTTAAAAAGTGTTTAAAAGTGTTTATTGAGAACAGGACATTTTTCTGTGAGGGTTTTGTTTGCATGATATTATTATGGTTTTACACTCCTCCAAATTTTAACACATTGTGATGGTTGGCTTTATTAATTTAATTTCCAATTTTCCAGAGATCCTGGTTTCCCAAAAAATTGACTAGATTTTTTTATTTTCTTTGTTTGATATTTTCTCTTCCATTTTTTCCTATTCTGTTTGTTTCTTTCTTGTATCAATTTTTTCAACTCAAGGTTATCATCCCATGGGTGTATATTTTTCCTTTTATGTCTTCTTGGGATGGTCTCATGTGCTTCAGCGAACAAAGATATGATGACATTATTAGATTCCTCTATGTTTTGATCTAGATTTACTGACATTAATTTGAACTACTTTCCCATTTACATTTAATATTATGTTATTATGGCTAGGTACAAGTGCTGGTAGTTTATGAAATATAGATAAATATTAATCTACCTTATACCTCAACTTTGCAAATAAAACCTAAATTTTTCAGTCATTTTGCAAGTAAAAAAAGGTTGTCCATATATGCCATCACATAAAGCAAGTCTTTTATGAATGAAGAAATATTTTAAAAAAATACTTATTAACTGCGGACATTAGACATTATACATATTTTCTCATTCAAGTGCAATGGGAAGTTTGTTTATAAGACAGATCCTTTGTGGTCAGGCAAATGACTTGATGACTCTCACCCTTGGGTGAGAGCTGAAATCTGGTGAACAGTATCATCAGAATAAAAGCATAAAAAGTGTATTGTATAGGCATACAGCAAATGAAGAATTTCATCAGTGATTGATTCTTTTGGTTTAGTCATCTTCTAAGAGTTCAATATGAACTTTTTTTCTTGGATGGTTACATCTTTGATGTATGTCTATAATTTGGAATCCTCTAGTTAAACTGTTGATAATAGCCTACTTTGCATAATAAAAAATAGATAAAAAAATGTTAGTGATACTATATCAACTTCAGACATTATCTTCACTGCTCAGAGAACTGAGTGTTTTTAATCATTTCATCCCAAGCAAGGCAATTATACCACTAAGACAAGGTGTTACTGGGAGTGAAAGCATGAGAAAACTTTAGTTAGGAGAAAGGACAATAAAAGAACAGGGTTCAGGAAGATAGAAAATGGTGATTGGTATTCCATTTAAATTTTTGAAGATTGTAGATGGCAGGGAAGCAAGAAATCAGAAGGGATCACACAGGCATGAAGTACAAGAAAAGAAAATATGGTTACATCTAGTTAGTTCAACAGCAAAATGGTGAGACCTAGTTGCCAAGCTAGTCTTCTATATGTGCTGTGCCTCTTCAGGATGTAGGTGATCATGTCCTTTGTAACGCTTAATAAATTTTCTTTATTATTTCTCCTAAACTCTGTTCCACCATCCATTTACTAAAGCTCACTAAGTATACTATGCATTGTTTTCCTCTGTCCCTCTTGCCTTCAATCTGTCCTGTGAGTATCAGATTTCCCAAACCTTCTTTCCTCATTATGTACCCTAGAAATGTCAGTTATCTATATCTGGTGTTAAGCATCAGTTTTTGTTTCCATTTTTTCTAAAACTTCACTGTTGCTTACATAACTGGTCCATGCTATCCTTAGCATCCTTCTGTAGAACCACATTTATGTTGCTTCAAGTCTCTTCTTCATATTTGAGGAGATTGTCCAGCACTCATTTATTAGTACACTTAAATTCATGCAGTTGGGGCACCAAGGAGGAAAGCTTATCAGAACAATTGCCATGAAAATATTTGTAGAAACGACAGAGGGAAGCCACACTATGGTGGTGAAAAAATGACTGAAGTCAAAATGCCAGGTCATGATCAATTACATTGCAGACCCTTCTTTGGATTTTGACAGAAATCTTGAAATATACAGTAGAAGCACTAGGCCAGATATGGTAGCAATATTCAATTTACAGACAAACAGTAGATTTATAAAGGTGTCAGATGGATTCTAATGAGAAAAATTCCCTGGCATGACACAGTGAACTAACTTTCTTAGCAGTAGACCTAGCAATTGATTCAGTATAATCATTTTACTTCATGTCAGTGGAAAATGCATGTCCAAGAAGGTTCAAAGTGTTGCTCTCATGGAAGCTATTATCAGCCATGCTGATGGAAAGCAGCATAGGTTCTCTATGATGATTAAATGAAAGTAGTTTTGTTTGGAGGTGTTAAAATTTACAAGCCATCCCTTGCCCCAGTTAACCACTGATTGAAAGTCATTTTGGAGAACAGCTGCCAGTTTTTACTTTGTCAAATCTGTCAAACTTGAGTAAATAGATGTGTCATCAGCATAAATGCCTAGCTGGAAACTGATGACATCAGGAAGGTTGTCAGTGAAGATAAGAAACAATGTAGGTCCAAGGATAGTGCTCTGGGGGATCCACCTATTATGAGAAATGATCTACAAGGTAACCAAAAAAGTTCTGTCCGTTTTTTGATTAGTCATTGAATGAAGTTGAAATATATACAAAATGTGTGTAGCAATTGTTTTCAAATTCGGACAGCCGGAAGTAGGAACATCAGACGTTATAAAAAACACATGCACCATGCCCGGCCATAAGCCGGACAGCTGTGAGTATGATGGAAGTGTCTAGAGAACTCATTCGGGGCTGTTTGCTTTACGACTTCAAAGTGGGCTTATCAGCAGCTGCATCAAGTCACCGCATATGTCAAGCGTTTGGGGATAGTGCTGTGGATGAATGTACTGCAAGGCGTTGGTTTCGAAAATTCAAGTCGGGAGATTTATCTCTCCATGATGAGTCTTGCAGTGGATGACCACAGGTCTTGAATGATGGAGTCCTGAAGGCGGCCATTGAAGAGGACAGTAGTCTAACATGTGGTGAACTTGCAAGACAGTTCAATGTTTCCGATGAAACAGTTAGACTTCACCTGCACCGCCTAGGTAAGATGTTCAAACTGAGCAAGTGACTTCCGCAAACACTGTTGAGGTCCACAAGGGATCACGAGTAGCAGCCTGTGTATCGCTGCTATCTTGCCACTGTACTGCATCCTTATTCAATCGAGTGCTTACCAGTGATTAAAAGTAGGTTCTGTATGAAACTCCCAAGCGTTCCAGACATTGGTTGTCTCCTCAGGATGCTG
Source organism: Acanthosepion esculentum (assembly GCA_964036315.1). NCBI lineage: Eukaryota > Metazoa > Mollusca > Cephalopoda > Sepiida > Sepiidae > Acanthosepion > Acanthosepion esculentum. Next base: position 93,426,269 of record OZ038488.1, on the reverse strand, counting down.
TCCTTCACACTGCAAGACTGCCTATGCACCCATGCAAGATTATGCTTTGTGTCTGGTGGACAGGTCGCCAAGTGGTTGATTATGAACTGCTACCAATGGGCCAAATGGTCACTGGAGACCTATACTCACAGCAATTGAAATATGTGCAACAGGCATTGCAGAAGGAGCCAGCACTGGTGAATCACAAAGGTGTGCTTTTCCTCCATGATAATGCCAGGCTGCATGTTGCGCGAGTGGTCAGGGATACCATACAGCAACTTGGGCGGGAGACTTTGTGCCATCCACCTTATTCACCTGACCTTGCGCCATCCGATTACCACCTCTTCCACTCCCTGGATAATCATCTTCATGGGAAATCCTTCACCAATGAAGCAGACTTGCGCAAAGCCCTCATGGACTTCTTTGCATCAAAACCCCCCGAGTTCTACTGCAAGGGCATTGAACAGCTGGAGACACATTGGCAGAAGGTGCTGGATGCCGATGGCGATTACTTCGAAGACTAAATATAAGTTACACATACTGTGAAGCATTTTCTTTTTATCCTTTAAAAACGGACAGAACTTTTTTGGTTACCTTGTAGAAGCATGTCCGTTCAACATGACCTTCATTACAAAATTTGTTAAAAGCGATTGGATTAAGTCAATATTTGTCCAAAGACACCATAGCCCTTGAGCTTGTGGAAAAGGCCAGCATGCCAAACCCTGTCAAATGACTGAGATATCTAAAGCCTGATAGACAAATTCAGTAAGAGTACTTCATTTGATTACATATAATACCACTCTTTTCTTTTAAAAAATAACACTTCAAAAATATCTCTTGGGTCTTATATATGAACATCAGGTATCTGAGGCTAATGCTTACCCATATACTGTAGACTACCAGCATTTGTATCTAACTTACATCATTAATACTGTCATAGTCAATGTAAATGATGGGCTCTTACATGCTATCACTTATAATAAACCATTAATTTAGTTAGAATTTCATAAAAATATCAATATCTCTAATTTCTTCTTTTACGTAGTTGTTTATATTACTTCCCTATACATAAGTACAAACTCTGGACCAAAGCCTATAAATGTAAAATAACATTTTTCAACTATATTATATAATGTGTAAACAGTAGCAATGCCTCATACAATCAGATGAGGACCCTGGAGTCAGGCATGGTTTTGGGGGCTAAAACATCATTACCATTAACCCAAGGCACCACAGCAGTACCTCGCAAGAGCACTAAACTTTGTTGTTTTTTATCACAGTGTATGAATGTCAGATCCATGCAAATGAAGCCTCTGCCTAATCTTAAAGCCTCCTTATATATTACCACTTTTCTGATGGTGAAAACTCAAACTTTAGTCAGGTGTGCAATAAAACTTTAGTAAAGAACATAAACATAGCAGGTATGCCTAAAAGGATAATAAAAATAGCAAGACAGAAAACATGCTCTTTGTCAGGATGTATACAATCTAAAAAGGGAAGTTTTATAATAGAGAAAGATATTAAAAATATGGAACAAATACATCAGAAACCACTACAAAATTGTGAAACCAACAAACAAAAACATGGGAAAACCTGCAATATTAAAATCTAAGGTAAGTTTAATACTAGCCAAAATGGTAAAAGAAAAGGACCAAATAAGATTGTGGTGAATATGTTATCAGCTTTAGATAATTTTGGAATCAATAAGGTTACAAAAGTAAAGTATATATATAGGACAATAGTGAAATACTAGAAGACCTCAGCAGATCTATCTTCATAGAGATACCAAGTAAACCAACTGGAAATGAATGAGAGTTCCATTGTACAATCAGGTTAATGAGCCACATAACTAAACTTATTTAGATTCTTAAGATAAGTTTTCTAATAATTATTCTAATACAATGAAGCAATCCTAAGAGAACTAGGTCTTACAAGGATTTATTATTGGTGAGTACAATCTTAACAATATATGTTGATGGCAGTCACAAAAAGGAAACTGCAGGATTTCCTTGACAATTTTATAATCGAAAGTGGAAAGAAAGAACTGATTATTAAATGTAAGAAGACAGAATGTATGGTTGTCAGCCAGGGGAACAGCCCAAGATTTGAGATGCTACAAACTGGAGTTGTCAAAATGAAGCAGGTACAGAAATCTGGAAAGTGTTTTAACAGATGACGGAAAATGTGGCGCTAAAATTCAAAGGTAGATTGGAATAACAAAAGATGCTTTCTTAAAGATAAACGAAAAATTTCATTAGGAACAAAGCAAAGAGTACTGAACTGCTGTGTAATATCAGTCCTCTGATATGGCAGCGAATTCTGGACATTTTCCTCACACATGAAGAGGCAATAAAGATGTTCTACAGAAAGATGTGGAAAATATCATAGAGCATGTAAGCAATGAGGAAATTCTAAGGAAAATGGAAACAAAAAGGACACTTTTACTTAGAATCTAAAACAGTTAAAAATTCTGGGACAACAAAAGAGGGCTTGGAGCTTTTGACACTTATGGGCTCTATTGAAGGCAAGAGGGGCAGAGGAACACAATGAATAACAGTGAATCTAACATGCTTGTGTAAATTGATGGCAGAACAGATTAGGAATGATAGTAAAAGAACAAACATTGATAAGAGTTACAAAGGACAACAAATTGTGGAAAACCATGATTGTTGATGTTCTGAAGGGACACAACAAATAAAAGCAGAAAAATAGAGACTATCTTAAAATTTAGATAGAATGCTTGAAGCCGCATTATTAAAGATAACCATGATGGCATGATTTACAGGCAAAAAAATGTATATATGTAAGTTCTTTATCGGGTCTAAGCTTTTCCTAGTTTTACATTGCTGCCACTAGAAATAGGATTTTTGAATTGCTATTCTACAACTTATCCATAGCTGGCATTTTTCTTCTTTGTCTGTTAGCAATTTTCATATTTAAAGGCTTTTCTCTGAAGGTCAAAAGCTAATTTCAGGTTTGAGTTGAATGTATTTAATTATATGCACAAATGTATGTATATGTGAATATATTATGCATATGTATATGTAACAGTGATTTTATGCTTTTGTGGGCATATATATGCATACAGATATTTTATGATTTTATGCATATATATATATATATATATATATATATATATATATATATATATATATATATATATATATACATGCATACAGATATTTTATGCATATATATATAGATATATATATATGCATACAGATATATATATATATTTATATATACATATGTATATGTATGCATACAGATATTTCTCATTACTATAAAGGTTATCTTTAGTTGTTACATGTGTTTGAGTTGACATCCCTGTTATTTTAAACTGAAATTAATGTCAAGCGGCCATTAGATTAAGAAGTCCTTACTAATGGGAAATGTGCCTCCCAACAGTAAACAAACCCATATACCCATTTTCCATCAGGGAAACCACTTCTTTAGCTGAAGTGTGTCCTTCCAATTAAGCCATGGGAAACCATCATGATAAAGTGAAGCTAAATTACCGACTTAAGGAATGCACATCTCTCTTCAGGATGCCTCAAAGTCTGTATCTGCAAGATTTATTTTTGTAGCCAAAACATAGTCATTTTTAAACAAATTTATTAATCCAGTATTATTTCTTACTATATATATATATATATATATATATATATATATATATATATATATGTAATAAAAATATAGTTTCAAGGTATGCTATATTTAGCTAAAAGTGCTCAACATAAGGGATAGAGTGTATGTAAATATAAGTAGGCACTGAGGTGAACCGTGAGTGGACACAGTATTTCATACGTACACACACACACACACACACACACACACACACACACACATATATATATTTATTTTGGGTATATTTGGGCAGCAGTTTTTCATTTATAAAAGTTTAAAGACCAGTGAAAGTTATTTGTTAAGGATTTTTATTTATTTTTATGCATATTTTGGAGAATTTATCTGGTCTAGGTAAATATTTTGGGGTGTAAAAAGATTACCAATAGTAGAAGCATTAAACATAAAAACAAACAACCCAATATCAATAACATGCTATCAAATTCAGGAACAAACATACTAAATATATTTGATTAAAAAATGAAAATGCTAACACGAATTGTCACGTGAAAACACAAATCCATACTTAGAAATGACAAAACTGACATGGCACAAAAATTCTAATCATAACCTACAAAAGCTGAAAGTACTCTGATATTGGATTATTTATATTTAAATATGTACTGGAAACCAGGTAAATTGTCCAATGTTTAACAAGGAACATATAAGTATTATATATATATATATATATATATATATATATATATATATATAGATAATATTAGTGGTTAATATACACTCACTCACACACACACACACACACACACACACACACACACACACACACACACACATATATATATATATATATATAAAATATATAAATACATACATATACATACATATATATATATATATAAAAATTCTAATAGGATAGAATCCAGGTAGAACTCAATGTCCAGGACAGAGTAAGAATATAATAAAAAGGCTTAAACACTAATATTCTATGGTTATAATTATTACATTGGAATCGTAAATACAATCCAATTCATCAGACCTACAAATTCAAAAAGAAATCAGAAAAAATAACTCCGGGAATAAAAAAATAGAATTTAGTGAGAGTGTATGTATGAGAGTGGGGGACAATTGTGAGAGGTAAAAGAAAGTTCTAGAGGGGGTAACAGACAAGAGAAGAACAGGAAGGCCTGAAAGTGAAGGTGGGGATTAAAATTTAATAGAGAGAAATTCTAAAGAGAAGTTAGAAGACAGTTTATTATTATGAGTGAGATACAGAGAAATTTGAATTATTTTATTTTCCGATGCATAATTCACTCCTGAATCGCTGACCTAAATTAATTTAAAAACTGACACCGGAAATGGGTTTATACATTTGTGGTGACATTATGCACAATAATCTAAACTTAAAAATCAAAAGATGAGAAAGAGAGAGAAAAGAAAAGAAAAGAAAAGAAAAGAAAAGAAGAAGAATGGGAAAGATGGAGGGGGGGCAACTAAAGCCAAAGGGCATTTCTAAAAGAGCCGCTGTACAATCAAGAAAATTTGACAAAAGTAATATCACCTATAGGTTACAAATTTAATATAAACATATAAAAAAATAACGAATATTTAATCTAGCAATGACCTACTATTTATATGCCCCAAAATACATACATATATACACGCATACACAACATATTTATATCTACACGTACATACATACATATACGTGTGTACACATATAAATATACACACACACACACATACATACATATATATATATATATATATATATATATATATATATATATATATATACACATACACACACATACATACATACATACATACATATCCACTCCTGCGTATATACACATCCACACACATATACATACGGACATACACATATGTGCACATAAACATATATACATAAAACTTTACACACCTCCATACATTTACATACACACACTCATCTAAATAAATATACAACGTAACTATCTATCAATCTAATTATACATATACACATACATACAAATATACATACATATACACATATGTATGTATATATACATACAGAGAGAGAGAGAGAGAGAGAGAGAGAGAGAGAGAGAGAGAGAGAGAGAGAGAGAGAGAGAGAGAGAATATCAGCAAGCAAAGGCCATTTTGAAATTATGAGGTAAAAACAACAGGGAGACACCGACACGTGACACCACACATGCACATGAGATGACTGATAGCTAGCTGCACACAGAATTTCATCATTCATTTGAGTGGCAGGGAGTAAGGAGGTTAGACATATGGACAATCTGTTCAGTGATTGCACCATCGACGAACCATGCACTGCAGTGTGCAGAGGAAGTCAAGCCAGCAGAAATCCATCTCGGATGTTGACACAGTATGGAGCATGCACCAGGAATCAAAAAAAGGTATATGAGTGGGTAGAATGCTTTAAAGCAGCAAGAACAAGTGCAATGGATGAAATGTCCTCATTTTTCCTACCAAATTTTGCCATAAGTTTGATGTTCATTCTGGTTTCAATTTTCACAAGATTCATAATGCTCTTAAGAGGTTTTGTCTTTAAATTGGCATAAACTTCAATCTCTTAACTCAAAATAATTCTGGTTCATACAAGTAAGTTCAAATTCACTTATAAAAATAATATTTGCATAGTTTTCACATAACATGCATTTTCCGTGAACCTTTTCAATGCTACTAGTATGTGAATGAATAAAGTTTAAATGAATAAGTTTTATTTGTATCTTGTATCTGTAACCAGCATGCACTTATTCATCAGAGCATATTTTTCTTTTGTGTACTGTATCCCATCAGGATGTGGGTGAGCATGGCTCTCTACAACTTGTTGTTGCTTTAAGTAACATTTGATTTTTTTTACCATCTCTTTGTGCCATCCAATCATCCAAATATGTTAGGCAGGTTACTTGCTATTTTTCTCTGCTCTTCCTTCCTTCAATATGTCCCATGAGTATTAAATTTTCCAAACCCTCTTTCCTTATGTGTCCCAGAAATTTCAACTGATGCTTTCTAATTTTAAATATGTGCCCGTCTAGTTCCCATAACACAGAAATGTAACAATATTGAAGGAGATAAAGAGAAATGTAACAATTACAATTTAGGAACACAAGAAAAATGTAACAATTTAAGAACACAAGAGAAATGTAACAATTTAGGAACATAAGAGAAATGTAACAATAACAGTTTACGGATATAAGAGAAATGTAACAATTTAGGAACACAAGAGGAATGTAACAATAACAGTTTATGAATATAAGAGAAATGTAACAATTTAGGAACACAAGAAAAATGTAACAATAACAGTTTACGAATATAAGAGAAATGTAACAATTTAGAAACACAGGAGAAATGTAACAATAACAGTTTATGAATATAAGAGAAATGTAACAATTTAGGAACATAAGAGAAATGTAACAATAACAGTTTACGAATATAAGAGAAATGTAACAATTTAGGAACACAAGAGAAATGTAACAATAACAGATTATGAATATAAGAGAAATGTAACAATTTAGGAACACAAGAGGAATGTAACAATAACAGTTTACGAATATAAGAGAAATGTAACAATTTAGGAACACAAGAGAAATGTAACAATATAGGAACATAAAAGAAATGTAACATTTAAAATTGAAGAAGATAAACAGAAATGTAATAATAACAACTTAAGGTCCCAAGTGAAATGTAACAATTACAATTTAATTATATGAGGAATAAAATAGTTACAATTTAAGTATATATGAGAAATGTAACTGTTAAAGCTGTGAAATTGCCCCGTATAGATTCCATAGGCATTTGAATTTTTCAACATTTATTTCTGTAAAAACAGAAAATGTGGCACAAGGCCGAAATGGGGAAGAGGTCGGTCTTCTGTCTTAACTTTTAACTTAGCTAGCCTCAAATGCTGACCCAATCATACTGACAATATATCTTGCATCAAAACAACACATTCTTACTTACCTTTCTCACCACACCGACCATAATACCTCAATGTCTCCATAAAAATACTAACTAGTCCCCATATGTACAATATATCGTCTGTGGGGGAAGGGGAATAAAACAACAATTTAAAAATTTTAAAAACTAGCCCCAATGAGTATTTACAGTGTGAACTAATAACTATTTACAAGAAACTAAACAAAATCATGTTAGTAATAAAACCCCCCACAATCACTAAATGTGGCAGAAACATCAATTAATTAGACAAAATTAATGCGGGACTATAATAAATTAAAAACATTCATTCATTCTAAGCACTCACACAGACATGCACTCATTCAGACACAACAACAGATACGAAAAATCACACACGAAACAAAAAACGCCCCGCATCTACCAGAGAACTGATGTCACTGACCACCTAACGAGGGAGGGGATGGGGAATTAAACTTAAAGAAAAATAGGGACAGAAATAAAAGGGGTCAATGCGCATACATACCCTAGCTAAGTTTAATGAAAAAGGAAACTAAAGAATCAAAACTAAACCTAAGCTAACCTAATTTTGGGGTGGGTTGCCCGTGTTCAACTTAGGTAAAGCAATACCCTGATGCCTAACCGGCATCAAAGTGCCACTCCAGGTCAGCCCCTTTCACATGAAACAAACGCGCAAGATTCACACACCTTTTGCCGAATTCTGATGAAGAGAGTTGCTGTCTTTCCGTCTTAATCTTAACCATAAGCTGATTCTTAAAGTATAAGATCAGTTGGGAAGAAGTGAACTTCTCGCCTTCATAGAATCCCTTCTGACATGTCGTCCAAATCACGACTCTCATAACACCTAGCAAGCATAAGAACACATAATGTTCAGCCCTCATCAGCGGTGAAGCCACATTGCTACTAACAGAAGCGGCCTCAAGTACAAAGAACTTTCCAGGCAGCATGCGAACCATGAGGCCTTCAACATACTTGCACAATGGCACTACCACCCTGCAGTGAAAGAAGGCATGACCAATGGTCTTGACTTCCCCACTACAGCGCCAGCAGTTTGGATATTTCTCCAAGCCCGCTGAGCAAAGTCTTTTGGTGACCTAGAGGGCCCCACACATCACCAGCCAGGTGAGTGATGCCTCATTGTTATTGAGACATTTCAACCCAGGCGCCCAAGGCCATATCGAGCGAGCCTCCTGTTTCGTAAGACCGATCTCATCAATCAGTTCATCACGAATGGCCCCCCTAACTAACACCTGATATAATGCCTTACGAGACAACGCCTGGAGAGGCCATCCAACGCCCCTAAGAGGCATTTCAGAGCACGACGACATTCACGGTAGAAGGAGCACTCAACTTTGGGTAAACGGTGCCCCCCTCCCTCGAATGAGTGCACACTTCTCAGGGATGGGAATTTCTTATGGGCATCCTCCTTCCATAAAGCGCTCACCTCATCCGGTTTGCGACACATTCGATCCAGGAACCCAATGCGAAGCATATATTGACGAATCTCAATGCTAGGCATACCTAGACCACCTTCAGAAGGATGAAGGCAACAGATCTCCCAAGAGACTCTGGCAGCCTTGCCTCCCCACAAGAAAGAGAACAAGAGCCTCACAAATGCCAGTAAAGTGTCAGACAGAAGTGGAAGCACAGAGAGTCGGTAAAGGAGAATCGGGTAGATGTGTGAAACACATACTTCCGCCCTCCCCTTTAAGGAAAGATTCCTCCGAGACCACAAATTAATTGTGATCTCGGCCTTCCCTTGCACCTCCGACCAATTCATTTCCAACTGGAGATCAGGACTGAACCAGACGCCGAGAATCTTGACCGGCCCATCCGTCCAGAGGAAAGGTCCGGGAAGAGAAACTCCCTTTCACGCACCCAACCACAAGCCAACAGACGTATCGCGGTTGATCTTGACCTCTGTCACCATCTCATAACCACTGATTTCTTTGCTGACTTCGTTAATCTCAGCCCTGCTCGACACAAGAACCGAAATGTCATCAGCATAGGCGGAATACCTGGGCAAGGTGGTAGAACCAGGTACGGAAATTCAATGTTGGACCGGATTCGTCTTTAACTTGTGAAGGAAAGGTTCCAACGAAAGAATGTAAAGCAAAGTCGAAAGCGGACAACCTTGATGAACGGAGCGAGACAATACGAAAGGCTTTGATCGTACTCCATTCACCTCCACCAGCGCACCAGGGGTCGCATACAGAAGACGGATCCAGGTGCGAAAGTACGGCCCGAGACCAACCGCCAAAAGGACAGCCTCGAAAAAGCGATGGTCAACCCTATCGAAGGCCTTGGACTGATCTAAATTGATCAGCGCGGCTTCACTGTCAACTTGCTCAATGATCAAGCGTACCATATGAAGGTTGTCCTGAATAGTCCTGCCCTTCACAGCACAAGTCTGTTCGGAGCCAATCAGACTAGAGAAGACAGCCTGCAAGCGGTTCGCTAAGACCTTTAACTCTGTGTTTAATATAATTAAAGGGAGAAAGTTACCTAACCCATCCCCACCGTTTTTATCCTAACGTAACAACTTGATTACGCCCCTGGTGAAGTGTTGGGGTATAGACCCCTGCTTCATCCAGTTGCTGAAAATCAGTGCCAGCAAGGGAACAAAAATGGGCGACTACCTCAAGTACACTTCATACAGAAGACCATCTAATCCTGGAGATTTGTCCAGATCTGTTTCAGCGATTCCCAGATTTCCGACTCTGTAATGGGATCCTCACATCTAGCCACTTCAGCTGCCTCAAGGCATGGAAAGTCAGATAAATAGGCGTCGAACTGAGCAGAGCTCAGACCGGGCTCCCTGGTGAAAAGTTCCTGAAAGTACTCACGATAAGCCTCACATATGCCCTCGTTTTTGGTCACGGTCCGCTTATCTGGCAATGTGACACATGCGATATGTTGCCGAGATGCACTCCGAACCTCCTCTGCACACAATTCAGCGGCCATATTCGTTGCCTCAGAAGACATTCTTGATAAGCAAGGAGGTCAACTCTGCCTTAGCTAATGCTACGTCCCTACTATTATGTAATTTAATCACCCGATCAACTTTTTGCTCACAAGCCGTTTGCTCCACTAATCTATCTAGATTGAGCTGACTATACATTTTTGAAAAAAGAAATATTACCAGTAATACATTTTTGAAGAAAAATATTACCAGCAATAAAAATCATGTCAGCATTAATAACCCATTGAGGTTGATATGCTGTGGAACAAAACAAACCAAACCAAACCAAGCATTCTTTGATGGAACCTTTTAAGCTTCTTATCACAGTTGTGTTGTGCCCAGATTTCAAAGTTTAACCATTGCACAATTGACCATGACCAGGCTTTGACATAAAATACTTATAATTCTTTATTGTTCTAGGTTTGATATTCAAATTATATTCATTATATTTCACTACAAGTAGCCATAAAAAAATACCACAAGGTAATTAACAGTTATTAATTTCAGTGTTCAAGACAAATTTAATCAGCCTGTTTAACATATGTTTGAATCTGTTCATTATTCTTCTCATTTTCATTCATTAACAAAGAAACTTTAATATACATTCAAAATGGCATGGTTTTTACATGTAATTTTAGTTTTAGATTGTTAAAAATGTAATATTAAGAAAGTTAATGACACATTTCATTGGTTAAAAGAGAATTTTATTTACAGAGTATTATCACAAGATCTCTGGAATGTAAGTTTCCATATGCTTATTTGGATGAATATACAGTGTGCAGCAGAAATACCAACCACAACCTCCCAGAAAAACCTCTTACTGTCTTACCATTATGTGGGAGGTATTTTTGTGTGCTTTATGTGGAAGGTATTTTTGTGTGCTTTATGTGGTAGGTATTTTGGTGTGCTTTATGTGGTAGGTATTTTTGTGTGCTTTATGTGGGTGATATTTTTGTGTGCTTTATGTGGAAGGTATTTTTGTGTTTTATGTGGGTGGTATTTTTGTGTACTTTATGTGGAAGGTATTTTTGTGTGCTTTATGTGGAAGGTATTTCTGCTGCACACTGTATATGGATTGAAAAATTGGTTTGGGTTTTACAGCTTATTAACCCTTTGCAGGTTATTTAAAGCCAGAAAATATTTTTACATTATAAAAATATTTCTTGAGATGATAATTATTTACTGATACAAGTCCTACTAATTAACCCATAGCTGGGGGAGGGAGAAGAGGTAGATTCATGCCTTTCCCAAGGGAATTTCTGCATAAGTGAATATAATGAACCTGACTGGAATTGGAACTTGACTTTCTGATTTCCAATTCTGAGCCATTAGTCATTACACTACCTGCACATCTAAGCTAAAAGCACTTGGTATTCCCAAGCAGTCAACCATCTAGGTACTAACCAGGCTTGATATTGTTTAAATTCAATGATTGCATCAGAGTCAATGTTTCAATGTGATATAGCTGCAAGCTGGATAAATATATAATCAAATTATATTTGAAAAGTAGAAATGTTAACTTCACACATTTCAGATGTTGAGAAACAAAAAATTTGATCACAGGCATTACATTAGATTAAAAATGAATAGTTATTGGTGATTACAACCACAACTCTATACTGACCTGGAGCTTGAGGTGTATTTACATATGTTAGGCAATTTTTTTTTTCAGATGATTTTGTAAATTAAAAACTGCAGACTCTTAACAGTTTTACAGATATAAATCTGGTGAAGAAAACATTGTTTAAATTAAAAATCTCTTCCTTAAAAGAAATCTAAATGCGATTATCCAAGGTTTATAACACAAAATTTTGAACACTACACAAAGACAGTGTCATTCCAAAAATGAAGAAATAAACTGATTAAGATATTTAAGTTACATCTTTATATAAATTTAATGAAAATCCAACAAAAATTATTTACAGAAATAAGCAGACAATGAAGACTCAGATGTTCTTATCTTTCTGATTTTTGCAGATACACCACTCATAAGGCTCAAAAATGTTCTTTATCTATTAACTGTTATTGTTCTATTGTTTTTAATATTGACCCCTTTGTTAATAAAAATATACTTGCCTTTAACCATGTTACACTCCAGCAATTTATTGGACTATATATTTTGTTAGACATTAACAATTTGTGATATATATATATATATATATATATATATATATATATATATATATATATATATATATATATTAGAGTACAGGTAATAGATCTGTTGGCATATAATCCAGGTGGATCCTAGTAATATCACATATTAAAACTGATCCACAGAGAGCTCAATGTGTTTATTATAACAAAGCATATATATTTTTACATCAAAAACCAAAATGACGATGTGGCAGGGGCGATATCACCCCCAAAATAATAATAATGATAATAAAAGAGAATATGCTGTAAAACAGAAAAAAAGGCATTTTCAAAAGAACCAAGATGTTAAAAATGCTGTAAAAACTTTGAAATGTAAATGTTACAGAGAGTTAATTTAGAACACAAAATACAATCTTTTTGTAAGTGTACAAAGGATATCAGATTACTAATAGAAAATTACTGGGACAATGATAATTGGAACTTTTAGAAAAAGAAATTGATTTTGACACTTTGAGAATTGAAGTTAAAATAAAGAATGATTTGATTTAGAATTTATTTTTGAAACAAGACTCTCTGTAGTTTACAAAAAGCATCAGAGTGGTTGATAGAAAGGTGATAAACAATGGAGTCATGTTGTGGACCTTGGAAACCAAAGTAAAAGCACTAGAAAAACAAATACATCACCAGTTCTCTATATAAAGAAGTGAGCCAACCAGAAGAGAGAGAGTTTTGGCTCGTCTGTCTTTGAGTGCAGTTGAGCTGGGTGGAGAGATGTTGGAGATTGAAAAGGAGAGTTTCGGGTTCGTCTGTCTTCAAATGTAGTTGAACTGAGTGGAGTGACATCAGAAATTGAAAAGTAAGTGTTCGCTGTGTGCTGCTGAATGGGAGGCAAAGAGTAAATTACCACCACTAACATCTAAGTACCACTACTCCTGCTACTACTAATACTACTGCTACTATTACGACTACTGAGAACAGGAACATTGAAGGTTGTAGTAGTTGCACTAAGAACAGACCAAAAAGGGTTAAAACAAAGGCCACATCTCTCCTTAGTGAAATTATTCAAAGTATTTGTGTTTGTTTGGTTATTGTTCACATACAAGAGACATTCAACCTTGTGCAACAAGAATTATTTTTTTGTGTGTTTGCTTTTTATATATAAAAACTTTTGTCCTTTCAAAATTGAATTGACTTGGTTATTTATTTTTCTGTTAACCCGATTCACACCCAATGAACTTGCAGGTGGACCAAAGGTGAGCTTCTGGATTTCTATGATCTGATGACCACTCTCTAGAATCAAAAAAATCACAACATGGCTGGAGAGTGGCTTTGAACTGACATTGGGAACCGGAGACTTGTGTCTAACCTGTAATACTGGACCATACCAGACCAACAGCCAGTCTGGTGGAGTGCATGGGTCCAGTGGGGTAAGGAAAGATGTTTCAACTTCACATGGGTATAGTCTATTTCCAGCTGGTCTGACACCAGACGTCTTCAGCCCTTAAATGTCTATCTGGAATTGGGGTTTTGAATTTATTTTCGATATCAGTCCTCCTCTGAGAAATGCCTTGTTTTTGATAAGGGGCTTATGTTGGTGACTGAGGGAGGGCGTAAAGTATCTCATTACAGGGACGTAGTCTGGGGTTGGAGCTATTGAAAATAAATTCAAAACCCCAATTCCAGACAGACACTTATGGGTTGAAGACGGCTGGTGTCAGACCAGCTTGAAATAGACTATACCCATGTGAGGTAATTTGGGTTTTTGCTGTAATATATATATATATATATATATATATATATATATTATTACATGCATGCATAATCAAAGTCCCTTTCTATGACCATAATGGCAACATCTACACCCAAACTAATGGTGTTAGTATGGAAAATCTGTTTGGCTTGTGCTTCCCCAATTACTACATGTCCCATGTAGAAAACATGATATTTAAACTAGTCACTGAACCCAAAATATATGTCCACTACATAGACAATATTTTTATTTTAGCAAAAAAGAAACAAGAAACAGATAATCTAAAAACTACACTTGAAAAAAACTCAGTCCTTAACTTTACCTATGAACTGACCCAAAAAATAAACTCCCATTCTTAGATGTTCTTGTAGAATACAGTAATAACACTTTCACCACCTCATTATATTCACTAGCAGAAACTCTTGCTTCTTTAACTTTAATGGTGAATGTCCTATATATATAAAATAGCAGTTATCAAAATTTCCTAAATAGAGCACTAGAAAATTCATCCTCTCATCTACTTTTCCTTAAAGAACTCAATAATGCAAAACAGACACTAATTAACACTGGTTTTCTTAACTACTTCATTGACCAACAGATTAGACTATTTCTTTTCAAAGTAACTAATAACGATACTGAACATACAGATAAAAACAATAACATTAATATCTTCTACTAAAGCCAAATACACATCAACTATAAGCACGATGAATCTTCACTTAGAAATATCATAAAGGAATACACTACTCCAGTTGATCTGAACAAGAAAATTAAATTATCCATTACAAAAAATTTAAAGCCACTAACCTTATTATCAAAAGTAACAACACACCTGCAAAATCAAAATTACAAAGAACCAACATTATTTATGAGTTCAAATACCTCGTAAGGAACTGTATTCCTGATCAAACCAAACTCATAATTTCATAGCTCCATTAGGACTCATTTAGACACACACACAAAAACTTACCAAACTCCATTCAAAATATACAAATAGAAAATACACATTTATTTTTAAAATAAAATCCCTTTTTTTACCACATTGAACCATGTCAAAATAGAAGTTTTCCAAATTGCCATATATATATATATATATATATATATATATATATATATATATATATAACGCCACACATTATGAAATGGACAAAGTCCAACAATTATTTTAAGACATTTTTTATGTTTATACATTCTTTTTATAGATACAATGTATGTATATATGTGTGTGTGTGTGTGTGCATACATACATACATATATATATATATATATATATATATATATATTAGGCAAATGAATGACAAAGTGGACAAAATTCTGAGTAACGTTTTTCATCCTTTAGGAATTCATCGGACTAAGGGACAAAACACATTACACAGCATTTTTTCCACTTTTTCATTCATTTGCCTAACGTCGTTCTGATATATTGTAATTTGTGTGCTCAATATCAGAGACAATGCATTTATAGACACAATGTTGATACAGAAATCAGCATTCTATGATTGGTAGTTACATGCCTTAAGCAATTGCTAGACCATGTGTTATGTCCAGGCCAAAGAGATATTTGTAAGCCAAAATACCTGGTTGCACATTTTTAGGTTTATCCATAATTTCATAAAACATATGTGACAGGCTTGTTAAAGTTGATGGCTTGTCTACAGCAGCTAAGCATTCAGTGTAGCTAATCATGGAACGTCTTGTGAAAAAAGTCACCTCACTTCTGTGGTTATATCACAACTATGGTAATCTCTGAGGTACTTTAGTGCCAGTTGTGGCTTTATGACCTCACTTAATGATTCACAAGAGTACTGTTTGCTTCATTTTGAATTGCTCTGTCATTGTACCTCTGTGCACAATTGGTCATACTTTTCAATCATTGCTGATACGCGTGTTTCTCTGTGTCAAGCATACCTGCAAGAACTAAAGCAATTTCTTTGTTAAAACATTTATTCCTCCTTTTCTTATTTATCGATGGTGCATAGACCCACTCTGGTACAACTGTACTTCCTTTCACTCAGCTACTGCAACATTACGTATTCCCTTTTCTTTCACATTTCGCCCCTACTACTACCATATTGTTATTTGTGTACTATAGTACAGTAACACCACTTTTTTCATTCATTGCATTTGTCATTAGAAGTTATTCCTATCTCATCCACACGGTGCCAATTTTTTTTGTTTTGTTTTTCCTCTCACAAATATTCAACTGCGACGTCTGTTATTATATTTCTTTATCTCTTTCACTATTAGTTTCTGTTATACCTTTAACCTTTCCACTCCACAACGAAAGATCTACCCTTGTCTGGTTTTCCTTCTCCTCTTCCTCCTACTCCGACGCAGCGTTCGAACTCCTTTGACCCCCTCCCTCGTTGCAGTGTTACCTCCCCCTCTTGTCACTATCGCCTCTTCCTCCTCCTCACCCCTCCCTCTCTAGTCAAGTGAAGATGTCAATATGGCGACTGCCAACCAGGGAAAGAAGTAGCAAGCAGTGCTACTATTGCCCATCGATGGACAGAACCTGGCTGCCTATGGCTACTGAATAAGGCTCGGACCGTGGCCAGACTCGCTCCTGGTGCTCTTGCCAGATGATAGATACGGTAGAAAAGCATCCATCCAGCCGTAGAAACCCTCAACCTACCACCACCACAACACTATAACTCATAGTATAGTAGTAGTAATATTACTACTATTATTATTTAGTATAGCTGTAGTCAGTACATATCATGTAGTATAGTTTTGTCGTCAGTTTTACTGGCCAACATAGTTTTTGCTCGTCATCATCCTTCTGGCTGTCTCTTCTTCTTACTTCTTGCTGTCCTGGGAAAGAAGAAGACCAAAAGATGTGGAGTATTGTCTGTAGAGTAGTGAGGGAGGCCGGCCCTGGAGCTGGCCACTGGTATGACATGTAGAGACACTAGAAAAGTCACATCACATTCCGGATATATATATATATATATATATATATACTTATTTATATATATATATATATCTGCACATATATACTCATAATCACATACACGCATTCATCTACGATTAATTATACACTCAGTTTTATTTTAGCATTTACCTTACTTTCTCTCTTAGTACACAATTCATATATACACCCTTGTTCCTTTCATTTATCCACTAAAAAAGGAAAAAAAATCCCTCTTTAAATGCTAAAACCACTTTCTATACACCCATTCACTATAAAACACACATACAACTGTCTTTTTTCTCGTTATTCTGTTTTCTCACTCATACACAAAAATTACACAATTTTCCCTTTTGCTTTCCGTGTATGGGTATATAGCTTTAAAAAAATTATGTGTATGGATAGATAAATATACACTCGTAATATACACATTTATTTTACATATCACATAGCATTTTCCTCTGTATCCATGCATACAAAATTTATATTTATATGTATGTATATATAGATATATATACACACCCAGTGGAAAAAAATACAGTTTACTCATACTAAGTATACAATACACCTATATAAACACGCCTGGTGGATTTTTATAAATTATGGGAGCCCAACAAACTAAGGAATCCAGGTCGACTAGTTCGAGCAAAAGTAAACTTCAAAAGACAAAAGAACCGCGGATCTCGTCTGGGAATATTTTCGCAGAACACAATGGTGAGTCTCTGGTGCCTCCTTCTTCCTTCTTCATTATTCTTCATTGTTTTATTTTAGCCTTTCTTGTGTCCCTATAGGTGTTTTTTTTTCTTTCATTGAGGCAATCTTTTTTTTTTTATATTTCAAATTATCTTTCAATTATTTTGATCCAGTTTCGATCACTAAATGCATAAGAACTTTCCCGATTTATTTATTTACGAATAGTTGTAGTTCCTCTCTTTTTTAAATTTTTTTTTTTATCGAAAAATTAAAATTTTCTGATTGCCTTTTGTTTATCCTAAATAAAAATTTGATTTCAACATAAAAAAAAAATACAAATATATATAACGAATATTTTAAAAATTCCTTTCATTTCAATCATTGTCTTCAAGTGTTCAACAATCATTAGGAATTTCAAATAGTTTCTCTTTATAGACATGCTGATCTTTGAACGAGAAAGGTGTTTACTCTTTAGACCTCCCACCCCCAAGAAAAAAATATTTTCAGTTTATTTTCTCATATTACCTTTAGTTTTTGTTAAAAGTTTTAATAAATAAAGGCGTAAAATTTTCCATGCAAGCCTATCCCATTTATCTTGAATATTGAAAGTCTGTTGAAAAAATTGTTTAGCAGGTCCTATTATTGATCCTTTGAAAGGGCCAAATTATCTTTTTCTAGCCATTATCTGATTGGAAAGAATGTTATGGAATATTTATGAAAGATAGATTGATAAATATTTTAAAACTATACTAATTAACAAAGAAGAAAAAGATAACATTTAAACTACTTCGCTCGACACGTTTGTTTATCGATTATTCTTACTTCCTTGTTGAACACGACTATTCACTGCATTTTTTTTCATGAAGCCAGTTTTCGAAACGTGCAAACCTCTCTCTCTTCAGCATAATGCATTTAACAAGACTTTGTCCTACAGTTTTATTTAATCATTTATTAAATGTGTAGCGAGCTTTGATCATCTGCTACGGATGGCCAGTCGTGTAATAAAAGGATTTTTTTTTCTTACAAAAAGGATCATTTTATTATTTACAATGTCTTCCTATTATTGTACTTTTCCATGTGTCAAATTTTATTGTCTAGTCATTAGGTAAAAATAAAATAAATACAATTCACAGATCGCCACTAGTATGATAACAATTCGATTTTTTTTTATAATAAAAAAAGATGATTGTTTTTGTGTTGAATTTTATTGCCTAGTCATTAGGTAAAAACTAAAAATACAACTGAATTATTTTCAGTGAAATTCAGTATAACAAGTTGTCATACTGCAGCTTTTTAAAGCAAACAGAAAAAAAAATTTCTTGATAAACAAAAAATAAAAAGTTTGAAATCTAAAAAAACAATTAAAAAAATAAACATAAATGGCAATGCTTTTAGGTTTATTTTTTATGAATGACAGTAGAATTTTGCATAAAGCTTCTTTTTTAGTTTTTTTTTTTCTAAGCAGTTACTAACTTGGTCCATATGTCTTGAACCTGTGAATTTCTCTTCGTGCATGTTTCTAGGATGTTTATGTCGCTATATTTTTTTAAAATTTGAAACATTGTATGATAAAAAAATGTAACTAAAATTTAACTTTAGAGTGAAATTAATCAAGTTAAAGCAGAGTTACTGAGCAGCTTTCGTTTGATTTTTTTAATATTGACTTCTGAATTTTGAATTTAAAATTTTAATGAAAGTTAATGATTTAAGAAGATTATAATTTGTTTTTGTCTTAAGTTTTTTAATGCTCTGACAACTATTACCAGTGTTAAATATTTGGTACATCCGTGATAAATATAGTAGTAGTAGTAGTATATTCCGGTTAAATTTCTTTCAAAGAATATTATCCATCTTTTCACTAGTCTAAAATCGATAAAGAATATCATAAAATTTCGAGCTGATAATTATATTGCATAACCATGAAACTTGAAACCTATTATTGTGTATTTATTATTTATCAGGATAAAAAAGCTACTTCCATCTATTATTATTATTTTCTTGACTAAACATGTCATTATTTGAGTTATTCCATTTATCGTATTGATCCTCTTCCGTAGCATGAGTACTAAAACTAAAGTAAAAAGGACATGTGCCTCTACGCAGGACAGACATGTTGTGTTTAAAAATGTTACTACTTATGGCAGCCACTATACACCACACGCACACCTTGCTGCTTCTGCTCCATCTGGTCAACTTTGATCATATTTTATCACGAAGATGTAAATTGTAGAAAATAAGGAAAAAATATTCCTTTTATTTTTATAAGATTACATTTTTTCATGCACATACTCTCGCTCACACAGCTATGAAGAATTTCTATATTGAGTCGCGGCCGTATTGAGTACAAGATTATTTTTCCAAAAATGAAGATTTTACTACTTAATTAGATAACTTTTAAAACGTATTTGGTTTTGATTAGACCTATGTAATGTAATGATGACGAATTTATTCATTTTGCACAAAATTGACAGTTTATGGCTAAAGGAGCGTGCTTGGCATTAAGTAGATAGATGAAGGATGTCTTCCACTCCTCCTTACCCTTAAAATAAATACTGAATCTGCCCTTGAATACATAGAGTAATGTTGTGTGACACTGTGTGCGTGCGTGCGTGTGTGTGTGCCTAGTGCGGAAGTATAGTGATCAACACACAACCTCTGCCTGCATCCCTACCTCACGAGTAGTATAGCTGCAGCAGCGAGCACACTCCCTCATCATTTCCCTATCTGTCGCCCAGCTTTGTTCCTCATCATCAAGCAGCAGCACTACGACTACACTGATGACTTTAAACATTTGACACAGACATATTGAAGATTCTTTTTAAATGTTTGTACTAAAGATTCACATCAGAATTATTAACACATTTCTATCCTCTTTGCTTTAAAAATGTGTGGGGTGTTAAGTCAGAATATCAAGACTTGAAACTTATTTATTCTTTTTTTGGTAGTTGTGGAGAGGCTCATTGATTTGTTTAAATATTGTTTCTTGTTTATTGCCCCAAATATTAAGATAATTGCTCATTACAGCAATGCTTTGTGGTATTAAAAAGAAAAGAAAAAAAAGAAAAATGGGGAAATATATATTTGGTATGTGAGATAAATTGATTGGTGCTCGTCTCTGAATGTAACTATTAAAATTAAAAAATATGCCCTGAGTTGATACAGTTGATTAATTAACGTTTTATGTTTATCCCCACTTTGTCAGTAAGTTCTTAAATGCCAGAATCATAGCAGATATGATTAAGCAGTGTGTTCAGCCATTTCCCAACATCTGCATAACCATCCTTTTGCAGGATTCATGCCACCTTTTTATCTTGATTTTTGTGTTTTTTCTCTCAAAACATTTATGCACTAGTTTTATACTCATCAACTGCTGTGTTAAGTTCTACATCACTTACATGTTGATGATCAATATGACTATTTGTATGCATTTTCTTTTATAAGGAATTTTAATGATACCAGGAGCACTACCACCACCTTGAAGAACCTCTCTCATGCTGCCTGCCACCTTTTTTGAGTAACCAGACTATTTTGCCTGTCACTCATATCATTTATTAGAGGTTTAATGAGATTTAAGCATTGGATAAATTCAATTTGAGCAATTTACAAATTTTATCTAAGAAACAAGAACCTCATTAGTCAATGAACTACAGACAAAAACTTGTGTATATTTTCTTAAATTATTGGTGTATAAGTAGTTGCACATTTGTGCATGATTTTCTCTCACTTAGATTAATATTTATGCCTCTAGAATTGTGAAGAACTTGCTTTTAATGCAGAACGATATTTCTCTAAATAGAAATGTTGAAGTAAATTTAGTTATATGAATGAGATAATGTGGATGCTATGATGTGATGATGTCTTAATGCTTGTGGTCTGAATAAATTACATGGCAGAGCTTTGGTACCAACATGTAGCAGGTTTATTAACCTTGTTGAATGTGAAATATTATGAATAGATGGATGGGACTTCAGCAATAATGAAACTAGTTGTGATCTAGAAGTAAACACTAGTGAAGAAGGGAAAATAGAGCGGGATGATGCTTGCTTACTGACGCGGCTGTCTTATTTCTTGTCCGTAGGGAACCTACTACTACCACCACTTTCATCACCATTATCACTACTGCTGTTGGTAATGATGATGATGATGATGAGTGTTGCTTTATCTCCTGATCTTCACAGTTCTATCATCATTGGATTTTGCAGCCACCATCTCATTTTTATGAGTGCTACCCACTATGAGATGAACATGTATTGAAGTAAAATTAATTGAGCCTTAATTAGCTTTTATTCCTATATAACTTTGCATGTTTATCTTCATACTACTCAGACTGGTTGTGATTCTCATATATTATTTGGGATATATTGTACAATCTCTTACTGTTGAAATGCCTGGGGTATTTTTGGGTTGAGATGGCAGAATCCAAAGCGTCAAATTTTTATTTTTTTTAAGAAAAAAAAACTCATTTTTATCAAATTAAAACACGTGTTGTTTACACTATGTTTTTATGCATTTATATACAACTTTTTCAATCATTTAGTAGGTATAAATTGAATTTTAAAAATCTGAATACCCCCCCCCCCTATTTTATTTTTATTTTTGATAAACTTTTAAGTCTCTCTTTTGATATGTCTTTTATTTAAGACTCCATTTCTTTAAATATTTTTTAGAAAATGAATATTAAAATCTTGGAATATTTTTGTTTCAAGATTAGAATTGTTGTAGGAAGAAATGTGACTGGTGTTTTTTTTTTAATGTATAGAAACCACTGGTTGAAAGCCTTAAATATTTATTAATTCCAGTTGGTGTTCAAACTAAAACTAGAAAAATGAATGGTGGAAGGCTTTGTGTACAAAGTTGAAGAGTTCTATATTATCTAGTGTAATTTTAAGGCATACTGTTTTAACTTTTCTGTCTCTTATGAAATAGTCTTTTCAAGGCCACAAAATGATTTACAGTAAAACTGTTGAACACTGATGAAATTCATTCCAATTCACTTAGTATTAAAATATGAACTGAAACACTGAATGTTACTGATAAAAAAAAATGAAATCTGTTTGTTTAATGATACAGATTTCAATTTTCATTGATTCAGATTTAAACTGACTTCTGCAAAGTAAAAACAGAAGAATATCTTCATGTTTTTCCATATTTCTTTTAAAAGTTTCTATTTTTTATGCATATATTTTTTATTCAATATTTAGTTTAAATTAGTTGGAAGAAATTAATTTTCAAAAGCAGTATGTTTACTTTTTACTGTCATATCTTTAATTGTTTAAGAATCAATATCTTTCTCTTTTTGGTTAGTGTTGACAAGTCTAACTTATTGAACAGCTGGATCAAATCGTTAATTAGGTATTTTGATTTTTTAATTTATTGGGATTTCAAATAGTGTTTTCTTCTACTATAAGATATGATATTTTTGAAATTTACATTTTAATGAATTTTATAATTTCAAATTTTTAATATTTTAATGAAGAAGGTTGTAAAAGATATTGAAGAGCTTATAATTGTATAATTTATTTTGTGAGTTTTATTGTAGTTAGTAAATTTGTAATGGGGAAAATTAGTAAAAAATGGTTTATTTTTTACTATTAGTCAAATAATTTTGTTGTATTTGTATAGAAATTTTCTTTTTTTATGTAGTTACTATCTTTTCATACTTAACTATTTTTGTAACTGACTCATTCACTGACTCACAAATCAATTGACTGATGCATGTAAGAGTTATCTTCCCATTCTTTCATGGACCTTCCACATTGATGCATTGCACATTAACATACCTGATTCTTGACTATAGGAATCTTCCTTTAAACATATTTACAAAATCTTTCTATTATAAAATTTTAAAGAAAATCACTAATGGGTTCTGATGTGAAGTCATTTTGATATGTAACAGAAATATTTCTTTATTGAATACTTTTTTTTTTGGTCGGGGGGAATATTTTGTATTTTTAATGTTATTTGCTAAAAGATCCCTAAAACCCACTTTTTTTTCCATACTCTGAAATCAGTTTTAATTTTATTAGTGTAAATTATAACTTAGCTTGCAACAGCTTCAGGGACCTGACATCCACCCTCATATATGTAACTTTGTTTTGCAATTTAAATTAACATTACAACTTAATGTAAATTTATATACCTATGTAATAAAATATTATCCTATGAAAATTATTTCCATTCAATATATATGCATAATATTACTATTATGGTTAAATAAAAATGTTGAAATTGATTGTTTCAATCATCCTGAATTGTTGCATTAGATTTTTATATAAACTTATATATAGGTAGATGGGAGCCTATTACATCTCTATACACATGTGCATGTTTTCACAAGGTTTGTGGTTAATTATTATTAATCATTTAAAATAAATAGGAATATGAAGAGTTTAAGTAATTGTGTCTTATTCCTACTCTCATTTGGATCTTCTTGACCCAAAGGATCTGTTATTAAGTTTAATTAAAAGTCATTTGTCTCACTCAAGTTCACTTTGTAACTTATTGCTGACCATATTGATATTTACCACTCAATAAAGATATGTGGGTGTAATCTCTGACTAATTTACTATTCTAGCTAGTCAGTTACCATATAGTCTGCTTGTCCTTATTTACATTGATTTCTATTGGATTGATAAGGAAGAAAACACTTCCTTCCTTTTCATTAAATTATATTCATGAAATGCTTATAAAATTTTACTTGTTCCTTTCTTGTGTTCACTATTGACTAGATTATTGCTGGGAATTTTTTTTTATTGCTTCTTTATGCCATAAGTTTCAAACTGCTTATTACTTTCATTGATACAAGTAAGTGTGACCACTCAGAAAGTTGTACTCATAAACAACTGTACATAATCCTGATAAGCTATTGTCTTTAGCTAAAA
The DNA here is from genome assembly GCA_964036315.1 of Acanthosepion esculentum. Classification (NCBI taxonomy): domain Eukaryota; kingdom Metazoa; phylum Mollusca; class Cephalopoda; order Sepiida; family Sepiidae; genus Acanthosepion; species Acanthosepion esculentum. The sequence goes on along the minus strand of OZ038488.1, from coordinate 93,401,469 downwards.
AATACTTTTTACTATGTCAGTAAACTTTTTAGTTTGCTTATAATTATCTTTTAGTGTAAAGTGCTGTGTAAAACATTAAATTTGATTATTACTTCTGTTGAATTAACTAATATACAGTTAATATATGCGTTTATCTGATACAGTGTTAGTATTAAAGCTTTAATTGTTATGAGCTTTTGATAATTTTATGACTTACATTATATTTTAAAAGTACTGTATTATTTAAAGAATGCTTTTTGCTTAGATTTAAAATTGATTTTCCTTTTTGTTGAGTTTTAGTTAACAAGCTGTCTCTATTTGTAGACTTAGTTATAATATTATTAACATTACTTCAGTCATTTCTTTTAAGTATTAGAGGTACTTATGTTACTTAGTGGCTTACCAGTGCTTAACAGTTATCTTGTATGCAGTCAATATTTTATGTAGTGTCATTTGACATTTATGTACATAGGTTAGTTTTCCAGATTTGTTTAAATTTACATATCCATTGAAAAGGGAGTTGACTGTAGTTGGGATCATTGAGTCAATGTGAACAGCCCCTTTTTTTAGCAGCGTAATATATGCTCTGTCAGGGCTACATACAGTTTTTGAATTCAGTATTTTCCTTCTACTAGACTGGTTGCCACTCAAGGCTATAGAACCCAGTCTGTCCTACTATTTACCCATAGCTTTCCCAAGGGTATTAGTATGTAAGTGAACATAATGAACTCTACTGGAATTTGAACTTAGCTCTCTGATTCCTCAATCTGAGCCACAATCCATTACTCCACTGTGCCTCCCTTATCCATTGAACAGAGGCTTAATCAGCTTTATTTTCTAATGTCAACATAATTTTGTATTTGCTTTAATCTTCAAATACCTTTTGAATGTTTTCCTTTTTTTATGAAATTAGACTACTTATTAAGTTTGAATGTACAAATAATAATTTATTTTCATTTATTGTAGTTTAAATAGTTGCCTTTAATATAGGTATATTTGTTTTATGCACTATATTTTCTTTCTGGTTGTATTTTTGTTTTTGTTTTTTGTTTTAATCTCTTTTAAATCTATAAAATATAACTAATTGTTATAAAATTTTGGTTATATTGGTTTTCATCTTGTCAGCAGTTTGTCCTCAAAACAAATTAAGTGATACTTGAGAATGAGAAAGTAAAAATAGTGGTTCTTGTATTTTAATATTTTGAATCATTCCATGGTTTTTACAAGTGTTGCATTTGAGGATTTGTCACTTCTTTGTGTGACAACTTCAAAAGAGTAAAAATTATTTGCACCAGAAGATAACAATTCTTCAAACTTTAAGAAGCTACTGCTGTCATTTTCTCATGAATATAGTAATAATTATTTACAGGATAGCTGAAGAATCTTTTTGGTCTAAAATCTAAATATATATATATATAATATATATATATATATATATATATATATATATATATATATATATGGTAGTTGTTGAAAAAGCAATCGAGTTTTGTAGTGAGCATGTAAAATTAAGGTGAAAGAAGATAAACCAATAAGAGAATTTATCTTGGTTAATTTCAAATTTACTAAACATTTAATAAATGAATAAAGGGAAAACTTGTGTATTCTGTATATTTTGCATTATTCTTATTTTTGTTGCTCTTGGCTACTATACACTTCTACTTTTGTCAGGTGCATGTTGCATCCAGTGCTCAATAGAAAGTGCTTTTTACCCTTTCTTTTTTATCTCATCAACTAGAACAGTACAGTTTAATTGTTTAACAGGACTAAGTGTTAGTTGTATTAATATTGTTATGGAAGCAGATATTTGGAAAAGTTTAACTTATTTTTGTCAAGGAAATTGTCATATTTTGTTTTGACCCCCCTCATAATTCATATCACTACAACCAAAGTTATTAAAATTTGCCTATAATATGGGAGGTCATAATGGTTTTTCTGAGCATTGATTTCTACATGTTTAAATCTACATTCAGTTTAGTTTTGCATTCATTTTATTTTATTTATTTTTCTGACAAACTTGTCTCTGGCTTCTGACATATTATGGGCTTTTCATTATGATTCTACATACCTATTTTGGCCTTGCTTCAGAAGGTGTGGCCATCTGGTTAATGGAATTAAAAAGAAGCAATAAGTACTGAGTTACTTTTATGATTTGATGCAGCATACACCTGAGGATAACTGAATAATATGTTGGCTGAAATGAATTAAAAGCAACAAATATGGAGACAATAGTTTGAATTTATATGGAATAATAAAAATACTTAATCTCAGAACTTGAGAAAACAAGTGGAAGATACTCTTGTGTTGAAAATTAACCTTAGAGAAATGTACTGATATTTGTATAGATGCAAATTTCCTATTGCTAGCATCTTTCCACTTCCTTTCTCTACATTCATTGATTATTTTAAAATGAAAAATCTTTATTTCAATGGAAATTGTGGTTATGTACTTGAAAAATTCTGTTAATTATATTAACAAAGAAAATGTGTATATGACATAACAAGGCTTATCAGTCTAATTATTCCTCAGCATTTTGAGATAAAGTATATTACTTGTCATTTATAAATATAAGAAAATTTAATTTGTTTTTTTTCAATTTATGGTGTGCATATAGACTGCTATCAACTTGCATAATCAGTTTTACTCGCATTAATGTATTCACAAAGAAGAAAAACTGCTTTCTTGCAAGAAGATTCAAACTTGTTTCCTGTATAATTTCAAAGTGGGCTTCCATTCTGCTAAAATGACATAGCATTTCAAGAATAAACTATTGACTTATGAATGGTTCTGCACATTCAAAGTGGATCAAAATGAATTGCATGAGGTAATATAGAGCCAATCCACAGGTGACCAGTTAACATATACCTGCAACCTTCAAAATATCTAAACTTGCATCAATCAGATGCTGACAAACAACACTTAAAATTGCTATTGGAATATGTGCATATTTTAGACTTCTCTAACTGAATCCTGATATCAAAGTAGTATTTGAAAAAAAAAAATTCACAGTTGTGCAAAATCCTACATTTACATGACAATGCCATACCACATGTTGTATTGATAACCTATGAAAACTCTTACAGCTAGGTTAGAAAGTTTTTTGCATACTCCTTAACTTGTTTTTCACTCTTTGCAAAATCTCCAAATTACAAAGGTTTATGAAAATGAAACAGCAAATGATTTTGATTTAAAATTGCATTTTATATCAAAGGCATGTATAATTTGCTTTCACACTGGCAGTAAGCTATCAATAACAATGATGATTATGTTGAGTAATCGTTTCTATTTTGAAAAATAAAATATTTTTGACTCTAGTCCAGTTTTTGTTTTTTTTTCTGATTTTTTGTGCATTATGTAATTGTTTCTTTGTTTACTCTTCCTTGTTGAACGGCTTGAGATTATACAAATAACATGATTCTGAACATTTGTGACTGTGTTATTATAAACACTAACTACTGGACACCATTAGAAAGAACAGTTCCACTGCAAAGCTATGTAATTTACTTTCAAGATAAGTATTATTTACTCCCACCTATTGCTGTTTGTTGACCAAGTGTAGGTTGATCAATTACTTGATTTCACAGCTTTTAGCTTTTTGATTTGACCTAAATGTTAGCTTCACTTTTGTTGTTTTTCTCACTGGCCTGATCTTAGTCATTCAATAGCAACTACCCAGGATATTAAGAGACTTTTTGTTGACAAGCAACACTTATAACATTGGTATGCAATTGAGTGGAAAGCAACATAGATTTGATGCTTCCAATCTTTTTCACTGGAAAAGGTGATCTGTTAGCAATATAAAATATAATTCTTTCTAAATATTTTTCATAATATATAGTTTTTCTTTCTGTTAATCATTGACAATTTGTTGTATATTAAAAATGGTATTTGCAAACACTTGTATACAATATTAAAAAAAGTAATGGTGATGTTTTTGAGTAGCCTCAAATATTGTTTATTTTTATTTTTTTTGAGATGGCATTGAGAGGTTTTAGTTTTAAGATCACTTTTGCTTTTATCATGATAGCTGTCATTTTAAAATTGAAGATGGAAGAAAATAAGCAACATTTCTGGCATATTATGCTTTCTTAAGAAAGGTAAAAATATAATTTAAACATAAAAAAAGATTTTTACAGTTTTTGGAGAAGGTACTATGAATAATAAACATATCAAAAGTGGTTTGTGAAGTTTCAAGCTGGAAATCTTTTGCTGAATAATGCTCTACAATTGAGGTTGATGGTGATCTGATATTACTAGAGAATAATCAATGTTCTATGATGTAATGAAGAATGTAACCACAAGATTGTAAATATCCAAATCAAGTACTGAAAATCATTTGCATAAATTTGTTAATTTCTTTGATGTGACTTTCACATAAGTGAAAACAAAATCTACTGAACCATATATATTGTATATATGATTTGCTACCATTTATTCTTTACAAAATTATTTTAATGAAAAAAAAAACAAACAAATTCATGGGAAGACTGCAGAAAGCACCTGGAGGAAGTCTTTACTGAGAAATATAAAAGTTTTAGGAGGATGAATTTATGAAGTTGCTTAAAAGATGGTGGGCGATAGTGGAACAAAGTGAAAAATGTTCATTAAAATTGTTGAAAATAATTTAATTTTTTAACTTTCAAACTGAACCAATTTTTTATTTTATTTTGTCAATCACACCATATATAGTAAGAAAATAAATTTTTATATATATAATATGCATGAACAAAACCTTTTTTCCGCATGCATCAAATTAAATTTTCTCATTGGTTGATGTGGACTAACTGATAGAATATGCTTTTATGTTAATATTTTTTTTCTATTCTAAATTAAAACAGATTTTTGCATATTTGGGATTAATAATCCTAGTATTAGGAATTAATGTTGAAACCTAATAAACTTCAACCAAATATTGTGTTGAGCTATTTACTTGTATGATGAGCCTCTAATGTAATTGGGATTGTTTTAAAGTTGGATCTTATTTGAGCAAAATTTGTTGATTATATCATTTATACATTTTTAAAAAAAATTTCTTCTAACGTATTAATCTTCATATTTGTTGTAATCTTTAAAACTAAAATAAAGCCTCTTATATAGATATATTAAAGATGTACTGAGTTTATTGTTTTGATGAGAAGTAAGGCTTAGCTTTTAAGCTTTATCTTCCTCTTACTATTTCCTGTTTTTATTGGAAAATGTGTCTGTTCAGTATTTTTTTAAAGTCTTATTGCTCTTTTTATATGCTTCTAATGACTATTTTTTGCCTTATATTACCAGTTGATGAATCTAATCTTTTTTTATTTGGATGATTAGTTTTTTACAACTATTTTGGTGTTGATTTTAGGGTTACTGCAAGAATTCTATATATCTGGAGGACATGCCATAATCTGTATTGGCTATAACATATTTAAAAACTCATAGCAGTTTTGGTTCTGCATTGATTGGTTTGTTTGGTTGTAAATATTTCTATACTAATCCAAGTTTATATCAGGAAAGTCAAAGCTGCACTAGACCAGTTTTTGAGACTGCAATTCTTGGTAAATAATAAAATTACCTTAAAATAGCATTGAATTTCACTTTATGATTACTATGTCAGTGTTTTTATTAAGTAAGCTATTATTGTGAAACAATAGCTGCTCTTCCAAAAGGTATCCCTTAACTGTATCTATGATCTATGTTGGCTATAGTCTTTTAAAATGCAATCAGTTATACATAATTGTTTTTTTTTTTTTTGCATATAAGTTTTGTGGATCTTGAGATTTGGTGTAGTTTTGTTTTGATGTTCATTATATCAGGCATCATTATAATGATTTAATTAGTTTCATTTGTGTGATTTAATTCTATTATTTATCATTGATATTAATATTTCAATTAGGATTGTTTTTGCTGAAATATTTGTTACTGATGTCTATAACTTTCAGCTCCAAAGATCATTTGTTGATAAAACATTAAATAGAGTAATTGAATTTGAGAATATATTTAAAAGATTAGGGACTTTTCTGATGCTGCATCAACTGGTTAGTCCATAGTTGAATGAACTGAGAAAGCAGGACGGACTTGCAACCTGTTTAGGATAAAAAAATGAATGTGTCCTGCTGTGTCTACCAGCAGTTGAGTGAGAAGGAGAAATCTGATGTTAAATAAATTATGCCCTGTGAACTGCTTTTGTGACACTCATTCATGGTCTGCAAGCAGTTTATAACATGGCGTCTGCATGCAGGTGAGTTTGACTTTTTCCTTGCATAACTATAGAACCTTACTATTTGCAGGAATGCTTGAATGAGGTATGGCAGGAATACCAGATCGCATCAAGCAGTTACTGTGAGCATCATCCAGGATGGATGAAATGACTGAGGCAACTGCTAAGTGGAGCATTAGCCATAATGAGGGACAAGATGGTGTCTGAGGAAATGGTGATGGTGGATATACGAATGGTTAAAACTAACATTGACATGCCTACCACGACTAATAATTGTAGAAACGTTAGCTGTTATAGATGTTCTGGACCCATTCACGTTGCTAAAGATTGCCTGTATTGACATGAAGGCATGCATAAGAGTTGTGTGTGAAAGACATGAACAAGGCCACATTTCCTTAGAGTATCAGTGAAATAAGATGAGGACAGAAGATGCTTCCCACAATATAAAAAATAAGATAAAATAAAGTTCTCCTTGTGATGGAAGTACACATTGATGAGGTGTAATGCATGGTCTTGGTGTATTCAGGTTATTCTCTGTCACTTAAATAGTTTGTCATTTGTGGAGAAGACAGGTGTTGGGCATACTTAATGGCTGATAGGAAGGTTCTCAGAAGTTGAGGAGTTGAACATAAAATTCTGTGTGTATAACATGGACCATATCAGATCTGAAGTTTGGTCATGGACAGCAAATTATTGTGGTTTGAATTGCTCCTTGGAATGGGCATCATTAAAGAGTTAGGCAAAGTGTTCTTTTTCCAAGAATAATTTGTCAATTTGCATGGTCATTAAATTTGAGGATACTTTAGAGCAATCAAGACGTGAAAGTTTGGACTGTATCATAGAAGAGGTCAGATGACCAGCCACCAAAGTGGCTTTGAAACAGGGTACTTGTCTTGTGCCTAAACAAGTCCTGGATGAATGTGAGCATGATCTGCAAGTATGGCTGGATAATGGAAAGTTGCTACCATACTCTGAAGAGAGAATTTGGTCCCCCAAAAGACCCAATCTCACTGGTGACTGTGGTACAGAAGAATAAAGGGAAGGTGTGCCATGTGTTAGACTATTGGGAATTGAATGATCATTTTGGCTCACACACAGCTCATGCTGATCTTTGTACACAGGAACTGAGGGAATTGTGGAGGAAAGGATCCAGTATCTCTATACTTACAAATGCCTACTTGCAGGTGCAAGTATACAAATCATTGTGGCTATTTCAGTAATCTTTAAGGTGCATGAGAATGATTGTGGATGTTGTCTTGTTGGAATATGAGTTCATTCAATTAGACATACCAGTTTAATGATATTTATATCAATCAAAGCATAGTGTACACAATGTATGTAAATTAGCATATGGCTAAATTTTGACTGACTTGTTAGAATCCAAACAATTGGGCAGTGGTGTTTAAGTGGTAAACTTGCAAGTCTCAATTTGCATGACACAGCATGTTCTCATTGTGTAGAAAATTGGTGGAACACTTTGTGTGTGGGTGGACACGTGTTGTTACAGCATTTGTTAAATTCAGAACAATCACTATCACATCTGGTTGGGATGTTGAAGTAAATGATGCCCCCATTCTCCCCATCAAAAAAAAAAAAACATAATCAGGGATGTCATTGCTGGTGTGTAGATAGAAACATTTAAGGTGTGGCTTGCTACTGGAGTTTCACTTGAGCTCACTGGAACTGTCATTAAAAATGCATGCTGATTATGTCAGATCATATTCAACATAAACCTGGTTGAACTTTAGGCTATGCTTAACAGCTTCAGTTTTGTCACTCCAAAGGTGGAGTGACAGTACTGTTCCTGTTTGCAAACTCTGTATGTATTCATTGATGGACCTCCAACGCTCCCAACAGGAAAGGCCACAAAAGTTGAAAGTGAAATATTCATTTGAAGACAGTTCAGCACTCTTGAAAAGTTGGTTACAAGTTATTGGTGGATTTAACATACGTCATATTGGATCAAATTTGGGTGAACAAGCAGATGAGAATGCTGCAAAGATGGCTTGAAACAATAAAAAAAGGTGGTTGAAACAATCGGTTTGTCTGTACTAAATTGATGAACATAATTAGTCCTGATTGGATAAAGGCTCTACATTCTCAAAGTAGGCATTCTAACATTAAGAAGACACTGTACTTTGTAAGGCAGATCAATCCCATGGTGTTAAAGTTAGAAAATGTAGAGAGTGCTAATCAACTGTAGTTCCACTTGATATATATTAAGGTGATACCTGCGTTGCCAGGATCCTCTGTGGTACCTAGACTTTATGAATTTAAGTGCAGTACTAGATTGATGACACGGCCTCATCATTTTACAGTTGAAATGACTTAGATATAATCGTAAGTTCTATGCTAACAGTTTCTTTTCTCATGTGTGAAACTCTTCTGGTTTCTTGTTTTCCAGCCAAATTTGATTTTAAAATTTTAAATACAATGCTATTTGTTATTTTGTATCTTAATTCCTATTCTTTTATTGTTCTCACTTCTTTAATGTTTTTCTTTTCTTATATTCTTTCACATTCAGTAACCCCCTGCGCCTTAGTGGCTTTATTGCTTTGCTTGAGGCGAAATGATTAAAAAGAAAAATATAATTCACCAATAGGAAACCCTGTTTTACAAATGAGGCCTATCAGCTGATCTCCCCAACAACTACAATTCTTAGTAAACTTTTTCAAGTATTACTTGGGTCAATGGGGAGTTCAACTCTGATGTGCCGATAATCCTGCAGGTAGTAGTATAGTAGAGAGATGCTATTGGTGCATTAAGTGTCAGAAAGCAGTGCTTGATAATGGAGGCAGTGTACGAGCACAATGTTGCACCAAAGGATGACACATCACCCGCCAGCTGCACCTACTAGTATGATCCACCACTACCAAAACTGATTGAAAGGAATTGATACAAGATCCTTACCTGAACATAAAAAGTAGCAAATGATGTATGAAATGGAAGACCGTGTGTGGGTAAAAGGCCCCAACACTGTTCATGTACATCTAAGTGGGATGAGTCATTTAGATCAACATCCTGTATAAATCCTGAATGATGGGATGCATACAATGTGAAGGACCTTCACCTCTTCATGGGTTTTAGTACATTGTTGAGTAACATCAGTAGTATATACTCAAAAAATGGAAGTGTGCTTGAGATCAGAATGAGTGCATCTAATAATTTCTTGAAAGCAAATTCAGGTGCATCTGATCATTCCTCAGGAGATGACTCCTCCATAGAATAGATACTGACTGCCCCACTATAAAGGAGCTCAAGAGACCCATCCCAAGCAGTCCTGTTTACGATCAGGAGATAAGTGGTGAATATAACAAAGAAGGTGGTAGTAGCTTACCTTACCAAACAAAATGCTCATGTATTGTGTGTAGTATCTGCTGAATGACCAAACCTGGACTCTCTCTAGTTCACTTTCATAGAGAGCCTGGCTGCTCATGCAAATTTTATTGGGCCAATTGTGGGCATCTTTAGGTTGTATAAAGCTCTTGAGTTTTGAGACGAATGTGAATTTTTTTTCTAGTGACCTAAAAACCAAGTCACTGGAAAAAAAATTCTCTTCTGGTTTCTTGCAGTTCAAATTATCTATTGTGGCAAAAAGACAGTAAAAGTCTGAATTGGAATGGCTTTAAATGATACCTTGTCTATGATGGATGACCATATGACCTACTGGTTTGTAAATTGTGATGTATTTTTGATATTTGCATTACAGCATGGATATATAGTCATTAAAAATAGCAATATATAGACAAATTAATTTGTATTAAGCATTTATTATTATTATAGGCACCACTGTGAGATTGTTTGAAAATGAGCATAGCATAATAAAAACGGCCTTAAACTTGACAAAAACAAAATTTTATCTTCAAAATGTTTGTTACTATTAAGAGGAAAGAACAAAGTAATTTTTAATTATTTAAAAAAAATTTTCTGTCTTTTTTAGAACATTCTAACCTTTGATTAAAAAACCTTGTTTCTCTTCATCAGCAGATGTCCTAGTAAATAACATTAAAAATTTTAGTGAATTTTTTTTTTTTTTTTTTTTTTTTTTTTTTTTTTTTAATTTTGAAAATCTTGCAAAAATAAAAATAATTGTCGGATTTTAATGAAACTTTCAGAAACTATTCACAAATGATGGAAATTATTATAAATGTTTTTTTTTTTCATATTTATTATCCTCCCCAATTAATTTTATGAAAACTCTTGAAATTCAAGTGTACATTTTTAGTGATTAATTAGTTAAAAGCACAAGGCTTTGAGGAAAGTAAATCCTGTTTGTTTTTTTTTAGTTGGATCCCCTCTACCTTAAAATCAGCTCTGAATTGTAACATACAAAACTCAATAAAACAAAGTTATTATTTAATTTCAAAAGCTTTTAGTTGCTTTTACTTGTTTTTATGAATATGAATAATATTGTCTGAAAGCAAAAACTTTTTCGATGAAAAATAAATTTTTACAACAATTATTTGTTATTCCTTAAATTATTTTATTATTTTTTTATATTAAAGTTGTTAAATATTCTAAAATTAATGAAAATGGCATTCAGTTTATGTGATGGTGTTATTAAGTAGATTTATCTGTACAGAATATAAATTGTAATGCTGGTTACAATCAGCGGACCCCAACTAGATAAAACTAATATAACATGGTTTTGTGTGTAAAAAAACAGCTGTAATTCAAATCTATGGAAGACTGGAAGCACAATGAAAACAATAAACCGTCACGTGGTTTGCGTTGGCATATAAACGTTGTTCCCTGCTGTTTTCAATACTGTCATATAACTTAAGATTTAAAAAATTTTGGGGAAAAAATTAACAAATGAGAAAATGAATGTGTAATATTTAGTTTAAGGCCGTTTTTATCATGCTATGCTCATTTTTCCAGCAATCTCATGGTAGTCCCTATATTATTATTATTATTATTAAAGTTCTGTTTATGACCATGTCATGTTGAAACACTAGTTCTTGTTTGACCAATAAAGTTAATCAACGTTAAGCCTGTGCAGTACTCAGATGAGTAACTGCTGAGGAATACCAGGTGCTGTAAGCTATTCAATGAGCTTAGCAAGCTGGTAATGGATACAATTTCACTACTTATACAGAAAACCTTGCTTCTGGACTGACTGGTGGCAAGACCTACCTGTTTGGTGAGTGTAGGGATTAGTTACATTTTGGATAGACACATTATGAATGGTGTGATCTTTTAAGCTTTAATAATGATATCATTTACATCTATAAAAGATCCAAATTCCTGAATAAATGCTTATAAAGAACACCAAGTGTTTCTTATTTTTATTTTACATGTTACTTTAAGTTTTTGTATTTTTCTGCAGTTATTTGTTTTGTAAATATTGTTGGTTCTAATCTCAGAGGAATGACTGCAAAAACTTTCCCCTCCCCAAATTTATAGACAAAACATAGATGCATGCTGAGGTTTCTTCCGAGCCAATAAGATAGGCCATTTCTTGCCCTCATCAGACTTAGTTTGTTCTTTCTTGTTTTGAAGCTAGAATGCTGCAATTGCTTGTCTGTATCTTTGTCTTGTGAACTTTTTGCCCTGTTCTTTCCTTTCTCTTGTTATTGTTCATTGTAAACTTTGTCAATTCTGTTTGTTGGGCATTTCTGCCAATTACATTTAACCATGGCCAATTATTTTACAAATATAATTTAAGAACCAATTCTGAATCAATTTATTCTTTTAAATGAAAAAAAAAACCCCAAAAAACAAAAAAAACAGGGATCAGTGGATTGTTTTGTTCACAGCAATAATTCAAGACATATATTCCTGTAACTCTATTTTTTGTTTACATTCTGGGTGGTCCAAAAAGACAAAGACCACCAAACTGGAATATATATGATCTAAATAGTAAGTAGAGGTTAGAAAAAGTAGGTGTTGAGTGTTTCTCTAAAATTATTCAGGATTTTGTCATGACTACTTTTATTTTAATTTTAAAATTACCTCTTGATTTTAAATGTACTATTTCTAATATGAAAATTCTTTCTGGAAGTGATTCACTTGACATTTATTTGTAGCTATTTTTTTTTTTTTTTAAGCCAAAATATATTTTTGTAGCTTCCAGCTGAAACAAATCATTGTGAGGAAATGCTATCCTCATTTTGTTCACCAGAAAAAGCTTATATGACCTTTTTGATATAGTATCATAAGTTGTCATCTTGTAGCTAGGATAATATCAGATTATAAAAACGATGAATGACTCTTTATAAGAGTTTTGCAAATGTTTAATTTAAACTAATAAGACCTGCATCAATCAATTTTTAAGATATAAAGTATTTCATTGTTCCTTGTACTTTATGAATCTTGAGAGTACAAAAAAGATGTAAGAATTATAATTAAGGATAAATAGCAAGTACATTAAGAGGTTCTAATTTGGGACCAGATAAAATCTCTTATATCCGTGTTTCTTTTATATCCGGGTTACACTGTATATATACACACACACATAAGACAACAGATGACTTAACCAAAATGAAGAAATGAACAAGACTATTTCTTCTTCTCAAATAAGAAATATTTTCTTTAAAATGGTTCATAAAAACAATGTTATATAGCCAATAAAAATAAAAAAACTAATTGTAAACAAGCATGATTTTCTATAGCATCAAAACACAAAATGACCAGGAGGGAATGCAGAAAGCATAAACGTGAATGGCAAGTGTTGAATGATGATCATGAGCTGTTCCCTTACTGGTCTTTAGGCAAGTTTCTTATGAATATCTTAATAAAAAAATATGAAAACATGTTACAAAGAATAATTTTCTACAAATACGTTCACAAAAAATCTGATATAAACACACTCATAAACCTAAAATAAAGGAAGAAACAAGTTTGAATTTCTCGATATAAATGATCATACTTACATTTAATTAATCACTTTCTAACAATTTGCTGGACTTATAAATTAACTAACAATTTGTATAAATTGGCTAACGGTTTACATGCCTATTTACAATTTACCATTAATAGTCTGTTTGGAAGCAGTTGTTGGAGAGCAACACAATTTATACACAATATTACTAATAATCTTATATCCGGGTTACACTGTATATATATATATATATATATATATATATATTGCAAGATAAGCAAAGTACAAATCAGAATATACTGAAGAAATACTTTTTGTTGATGTCATGTTTGTCTATTTTCAAGTATTTATATATGTGTTTATATATAGTTTAGTCTTTCTTATTTTGTACAAAAAATGCATCATGTTTTCATTTTGTATAAATATTTAATGACTCCTGTATTATCATTAGTGTTCTATTTTACTATGACAACATAAATTCAAAGTTAATACTTTAATTTGAAAATATTTACTTTTGGAGTTTTAATGAGTGATATATATTTTTTTTATATTAGTTCATATGTAAAATACACTGATGTTGCAATATACCTTTTCACTTATAAATTTTAGAGGATTTTGTTTGATTTATTTATTCTTAGTTGATCTTGGACTCGGTAAAATATTCTCTTTTACTTTGTGCAATTATCTGTGATAATTTAATAGAAATGCACACCTGTAGAAATTTCTGAGAATAAAAAATAGACTAATTATCCCCTTAAAAAACACCTAAAAGTATTGAAACCTACAAAAGATTTTTTTTTTTTTTTTTTTTTTTTTTAATGGAAACAATGATGCATTTCTTCGGTTATTGAGAAGTATCATTTTGTCGATCAGCTGTCATGCTACTTCAACTTTTAGTTAGTTTATGTTTGTAATTGATTTATATTAATATATCTGATTAATTCAAGATAATTTGATGAGATAACAAATAAACATCTGTTTTTAATTTTTTTTTTTTATTGTTTTATTTTTTGTTTTGTTTCAGTCTGTTAATTTCTAGTATCTTGTTCCAAACATTGTTTCTTTGGAATGAAGTTCTATTTATGCTATAATGTAGTTGGGTAACACTCACTTTTTAATCTAATGATTAAAAAATACACTGATAAGAAAGAAAAATATTAGTCATTCTACTATTTGTCAAATTTTAAGAAAATCTTTCACCTTATTCAATAATAAAATTTACTTTAGTACTCCCTCCGTTCCGAAATAGTTGTACCAAAAAAATTTTCATGTTGTTCCAAAATAATTGTTCCAGTAGATAAAAAACACCAAAAAGAACAAAAAATATCATTTATTCCCGTACTCAACAGTAAATGAGTAATATTAGTGAATTGTCATATAAATAAGTGTGAAATATATTGAAACTGATATACATAAACAGTTAAATTAATAACAAAAATAAGTGGGGAAGGTTTACTTTAACAAAAGCAGTTTTTGTTGCAACTCGTCAGAAATAGAAATGGATATTTCAAGTTTTCCTTCTCTTTCGTGCTTCTCTTTAGACATGTGCCGGAGTTTATAGTTGTTACCGCCGTCAATTAAAATAACTTGTTCCATTGCTAAATGCAAACTTAGAAAAGTATTGTTAAGCTTCGACTTCTGAAGTTTATTGAAGCTTTCTTCCACTGCTTCAATGAGCTGGTCAACATTATTTGGAGCTTGCTGGTGCTGAATTGATTGAATTGCATTAAAATAACCCAGATCAAGACATTGAGATCAGGACTATTTGGAGGCTGGCAAACTAATTCAATTTGCAAACCCAGACGTTCTGCAGCTACGTTTAATTCATCTGCAACCTGTTTTATTGCACCATGCTTCAGGACACAACCTGTGGATCTTTCCAGCAGTGCTTGCAACACAGCACTATGTTCATTATTTGTCAATTCGTGCTTCTTGCAATTTCGTTTAGCCTTTCTGCCAATTGGCTTCTCCCATCTCTTGCCAGGTGATCTGAAAAAAAAAATACAATTTTAATGTGGTGAAAAAGTGATATAATTTGCGCTTCAAATTATTCTACCTGAATAAGCTAATATAAATACTTGAGGAATATCAATGCTAACCTCTTAATGTAAACAGCAAACAATTCGACTAAGAATTAGTATATTCCACATTAGATTTCCGGCTATGGAACAACTATTTCGGAACAGAGGGAGTAGTAGTTTTAACAGTGATTGCATTATATTTTTGTTCCATTTTAATAGGACTCATAATATTTAGAAAATATATTTATGTTGGTAATTAGAAGGGTATGTAATCTGCATTTTGATGTATTTTTTGCTTTTTTTTTTTTTTTTTTTAACTATTTTTTGAGAATGATTGAAAAATGTTTACTTTAATGTCATATTAAAGAAATAGTGAAGATTTTTTTTTATAGTATAGGATTGTGATATTTATATATTAGATAATGTATTTTTCTAATTTAATTGTAACATTTCATCATTATACTTTCTATTGGGTCCTATTCAAATTTTAATTCTTTCCTTGATTTTGAAATAGATTTTTTCTTCTTGTATAATACAGAAGACAGGCTATTTGAGAACAAATTTTTGTCTCTGGAAAAACAAGTATATTTCACCAAAAATGGGTATATTGTCATAAAAGTCTGTAAGCATGAACTTTGGTAGCTTCATGAAAGGTTTATTCAATATATACAACTTCAGTATCAATTACTGCTTCAATCTGGGATCAGAAGCATTGGCATGTCCAAATCAAATGATCTTTGTTCATTTCAGGCATTGTTTTAATAATATTGACCTTCACAGAATCCTTGGTATTATGAGGATTAACCTTTCTCTCAACAACATTGCACATGTAGTTCAAAGGATTAAGATCCAGTGAGTTTGGAGGCTACATGTAAGGTGTTACATGACCATGATGTCAGCTATCCATTCTTGGGTTGTTTGAGCTTTGAAGTCTTGCTAAAACATGTATGGCCTTCAATTGCAGATTCTGTTTACCCAGGGTTTAAACAACTGCTTCAAGCACCTCAATATAACTAGTGATATCAACTCAAAATTTTTGTGAAAAGCAGTGGGGAGGCCTCACTCACTACTCACAACCCTAAACATCATCACAGTTGCTGGCAATTGTTGAGACATCAGAAGGATCTGTACATAGCCACCTGTTGTTTCTCTGTTCAGCTTTCAGTTCTGATGCAAGTTCTTTTCATCTGAAAAAAATACAAATGTTCTTCAGTGTTTGTTAAGCAACTGCATTGCACAGATGATTCTCCTACGTTCACTTAGACATTATTTTTCCTTTCTGTATAACCAACATACAACTTGTATTTAAATGTCTTCATGACCCATAGTTTTGAATGTCCCCTCTGAAATTTAGAAATCTTTTGCAGTTTCTCTTATTAATTTTCTGGTATTCACATCAATGATGGTCTGAATCTGTCCTATGAACTGAGGTCTTCTAATGGTGTCAGAATGCTGAGAATTTTTTTTTTTTTTTTTTTTTTTGTGAAACATTCCTGTTGGAGACTTCCAAAATTGTGAACAAAAGATCTGGCAACTTATGGCAACAATTACAGGGTGTCTTTCAATTTCTTGTGCCATTTTGTCATCTCTTGGTAGTTACCTGAAAAGAAAATAAAGGGATTAAATTTAGTTTGAAAGTAATAACTCTGAAATAATATGTCCTCAAATATTCTATGCACTGTAAACTTTGTTTACCAACTCCATTACTCAGTACTAATAACTTTGTGTTTTGATCACTGAATAATCGTAATAGATTTTTTAATTTAAATTTTATCAAATATAAAGAATAAAATACTAAAAGTTTATCTCAGTAGATATGCCTGATTTGTTAGCACCATAATCTGTTTTAACTATTCTGCAAATTTTTTATTTCCTTTAATTTTACCATTTTTCATAGATACAGTAATATTGCTAGACATTTCAAATTGTAACATTCCAATGTATTTTAGTACAGATATGTTTTTTAACTTTATAATTTTACAGTCCTCAGAAACCTGTATGGCAATATCTTATATGCTTGAATTTTCACTTGAGAAATAATCTTTCCATTTCTCTTTTTAAAAAGTTTTAAGGATTTTTTTTTTTTTTTTTTTTTTTGTCAAAAGAAAAAAAATTGTGGACATTTTAAAGCATGATATATTGATTATAACATGTTCAACAAATCAAATCTTAAGATTAAGTAGATTTAACTTTAACAGAGCTGTCTTAATATTTTTTGTCCAGTGCAATTGAAAGAATATTTAAATTATTTGCATTTCTAATTCAAAATGTTTTGTCTAATATTGGAAACTCACTTTGTCCATCTGTAAACCTAGTTTTTTTTTTCTTCTTCTAAATACAATATAAATATCAATGGATTAAATGTTATGTTTTTTTTTGTCGTTTATGCCATCTTATTTGTCAAATGGATATTGGATTTTAAAAATGTTAACTGTTATCTGTAAATATTCAATCTGAAGAAAGCTAGAATATTCATAAGGAAGAGCATTAATGTTCGTTTGTGAAATAATACATCCTTTAAATAGGATTGTACTTAGTTAAAAGTTTAAGTTTCTTCATTCAAAGTTTAATTTGATTAGTCTTGTTAAGATTAAATCTAAAAGGTTTATTTGGATTGTAAAGCTTAATTTTGTTCATTGGTTTAATAATTTTTTCAGTTTAAAATTTTGCTTTCAGTCATATTGTTTTATTTATACTAGGTTGTTAAATAAATTATGAACTCTATATTTCATGAATGTCTCTACAGAATTTGTTGAATGCTCTGTATTTTAAGAATTAATGATATTTGAAGAATTTTGTTTTCTAAATGATCTTTAACAGTCTTACAAATCTGGTATGCTTTTATCAGTTTATAAATGATTTTCTATTTTCTCATATGGTGTATAGTTATTAATAACCAACAAGAGTCAGTTTCATAAAATAAACCTTGAATGTTAAATTTATAATAGGTTAAAAATATTTATTTAATTTGTTATGTATTGGATATGCAAATTAAGGCTACTTTTTCATTCATATATATAATTTTGAGAACAATTGTTGAGAATCTCTCTAGACAAGAACCTATCAGAATTTATTGTGAAAGTCTATTTTTTACCATTTGTAATAATGAACTGTTATTGGTAAATTCAGAATATTTATATGAGCAATGTATTGTGTGAGTTTCAGCTTGTAATAATTCAACTATTGATAACTTTTGGGGATATCTGGTTTTATTATGCAAATAAAGTTTGGCATGAATTTTTATTTATAAATAAGTCCAAAATATATACCTGATTAAATTATTTTTTTATTTTGCATGTTAATGGGCTCCTTGAAATTTTATAATTTTCTTCAGTCTTTTATGCATTGATTTTTATTAACATTTGTTTTCTATTTTCATATAAACAAAATCAACTGATGTAGACTATAGAATTTCAAGGAGCCCATTAACATGCAAAATAAAAAAGTAATTTATTCAGGTATATTGGATTTTGAGTTCATCAAATATATCTATGGTGATATTTTTAATGCTGAACCACAATTTTTCTATTAGATTGACATCTGGGGCCATTCAATTAATTTGATATCTTTGAAACTTTTTTGTTAAGAGGGTAATAGTGAATAGTATGACAGAATAAGAAAGAGCATCATCTTCCAGGAATGTACGCCACTCAAGAACTGGTAGTAAACTCTGCATTTATCTTGAAAGGATCTATAATTTTACTGCATACAATATTACTTGATTTTCTCTCTCTTGCTTTCTAAATTGTGTTGATTAACTATTTTTCTGACAGACCCAACATCAGGCCCTCCCAAAATAGCTTTACATTTATCACTAAAATTTAAAATTGAAAAATGTTTTCATGTACTCCTTTTCTCAACTTACATACTTTTATGATGATAATTTGATTGCTTTCACTTTTTAAACAATTTTCTGTTTACATTACCAATACCACCACCACTTTCAAATACTTTTTGCTGGTCAATCTGTTTCTTACTGATAACACTTTTTAAAAAAATTATTTTTGAGACATTCTTAAAACCAGTTTTTTAAATTTTTTTTATTCTTATGCTAGTGCCTTCAATTTCTGGCTTGATTGTTTTATAATCACAATCTAAAGTTTTTGAAATTTCCAACATTGTGTTCCCATCACTTAGTTTTTTTTTTGTTTCTTATGATATAAGGCAATCTTTATGTATTTCTGAAATTAATAAATATCAATAATTATAATATTATTTAAAATATGATAAACATTCACATTTTATCTTCATCATCTAGATATATCCTGAATATTTTAAGCTTTGTATGTCCCTGGTGGGACACATACTTGAACTGTAACTAATGTCTGCTCAGCATAGTTGCAGATGGGCATGCTTGGAAACTAGTAACCATGCTGAAGATGAGAAATCACTGAATTACAGAGTGCTTTTAGGTTGAAAAAGCTCTGATGATGAATATTTTACCAATATCAGTTGCTTAATACCAATTTTTCTGTGAAAACATTGACTTGACATAGTGTATGTACTACTATGAAGCTGTTTTTGATCAACAGTATCTTATAAAATAAATGTTCACTATTCATTTAATGCATATAGACTAATTTCATGCTCAACCTGTATTTAAATATTCTGTTTTTCTAAATGTTAGAACATTGAATTGCAAAAAATAACATCTCAATTTCTTCATTATTACAGGATAGGTTAAATTTATAGATACTGATTCACCATTAAGGAATCTTAAAATGTTATTTCCAAAGCTTTGGGGCACTGTAGCTAAGGAGAAAGATATGTCCAAATATCATAAATATGTCTCACAATAAACTCCAGCACAGCTATTGGCAATATTCTTGTAAACTCTTTTACATAAGAGATTTAAATTATGTTTCATTTTAAATGTTTAATATTACTGTCAATGGATTTATTTTTAGTATAATTTTTAATTTTGTCTTGTGTGTGTCTTGACAAATTTTTTTAGAGGTTTTCTCTCTTATTCTTATGTCTCAGGTTGCTGGGGTGAACAAAAACAAGTGAAAGGAAAAGTGTATTTTAACACAAATAAACAACCTTTATTAATTCACTGAGAACAGCAAGGATTGCAGTGATTGAAATCAATGAATTCTACATGCTTGTCAGCTTGTCGCCATGTTCAATTTGGAAGTTGCATGCTAGTCTTCATAGGCAAGGGAAGTAACTCAATTGTATTTTGAGTTATTGTCCTTTATAGAGGAAGGCAATTAGCTTCCCCTAACTCCTCCTCTTTTTAGCTTTGTGCTTGTATGACTTTTGTGCATGGCTTACTTCATAGTCAATGTGATTTCCTTGGTGCACATTTTGCTGGAGTCCTATGTTTGTCCATTGGCATTACTTGGGAACTTTGGGCAGTTTGAAGGTGTTCAATAGAATGTCCATTGGTAAAGTGGAGTTTGATTTGGTCTCTAGAGAGTGACATATAATGTGTCCTTGGATCATTTTTTTTTTTTTTTTTTTTTTTTTTACCGTTGTAATCTTTTGCGAGTACAGATTGTCCTGCTATATATTTGCGTTTTACTGCTCCATTGATGACTGTTAAATTGTTCTTTGATTACTGTGTTCCTTTTCAGGGAATGGTTTGTAGTTGGAAGGATCACTTCTATGTGAAAAGAAACTTTACGGTTCATCAGGGCTTCCACTGGTGAATTTCCATTAGGTGTATTTGGATTTGGTGCAGCTCTGTAACTTCCAAGGAATATTTCTAATATTACTTGTGCAGTTCTCTCCTTTTCAAGTTTGAGGAATGCCCTCTTAAATGTATCTACAAAATGCTCTACTTGTCCAATTGATTGTGGATGAAAAGGTGGTGTTCTAATGTGTTAAATACCAATCCATGCACAGAAAGTTGAAAAATGCAGCTGAAGTGAAAGCTGTGCCATTATCAGAAACTAGTATTTGTGGGACTCCAAATCAATTGAAGGTTTGCTTTAACTTAAGAATTGTTTCATCCAAGGTGGTATGATTTCATCTGAAAAATTTCTGACCATTTGCTGTAAGCATCAACAAGGATAAAATAATACTGCTCCTTGATGGGTCCAGTAAAATCAATGTGAAGGCATGACCAGGTTGATAGGCCAGGAACTCAGTATAATTTTTCTAGGAGATTTTGCTGCCATTTGGCAATTGGAACATGTGCATATCAATTCCTCCAACTTCTTGTCTATGTTTGGTCAATAAACAGCTGTGTGCTAGGGATTTTGTATAGCTAATACCTTGATGACCTTAATGGAATTGCTTGATCACTCTTTCATGTAATGAATGTGGGACAGTCACATGTTTTGCAAAAAGAAGACATCCGTTGACTTCTGACAAGTAAAGATTAACACTGAAAGAATGACTGAATTATTTTGTCAGTGCATACTTCTGGTTATTTTGTACTATGGAAGCATATCACTTTTTGTAACACTGGATCAGAAACTGGCTTCACAGATCATTTTAAAAGTGACTGGTAATGCTCTTACAATGGATGTTAGCACTGAAATGACTTCTGGCTCTAGAGATAATGCTGTAATGACCGAGTCTTTTGGTACTTTGTGTAGTCATGAACCTAGATAATGCATTGGCATAACCAATTGGTTGAATTCTATTTTATAGAGAAATTCTAATCTAACAGCATCATAGCCCATCTTTGCAGACGGTTTGCTGTATACACTGGGATGCCTTTTTTAGATTCAGAAATGCTAACAAGAGGCTTGTTATCTAAGATCAGACTGAAATGACACCCATACAGCTTTTTGTGGAACTTTTTAACAGCAAAGACTATTGCTAATGCTTCTTTTTTAATTTGTCTATAATTATGCTCTGCTGGTGTCAGTGATATGGATGTGTGAACTATTGCTTTTGGCTGCCATTAGGAAAAATGTGAAAAATGACAGTTCCAATACCATAATTGGAAGCATCAGAGACTACAACAATGTCCATGGTTGGGTTGTAGTTTGTCAGCAAAAGATTGGAAGGCAGTAAGGACTTTACCATTTGAAGGCTGCCTGGCATGTGTCAGACCACTCTCATGCAACATCTTTTTCCAGAAGATTGTTGAGGAGTGCACAAACTCAAAGTTCAGGTAAAAAAGCACTGTAGTGGCTAACCAAGCCAGGGAAAGAACGTAATTTTGTCACATTTGTTGGTGCTGGCATTTTTTTTTTTTTTATTGCTAAAGTATTTTCTGGGTCATTTCATCTACCATTTTTTGTTGAAAATAAACCCAAGATATTTGATTTGTTCTCTGAAAAATTCACACTTTTCAGCTTTAACACTGAATCCATATTGTCAAATTTGGCTGAAAACAGAAAATAAACATTACAAAAGTTCATCTTGAGTTGCACCTGCAACAATGATGTCACCAATTAATGCTGCAACCTGTCAATCCAGTCAGCATGGTGTCCATTGTCTGTTGGAATATGACTGGTGTTGGTTTGACCCCCGAAGCTAAGACAGTTAAATCTGAATAATTCCTTGTGGGTGTTGATAGTAAGGAGCTCTTCGGACTCTTCATTAATTTCCAGTTGAAGAAAAGCATCAGAAAGATCAATTTTTTGCAAAGCAAATTCCGCTGTTCAATTTGTGAAAAGATCCTCTGGCACTGAAAGAGGAAACTGATGTGTATCCAAAGAATTATTCAAATCAGTTGAGTAATCAACACATATTTGGACTTTTCCATTTGCCATTTTGAATTATCTGCAAGATAACAGACACTAGAAAATATATTTTCTGCATGATTTGTAATCAACTTTGAATGTTGCAAACACTTGTGTTTGTTTCAAACTTTTCCTGTTTCATTTTACTTTATTTTTCAGTTCAATATTTGTGTGAATTTGGATTGCAAAATCCTTTGTCTGTTCCAATGACAAATATTGCACATGTGTTTCTTGAATGAGCAAAAACATGCATAATATCAGTCTCCTCAATGCCAAAATTTTGAGGAAGGTTTCTTTTCATCACAAGGTTATTTTTTCATGTGGATGTTGTTGTTTATTGATAAATCCTTGGTTTTGTGGTTCAGCAAGTATCTCTTTTGATGCTTAATAAATTATTGCATTCAGTAGTTTGAGGGCTTTTAATGTACTGTTTTTGTCCTGTTCTAATTTTGAAAGAAGTCAGGTGCAACTTCAGGATGTGTAGAAGATTTTAATCTTGCAATAAAAATCAAACATTTAAATTGTTCCTCTGTGAGGCAATTTAATTTAAATTTTTTGCATTTCTGATTGATGTGACCAGCAAACATCACATCTTTTTGTTAGCTTTAAACAATTGAATTGAATGTTAAATAAAGATGTTTTTTTTTTCTCCAAATACTACACTGTGTTGTCCTGCTGTTTCAGTGAAAGTGAAATCCATTGCCTGCTTTGGTAAAATGTAATTCATATAACGGAATTCCTTAGTGCCCAGTTTATGAATGAAGAGACTGATTTTCCATTTTTCATCTTTGTGAGAAAAGTCATTGTGAAAAGTATCCATCTAATGTTTAAACCATGAAGCGAATGTTTTACTACCCACCAGTTCATAGAGGAATTCTGTTATGTTGTTGACCAAGATATTCGCTGAATTGGTATTTTGGTCTGTTCTGGAGCAGAAAATTTTGAATTGATTCTAGAACTGTGCAGTCATTGCTGTCAATAACTGTTGTGACTTCTGAATCTGTTCTTGTTGTTGGTCTAAAATCTCCTTAAGCATCTCAGGTGAAATTGCCATGTCGATTTTGAAGTTTGAGTTCTTGTCACCAAAACTGTTATCTCAGTCTGCTGAGATGAACAAAAATGAATTAAAATAAAAGTGTCTTTTAAAACATAAATAGATAACCCTTATTCATTCACTGTCTGAGAACAGCATGGATTGAAATCTGTGAATTCCATGTGCGTGTCAGCTTGTCACTGTTAAATTCAGTACACTAGTCTCACAGACAAGGGAAGTAACTCCATTGTATTTTGAGTTATTGTCCTTTATAGGGGAAGGAAATTAGCTTCCCCTAATGCTTATAAACTTATATGGATTCAGGAATGTAAATGATATTTCAAAAATATTAAAGGCCTTTCCAAGATATAAACATGAGTTAATTGAGCCATAGTGACATTATTAATAAAATTAATAATTTTTTATTCCTTTTAGCTTAAGGATATATTTTCTACAGTAAGAATATTAAACTTTGGTTAAAGAAAGGAAAAATGGATTATCCATATAAATATCCTTATAATGAATATTATATAATCTTACTTTTAGCTGAAACAATATTGCTATTTAAGAATCATTCGGAAAGGAATCTTAAACTTTTAGTCTTAGATTTGATAGATTGATGAAAGCAAACAAAGCGAATGTTCAGTTGCCTATCCAAAAGAAATTCTCAAAGAACCTTCAAACGTATTTATTTGATATCTGTCAAACTCTTTCTAAATAATAATTTTCAGTACTGACTATTCTTAGTCTATTTATTTTTCATGTTATGGAAAATGAATATTTTCATAGCAAAGCAGTAGTGTATAGTCTGTTATAGATACTTTAATATTAATGCTGCATTATAACATTTATTAATGTACGCATTTACTTACAAAGTGTGAAGTAGTAATATATATATTTTGATTAATACTAATAATTAAAATGAAACATGTTAAGCTTGTTATAAAGGTCTCTGAATGCATATTCAGACAAAATGTTTGAAAATCACTAATACTCATTTTATAAAATTTATGACTATTATCTGTTCATATTCAAGATAATGTATTTTAACATTTTCCACTCAAGACCTTCTCACATATGGTGGTATTGCAATTGGATCCATCATCATGAAAGTACTAATATTTTACTAACTGGACTTTTAGTATTCTATGAAAGTTTACTTCTAAAAACCTAATTTGGTTTTGTTCAGGTAAAGGGAGTAATGACAGCATATGTCATCAAGCAACTCCAAGAAATACCTATCAAATAGAAAATTGCGTGCCAGCTATATTGATCTCGCAGCAGCATATGACCACATCAATAGACTTCTTTTCTTATCCATCAGAAACCATCTTTCAAGCTCTGACTGCTGAATGTCTAGATCTAATAGCAGAATTATATCACTACTCCACAAAGTGGCATATAACTGGTGAAGATACAAGCACTGAATAAGTTCAAACCTCATCAGGAGTATTACAAGGAGGCAATGAGTCCCAATCTATTTAATCTCTTCCTAGACTATACTGTGTGTGTACATGCTCATGTTAAGAGATGGCCACATTATTTAAGCATTCCATATTACATCCCAAATGAATCTACTAATAGAAAATGACATTCCTGTTTTCCCTCCTGAGGCCAGTATACTGATGATGATATTGGCTGATGACATTGATATTCATATCATAGATCTTTAATTAAAAAAAATCAACATTCTCTACCAAGTGTTCCAAGAAGTAGGACAAAACTTTTCCAAAACAGAAAATATGAGCTGAAATTGGAATGAAAGCAGTGACAGCACATACCCTGAATCCATCATAAAAATTATGGCATATACCTTGAATACATAATAAAAATTCAGGATGTGGAATTAATATATAGTAAACATCTAGTACCTTGGTGTATTGATCAATTATAACAAATTTAGTATAGGAGTTAAAGAATTTTAACAAAAGAATAGACTGTCAGATCTAGTCTCTCATTTGGATGTCATGCATGGCATCCAACTTGTTCAGAATGTCTAAGCTGTTAGCTGTATACAACTTTTTTTTTTCAGATCAATGGTTAAAATGGCTTTAAGTGAATGAGCCCTGTAGAAACCATTCTTCATCAGATCTTGTTACTGGCACTATAGAATCACAAACAAAGAAGTGTACCAGATAACAGAAACCATATCACTTGGACTTTCAACAGTAGAAACTACTAAAATGGATAGTGCATATAATTTGAAGAGAAAATAATAAAAAATGGTAACTTTTTCCACACTATTTCAAGCAAAAGTTTAGGAAGGAAGTATACTAAAAAGTGCAATAACAGTGGAATTGAGAAACCTATTTTCTTGAAAAACTATTTTGAGAAAAAGATTTCATAACAGTAATGCTGTTAGGTCAATGAATGCTGAATATTTCCATATAAGGAAATGGCTGATCTCACCATTACCATTTTAAGTATAAAAAAATAAAGTATTGTGGAAAATTATTTGATATTAGATAATAGATTTAAAGATTTCAAAAAGTTCTCAGCTTGACAAAGAAAGGATTTAAAAAGGATTCTGATGTTTGGTCATTTGGTCAAATTTTGGAAGGTGGGTTGGACTGAGAACTTATACTGCTTCTTTGTGTTGTAGAATTTTATTTCTATATAGTATATTCATACCAGCTAACTTCATGGAAGTTAGCATGTCGCCTTAGAATCTATGGATAGTTTCTTCTGCCACAGTATACAAAGGCTGAGTAGTTTTGTTAATTATTCTCTGATAGTATTTTATTTTAAGTTACTGTTTGTTATGAGCATGAACTTGAGTTTCTCAATTTCTCTTTGTAAACTATAGAAACTTATTGAAGTACCTTTATTTTATTTATTTTACTTGGTCTCTTGTAATTTACCTAAAGATATTACTTAAAAAACTTTCACAATTCCCTCCTTCAACTTAAAGGAACTTGTCATTGACTTTGGTTAGTATACCTGATCATAGAATTAATGGTAAATATGTTTTTGCTTGGAGATAATTTTTACAATCATGTTTACTAGTGAAGCAATTGATTTTGCAAAATGTTTGAAATTATTTTATATTTGAGAGAAAAAAAAAACTTTCCTGGAACCTCAAATATCCATTTTTATTTGTCGTTATAGTCTATAAAAATCTGACCCTGTCAGGTTCTTTCAAACTCTTCAAATGAACTATAGAGAGTATAACTGCTTTGTTTTTGTATGTACTATTTGATAGTGCACATTTTTTTATATCAAAGAATATTGAATGCTCTAAACTTGTTTCTTGTCAACTGCTTGTGAGTTGTGATACAAAGACTAAGTACCTGCTATTGATAACTACTTTCATAGGAAAATTGTTCTTTTAATGACTTCTTGATGTTGGTTGATGATTGATTCCAGATGGTGGCGTTTTTAATCTCTTATGACAGTTGAATTCTCGTGTTAAAGTAAGGAGGCACTCTTTTCTTTGTTTTTCTTACAACAAATATTATTACCAAAATTTGATACCGACTGTTTTATTGTAGTATGTGAATGACTCTTTTTTTCTATAATTAGCGAAAATTCTAATTTTAAAATATTTTGTTTAAACTTCTTTATCTACAATGAAGACTTATTTTAAAATTATTATTCCTAAATTAAATATCTTGTATTAGGACTTTTCAAAAATGTGTATTAATTAATAGTGGAATTGTAAAATTGGCTGTCATAAGGTATAGAGTTCAGTCAGTACTTAATGAATGAAGCTTATTAAAACCTAGTATGGTATCTCTTGGCTGTTTGGAGCAAGGACAATTTGAAGTAAAAATGTTCCACACAATTTGCAAGTTATCCTTTAAAAATAGAAAATGTGCATGTTTTTAAAATTAAAATATTAGTTGACACATCAAGTTTTGTTTTAATGTGAAGGCATATTGGAAAATAGTCATCACAAGTGACAAAAGGAGAGGATGTAAAAAGTTGACAAAGAGGATATTGACTCCTACATCAGAGGTTACCTATTAATTTTTAAATAATTTTTTAAATAATTATTTGTTGAACAGTTGTAAAATGTCTATAAAAATCCTACACCTTTTTAAAGTATTATATATTATAGGTTGTGATTTTAATGTATGTCAGTCTTGTGGAATTTTTAATGATGTATATAATTATCAAACAGCTATTTCTAACTAGCAATTATATACATCATTAAATGTTCCAAATGTTTGATACTTTTAATTTTTATATTTTATTTCCCATTCCTAAGCAATTAAAAATTATCAATATACTTTAGGAAAAAGCATCATCTTAATTAGATAGTTCTATAGCTATGTTGAATTAATTTTCTTTAATTTTGGCCTTCTACAGTTTGCTTGTAAAATTTATCTAATCATATAAAAATAAGTTTAGCACTATTTTGATTTTTGGTAGCTTATTTTACATTTGACTTTTAACAGATTTTAATTGTGACTATATTAATGAAAATTAATTTTGCTTGATTCAGTGTATAACTGGATACAATTTTTAAATATTTTGTTTCTTTTGATAAAAAAAAAAAATTCTGTGTTAAGCATTTCTTACAGAATGAAATAAACCTTGAAAATTATTTTTAAACTTTACCAAACCAAAGGTTTGATTTTGTTACATAAATCCCAAGAGTAGTGGAGAACACAAGTTGAAAAGAAGCTTAGTCTTTTGTTCAATGCCAGCAAAAATCTTTTTTCAGCTGGTAAACTGAGTTCATGCTCTTAAAAATGTTATTAACTGTAATAGTGGCATATTACAAATTTAATCAGTTCTGTAATCAGTTCTTGTAATTTTTGATATATAAATACAGGGTGCAGCAGAAATATTTCCCACATAATGGTGTAAGATATTAGCTAGATGAAAACACCATTGCTACTGAGATGTTGCCAATATGTGGGAAGTATTCCTGACACACTATATATGATATAGTTTAATCTTGTCCAAGGCTATTAAGTAAAAAAAATATATCTGTTTATATTCTAATTTATTTGATTTCTTCTTATTCACACTGAGTTGCTCTCAATTTATAATTTGCACTTAGTAAGATAACGGTATCTCTAAAATATAGCAACAAATTTTCTTAGGTACAACATTGCAAATTTCTCGCTATTTGATCTTTTGTAATTAAAACATTTAAGTAAATTAGACTTAAAGCAGCTCTACAAATTCCACCTGCTTTGTAAATAAGAAATTCTGAAAAAAATAATTGTTTTGTTTACTTGTGATTTAGTAATTGCTCAAGGTGTGGATTTTTTTTTTTAACAAGTTATTTTTTCAAATATCTTTATGATGTGATGGTATTTCTTTGTTGTAGACTAATCTTTTCCAACCTTAGAGCTTCAAGAACAGGCAAAAATTATTTTAATGGACATTTATAGGTATTACCTATGAATAAAAACTAAAAAAAAAAAAAAAAGCTGAAAATAAAATGTCTAATTTATATAGACTGTATGGAAATATCTGTTGTAATTAAAAATAAAGTTTTTTTTCATTAATTATGCTCAATTAACCAAAAATCTAAATCTTATTTAAAAGTAGAAATAATTGTGAGCTTCTACATTATCTGAATTTCATACTTTTGATGTTTACTATTTAGACTTTGGTGTTATGTATTTAAACATTTTCTTTTAAATTATTCTTTAGAATACTTTCGTTCTTAACTCACTGTTTAGTGAAGTACTTGATTCCAGAGCAATTTGAGGCACTTTAATGATCAGCTGAGAAATATTTTTTCTACTACTGTAAAACTACTGACCACTTAAAAACACTACAATTCTTTGCACTTACAACAGCTAATTCATTGTTTGTCTGTTATAATTTTTATATTACATTGCCATATATATATATATATATATGGGCAGCAATCCTTCTTTTATACAGGTTTTGACAAGGTGCTGCAATGAAGTTTTTATTTAATTTCTCTTGTGTTTGTACAAGTGTTTTTTTTTCTTTTCTGGACACAGTGTATAAAAGCTGTTCAAAATTTCTGCATACCTGAGTGCTTTTGGCTATTGTTTTTGCCATTTTTATTTTATTTTTTATTTTATTTATTTTTTTTTTTACACACTTTGTGTCCAGAAAAGAAAGCACTTGTATGAACACAAGAAAAAAACAACAAAGTACCTTGTCAGTTGTCTTTAATGAAAACTCTGTATGTATGCTTGTATATATATCACCTCTTAAAATTCATTGTTTGGCTATATTCTTAAGTTCAAGCTGATATGCTTCTAATATTATAGGTGTCTATTGTGGCCAACACTATGAAGAATATCACCATATACTATTTTGAGACTAATTTTACAATTTAGTATTGTTTCTTAAGATTAACATGCTGTATTATTATTTGAGCATGATATCTTCATTTTGAAATCTGGTGTTAGGTCAAATATTAAGGATCTTATTTTTTACTTTTTGAAGATTTCTAAGGAATGATATGTTGAACATCAATTTCTATAATGAAAATTTCTGCAATATTACAGTTTGAATGTTACCACCTTTTGATAAAGATGTTTTAATATTGAAGTGCAAACATGATGACTCTTTACTTAGCATGTGTCAAATAGAAATTTTTCATCACTGTTAAGAGATTCATGACCAAACCTCTGCACAAAACTTATGAAGCTATTTCATATTTAGCTAAATCTAAATTGTAAATCTACCTTATTTTCTATCATATGTAAAATATGTCTACATTTTTGTATGGGTGTAATGCTCATTCCTTAACATCAATTGCTCCAATAATTCATTGTTTAGTATTATAAATAAATAACTGAAATTATTTGGTCAGGTTACTGTTTTTTCTGATATGATTAACACATTTCTCCATTTTTGTTAAATATTATCTTATTAATGTTCTCCACCGTTAAAATTATTGATGGAAGATTACTTTGCTGGATTATTTAATAATTATGCTCATATAAAATAAACTTTTCAGAATAGCTTAACAAAAGTCTATTTTATGATATGTTGGTACATTTGATAAATCTACAGCCTACTGATAAAAAAAGCATTTATTTTGCACAAAAAATGTTTTTCAACATAACTTTTTCCCTTGTCATTATACTTAATTTCATGGTGAATATTAATTACATAGTTTGAACGTTATAAAGAAATTTTTTCTTTGATAGTCTGTTGCTCTGCAGATAATTAATAAAGATAGCAAGATATCCTAGTACAAGAATATTCATAACTTGTTCCTAACATTTTACTATAAATGAGCAATTTCCTGTATAAGATTCTTCATATTAAGTAGACTTGGTGTTTATGTTTGTTACTAGGTAAGGTTTTTTTATTATTTTTTAAAATTTTACATGAAAAAATGTTCTTGGATAAAATCTTAATACCATTGATATAGCTTTATTTTAATTTATTTTTTTCCTGAGATTATGTTGATTATTTCAAAATATTTTTTGTTTATAACTATTGTAAATACACAAGTCTGCATGTTGTGTAATTATATTATTTGATGAGATATTTACTTGAGTTGGGTACTTATAAACTAAGTTCTGCACATTTAATTCATAAAGTGGCTTAAGAGTTGTTTCGTCAATTACTGAAATGAATCCAATATGGAATTAACTCTTCAGTCTTAAATTAAAATTAAGCTATTAATGAGGAAAATGTTTTTAGATTTTCATCACAAATATTCTTAGGAATTTTGAAAGATTATATTCTGCAATTAGTTTTTAAATTTATTTTTACAATATAAAGAATAATTGAAAGATGTTTTTAAACAATTTGTTAAAATTCTTTTTTGACTGTTTTGCTGTTTGAGTATGTAAAATAGATTTTCTATTAAGCATACTCTTTAAAGTTATCTTTTATAGATTTGTATAATTTTTTTTTTTGCCAGAGCTATAACTATTACCAAATTGATTTAAATAAATATAGGATAAATTTTTACATGATTTTCAGACATTTGAACAGTTTTAGTTTTAGAAAAATGAAGCATTTGAAATATATGAAAATATACTTAGAATTTGAAATTAAAATTTTAAAGCAATATTCTAGAAACTTTCTGGAATGAGAAAATGGGAGCTGATATTGAGATTTGGTTGATCAACTATTAAAATTTAATTTACTTAATCATTTATAGTTGGCCAGAAAACTTGAATCTGATATCATAAGATACATTTTTCTTTCATATAATAACGAATATCTATGCAGAATTTTCACCTATCACGATGAATGCATGTTCTCTCAAAGAGAACCCTTGCCTTGAATACCTAAGTGGAACTTATATATACAATCTAAAACTAAAGATGTTGGAAAAATGGTTGATTTCTTGTACTGCTCCAGTAAGTACCTGACTCCTGCTATACTTTAACTTTACAAGAACCAGATCAGGCTGATAATAGAGTATTGTTGTCATATCTGGGCTGGAGCTGCCCTGTCTACACAGCCTTGTGGGTGATTAATTATTTCCAACCCTAAAACTCCTTTCCCAAAGACAAAGCATTACAAGCCTATCACTACTATAACTATTTCCATGGAAAATGTTTTGACAAGTTATATTCCTTAGTTTCCCCAATTCTAACCTTCAAAGCTAAGACCCAACATGTATATTGGGTTGAACCATGCTCATTCTCTTTGTATTCCATTAGTAAGAAGGAAGCTTCTTTCCATGGACTGCTATTTTGTTTAAATGACTCCTGAGGGGTTGCTTTTCCAATCACTACAATTTTAACATCTTTAAGAATAACTGTTACCTTTTCCACATATCCTCATAAACTGCTTTTTACCTCTTACTGCCCACACAACAACCTCCTTCAGTAAACCTCTACCTTGAGTGGCTCTTGGGTCTTGTATAGGGGGGAACCTTAGTTAAAATAAAAATAAAATTTGATTCACTGATGCTCCATATAATTTATATAAACAGAATACCAACAGTAATTATATTAGATTATTATATAAATTACAAGATTGGGGATGTTTTATTTATATAAAAGTGTAGATAAAATTGTGACCAATTTTTAAATAAAATGCAGTATATATCTCCACCATCCATGGGTCACATTATTATTATTATATGCTCTTCTAGTTCTGTGTTGGACCTCCTTTTGCTTGTAAAACTACCTCAGTTCAACAATGTTCTGGAAGCACTCCTAAATTTAGATCAATCCTGCAATGTTTAGATTGGTTGGCTGCATATCCAGGATTCAAATCTCCCTTTAAATCACATCCCAAAGGTGCTCTATGGAGTTTGCATC
The DNA here is from genome assembly GCA_964036315.1 of Acanthosepion esculentum. NCBI lineage: Eukaryota > Metazoa > Mollusca > Cephalopoda > Sepiida > Sepiidae > Acanthosepion > Acanthosepion esculentum. Next base: position 93,368,589 of record OZ038488.1, on the reverse strand, counting down.
TGGTGCCTGTAGAGCCTATTTTTACAGAAAACTCATTACTGTATTCTATGAAGCAGTCTACCACTATTTGGGATTTGTTATATAGTGTGTTATCCTGCTGAAAGTTGCCCCCGAAATATGGGTACACCATGGTCCTAAAGTAAGGCATGTGGTCAGTTACAAAACCTAGGTAGGTGGCATTTACAAAATTTTGAATTGTAACAAGGGTCCCAATCTATGCCAAGAAAATATTCCCTATATCGTTATACCACCAACATGAACCATTGATACAAGGTAGGATGGATCCAGGCTTTTGTGTTTATGGCAAATTCTGGATCTACCATTAGAATGTTGCGGTAGAAATTGAAACTCATCAGACCAGTCAATGTTTTTTTTTCCTGTCTTCTATTGTCCAATTTTTATGATCTTAAGTGAATTGTATCATCAGTTTCTTATTCTTATCTAGCAGGAGTGGCACTTGGTGTGGTCTTCTGCAACCCATTTGCTTCAGAGTTCAACGTGTTGTGCATTCAGAGAGGTTCTTTTGTCTACATTCTTTGTAAAGAGTGGTTATTTGAGCTAGTATTGCCTTTTTATCAGCTTGAACCAATTAGCCATTTGTCACCAACCTCTTTTGTCAACAAGAGATCGCTGCTCACAGAATTACCACTCTCTGGAATTTTTTCTTTTTCTGAACATTTGTCTGTAAACCCTAGAGATAGTTGTGCATAAAGATCCCTGTAGATGAGCAATTTTTGAAAGTCTTAGATCTACCCGTTTTGCACCAATGACTATTCTGTGTTCAGAGTTGCTTAAATCACCTTCCTTTCTTATAGTAATGCGTGATCATGTTTAAATGCCTATATCCATTAAAGTGCTGACAAGTCATTGGCTGATTAGAAATTTGCATAAAAGTGCATTTGCTCATATGCATTGTCTTTGTGTGTGCGTATATATATATATATATATATATATATATATATATATATAAAAATTGTTGGAAGGTTGGGTGACTGATAAAAATGAACTCAAGCCATGAAATGTACATATTATTCCACATATTCACTCTGTAGTTCAATACCCATGGTACATTGTTTATTAAGTGTTTCATTTTCTTTTTTGTTTACTTAAACCATTAAAAAAAGCTTGTATTTGGTCATTGAAGTACTTATTTTGGAATGTATATGTATGTGTTACTTTTCACAGTGCATATATACTACACTTTGATCCTATGTAATGCACAGATATTCTTAGATAGAAATACTGAACAATATATAATAATCCTGTCAAAAATGACAGGTACTAAGCTTGTAAGTACAAGCAAACATTAGATTCTAATAATCATCTTGACAACACTATGTAAGATCTTTTCAGTTCAACATTAATCACAAATTTGGGGTGCTATTATGATTTAAAAAATTATAATGGAGATTATGTACAATTTTTGTGATCATATTTTTTGAACATGCAATTTTATTCTTTTTTGAAGTTGACCACAAAATCAAAAGTTTCAGTCACACATAATGAAAAATGTCAATTTATAGAAAGTTGCTTTGAAGATCATGAGGTGTGTTACTCTCACTTCAGTCATTCCGTGGATTTTCTTTGAATTTTAAGAACTGTATATATTAAATAAATAATGAATTTTGCTGAAGCACATTGGATATTTTGGGCAGTAATATACTGGGATGAAAAACATTTACTAGGAACACATTTTATGCTATCTTATTTTACAAGGTTGTTTTTTTTGACAAAATTAGACATTTTCAATTAGAGTTGAGACATCTACCAAGACACAAGTAATTACTGCTTAAGAAAACTTTAACTTGTTATGAATTGAAGTAAATACAGTTTGTTTTAATTAATTTTGGTAATGTTCCAAGATTGGTGTAAAAATGCTGACATATAAATTCTTATACACTGGTAATTCAGTAAGGTCATAACTAATGATAAACCTTTATTTAATTAAAAAAAAAAGTTTTTCAATATAATCTGCTTGTCAATTTATTTAAGTGATAAATATAATAGATAAAATATTATACAACAAAAATTTCAGATCAAATTTCAGTTTATGCATCAGGCTGCAGACATTGATGCATCTTCATAAATTACCTTTGGAAAAATATGAGGGACTGCTGAAAAGTCCTCAGTCAGACAAAATCACCTGTGTCTTAGATGCTAACTTCATTCAGATGTTGCAGCCTAACAGTAATTGCTTTTCACCTGACTCTATAATATTGTAATATTAAATGTAAAGCAGGGGCTCTTGTATACCCCATCAAATATAAAATTTTTATTTATATTTCTTTAAATATTTAAATAGTTACCAATGGTACTGATAATGTTACATATATCTCTTAAATATTTTTCAGAAAATATCAGAAATAAATAAAAGATTTTTTACTTGGTTACTTGTTTTAAATAGCACATTTTTAAAATCATTTTTCTTTAACAGAAATTATTTAACTATACAATTGATATTTATAATTCTTCATGTTGATATTTTTGTATTTTTTATTCTTATTTTCCTTCAATTTTTTGTTTAGCAAATCACCAATTGCTCTCTATGGATAATAGTGATGATCTTTAGCTAAAGCTTTTTGTTTTCAATAAGTTATGGTATAATAATTACACAAACCATATCACCCCAAGGAAAAATAGTTTGTTTAGCTACAGTGAGAGTTTGGAACTAAGGTTAATTCTGCAGTTGACATTATTTTACATGGTTAGTAGATCTGTTAATGCGTTGAGCAAGAGATTCCCCAGTTTTAAAATTTGGTTAGAAGAATATTTACATGAGTGTCACAAATTTGGTGATTATATAAATGGGCAGTCTGCAATGGCTAGAGAAAAGTCTAGATAATTTCTCTTAAACTTGAACCCAAGCCAACTATTTTACTATATGGTTGGTGGAATCAATATCTTCATCAGATGAGTCATACTGCTCACATCACAAGTTAAATAAAAAAAATAATCAGTATTATAAAATCAGATATGAGTTGTTGAGCATTTGATGGTTTATTTTCTTTTATGTTAGTTTTCTATTCTTTTTTTTAATTAAAAGATAAATACATTTCAGAATCATTTACAAAATTAGTAATTTTCTCAAAACAATTTTCTTTTACATAGAATTATTTTAATAATGAAACTAAATACTTGAAAAGATAACTGTATTATGAAATTGGAAATTATTTCTAAGTTTATTGCAATGGGGCAATTACAATATTACCTTTAAAATTGAACAAAAGTAACAAGTTTTGTAACACAGTAAAAATGACTTCCATTAAAACAGTAAGTTGGAAAAATTTTCTATCTAAATTATGCACTTTATGCTTAAGTAGCATTAGGATAAAAGCAAAAATGACTTTTGCTTTAAAAAAAGTGTTTTCTTTGTTACTGAGTTAATAAGGAAAAATAATTGTTAGTTTTTTGAAAGTAACAGTTTATAGTTTACAATAAATTTGACAATTTCCTTGTATTTATCAACAAATTTACCAGTTCATGAAGTCTTATATTTTCTCTGTCATATTGATTCTGCTCATAAACATTTATAATGGACTGTGACCAGAGCAGGATATAAATATTTTTCTTAAACTCAGATTTTTAATTTTTAACTTTAAATGTTGAAAAGTTATTTTTTCTAATTTATTATAAATCTTGTAGCATAGCCACATGCTAATGCTATAACTTAGATTATTAAAAAATTCTTGTTTAATTTAAAGCTTTGTTTTATTTGTCTCACTTTAATTAGTTTTATTGCACTTTGTCATACCAGAATTATTTTGTGTAAATGTTTGATCTATTGCTTCAGAATTTTATTCTATAAATCTTTCAGCTGGAATAAGACATTTTTATTATTTATATTAGGTTGATTCAAAACCTTCCAACATATTTTTGTTCCTTTTTATATTTTTTCTTCATAGTATAATTATTCGTCAAATTATTTTTTGTGATTTTTATGACTTTTATACCATCTTTCAGGTAAATTGTGTAAATCCATTATAAAATAACAATTCTGGTTTTGAGTCAGTGAACCTTTTAATATCATAAATTTGTTGGAATTGCAGATCAGGCAAGTCATGATATATTAAGGAAAATGAGTCTGGAGAATATACTACATGTGAAAGAACTTTCTAGTCCAGTTTCATGAGCATTTCTGGTAGGATTACCAACATTGTCATCAGCAAAATTTCAGGTTGACTTCTTTTCTCTTTCAATGCATCAATTCAAATGAGCCAACTTTTTACTGTACAGTAACCATTTGTTCAGGTTTCACCAATTCATAATAAAGAATTTACTTTGAATTCCATCAAACTGAGAGAACTTTTTCTTTAATTGATTCCATTTAGATAAATATGTTGAAGGCTGTCATATATCATATTACAATTATTTTGGATTCTTGGAATAAATCTTTCATTGCCAGTTAGTATTTTGTCCAAAAATGATTTTTTTTTCAATCTGTCATGTAATAGTAAAATAAGTGTTTAAATACTGACTGATGGTCCTTACTATATCATTAGCATTATCTTCAGTGATCAGTTGTCTTTCATTGTATGTTTCTTTAGATTAAACATAAAGTAAGTGTCAAATGTGTTTTTATATTCAACCATGATATTTACCAAAATAAAATAAAAAATATCATTTTTCCATAAAATATTTTAAAGCATGTGCTTGTACCATCACTAAAATTGAGAAAGACATTTTACTGATGTTGAGCAAAAAATAACATGATGAACTTTTGCATAAAGTTAACAAAATTTTGTGGGATCAATCTTTTTATGTAGGTTTCAGTGTTGTTTACATGTAGGATCTATGAAAAAAATAGGAACTTTGTTGAAATCCAATAAAATATACAGTGAAAATAGTAAATTGTAATAATTTTTAACTTCCCCACTTCTTTTTCTGTTATTAGAGAAAAAATCCTATGGTTCACCTACTTTCTCACAGTTCTTGAAGCTTCTACCTGAAATGAAGAAGACTCCCTCTTCTTTTAGATGAAGTTCCCAGACCATCATATATATCCATTTCTTTGAGTGATCTCTAAATTTTAGTCACTTAAAGAGTCACATTACACCCTCATCCTTACTTTGCTGCTGTGAAAGATGATGTCCTCACTACAGCATTTTTATTACTTATCTACTCTGAATCTTCCAAGTGTCTATTTATTGGTCTCATTTGCCCCTCTTCAGCATTTGATGATCACCTTGAAGTTCAGTGCCATAATTACAGGACATCACCTATTTGCTACATCCTGTTAAGCCTAATGTCTGGGAAAGGTTACAGCTGAACCAGTGATAACATATCTGTCACAGTGTTGTTCTCTTCTTTAGTATTTGTTAGGCAATAGTCGTCAATTAGTTGTTGGGCACGTGACTTCAAGCCAATGCTATGTTGTATATAAATTTTTTTAAAAAACTCTGATAAAATTTGCAAGATTTTTATTTTTTTTAAAAAGATTCAAGTTGTATTTTTTGTATCTATTGTGTCTGTTTAAACTAATTTAGGCAATTATTGTAGATTAAGAACATTGGCTTTGAATTCGTAGATTGGTGTTAATGTTCTGGTAAATAAGCTAAGCAGCAATTTTTCTGACCATATATGAAAACTCACTGCTAAAGCTTTTTTTTTTTTTTTTAATACTATGTCTCTTCATGACTTGGGTCATCATGATTCTCTACAGATTCCTTGTCTTTATTATCTGTGGATTGCTGTGACTTCCTGGGGAATGCTAGTAAAGTGGTTTCCTATTGCTTTCTCTACAGTTTGGAATTGACTTTTCCTTCTCTTAGACTGGGTGTGACTTAAGGCTAAAGAGCACAGTATACCCTGCTATTTAACCCATAGCTGATGGGTGGAGAAGAACTGAATACATACCTTTTTCAAGAGCATTTGTGAGAATTTACCAGATTTGGTGAGACTTTTTATCTTAGGTTGCTGAGACTACTGTCTGTGCCAATGGTTATGGCATTACTTGCACATAGATTCAAGTAACAAATTTATTAAAATGATTACTCAAAAATATCAAATCTGGTTTATATCCAACAGTTTCAATAATATAGTTACAGTATTTTAGAAATATTTAAACTTAGTCTATAATATTAATTTTAGTTTGGTTAATGAAGCTGCTAAAGTTATTTTTTTATAATACCAAAAACTTTAAAGTAAACACCAGCAAAAATATTTTTGCATTGTCATGCAGTTACTAAATGATTGGAGCTTGTATTTTGAAGCTGGGTGTTTACCAATAGGGCTTTTTCAGCATACATTTTCCAAACACGTTTTCCTTTTAAGTTATAATTTTGACAGAATAAATTATGAAAATGTTTTTCAGTAGAAAATGCAGTTATGATTGCTAATGCTAATAAAATTATATGAAATCAATTTTGATCTTTTTTTTTGTTGACCTTTTGGTTAGATATTCTGAAACAAAATATGATTATAGTATAACTTCCAAAAATTCTTACATGACTAACAGTATGTGACATAGGTTCTGTAATAGTGTATTATGTTCAGTGGTTACACACATTTTATGACTAAGGATATAGAATAAGATATGTAAAACACATGATTCTGTAAAATTTTTAACAAGTTTTTACAATTTGATGAATATCATGAAAAATAATCTAAAATTAAATTGAGTATAATTAAAAAAATCTTTATAAATTATTAAGGGAGTAATAAAATGACAATAACAATAGGATATTGTAAAAAAATATACTTATTGAAGTAATAAATGTTAACTAAGAAAACTATAAAATTTTATTTTTGTGAGTTAAACTCTATGAAATTGATTGAAAAATTAAACTGTAGAATTAGCATGATTTTCAAAATATAATTCTGCTATAAACATAATACTATATGAAATTAAGAGATGATTTATTGGAACTAGTTCAACTCATTGAAAGTGACAGGTTAGTTGTGGTGCAGATGGCTTAAATTTACTTATATGTAACTAATTTTGAATTTTTCTACATATTTGCATGACACACACACACACACACACACACACACACACACACACACACACACACACATTCAAATTAATTGAAACAACCACTTTAATTTATTTTCTTTCACCATACAGTCAGTTTTAGACCCACTAGAGTGACAGGGTGGAACCAATTTCTATTTTTTCCTCAGATTAGGTCATTTGCAGTGGTGTGCAGTAATATGAATCTATTTTTGGGGTGTATGATGAAATTTGTTTGGTCTTGAAAAATATTGTGTCATCCATAATTCCATTAGACTTTTATCACATCCAGGCACTATTGTCTTGATTGTTGATTAGTTGTCCTATGGATATTTTCTGTGATGGATGTTACTCCAAGGAAGTGTATGAAAATTGTAATGCTGCATGAACACACTGGTAAACCTTACCAGTGAGCAAATCAAAATACTATAGACTGGCTTGGAAATTCACCTGATTTAAATTTAGTTGAGAAACTGTGGTCAATTTGCAAGGAATAACTTTGTGGAATGGGCATACGAACTTGAGCGCTGGGTCATGTTTCATTAGAAAAAAAAAAAAAGGAAGGTAAATAAGAACGGAATTATTCATTTTGCACAAGTGTGTGTGTATATATATATATATATATATATATATAAAAATAATAATCTATCTTTTTTTTTTTTTTTTTTTTTTTTTTTTTTTTTAAACTAATATCACCCAATAAGAACCACTCAAGATAGAGGGTTACAGTTGAAATGGTAATGATGAGTGAGGTGTGATATGAATGGGAAAGAAAATACTAGAATGTGGAGATTATGAGAATAAGGAGGAGAGATAATGAATGACTCTTGATGTAAAGAGGTCAAGATTAAAGCGTTTAAAAGTTTCGCTGATGGCAATGTTGGTACACTTGGCACATGGAACTGAACTAGAAAGTTCTTTCACATGTAATATATTCTCCAGGCTCATTTCACTTCATACATGAGCAGTTCCAACAAATTCATGACATTAAAGGGTTCATTGACTCAGAACCAGAATTATTTTATTTACGCAATTTACCTGAAAGGTGGTATAAAAATCACAAAATCAGAAAAATACTTTGAATAAATAATTATACTATGGAGAAAAAAATTTTTTAAAAATAAAAAAAAATGTCAGAATCAGCCTAATATAAATAAACTGTTTTATCCCAGCTACAAGATTTGCGGATGCCAAGATGTTTGCTGATGACAGTATTTATATTCTTGTTTCAAATTCAAACAGCAAGTGGTCGTAGAACTAGTATAGGCCAGTCACCTTCAGGCTATCACTTTTGAACCATGTAACAAGTTAAAGATATTGAAAAATTCCTGAAAGAATTCATTTATTTAAATCAAAAATATATTTTTTTTTTTGTTTGTTTGTGTTTTAGCTGAATGTTTCTGCAAAACCATAAAATGCCTGGGGAAAATACTGAATAATTATACTCTGGATTTATCAGTTCTGGTAGTTTGTAGAACATTAAATTTATTTAGAAACTGTAAGAACTTTCCTTCCAATCAAATATATTTCTATAATTAAATGGATAAAATCAATAAGAGAAAGTAAAAATTAAAAAGTTAAAGTATATATGAAAAAGAATACAAAAATATTTGCATTTTCAATTGTTAAAACTGAAATGGTATTTCTTTGCAAAATTGTTGTGTAATTTAAAAATGTACAAGTAATATGATGAATGTGTTATGAAAGATTTATCAATCTAATGCACTCTATGGGTCAATCCTAATTTTGTTCATTAATAATCCAGCATTGTTACCAGATGAGGTCTTGCATCCATTCAAGAAACAGTTTTAGTCTTAATGCTTCCAAATTTTTGAACGCAACTGAACAGTTGAATTTGTTTGCAATTTATGAAAGTATTATATATTTTTCTCTTATTTTGTGACTAATGTCATGATTCATTCTATGTTGTTTTTGCTATCTCTTTAGTATATTAGGTCTGTCGCTTACCAACTTCATGAATTGCTTAAAAGTTATAAGAATATGTATCTCAGGCAAGAAGCAATCAAATATTAACAAGGACATATTTTTTTTAGTTTTCAATTATGTTGTCATTAAAACTAATGTATCAATCTTTTTTTAACATTTTAATTAGGTATTAAATATACTTTCAGACTGATAAAGACTTGACATGTTGACTTATTTTTGAGGTTAGGAACTAACATTAATATTTTAAACAATGCAGCATGCCCACTATATTTTGTTCATTTTATTGTGTAATTCATTAATACTTTATGCTATTAATTATTGCTTGTTAAATGTTTTAAGTGTTATGAAAAATACTTTGAAAATGAATCTCATTGTTGATAAAATATTATTTACTTTAAAATTGATACTTGAGCTAGCCATTGTCAAATTTGGCTTGTTAACTTCTTAGCAGTACCTCTGAAACTATTAGTGTTGTAAGGAACAGGGAAGTCTGCTACTATTAATACTACTGTTGCTAATGATGTCTACTCTCTCTTCATCTACAGACTGGCTACTTTGTGTGTGTGCCTCTCACATAAAGAGAAAAACTTCCCTATTCACTCAACTGCTTAGTGACATGTTCCTTGTCTGTGCTGCAAGAGGGATTAAGGGTTCTGATGATGGTTGACTAGGGAAAGAAACAAAGATAGGAAGCAGCAGAAGCAGTGGCTGCTGCAGTTTATTCCAAGTGTTAACTGATGTGCATCTGCCAGCTGTGAGTGTGAGTGAGTTAATGAGTGAACCTTCTTCCAGACATGTGTAGTCTGTGAATTCACTTTTGAATGGGAAGCAAAAGATGGATGCTAACTGCTAACTATAGACCACTTATACATAAAGCATCAGACCCCATCTCCTTATGTTTCTAAATCCTAATCATTGTTATGAAAATAAACAAATTGTGTTTCTATCCCATGTAATCATTTCTACCTATTGATTCTTTTATTTTCTGTATATTTTTTAAGATAATTATTATCAATATTTTATATAGTTTCAGTTGATATTTTTTTAATATTGAATAGGATTGAGTTAAGACAATCAGTTTTTATTTTATTTTTTTTATGGAAATAATTTGAGTTAATTTAAAAAAAAGTATTTACTAAACTGGTAAACACATTCAGTTATCTTGTTCTATTGTTAAAAGAAAATTTGATTTGTCTTCATTTAAGTGTTTACTTGCTTGTTTCCATAATATAAGTGAACTAATTTGCATTCTAAAACTATAACATTTTTGTACATTCTCCTTTTCACTTTGGTAGATAATTTTTTTTTTTTTTTTTTTTGGTGGGTGTGGGATTAGTTACTATTTAGGTAGGTATGTAAATCTCTGAGGTCAGGACCTTAATGGTGTATAAAAAGCCTATTATGTAGAAGTGGAGGTAGAATTCAATTTCTAATTTTTGAGGATATAAAATTAGCACTTATTTTGCTTTCTGTAATTTTTTTGTAGCCTGATGATTAAGAATGTTTTCTTATATAATGTGTGTGTGTGTGTGTGTGTATATATATAAGTTTCATTTCACTTTGGACTGTTTTTATTCATAGATATATAATATCAACCTATTTCTAGTAATAACAGGAAATATACTATTATCATCAAAACAAAACTCTAGAAAGCCATGAAATTTCCATCCAAAAGAGTGTTCATGCATTGTATGTAGCATCACTAGAGAGGTCTTTGCTGCTGTTGTTATTTCCTAGTTGTGTGGCTGGATCGAATAACTACAGCAGCAGTAGCAGCAGCAACAGTGGTGGACACATATTGCACACCCAAGCTGGAGGCTGCTATGCATTGCAGACTATTTATAGATTGCTGAGCCATCATCATTATGATCATTATTGCTGCTGCTGTACTGATTGGTAGTGGCATTTGATGGTATCACCATTTTAATTCTCATTATAATTTGGAAATCCTTCTCTGTTGATTTGGAAGATGTTTTCAGAATGCTGACTAAAATACAGGCATCAATTCCAATTGCCCCATGTCTTTATCAGATTATATATATATATATATATATAAATATATATATATAAAAATATGCGCCACATTTCTTCCAATATGATTTAGTTTTATTATACTGTTTTCCTCTTTAATCTATATATTCAGCAGACTAAAAACTGGTAAAATTAGAATTTTCTTTGGACATTTTTATTCATAGTATTACTGTTTATTTTTATAGTTGAGATATATAAATATGAACAACAGTGAGGATAAATTTATCCTGAGAATTAATAAATCTCTCATCAGTAGCTATGATTGGTTTTGCTCTTTGTGAAGGGAATTCAGGATACAGAGTAAGAGAAAGGAAGGGGAATGTCACTACTGGTTGATTCCTTCTGCTTATTGGTTAATTCAATATCTAGGGAGTTTTGTTTGTTTCTAACGGATCAGGAAAAAAAAAAAAAGAATTTCCCCTCATTGTTACATGTGACATTCATTGGTGTCCACTATTATGGTTGTTTGGATCAATTTATTTATTTTAACCCTTTAACAACTGATGCATCTGTCTGAATGTTGGATTTTGTCTCTTAAACAAAAATAAACATTGCAAATAATTTTCAGCTAGTGTCTTTTGCCAAAGAAATTTGTTTGGGAAACATTAATTATATTTAAAACTGTTAAATATTTGTTTCAATAATACTCTGCATAAATGCTTTGTATTTAAGAGAATTAAAAATGAGATGGAAATTGTCAATATTTAGAGAATTAATGTTTTCTTATTCCAATACTTTATGAATTTTTTTAATTCATCTACTGAATGTTAATGAGCACAATTTTACAAATGTTTAGTTTTTCATGAAAAAAAAGTGTATAAAAACACTCATCACATTTGAAAGCATTTTAGGCAATATTTATTGACACATTTTTGTATCATACTAAACATTTGCTTTATTTGTATCTTTTTTTTTTTTTTTTTTTTTTTTTTTGATAAATTGACAAAATCTCATAATGTTCAAATTATACTTTTGATTTATATTAATCAGCAAAATATTAGCTACTTTTTATTAAGCAGAATGCCATACTGGTAATTTATTTTTGCTTATGAAAAAATAGTCTTATAGTGAAAGGCGTTTTCAAAGAAAATTGCCAACAAGAAAAATTTGATAGAGAAAATTTAAGACATGGGTGACTTTTAAAATTGTTGATTTCACATAATGTGCAAACCACTGGTTGTACATGTTTTTGGGTATGTTCTAGTGCCAACATGCACACACATACTGTTATTATAAGTTTTTGGTAACTTACTGGAGATCATATTTAAAGGAAAGTAACTTGTCTTTGAATTTGAAACTTTTACTTTGAACCATCAGATAATCACAAATTTTGAATAAGAAATTGTTATTAATCTTGGTGTTCTATTATCTGAGATAAAGCTTTGTGGCTATTCTCTACATTTTCTCAAGCTTTAAATGTCTTTGTGCCTATTAGATATGGTTGTAGAAAGCTTCACTGTCTTATAGTTCTTGACTTGACCACCAGATATTAAGTTAGAACATAAAGACTCAGATTTTATCCATGAAATTATAATGAATGCATTTTTTTGAATGTTTTTAATATGCAAATAGTGATTTATTTTTTTTCTAAAACTTGAACAGTTCAAAAAAAAAGTTGCAAATGTTTATAATAGTATTTAATAGACAACTAATAAATAATTTTTATTAATTGTTAATATTTGCGTGTGTAATATATAAAATGAGAGAGAGACCATGGTAGCCAGTTCCTAAACTGAGGGCTAGCCATTAAAACAGAAAAGATATATCAGATAAAAAGAAAAATCTTAAAAAATATTACTGAGAGAGAATACATGCCATTACAGTAAGTTCATATTTAATTATACAGTGTGTGATGGGTAAATTGTCTTCCTTTTATATTTTTAATTTTGTGCATGTGTGTTCATTTTTTATTTTGTCAACTGCACAATATAGTAGGGTCAGTTGGGCACTGTCTTTGAGAAAAAGAGCACCATGATACAATTCATTCCACTAAAAATTTGGAAATGGCATGATGTACTGCTTGGCATTTGTGCCGGAGGCCCCAATACGAACATTTCAGAGTGTCTGGGTGTCAATCTGAGGACAGTGCAGAGGATTCAGAAAGAGTTGGATGATATATACAGTCGACATTTTAGTGTTTGGAGTGATCATTAGTGATAGCAACATTGTACCTCCATTCCTCTTCCCACAGGGCCTCAGACTCAATATAGAGGCTTACATCAAGTGCCTTGAGGAGATAGTGCTGCCTTGCGCCAAGTGGGTGACTGCAGAAAGACCCTATGTCTGGCAAAAGGACTCTGCACCATGCCACACAAGCAGGAGACCCCAGTCATGGCTGCCAGACAATTTCTGCAACCACATCAACCCTGACATCTAGTCACCTAACTTGCCAGACTGCAACCCTTTTGATTATTATGTGTGGGGCACAGTTGAGTGAAAGACCAACAAAACTCCTTTTAAGACAAAAGATAAACTGAAGGCAAGGATTATGGCAGCATTCACCAATTTAAACATCTACCCTCCAGAAGAGTTGCAGGAGATTCCAAAGTACTCTGGAGGCCATGGTTGAAGCGAATGGCAATTTTATTGAATAAATTTACTTTTTAGTATTTGAAGATATTTATTTGTGTGTAATGTTGGTAAATATATCTGTTATATTGAGCTGTCATTTTCATTTTTGTGTAATTTAAATGACAATTTATCCATCAAACCCTGTATATGTAGTTATTAACATAGGTAATTTTATACATTTTAAATTGGTGCACTCATTAACCTGCAATAATGAGAACAAGTTGATGCATTTAAGGGTATTTGTATTTTATGAGTTTAAGTATTTATGTAATTCTAGAACTTGTCAATATACAAGGGGGTACTGAAAGATATGTAATCAAATCCACTTCATAAAATCTGATAATTTTTTATTTATTATTTTTTTTAAGGTCTTCTTGGTTGATTTGAAATTTTCAGCACTTCCTCATGAGTAAACTGTTTTAATATTAGGTTTCAAATTATCTAGAAAAAAATCTAGTATTATGAATATGCTAGTTTGTATAGCATGTAAGATTATAATGTGAAAAATAATAATGAAAATAGGAAAGCAGAGATTATGTAAAGGTTATTAAAGACTTTACCACAAAAATTATTATTATTATTATACTATAGCTTAATTTCATAGATAATTTTGAAATTTGAAGACTCTTACTGCTTGGTGCTTATAAATTTCAATAAAATGAGTGTGATAGGAAATTATTTCAAGTCATCACTTAGTATTTATATGTATTATATTTTGGTAACTATTAAAGATCCAATACATATTCCATAAAACAGTTTTCTGACAAAAAATTTTAAAAATTAATTATTCTCAAATATATTGAAAAATATTCCACTAGAATTATAATTTTATAAAAACTGAAAAACTATATTTGATTTTATCTTTGAGTTACATTTGTTTTTCCAAAGCAGAAGAATAAAGAATTCTTATAAAATGTGTATTTATTACTGTTGAAAATGTTAGTCATTTCTTTTTTCTTTAGCTACCTTTCTCCCCAGATGAAGCTGTCTTTATCCAATTTTAAAGTATTTAATTGTCTTTAATTACTTCAGTTGTAATTCACAAGTCTTTGGTCCAGTGTTGTACTACTCAGTTACTTCTCTTGAACTCAATTAATGATAATTTTAAATTTGATTTTGGATATTATTATTGTACACTGATTTATTCAAACTTTATTTATTTTCATCTTAGTTATTATAGTTACAATATTTCAGCTTTTGTGCATTACTTGTTGTGCTGAACTATGACTTAAGGTTTGAACTCTTGATCCTTAAGTCATCTGCAGCACTTCACCAACATTTATAGCTATTGTTGTGTAGGGCAATCAGGTAGTGTAAGTTTTTAGTTTTAAAATTAATCTGTTATTTCCAGATTAAAGGTTTCCATATAGTGATCAAATCAATGCTAGGCCTATTGGGGAAGTTATCAGAGCCTAGTATATGCACCAATTCTTTCAATTGCTTTATTCTCCAATGTTACTTTGGATGATTATTACTTCATTCTACAGGATTTGATGACCCTTCCCACCATATATGATCAGCCATACTTGACTTCACAGTATCTCCATAAATTGGTTTTCTAATGTTCTTTCAACCTTACATTTAAAAGATAGCTGGTTTCTCCTTTATATTCCTTGTTACAACTGTATAGGTTACTTTGCACACAGTTCATGGCCATGTTCTCATCTGATGTGGACTTGGCTCTGGCCAGGAACATTCAGATAGTGGATTACATTTCAGTACTATTCTGACATTATATAGAATCCTTTTTAATATAATGTTGATGTAAGGTAAGCACATTTTTTGAGTTTTCCAACTATTGTCATTTATCTTGTACTTAAAGTTGTTGTTACTCAAGGTTATTTCCAATACTGATCTTTTCTTGTTGGTATCTGTCTGGGTTAACATTTATGGATTTGATTTTGTTTTTGAGAATTCAAATATTCACTGGTGGATGCTGCCTTATGATTTTGTAGATTATATGTTCAGAATGTAACTCAATACTAAGTATCTAAAACATACTTAGGATGTTATTGAAAATATTTTAGTTACTTTCAAAATAAAAATGTGTAAAGCTGGAGTTTGCATTGTAAATCTGATAGGAGTTCTATTTATGTTGACTAGAAAGTTGCTTCCTCTTTTTGATTGTAGTATTTCATTATTTTGATTATTCATTGACATGAGAAAATATTTTCTTAGTCATATATATTGATTCGTTAATGAATCTGTAAGCCACTAGGAATACCTTGAAAAGGAAATTAAACTTTCTTCCTTTATTTAGAGATAGCTCTATTTTGTTGAGAAATCATATAATTACACTCATATTCAATAAATATTAAGTGTATTTATTGAAGATTAATGTTTAAATAGATTTGAACCAATTGTAAAAAAAAAGTTTTATATAATACATTTTTATTTTTTACACACACACACACACACACACACACACACACGGTTCTGAAAAGTTCTGAGCCTAATTTACTTCTTGCAATTTTTCCAAACATTAGATTTTTGAAAAGGTTTTTAGTTTGTCCAAGAACTTTTTCAGCACCCTTGCAATATATATATATATATATATATATATATATATATATATATAAAAGTGTGGATGGTATGTTTTTATAGAGCATTGGGAAACTGAAAGTCATACAGGAAGTCTGTAAACAAAGGTGTAAATTACATAAAACTCAAAAGTACAGCTGCTTGATATAAATTTCTTTATATCACTATAATTATATAAACAGTACAGTAACAGACTAGTTATGTGTTTATAAAAAATCTCTGGTTAGTTGCTAGTGATATAGATCAAAGATTTATACATGACAAAAATAGGTTTGTGGTAAAAAAAAGCTTGAAACTCCAAATCTTGAAAAATATTTAGAAATATATTGAGTAAAATAAGGTGAGAAAATCTGTTATGTATAATGCTATAGAGATCTAGTAGCTACATGTCTCAGCGTTAAAGAATTAAAGAATTTATTTTATGAAGCCCTAAATGTTGGTTTCTTTTTTATAGTATTGGGAACATTTAGTTTTAACTAACTTCATTCCAAAAGATCACTTTTAATTGTATTATAGTAGCTGTCATACTAGCATGTTTTAAAACTAAAAAAAAAAAAATTAAAAATTTATATTTTGAGTTTTTGATTTTAATATTGAAAATAGAAAAAAATAAAGAACATTTTCAGCTCAAACACACAAGAAAAAGATTTGTGTAGATTATGAAGAAGGTACTGTGAATAATGTGTTAAAGTGGCTTGTGAAGTTTGTTTCAAGTTGGAGCTTTCTCACTGAACAATGCTCTGTGATTATATAAACTAGTTGAAGGTGAGAGCAAGGAATATTAAGACTGGAGAAATCAAGCATTGAAAATCATTTGCACCTACTTGCTTAAGTGGCTTTGATGTATGGCTTCCACAGAAGTTAAAACAAATCTACTGGATTATATTTATGTTGAGTTTGCTGCTTAAATGTCATGAAAATGTTCCATTTTTATACACAATTTTAAAGGAAGTGAAAAGTGGATATTTTGCAACAATGTAGAATGCAATGGATCATGGAGGAAGCAAAATTTACCCCCCCACTAACCATACCAAAGCCTAGTTTTCATTCAAGGTGATGCTGAGATGATGTAGTCTGCTTGGAGAGGAGACTTCTGTTAAGAATGCTTTCTGAAGTATTAACTAGTATTTTTTTTCACTAAGACAGAAATGAAGGTGGTGTATTTCTTCAGGATGCATGTTTATTTGGTGACCAGGTAAAATTTATCCCAGTTTGGCTGGAAAATGTTGACTCTTTAGCTATATTTAGCATCTTTTGGGTAATCATTTAAACTGGTCAGTAAAGAAATGTCAGAAATATAAGTTCTGGAAGGAATGAATTATTGACAGAAGACAGTTGAAGAAAATGGTAAATATGTTGTTCAATGAAGTTAATGTTGAAAAAATGTCTTTATCTTTTAGTCAATAAACCAAATGAACATTTTGTCACATATTATCCTTCTTTGTTCTGTTTTTATTTCTGGGTGTGACATGCTACTTTATGGTATTTTAATATTTTTAGTCTCACATGAATTATATATACAGTGTAACCCGGATATAAGAGAGTTGTCGGGACCGGAGAAGAAGTCTCTTATATCCGGGTTTATCTTATATATACATTAACACAGGCTCTAATTTGGGACCAGAGAAAATCTCTCTTATATCTGGGTTTATCTTATATCCGGGTCTCTTATATCCGGGTTACACTGTAGTACAATCATGCAGTTTCTGATTGATATGGAAATGAGAGGCGTTCAAGAAAAATGATCAGTTAATGTGAGTTGGTTGGTAATGCTTGCTATCATGATCTCTTTCAGAAGAGTGTTCTAATTTAAAACAAACTATTTCCTTAGCAGTTTATTTACTACTTAAAAAAATAAAATAAAAGTTACCCATTATAGACACTTTAAGTAACAGGTACAACATTGAAATGTTTTCTGCCAATGTTTTTGGAGGTAGAATTTATCAATAAATAGGAAAATTATGAAGGAAATTTATATAAAATAACTTTGTTTCAAGACTTGTCAAACTGACTATAGAAAAATACTCGGAAGTTATTGAAGTAGGTTGTCTCTAGTAGAGTTGGTCGGTTTAGCAATTTATGTTTTTGTATCGGTTTTGTTTTCATTGATACCGTGGATTTTGATTCGTATTTTTGGTTTTTAATTTAGTATTTTTGCTTTCTAAGGTAGCTATTCATTTTCTTGTGCAATGATGGCATTTCCAGTCGATTTCTGATTTCATTTGAGATTGATAAATTTGCAACTTAGTCCATTCAACTTGCAAATTCTCATGTATTTCTGGTCCAATCTTAAAAATATTCATATGGCTGGAAAGAAAATAAAGTAATCTTTCTAAACATGTAATTTGTATGGGCTTTTATTCATTGAATTATTTTTTTTTACGGTGAGTTAAAGTGGTATTGCTTTAACCAGCTGAAAATGTGAAATGATTTTTTTTCTTTTTTTTTTTTTTTTGAGACTAAATTTTACACGTTGCTTTGTTTTGCAAAATCAAAGCTACCAATCTTTATCAATATTCTTGAAATTGTACACTCAATTTGAAGACAACCTAAACTACAACCAGGAAAATGTTCATTTCTTCTCTGACCCGAAGAAGCGAATTCCTTCAAAAATTATAAAGTAAGCAAAAAAAAAAAAAAAAAAAAAAAAGTGGCAATTCTTTTCTGGCACGCCAGTCAACTATTATTGGGGTTTTGCAAATAAATTTTTTCTAAACAAAGAAAATCAATGAGTTATTTTTCCCCTAAATAAATTTGTTTTTTAGTGAAAACACCTAAAATTAAATATAAAAAATAATTAAAAGCTTTTAATTTCATTTTTAGAACGTGTAGATTTCCAAAATTCTTTCAATCTCGTAAAAAATTTCGATATGGTTTCACGGTGTGAAGATGAAACCAAAAATGTCAGTTTTTCAATTAAACTGCACATCTCTTGTCTCTAGATTCATTCAGATTTAATATTCTAAAATCTTTTGAACTTCAATTTGTTGGTGGTAGTAAGGAAAGTGACCCATATATAAATTGGCAAATAAAGCTTGTATATAATAGTTTTATTAAAAGGCAGATACAATTTCAGTTGTTCTGGGAAACAGATATGAAATGACCTTGAATATTCCACAATACTTTTTCCAGCAAAAAAAAAAAAAAAGAAGATTTTTGTGGAGAATCCATTTAAAAAAAAAACAAACAATATTACTTTTTGCTGTAAGTGCCTTTTTGTTTGCATTTAATTTTTTATGTATTGGTAACTGTTTTGATGGCAAGCGAAATAAATTATTTTCATTACATTAAATTATAAATATGTACTTTGTTATTTGTGTCCTCCTTTTTAGATATAGAGAAGTTAGAAATTTG
Organism: Acanthosepion esculentum; assembly: GCA_964036315.1. NCBI lineage: Eukaryota > Metazoa > Mollusca > Cephalopoda > Sepiida > Sepiidae > Acanthosepion > Acanthosepion esculentum. The sequence goes on along the minus strand of OZ038488.1, from coordinate 93,349,196 downwards.
ATTAAAACCTGTTAATACTGATTCCAAGTTATTTTGAAACTTGTCGCTGTAAGGCTTTGTGAAATATATAGAATAAATGGTAGGTGGTCAAGTGATTAACCCTGAAACTTTTTTCTTTTTTTTAAATACTAATTTAAATACAATAGAAAAGTGCTATAATTATTTAAAGAAACATCATTTTAACTTTAAAGCTTTAACTTTCTTGCTGTATTTTATTTTTGTCAAATTATCTTGTCAAATTTGTTAATTTTTTGAGGGTTATGATGACCTTCTTCTGTTAATCAAGAATATCCTGTAGCTTATCTGGTATAACTTGTTTATTATATATTGGAGAAAGAAGCTGGTCTGACAACTTATTCCTAAAATATAATCGTGATTTTTATTTCTTTAACTTTTGGTATGTATACAATAGTGCATTTGCCTTGTTTTGTAAAGTTTGGAATGCAATTGCATTTATTTTAAATAATTATAAAATAGAGTTGTCTCTCATATGGTGTAACAGATTCTTGCACTAAAAAGATAAAACTTGATCACTGATTAGTTCTGATTTTTAGTTGCAATTTTTGCACTCTATAAAAATGGGAGACACTTCAATATTTTTAATAACACAAAGAGTATAAAATTTTGTTTGTCAAATATGATATAGAATCTTAGGAACTTTTTAATTATTTAATTTCAAGACTAAATTTTATATTTCTATATATATGAAGGGTAGCTGAATAGTATTCAGCTGACACATTTCCCAAGATTTGACCTAATGTCAGATCTTTTTTTTTTTTTTTTTTTTTTTTTTAGTGTTAAGAATTTTTCAGTACCCTATTATATTAGGGAGAATAACCTACTATTCTCAGTTTTTCATTGTACAAGACTAGATTGACTTAATCAGCCAAGAGATGTTTGGGAAAATTGAAAGCAGGGATCAAGCATTTTTTTTTTCTCTCAGACAGCATTTGCCAGAAAAATATTTACTGTAATTTACTACAAATACTGCTTGTTTTAACAAAGATACTTGTTGCTGGCTTGAAAATGTCATTTACATTTTTGTATGGTATTCAGATGTGCACAAGAGTTTGACTCTGAGCAATGTTTTTAGACTCAATTAATTCATAAAATAAAATTAGAATATTTTGTTTTTATTCAAATAATGTATTTTAATGGCTTGATATGATGATTGATGTAGAATTTTCTAGTATGCTATTAAATCAGAGAATATTAATTTTATTTAAATCTAATCTTGATATTTATATGCTCAACTTAATTATGTAGAAAATCTATTTTGAATTAAATAGAACTTACAGATATTTCTACAATTTCAAAAAGAAAGTTTAAACATGGTAGCAGAAAAAGTTTAAATAACTATTTTAAAATAGTTTTGTTAAACATCAATTTTTTACTTCATGCTTTTTTTTCCCATTTTAAAGAAATAAGATGACTAATTACATGGAAACTGACAAAATGGATAGTTATTCTTAAAGTTGTTCAGATAAATCTTTGTGTTGCATATGTTATTATCATAACATTTTTGTTAATAGATTCTACAGTCTTCTTCAGGTGTAAAATTTGTAGGGAAAATAAAAGTCACTTTCTTCCTCTCTATTTTACAGAACATAATAGCAAACAGTAAATGGTAACTAATGTTACTGACCAGCTTGGTTTGTTCTTATCAATGCAAGTTACATTGATAAAACCATTCAGTCACATGTATAACACTGGTGATGTTAATTTATCGATGGGGATGCACTCCAATCCCCCCTCTCTGCTGAGTAAAGTACTCAATATTGTTTATTATTGTGTAAGAAAATGACAAGGCTTTTAAAACAAGGAACTTCAAATAAATAAGAATAAATTAACTATATAAAAAGTCTTGTTTGATATTGTTTGAATAGCTGTTTCAATTATTTGTTTTTTTTTGGTGGGGGGGATTTCAACTAGCAACAATAAAGTGCTTTATTTTTTAAGATAGCTGATAAATTAGGAGTAATAGTTTCTGCTTACATTATATCCTTCTTAAAACTTGCCTAAATTTGACTATTTTAAATTAAAAAATCAAAAACAAATATTGTTTGGTCTGTGAAGAATAGTGCCCAAATATACAACTTTTATGGATAACTGAATATTTTCTTTTTATAATAAGTATATCGTATAACGTCTCTTCTTAAACTGTATTCTAATTCTAATTCATAAAATCACTGAATTGAATGTATATTGACTAAACTTACAAGTTTCATAAAAATTACTAATTGTAAATTATGAATATATGGTAATAATTTAATGACGAGATTGAAGTATAGTTCTGGGTATGACGATAAACTACATCTGGCAGCAAGGCCTCTGATTGAAAGATTGGAGGTTTTGAGGAGCTTGGAGCCACCTTGTAATTGCTCTTGTACCCAGATTCACCCTGATCCGGGGTGTTAGCACCTGTTAGTGTCTGAACTATGGGCAATAGTGACCCCCCCCTCAAACAAAACCAAAACATCATGAAAATATAAAAATACATTTTTATAGTAAAATTACCAACAGTATGCACATACAGATTGTAGTGACTTCATGCAAATCCATTTAAAATACTACCAAACATTCAACATGAAATAACTTTCATGACATTAAACCATATAATATCCTACAATTTCTTAAATAAAACTGTATTCCAAAATATCACTGCAACAAAACACATCACCACCTCAAGTAATGATGTCCACACAAACCGATATATGCACAAAAGCTGAGTATCATTTACCATATATTCAATTGTGAAAACAGAATAATGGTAATCATATTTTTATTACTTCAGAGCTCCTAAGAAAATTAAACTTCGGCATTAAATGCCCCATAAGGAGTTAATATGCCATTAAACAGATAAATCAATCAATCAACAGTCTTGAAGTAAGCACCTGCAGCATTGAACAAAAGTTGCTTTTCAACTTGTCTGTATTTGTTCAGAGATCTTTAGGATATGGATAAGTGATGAGGATAAAAAACAGAACTTGGTAAGCCATTTTCTAAATCAATTTCTGACAAGTCAAAGTGCTTGATTTGATCACTGAATTAAATACCTTAAAGATCATATAAAATTTTCAGATTATTTTTTGTTGCACTGTAATTCTGTCTATGGTCTCTGGGATTATTGGTTATATTTGATAAATGATATCTTTCAATCATGAGAAGTTACATTTGGTTATGACTTTCTTTGTTATTTCAACATTTTATTCGTATAAAATATGTTTTATATTAGAACAAAATTTTGTTTCAAAGATTTCATGTTTATTATTTACTTGTTTAATAGGTGGCATTAATTTTCCATGTGATGTATGAACAGTAAATTTTTATGTAATCATTTTGCTAAGTACTTGAGACAATTTAAAAACTGGTTTAATAAGCAAAAACATTTTTTTATTGTAAGACAAAACATTTTATTTATTTATTTTTTTAAATAAAATCTCATTAGGGGTTTACTTACTTTGTTCATCATACAGATGAATGAAATTAGAAAAAAGTAAAAATATTTGATACACAGGCTTTTTATATTTACAAGCAAACATTAATTTTTTAGTTACATAGAAATTAATGAATAAATAAGTAGGTTTCTGTATACAAATAAAAACAAATTGTTTTATGCAAATGACCACTATTTCTATGGATATTAAAGCATAGTGTATTGACTTTGTGCTTACTGGTTCTTTTGCAACTCCTAATTACTATAATTTGCAACTTACTTGTATATTTAGGAGTTGCTTTAAAATCTAACCTGTGAATTAGCAGGAACATCCCACTCAGGCCAAATCTTAAATCACAAATCAAACTATTTCTTTAATATTTTAGTCTCACATTCTTCAATATATAAAACTAAATTTTAATGATTACTTAAAGATATTAAAACACTGAACTTCTTGGGTGTTTTTAACATTTTTTTATTTTTTTTTTTATTGCATTGACAAGAGTAAGTTATGGCCTAAAACAGGATTTTGTGTTAATAATAATAATAATAATAATATTTTAAATTTGAAAACATTAAAGCACTGGGAAAAAGTGTTTATTATATATGGCATATCTAGAAAATAATTTCTGATATATATATTTTTTAACCAGTTTCATATGAGAATTTTATATTTATGCCATTAGTTATGATGGCAAATGCTCAGACGCCTTACTAAAATGAAAACTAATTTTGAAAGCTTTGTTCCAAGTTTATTTATTCAAACAGAAATCAACTTGATTAATTAAATTTATTTTTCTGGGTATGCTGCAGTAAAAAAAAAAAAAAGATTTTATTATTTTCAGCACTTGTAGTTTAAGCAAGAATATCTGTTAGTTTTGCTTTGCATCAGATAATGGATAGAGAAAAATAAATTTGCTGTTTTTCAAGAATCGGATGCAAAAAAACGAATTTAATTTTTACTGAATGACTAGCATATTGAATAGTACTTATTTAATACTTAAATTGAATTTATACATTTCATAGTTTAGTAAATTAGTTTTAAATAATATTAATGCATAGTTTGACTGTAGAGTATGAAATGTTATAGAAAAAGCCTTTTAAAATATTTTAAATAGAATAACAAAATTTAAAAGTTAATAAATTATCTAGATTCATTTATGCTGAACAGTTGCCCTTCCAATGTATTGTTTCAAGAAGTATATGACTCCTTTTGCCATCCTTTATCTATACAGGAATCAGATTAGACCAAAAATGAAGTATCATATATAGTATATGAAATATCAAAATCCTCATTTTCCAGCTGTGATTGAGTTCAAAATCATTTATGCAGTCTTGTGCGGGAAGAATTTATCTCCACTTAGCAGCATCTTTCCCACAGAGGCAGTGTCCGAAACTTATCATTAAATTATTCCTATTTCTATGGCCAATGTTCAGATGAACTCCATTCTCAGTGCCACCAGTTCAGACCTTTTACAACTAGCTCATGCCACTTCTACAAAGTCGAATCGGCCTCATTTCCTCCATATTCCAAATGTAAGGATAAAGTTACACTCAAACTGCTACTTTGTGGAACAAACTCCTGTGTGGAGCCTTCCTATACCACTACAATAGGAACCTCTTCAAGTCAGGGGTCAATCATTATCTGTCCTACTTTACCTCATAATCTATCATCTCCTATTCTATTCATATCACACACCTCAATCATCATAATCATTTTAACAGTAACCTTGTATCTTGAGTAGCTCTCGAGTCTTATTGTATGAATTTTAGTATAAGAGAATTATTATGTTAAACTTTTATCATTTTAATAACTGCGGAAGAAATTGATATTTTAAAAATTTATTGGACACCATTATTGCATAAGAATATTTTTGTACAATTACCTTGTACAAAAACATTCTTATGCAATAAGACCAAAGCTTTTTATTAAAAAATCAAATTTAGCCATTTTTATTGGCACTTTGATTTTGTTAATCCAAAAGATACTTAGGTCAACCCATAAGTAATGTTCAAAATCTGGTATTGATACATTGAATGATATTTTCACAATTCTAAAAGACCTAAATGATAATAATGCATGCTTGTACATATTAGTACAGTTTTAAGCACATTACATTGTCACCCTGATTTAACTAATTTAATTTAGTTACTAACTTGATCTTCCAAAAGATGGCTTTGTTTACAAAGTACATAAGTGGTGTACAACTTAGTGAGTATAAAAAATGTAACAATGCTGTACAAGCAACCATAAATATTCATGGGTTTTATGGGATACATTCTTTAAAATTGTCAAAAAAATGCTTTTAAAATTTTAGAATAGGTGACTTGTTTAAAAGGTATTCTACAAATGGCATATTTAGTGATGACCTACTTTTCTTGAATTTGATAGAAATAGTACTGTTATGGGTGGAGAATTATCTCAGAAACTGAATTCAATCTATTCAGTAATTCACTCACTGTCATCTGCAATAACTTGCAAAAGTGCCTAAACTTATTTTAGAAGTTCATCATGATTTGATAGAAGCTAAGCATAAAGTAAAAGTGAGTGTCTGAAATGATTTCCACTCTCATGAAAGTATCTTACCATTTTTATATAGATAATAAATAAAAATATATTTTTTGCATGAATATAAAATGACACAGTTGCTTAGTGGAAGCAAATGGGATAAGGAACACTCCAAAATTAACTTCCATCCAAGTAAAGTTTTGGTGTGATTACATTGGTGCAGCCCACTTTGAGTGGCTACCTGTCAATGTGCTGATTACAGCAGAGATCTGTTGTCAGCTCTTAAAGCATTTAAACACTGATTTGAAGGAAAATAAGCTCATTTTGATTAATTGCAAAAGTGTGATGTTCTATCATGACAATGCATGATGCTATTCAGTATTTGAAAAATTGCAAACTTGTACAGTTCTGAAAAATTGTGAATTAATGGAAAAAAAAGTTCCCTCACATTTCTCTTTTCCTGCAGTTCAAAAGGTTTTCACAAAAACAGTATTGAATCATTAGGAGGAGATTAGAGATAATGATAGAATCTATGTCAGTGAATAAATTCTAATTGAACATGAATTTCTGATATTTTTTCTTCTCTCTAAATTCACTTATAGAATGATCTGATACAAGTAAATAATATAGATTAAAAATACATTTTGAGAACCAAATGAATGCAAAAAACTTGACCATCATGTTACAAACTGTATGTGTTTATATTAATGTTTCCTCAGTTAACTGCATTCATTGTAATCTTTTGTCTTTCTCTTTATGAACACTTAAGGATATCAGTAAAAACAAAACCTACAATTTCCAGGTAAGCATAGATTTAAGATTTTTTTTATTAAGAAATTTTGCAACTCAAAATTCTAGACCTCTTGAATAATGTATCAGAGAATGAGATTTGTGCTCATTGCTTTGGCATCTGTACAATAGGAAAATTATCTCTTTAGAATTCTGAACTTGTTTAATAGTTGGCAGTCTACCTATTATATAGATTTATTGGTGCATTACTTAGAACTTTTGCATTGTATGTTTTTTTATGAAGAGATTGCTGAAATATATGCATGTATATTTATCCTGATTGAACAATTGGAATATTTAAACAAATTTGGAAAGGTCTCTTTGATTAAGAATATTTCATCAATTTAGCTACAGGCAATAGCAAACTGTTAAAAAGATGAAAGCGGTCAATTTTTAACATTTTTTTAACTACAACTTCATAATACAAATTGTCCTTTTGATATGACTATATCTCTCATATTTACTAACTACTGAACATATTTCCTATCGTGAATATTTTTGTTCAAAATTTTACTAAAAAATCACACTACGTATTATACTCCAAAGCTCATGGTTTGGTGTATCTTAACTAATTGTAATGACTGTTACCTACATTTGCCAGAATGATCTCAAGATGGTCTCTTCACATTGAAATGTATTGTGTGTATCATCTGATAGAAAACAGTTTTCTTGTTGTAATGACCTTTTTAATTTTGTGAAAATTAAATTGATTTTGAGAATTTAAAACAATATTTTGCCATTTCTAGTTTTTATTTTAAAACAGTGCTGCACTTTTATAGTCAATATTTGATTTGATTTTTTTTTTTTTTAAATGCCCTGTTTTTCATATAACAAAATATTTTCCTATCCTATAAATGAAAAAGTATTGAAAAAGTATATATTTTTACAATTTGTTTTATTTGTGGCCTTATTCTTAACTTGAGAATTTATAAGTAAAAATTTAGTAATAATAATTTCTTTTAATAGCATGCTGATAAATTGTCACAAATATTAAAAGCCTGTTTTAAAAAGTTGAAGCTATCACAAAATAATTATTTGGACATTACTAAAATATTTATTAATGTATGGATATTTATATCCTTAAATATTTACTGAGCCATACTTTGTATAATTTTTGTATGAAATTTACTTAAAAAAAGATATTAGAAATCATTATTTTTAGCTTGGGAAAACTAATAGTGAGAGTTTATATTTTTAAAGGCTATGTAAATCTATAGTAAATAGATGAAAATATGTTTAGTTTATTAAGAAGAAATAAAATATTTTTATTTTCTACATTAACTTTAGTTATCAACATATCTACTGTTTTGTTTCACTATCTTTTGTCATCTTTCAGGAAACGCCTTAATTCCATTCTTCCAGAAATGCTCCAGGTACTTCTTGCTATCTTCCAGGGAATTGGAATGTTTTTATTAAGATAATTCTGTAAAGACTGTAGTAAATGACAATTTGAAGTAAAATATTTGAATGTGGACAATAAGTGAAAATTTCACAACAAAGAAGTAGGAATTTTTGCTTAAACACCTGATAAACATACAGTTTTGCATTAGCATGATAAAATTTAATGCCATTTTCTTAAATATTTCCAGATACTTTTTTGTTAATTGCTGCTCTTCAATTGGTTTAATAGCCATATTTGTTTGAATTAATCTATTGGTTCTTTGGAAGGAGCTCTTAGAGGACTCTCTTTCAATTGAACCATCTATACCGCATAACCTTATTGGATGAAGACTGTACTTTGGTATGGTTACTTCTTTTGTGTTCCATGATCTCTTTTGTTCCATATTGTTTTAAAATATATTCAATTTTATTCCCCTAATAAATTATTTTTAAAAAACAGAATATCATTGTGCAATTAATAGCTTAAATGTAACAATCTTGTTTTTTCATTTTTAACTTCTATGGAAGCTACACATTAAGGTAAATAATATAACCAAACTGGTATAAATGATTTTTCAATGATTTGGGTATTTTCAATACGCTAATGTTGATTCTTTTCAAGTAATGTCTTCTTAATTTGATTACTATCCACTTCAGTTTGTCTACCTGACTGGAGCATTGTTCAGCAAGATATCTTCTGCATAAAACTTTGAAAACCACTTTTGACGTGTTTGATCATTCATAATACTTTCTCCATACATAACACACATTTTATTTCATATTTTGTGTTTGAGTTTCCATTTTCCATTTTTTCTTTTTTTTCCTTAAATAAAAAAAATAATATGATATGTTGAACTGTTGCTTATATTTCATCTTCTATGTTAGAAAAAAATATGCTGATTTCGATTTTTAAAAAAGGCATGCATGACAGTGATCAGAATGCAGTCAAAAGCAATTGGTTAGAATGAAGTTAGTTAAAACTAAATGCTTTTAATCCTATTTAACAGCAAATCAGAATAGATTTTAGGCCAACACAATAATTGACATCCAAATAATATAGTTTCTAAGTATACAACTGAAAGAAGCAAATTTAAATATTCACATATGCATAAGTCTTTATATGCTATCTAGAATTTGAGAGTGTGCTGAAAATTTCTCAATCTGATTCAGTTTTCAAAATCTGCCCAAATGACCAAATCTTGAACTTTTCAGCACTACCTCATAGATAAATGTCTTTTCAATTTTAGAGACAATTTAATAAAATTAGTAATATAGACTTCTAAAAATGTTGATCTGAAAGAGAAGAATAGTGATGTAGAACTGAAAGATTCTTAATTTGAGTAAATATGGTTCAGCTCAAATCTACTTGAAAATAGGTCAATGATATCTATCTAATATATAATGGTTGTCTACTTTGAGCATGGCTACTTTCTTAAATTAACTGTTGCTTGGCTATTTCATGAACTCTCAAACGTCTTCCTAAACCTGCATTTGTTTTGGCAACAAATATGCAAATGTAATGCCATCCAGGTTTGGTGTTGTCCCTGGGTACAGCTTGCTGTAGAATGTTTCTGCTGAGGGAATGAAGATGACTTCAAGCCAGTATAAGATTTAGCATTAAAATATATACACAAAGCATGTTAATTCTAGCTATAGGTTAATTTCAGGCAAACTTTCCATTTGGCTATCGCACTTCATATGATTAACAAAACCTGACGACACACACACGTTTGTGATGTTTTACCTCTGTTCAGTATGGTCCATTTCCGTTTCCCATCGTTTATTATTCAAACGTTTTTTTCTTTTTAGAACAACATTTGCCTTTTCTTTTCTTTTTTTTATCCTTTTCTTATTTGACTGTGAGTAATATTTTTGTTTAGACGAGGATGTATTTTCAAATTTGTCGGAAAAGCGTTTTGAGTGTCATATTGTTATTTTTATTTCCTTATTGGTTCAGAATAGTCATTTTTTAAAAAACAAACAAAAAACCAGATATACATATGTTTATACTTTATACTTTTATTCTTTCTTTTATTGATTTCTATTATTATCATTTAAATATAAAGATACTAATATTTCTTAAAGTGGTACATTTTTTTGACTAACTGTTCACTCCAGCATCCAGTCTAATATATTTTTTGTGTATGGGGCTATGGGTAGAAGTAGTACCTTTGTTGCTCGGATGCTGCACCTTATTATTAAAGAGGTCGGGCAATACTGGTTTTCATCCATCCCCTAAATTTCTACATGCCACACCCTGCAAACCACTTCAGCAGGCAGGGCTAAATCACATGAAATTTCTGTTGAAAGGTGTTGCACTCTACTTTGCACTGGTAGTACTGGAGAGGTATAACTGTGATAATAAAACCTGAGGGGTATTGTTCATTGTGTTTGTGGCAAATATTTGCACCAACTTCTTGTTATCAGCACTTCCAATAAGTGTGGCTGGTTCTACACAAGCCTTCACCACTCTAAACAATCTTTTGTGTGGATAGTCTGCAGTTCAGTTCTGTGTTCCTTCTTTGCTATTCCACCTGAGCAACAAGGCGATGGGGACAAGTATAGGATAGTACTGGAAGTCTCTAGGTGTTGCTCCCAGAGTGGCGACTATCGTGTGATGGCCTTTCTTGCACAAAATCCAGAGCAATTGTGCTGTTCATGTCCTCTGATGGTGACAAAGCAGGGCTATTTAGACATAGCCCTGCTTTCCCTAATACAGGGAGGGGGCTAGAAAAAGTGCCCTAAACATTGCTTGCTTTTAATCAGCTTGGCAGCCTGCTGCAGTTGTCTATTTATCCAATAACGCAGTCAAAATAATCAATTTAGTAGAAATAAAACTTGTAAATGTGTTAATCTCGGGTCTTGGAATGTAAGAATCCTCCAAGACAATGATTCTTCTTCAGAGTGTAAAAGAGCCCTCATCACTGATGTATTAAGCAAATGCAATATTGACATTGCTGCTCTCAGTGAGACTTATTTTGCAGGCATCTCTCAACTTGAGGAAGTTAGTGCAAGATATACCTTTTTCTGGATTGGAAAAAGTGAAGAACTATCAGGTGTAGGCTTTGCCATAAAATCAGACATTGCTAAATCCTTGTCATCTCTTCTGAAAGGAATAAATGATCACATTATGACTCTAGCCTTACAATTCGATGACAATTCTTCTGCCACTCTTGTGAGCTGTTAGGCCTCAACCATGAACACCCCTGTGTTGGAAATTGATGACTTTTATGATCAACTATTTACAGTCATTTCCAAAGTTCCACATAGTGACAAACTTGTCTTTATGGGAGACTTTAATGCACGGGTTGGTGCTGACTGGTGTCCTTGGCACTCACGGGTTCAGGAGTATGAATTCTAATAGGCTATGAATTCTTTCTCTCTGCCAAGAATTCGATCTCCCCATCACCAATGCATATTATCAGTAGTCCAATCATCACAAAATGACTTGGATACATCTCAGATCCAAAGATTGGCATATGATTGATTACATTATCAACAAAGTAACGTGATGCAAAAGACTTCAATATCACCTGCTCTTTCCACAACACTTGCTATCTTTCAGACCATGCACTACTATGCAGCAAAGCATCCTTTTGACTCATATGCAAGAAACCTCTCATCAAAACTATGGTTTCTAAATGAATCAACATCTCACCCCTGAATTCTGATGTTAAGAAGAAAGAACACTCTGACACACTGGATTCAAGGCTTGATTCAGTTGTGATCCCAGAAAACATTGAATCCTCCTGGAAATCTCTGAGATGCCATTTATTCCAGCTCCCTTGAAGGAAGCATCAGGACTGGTTCAATGTAAATGATGTTCACGTTCAACTCATCGAGAAGATGCATGATTCACACAAAATATTCATAAACAACAAAAATTGTCCATTGTGTAAGCAGGAAGTGCAAAATGCTCTTAGAAAAAGGAAAGAGTCCTGGTGGTCTGCTAAGGCTGTGGAACTCCAGGCAGTAGCTGACAGAAAAGTTTCCAAAGCATTTTATGAAGGCTTTAAAAAGGTGTACAGCCCACAAGGAAATGGAATTTCACCTGTTCTGTCGTCTGATGGTAACATGCTCCACACAGACAAGAAGGAAATTATATCACGATGGCAAGAACACTTTGAAAGTGTCCTTAACTCCATCTCTGCATCGATGACAATGTCATTGCTTCAATTCATTAGTGACCAGAAATTCCCCAGTTGTCTTTGGCGCTATGCCTAAATGAAATCCAGGATTCTATCAAGCAACTGTCCTTGAACAAAGCCCCTGGAAAAGATGCTGTTCCTCCCAAGATTTACAAATATGATTGGAAGACACTGGTTAAGAAACTCCTTGAGCTTTTTAAAGTTACATGGAAGGTTGATTCTGTTCCACAGGACTACAAAGATGCTTGCATAATACATCTGTTTAAGAACAAAGGCAAAAAGGTCATGTAATAATTCCCGTGGCATTTCACTCCTAAATATCACTTGTGTTGTTCTCAACAGAATAATCAAATATCTAATTGATGACGTCCATCCCAAATCTCAGTGTGGCTTTCGTTCAGGTCATGGAACCATTGATATGATTTTTTTCACTTCATCAGGTTGCTGAGAAAGTTTGCGAGAAGAACCATGAACTCTATACTGTCTTTATTGATCTGACCAAAGTGTTTACAAACAAGGGTGCCCTCTAGAAAGTACTCAAAAAGCTTGGCATACCTGAAAGTATGCTAAATGCCATCATCTCATTTCATGAAGGAATGAAAGCATTTGTTTTATCTAATGGAGAATTTTCAGAAGCCTTTGATGTAACAAATGGCACAAAACAAAGATGTGTCATGGCTCCTGTACTTTTCACTTTTTTCTTTTTGGTTATGCTACACCATGCTTTTAGTGAATTCTGCACAAATGGGGGCCTCTTTAACCATCAATGTTTTAAAGCAAAATCACTGACTCGAGCAAGCATTATTCATGATTTTTTGTTTGCTGATGACGCTGTGATCATGGCTCCCTCAATTGAAGAAGCTCAAGCACTCGTCAATCGTTTTTCCATCGCTTGCAATGCATTTGGATTAACTGTAAGCATAAAGAAAACTGAAGTTGTCCATCAAACAAGGCCTACACTTAAGCAAGTCAAGGGTGTAAGACAAAAGCCACTTGCCCATACCTTTCCAATCATTCTGATTACTGTTGGCAACAGCAACCTGATGTATGTGAAATCATTCACGTACTTAGGAAGCAAAGTCAGTTCAAGTGCCTCTTTGGATGATGAGATAGTTAACCGAATATCAAAGGCAACCAATGCCTTTGGGAAGCTTAAGCATTGCCTATGGGATGTTCATCGGATTTCACTGAAAACGAAAATCTGTGTTTATCGAGCAGTCATTCTCACCACACTTCTTTATGGGTCAGAATTGTGGACGCCATACAGGACACACATCAATCAACTTGATGCTTTTCATAAACGCTGTCTTTGTTCAATATGCGGTTATACACTGCAGGACAAAATCTCTAACCTTGATCTTTTCATCAAATGTGGCATCAGTGGTATCGAATCCTTTCTGATGCAATCACAGTTCAGATGGGCTGGTCATGTCATAAGTTATGTCTTCTAAACTAATGAAATTTGTTATTCAAGATCTCCATTTATAGGTTATTAAATAGTTTTGGGTAGTGTGTTACATAAGATGTTTAAAAAGAATTTCCAAATCTTGTATTATGGGAGATTGACACATGTCTGAAGAGAAGCAGAATTTGAAAAACCTAACAAATAGAGCAAACTTAAGTAAAACTTCTCTTGTCAAAGCCAACTTAGTCATTTATGACCTTCAAACATTATTAGGAAAATTATTTTTGTTTACTAGATTGTCAATTTTAAATATCTTGTCAATCATAAAAAAGAAGCAACATTATTTAAATTTTTTTTTTCAATATAAAGACACTTGGTAATAAACATTTATTAGTTAATTTCTGCACAGTTTTAATTACTTTTTTTCCTTAATTCATTTTCATAAATATGTAACAAAATACTTTTGAGTTTTATTTTACTTACTGTGAATTAAAGCATAGCAATTCGTAAACAAAGCATGTCACTTGTTAAAAACTAATCAGCATTTATTCTTGCATTATAATTGTTAAATAAAAAGGTCTGTTTTTATAATGTATAAAATATATGCAAATAAACAGGGATAAGTTATTTTTTGGTTGAGTTGTTTTTAGTTGGCCCTTTTTCTTTCTCACTCTTTCATAGGATTTAGCCATGCTTTCAGAAATTTGAACATTAGATCTGGAGTGGTGTACTTAGCTATTAAAGTAAAGACACTGTACTATATTTGTGCTGAAATAAGAAATATTTTTAGTTGTTTGCTTTATCTCTTGCTGTCTATATGACTTTGTAGACAAAAATAATTTTATTTCTTGATGTGTGCTGACTCCTTGCAATTTCTATTTATCATATGGATAACTGGATTCAAACTGTAATGTCTAATTTTCTTCGATAGTTTTGCTTTCATATCTAACGCAAATTTTTAGACATGAGTATTTTCCCAGTTGGTCAATTAAATATGTCTAAAATAATTTTGTGGAGATTATTTTAGATGGTTTTACTTTTGACTTGTACCGTACAGTTAAGAGACTAAGTGCAATCACATACTAAATTCATGTTAGCAGAAAATTTAATTTTATATGTAGTTTTGCATAAAATCCAAACAATTAACTATGATCAACTTTTTAAGCAACTTGATAGGCACTTGTATAAAGATATATTTTTGAGACATATTCTTTTTCTTTCTCCCACTAATTCTTAATTATACATTTCCAGAACGTTGTGCTTAATAATTTAGGTCATATTCAGTTTACATCTAATCATATGTAAAACAAAAAAAAAAGAATGTTATTGGCAGTAGGAATTAAAAGCTTATCCCTTTAAGACATTTATTCAAAATCATAGATTTCTTTATGAAACTGTTTGAAATTTTATCTTAGAGAACTATTTTTGGTGGTATAAATAATTGCAGTTTTTTTTTTTTTTTTTTTTTAAGTTCAGAGAATTTAAAAAAAAACTTGCATTTGAGATCTATATATTTATTTCTTAACTGTTATTTTTAATGGATACCCATATTTGAGTCGATGCTCTGTTTTTATTTATTTATTAAACAGTATATTTATTTATTTTCATATACTGGCTTGTCTTGAATATTTGAGAAATCTTATTAGAAAAAGATGCACTTTTCTTATAAGATTTCACAATATTCAAACCAGTAGATGGAAATAAATAAATATACTGTTTAATAAATAAATAAAAACAGAGCATCGACTCAAATAAGGGTATCCATAAAAAAAAAAAAAAAAAAAAACATTTAAGCAATAAATTAAAAAAATAACATTTAAGCAATAAATTGAAAAAATAACATTTAAGCAATAAATTAAAATATATTGGATTAATAAATTAAAAATCCAATATATATATATATATATATATATATATATATATATATTACAAACATTTGCTTAACTTCTAATTTGTATGTAAAACAGTCTACTACTTTTATATATATATATATATATATATATATATATATATATATATATATATATATAGGCTTCAATGGATTATTTGTTGTCTAAATTATGCAAAAATGAAAATAACACTGACAACTTATTTTAACAGATATATTTACCAAAATTACACAAGAATATTAAAAAAATACTAAAGTAAATTTATTCAATAAAATCACCATTAGCTCCAACCACAGCCTCTGAATGACTTTGCAATCTCCTGCATTTCTTCTGAATGGTTTCCTTGTTTAAGTTGGTGAATGCTGTCATAATCCTTGCCTTCAGTTCATCTTTGGTCTTACAAGGAGTTTTGTTGGTCTTTTACTCAACCTTGCTCTACACATAATAATCAAGGGTGTTGCAAATTGGAGACTTAGGTGGCAAGGTATAAGGGGTGATGTAGTTGCAGAAATTGTTTGACAGACATGACTGGGTTCTCCTGCTTGTGTGGCATGGTGCAGATTCCTGTTGTCAGACATATGGTCTTCCAGCAGCCACCTTCTGACCTAGGGCAGCACTACCTCCTCAAGGCACTTGATGTAATCTTCTGTGTTGGAAGATGAATGGAGGCATAAAATCCCCATCACTACTGATCATTCTAAACACCTTTGTAATCACCATTAGACTCATCCAACTCTTTCCAAATCCTCTTCACTAAAATGTTTGTATTGGAGCTTCTGGTGTGAATGCTAAGCAGTACAGCATTCTATTTCCAAATTTCTGGTGGAGTGTATTGCGTCATGGTGCTTTTTTTTCTCAAAAGACAGTGCCCAACTGACCCGATTATACTTTGCAGTTGACAAAATCAAAAACAAACAACGCATATATGCTAAATTAAAAATATAAAATAATGACAATTTACGTGTTGCACTCTGTACTTTGAACATTTTCTCTTTATATCAACCTTATAAACATTTATGAGAAATTCAGTTTCTTCATATAATGTGCCTATGACTGGCTTTTCACTTGATTCTAGAGACCATCTTAAATGGTTACTTCTTCAAGTATTTATTAATTGATCAATTTTGTTTTTTCACCTATTTTATGTTCATTAACAAGAATGTCATTAAAAAATATGGTTTATTCTTAAACAAAAACAAGGAATATATTAAAAAACTAAATGTGTTTTAATTGTATTTGCTCTAAAATATTAAGGAGTAGAATCATCCTGGTAAAATTCATGGAAAATATTTTCACATTTTCTACCACCATAGATTTATAAATTTTACTTTTAGCTGAATTTTTTAAAAAACTTTACTAGAATTTTAAACTTTATGCTGTTGTTTTTTTTTTGTGAAAATGATGTTATTTGACAAGATTTTTGTTCTATTCTTATTAATCAATTTTAAAGAAGTAATTTGCTTTTTTTTTTTTTTTTGAATGGAGTTATCCTTTTGATGATTTGTTATCTCTGAGTCTGTTTACCACTAATAGATTTCTTTTTATTGATAATGATTATTTAATATAAGAAATAACTGATATTCAATATCAGCTAAAATATATTAACTTTTAAAGCATTGATCAGATTATTAATTGTTAGAGGAATCTTAGCATTTTTATAAGAAGACTGGCTGCAATGTTGAGTAAAGATTTTTTTTCTTTGTAGTGATTTTTACACTTGTATAAGTCAAATATTTATGTTCTAAATATTTATACTTGCAAATACCTGCAACTGTTTTTCTGGTGAAAAGTAACAGCTAATCAATCTTTTTTTTTATCAAAATTGCAGAACAAACATCAGGCTAGATTAAAAGATCAGTAATAATCCTTTATTTAGTATTCATATCTGCTTAAACTGCTTACCCAAATATTATTGTGGTCCAGACAATAGGCTTTAACTTCATGATTCTTATTCTATATGCTTGTTTTATAATACATCAGATTGTTCATTAGAGCATTATGCTGTCTGAAAGTTGACAATATAGCCTTTTTCTCTGGTTATACTTGAAACGGGAGAATATATTTTACTATTTTCAGTGTTTCTATTTGATTGTATTAAAAACATTATTATAACTAGCTT
The DNA here is from genome assembly GCA_964036315.1 of Acanthosepion esculentum. Lineage (NCBI taxonomy): Eukaryota > Metazoa > Mollusca > Cephalopoda > Sepiida > Sepiidae > Acanthosepion > Acanthosepion esculentum. The sequence goes on along the minus strand of OZ038488.1, from coordinate 93,331,521 downwards.
TTTCTTTTTGTGAACTTGGTTTAAATTTAAAGTATCTATTGTATTTGCAAATATTTGTTAAAATTATTATAATTAGAGAAAAAAATCTTTTTTTTTTTAAGATCTTGCATTATTACATTATTATTATATAGTATAGATGATATAATATCAACATTTAAGATAGGAATAATAAAGAAAGTGAAGTTGGTTTTAAGCTTTGTGAAATATTATTTAACTTTTTTGTATCACATCCTCATGCAATATTATTTTAAAGAAAGGTTGCAGATATATTTAGCAGGTGTAACTGAGAATTTGTTATTTTTTTAATTTTTTTACTCTTATTTCTTTCCTCTTAATTTCAGTTACTTTTTATTCCAAATCTCCGACTCTTATTTTACAGCTGGTAGTAAGCAACACAGATTGAAAAAAAAAAATAATAAATGACTCAAATTTGCATCATGGAAGCCTGTCTTAATGTGACAACTACTGTACAGATTAGGCCATAGAGCCTTCTGGCTGCAGTCATTCAAATCTAACCATGTAGCCACTCTTTATTTTAAGGTTGCAGTCATGTTAAGACAGGCTTCCAGAGAAAAGGTATAGGTCTGAATTTTACCAGAGGCTTATTCTTTATTTTGGATCTGTGTTACTTATTAGAGTTGTAGAATAACGATCTGAGAGTTCTTGCAAAAAACAACTGAAATTAAGATGAAAGGAGTCATTAACAAATATTGATAATTGACAATGCTTCATGTATGAAAATATATCAAAATTATACCGTTCTGGTTAAATTGGTTAAGTTGGTTTTAAATTTTGTGCAATATTGTTTTTTTTTTTTTTTTTTTTTTTTTTGTATCACATGCTCATGCAATATTATTTTGAAGAAAAGTTGACAAATAATAAATTGGATAAATTAAGAATTATAGTTTTATTCACCAAATATTTTTATTACCAATTCATTTGCAATTATTTTAATCCTTATTTCATTAGTGACTTAACTGTATGGAAGCATTTTAGTCATCAATTAGTTCTATTAATGAATTTTCTTTTAAAATATTTTTAATTTCTTGAAATGGTATGTCCAAGAAATTTGTAGAATAGTTTCAAATTGAAAATATTCTTACACTCCTAGTCTCTTTACTATGCCATTACTCCATGATAATTCTCAAGAATTATATACATGCTTTGTTGCATTTTATTTTGTGACCATTTATAACTTATCTAAATCGTTAGATAAATGAAACTTTTTATAGATTGCATTTTTATTTCGGTATAGCTAACACTATTTTGTTCAATAACCATTATTGAATTTTTAATTCCTATTTTTTATTTAAAATTACAAAATATGCACATGTGTATTTAAATAAGTTTTAATAATATATTTATTTTTTCTTTCCAGGTAAGTTACAGTTCTTGCTCTGAGTGCCGTTACCAATTCATGTTATTGTTGGATAATAAGTAGTACATTGACACCTGCTGCTTTGATTACCTGCAGAAATAAAATCAGTGAGACAGACATCAGATGTGTAAGACATTTATTTGTTAATAAAAATGGATAAGTTGTACTATTTTATTTAGTTGGCTTGTTGAAATGTGTTTATTTTAAAGTCATGTAGATTTAATGATTTGTTCATTTTTTACAAGGTTTTGGCCAAGATGGCCGCTTTAAAGTGTAGAAAAGTTGCTCTTTTTATACTGCTTGTTTCATAAGAATTGTTACATTTAGTGTATAAAATTATGTATAAATGTAAGAACTATTATAGCACACACTTTTATTTCAAGCAATTATTTTGAAAAATACTTTATTCACAGATGATTTTTCCAGTAAGATATCAGCATCTATTTTCTCAAAATATTTTACAAATATTAAAAATATTTAAATTACTAAATTGTAGAATAAATTTTCATTTATATATAAAATATTTTAGATTGAAAGTATTTTAAAATTAGGATTTAATCCAATAAGAAATATTTTATAAAATTGCATATTAATATTTTTATAAAATTGCAGCAAAAACAAATTTTTAAATGTAATGATAGTAAAAACTAATACATTATTTTAAGCAATTATATTTGGAAAGAAAAAAATGAAGTGTGAATAACAAGATATTTTTTCTTTTTTGCCAGTAAGGAAAGGAAAAAGAAAAAAAGGAAAGAATATTGTGCATGATGCTAGTCTTAGATTTTTGTGTTTTTTTTTTTTTTTTCAATTTCTTTTCAATTTCTATGAATTGATTTTAGCAATTTTTTTTTTTTTTTTTTGTTTTTTGTAAGTAAGAATGATATATAATTGGTATAGGATTCTGTAATTTAGGAGAGAAATCAATTTATTTCAAATATGGCTTTTGAAATTGTTCTAGGTTATTCTTTGGTCATATTTTACTTAACATTTATAAGTCTAACTTTATGAAAAATCTATTGTGTGAGCTATAAAATAAACATTAAAATTTTTATTTGATTAAATATATCTAACTGAAAATCATTTGTTGATAAACAAGTTTATCTTTTATATTATGAATCATTATTTTGTATGCTTATCATTTAAAATTCTACTCTCTTTTCTTAGCTCGTAATTTAGCTGATAATAAACCAGAGAAATTACTTGGTAATCTGTTTTGATTTTAGATTGAATTGAAAATATCTTAAAAAAAATTAGAACATCAATGACAAATCATTTCTGCAGTATGCCAAAGAATTATATAGATGGCTGAAATTGACAAGAAGTGAGCATCACTTGAAATGTGTGACTGAAAAGTAGCCAACATGACAGCTCATTGCAGAGGGCAAATTTGAAAATTGTCAACTGGAAAACTACCCATTTCTTTTTGGTCTTAAATCAATGATGAGGCATTCTGATGCTTCATTTTCTTAATATACTTTTATTATATAAGATAGAACATGTGAAAACCAGTTGGATGTTTAAACCAGTTGTCAGTTGTCAATGTTTTGTTCAATAAGAACATAATCAGAACAGCTGAAAAGAATTAAGGACAAATCATTACCATGGCAATCTTGTTACTTAGAAATGTTTTGTGTTAATTTGAAAATTTTTCAAAAATTAACTGGTTGCTGAAAATAAATATCTGAACAAATCAACAAGATTTTTACATAGAAAAATGTTAAATTAAAATGTAAAATATATTGATTAGATATCAGAAAATTAAAAAGTTATACCAAGAAAAATAAATCACTTATATCTAAAGAAAATAGGGAATACATATAATGCAAATTCATAATTTATGATATTTAGGTGTTAAGGAAAAATATCGAATTAAAATAAAAATTTATAATGAAATTTTATAAAGATGTTTAACCAGTATCTATTTTAGCATTATTATCTTAGGTCAAAAATGTGATATTTTATAAAAAAATTACTTTTTGAATATTACAATTGGATCATATAGTTAATTTGATGATGAATGAAGTTAATTATTTTGACATTTTTTAAAACCGAAAGGATTGTTTGTATATTGTAATTTAATATATCCCTGATTTTTATAGTGCTTTTTTGTTCATAGATGCATTTTTAAAACTTTGTTGTGTTTCACAAATATAAATTTTATTATATATATATATATATATATATATATATATATATATATATACAAACACACACCAATATTTGAATCATATTTATTCTTATTTTTTGACTTGTTAATTTTTTTTTTTTTATGGTAGCTGTGGTTGGAGGGATTTTAATTTTAAGGTTTTTGAGTTTATCAGCAATTATTTGAGTAGATGGATTTATTGGTAAAGACAGATATCCAGAATCTTCAGGAGAATTGTTTTCACATTTATCGTTGATGTGTATCTGATTTTTAAGTTTACAGTTCATGTGTACATTTAGAACTTTCTTTCTTTTAAAGTTAGTATGAAGAAAGTAGGGTATTGTAGTGATTTGAATGTGTTTTCTGTTTCAGATATAAATTTAATAGTTCAATTTGGTTGAGTCTGTTAACAATATTTCTTTCTTTTGTATGAACTTTTTTGGCTGACTTATTAAGACACCATAGATATATCTAAGATATATCAATGGTGTCTATATATATATATATATATATATATATATATATATATATATATATATATATATGCACATCCACACACTGATAAAATTAATCACTATTGAGAATTGCAAGCTTTGTAATCACCAATCAGTATGAATTTTTTTTCTAATCTCTTTGATCATCAAAGGATTTAGTTAATGTTATGAATAACTTTATTATAATAAATAGAACAAATGAAGAGAATTTTATTCACTAATTAACAGTAATAAATTAGTAGTAAATTCTAAATTTTGTTTGGCCAATTATTTTGTCTTTTAGGTATTTTTTTTTACCTTAAAAAATATTAGAACTCTCTAAATTCTTAAGTGTAGTTAAGTTTTCAACCATTATTAATCTCATAAAAAATCAAGATAGATGCTAATATTATTTTGAATTATCAGTTTATTACATTTGTTGATTAACATATTTCTTAAAATATTATTGTGCTATCTGAATGATATATTATCATGATCAGGTTTTCTATACCTCACCCTTTTTCCTAACTAGTATCTTAATTGCAGTCCTAACTTGTAATGGCACATCCTTTGCATTTTTCTTTTATAAGAATCAGTTTCCATTCTACACAAGTCAAGTTAATCAACCAGCTTATTTAATTTAAAATATTATCACAATTTATAGGTGTTGCTTTTCTCTTTGGATCTAAACAACCCACCATACTCTAATTGTTCAAATTTTAATTGGTAACATGATTCTTGTATTGCTTTAAGTTTCTATAAAAACAAATGTCATTTTGAAACAAAAGAAATTTAGGTGGTGTTTTTTAAATTCAATTCTTATTAGTTTTACAGTTTACAGATGATTAAAGGTGTGATGCTATTTTTATATATTTATTTAAAATGTATAGCACCTTATTTGTTAAATACTAAGTAAATTAATTATTTAACACGGGAAGATGATTCTGAAGCCCCTGATATACTTTATCTGATAGTATTTTTGTTTGGTACTTTTTCTTTTCAGTTATTTTTGCTAAAAAAAAAACTATATTCTGTACTTCTTTCCCTTTGATGTGATGAGTTAAAAATAAACATCTTCCTATTTTTTCTTTTTTTTTCAATAGATATCTTCTCAGTATTTTATTTAACTAAAACCTTTTGGTTCAATATATCATAATAAAAGACTTTCTAAAGAGTATTAAAAATAATATCCATAAAAGATGAACAACGGTGTGTGTAAAAAGTTATGTATATCTCACTGATATTAATTCATTTCATATGTATTCTTTAAAGTACATTAGGCACCTCCATAGACTTTCTAAAAAAAAAAAAGTTAGAAAACTCATTTTCAAATAAGTTAAATGTCTTTGAAGTTAAATTCTACTTACACTAATTTATCATATAAAATAGGGTAACCCATTGATTACAAAAATTTGTTCTTAGCAAATTGATTTCTTTATCTTTACTGTATTTCTAATATTGTGTAATAAGTTCAAAAACTTTACTAAACAGGCAAAAATAATATTAGCATGAGTAGATTAGTAAAAACTTTTAATAGTTTTTGGCGGCTCTGAAAAGGGCTGTTATTTTTTTGTCAAGAGACATAATTTGGAATTTTATTTATGATTTTCATTTTTGATCTTCTGTAGAATAAAACAAAGGAGTTGTAAAATGGAAGAAATAAATAAAATTTTAAAAAAATGTTCACACTCAAAAATGACATCAAACTTTAGATTTTTTGATTCTTCAAGTACATCTTTATTTTATGTCAACTTTATAAGCAACAACCAAGATCTGAAAGAGTTTTGAAATTGTACAGTAAAAATGTTGAATTTTTTATTTTCTGTAGAAACAAAAAATATACAATATATTTTATTAAAATTAGGTATCAGCAACTCCACAAAAATAGAATTTTTGAGTTTTCTTGAATCCTTTTAAGATTTCAGACCATATTTTTGATGTGTTCAGTCAATATGAAATATTTTTTCTAATGATATAACACCTTTGAGGATTTAGCTTCATAAAAATGTAAAAATTAGGAACATACAAAATTCACTAGTATAGATTAACCATAAGTTAAGAGGGGTATAACTGAGCTGAAAAAATACTTTCATAAAACTTAAAAATAAAAAAGAATCAATATAAAGTTTATTCATTAATGAATAAATGCTGAAAATTTTAACGAAATCCAATAATTCTCTGAATTTTGGTAAATTCTTAAAAACAGTATCATTTTCTTATTTTTATTTTTCACATGTTGAAAGTGCACATGATTTTGGAGGTACATAAAGTACACATATATCAACTTAAGTACAGCGTGAAAATATATTAATCTGCTGCAGAATTTCTTAACTCATAAATCAGCCTTGACTGAGAATGAGAATACGATTAATGTTTTTTTTTCTTCATATGAGAAGTTAGAAAGAAAAAGCTTGTTTTTTTTTCTGTTCTTAAATTTTTCAATTTAATTTTAATTCTATTTTTTTAACCTTTTGTGGCCAAGGTTAGAATCAATGGGTCTTCAAGACTCCAATTTAGTATTCTACTCACAAGCTACCATCCTGAAAAACTATAGTAACCGAATTTTGTACATGTAAGCAGGCAAGGTCAACAGTTTTGAAGATGTCACATGCTGTCTGCATATTTCCCATATGTCCTTTAATTTTTGTATGGCCTTGATGTATTCTGTTACCAATACTACTACTAGTAATAGCAAGCAGTTTGATAAAAGCTGCTGATGTTATTCACCCCCCCTCCCTTTCACTCTTCTCTTGTCAGTGGGGTTTGATAAAAGCCTAACAATTGTACCAACACTGGTGTTGGTGAGTCCTTTTGCTTGAAACCAGGGCATGTTGTTTATGTGCTTGCTATAAACTATTACCACTCACTGACAGTTGTTACCACAGGCTTCTAGATAGCTAGAAGCTCCTTGTCACAGGTGATCAGTACTGCCACCCACTTTATTAGTCACCTACTTTTTCCACTATACTTTTATTTTTAAATGCACTTTGATAAGTATCTTCATAATTGTATTTTTCTCATAATTGCACATGATGTTTATAAAATTCTATTCAAATCCAGTTATCATTGAGTAAATTAATGGTTGATGTAAAATTGTTTCTGAACCATTCAGTAAATATCCAGGTTGAGTATCTTTTTAAACAGTACTTTAGCAAACTAGAACCAGTAGAAGCTAATTGCAACAGCAAATAAGATTTTAACCTAAAAATGTGTAATTATTCAAAGCTACAATTTTTTAAATGTTAATTTTTTTTTATTGTTTATACTTATGATTGTCTAAGAATTGTATAGATAATCAACTTAAAAATTATTTAAGTGATAATGTATTTTTATTTCTTGTACTTCTGTAGAATAATATTTTCTGTAAATGTTAAGTGCTAAATACTATATACAAGTTTAAATCATAAAACTACTACAATTCATTTAATATTAAAATGGGGAGTAAAATCTTTATGAATAGTTTTAAGTTTAAAAATGTAGAAAATTGTCTAATGACAATTTTGTATGTTGACCAACAGTTTCAATAACTGAGTTATCTAATACTTATTAGCATCACTTATAATTTACAAGGTTTTTTGTAACTATTGCTCACAAATAAACCAACTTCCCAAGTTATACAGATTAAACCTTCAGTGTTCAAACTCTTGCTATTACTAACACATTGGATGCAGTGTTTATTTTTAGCTTTATTCTGCCACCTTCAAAATGCATTTTATAGACAATCCAGTGCAGTAGCTATTTCCTTTCAATAACTTTTTAAACAGTTAATTTACTAAGTTTTATTGAATTAAACCCATTTTCTTGGAGAAAAATTTATTTATTATTCTTTTAATTACAAATAGAAGATAATTTTTTCTTCATGAAACTGCTTCTTCTTTAGTTTTAATTGGTATAATGATACTAATGATAAGCTGAGACTTGTATGATTCCTTTGTGAATACTTGACATGATAGGGAAATGAGTAGTATTTCAAAAGAAACTATGATGAAATCAGTATAAACTTGATGAAAATAAGTTTTGTATGAAAAGTTAGTGAGATTATGAATCCTTTTGTTCATATAAAATCATTGTAATGTTTTATAGTATTTATAAAATCAAAGGGAATTAGTGTAAAATCTTAAATCTTTATTAACTGTTCAGTAAAAGCATTTATTGTATTAACTATTTTTTTTTTTTTTAAGTGACAAAAAAATATACAAATGTAATTTTTATTTGTAATAATTGTTTCCAATTAGGTACAAGATGAATGGCTCAATGAGAAGTGTGCAGAGATAGAAACACTGTGAAACATAGATATAGCAGGCATGCATAAAAGAAGTAACAGGATGCAAGACAGGCTCCTTGACAGGTTGTGTAAAATCTAAAAGGGGATCACTCAAAATATAAAAAGAGATATTTCAAAGATAGAACGATTACATTGGGTAACTCTTCCACATCAACAGAAGAGAAAGCTACAACCTGCAATATTAAAATCTGAGGTATGATTTGCATTATGCAAGATAACAAAAAACAAAGTAGCAGGACCAGCTGGGATTGTAATAGAAATGCTGTTAACATTTGACAAGTTTGGGATCAACAAGATTAGTGAAATAATAAATGAAATATGTGACAGTGGTAATATACTGGAAGACTGCAGTCGATCTATCTTCATAGTGATGCCAAAAAGATGTGTGCAAATTAATATGAAGACCATTGGAATCCAGCTTAATAAGTCACATGATCAAGCTTATAATTTTAATGGTAGGGTTCACAGCAGGGCAGGAACAGTGTTGCTTTACTGAAGACACTGGAACAAGAAATGGTATCATCAGAATGATCAATATGAATGCAAAAAAGGCCCATACCTATGTTTTGTAGATTACGCAAATGCATTTGATAATGTAAAACATAAAAATGTATTTGAACTGATAGGAAAACTTGATATTAGCAGATATTCAAATAATCCATAACATTTACCAGGAAGAAACCATCTGCATGTAGATAGAAAACAGGTTGAGCAATGTCCTGGGTATGACGTTAAACTAAATCTGCATCCTGGGTAAGACGATAAATTACATCCAACATCAAGGCCTCTGATCAGGAGGTTTTGAGAAGCGGAGAACCACTTAATTGCTGGTGTTCCCAGGTTCACCCTGACCTGGGGTGGTAGCACCTGTTAGGGTCCCAGCTACGGGAAAATAGTTAACACCCAAACTACATCTGTGTCTTGGGTAAGACGATAAACTACATCCAACAGCAAGGCCTCTGATAATACGTTTTTGAAAAAATAATGTTGCCAGCTGTACGTTTTTGAAAAAATAATATTACCAGCTATACGTTTTTGAAAAAATAATATTACCAGCTATACGTTTTTGAGGAAAAAATATTAACAGAAATAGATTTTGACAAAACAAAAATATTACCAGAAAAAAAAAAAAGTTGTTGGCATTAAATGACCCATTGAGGTTGATATGCTGTAAAACAAAACAAACCAAATCAAGTTGAGCAAGTATACAAAAATAGAGGATTAAGACAAAGGTAATTTTCTCACCCGATTCAATTAACTTATATAGGAAGACAGTCCAAATAGAAGTAGAAGCATTTATTATCAGTGGACACAATCTTAATAATATAAGATATGTGGATGACACAGTGTTGATGGCAGACTCACAAAGAAAACTGCAATATCTAGACCAGGTAGCAAAGGAAAGCAAGAAGAAAGGACTATTAACTATAAAATAATGATGTATGCAAGAGAGGCATCCAAAGATGTAAGCTCAATATTGGAGACATCAAATCAACTATCTCGGTAGCATAGTAACAGATAATGGAAAATGTGATGTGAAGGTGCATTGGAATAGCAAAAGATGCCCTCCAGAAACTAAACAAAGTATTAAGCAATATGAAAATTTCATTAGAAACAAAGAAAAGAGTACTAAACTGCTATGTAATACCTATCCTCCTACATGCTAGTGAATACTGGATAATATTTTTACAGATGAAGACATTTGGATGTTGTTCTACAGATGGATGCTGAGAATACCATAAACTGAACATTTAAATGATGAGAAAGTTTTAAAGAAAATAAGAACTAAAAAGATGCTTAAAAACAGAGTTGAAATTTCTGAGACACATAATGAGGAAAAAGGGCCTGGAGAATTCAATGCTCACAGGATATATTGATGGCAGGAAGAGCAGAGAGAAACGAGGAGTAAGCTACTTAATGATTTTGCTAATGGATAGCAGAGTGGGGACAAAGAGGGATATTAATGAGTCAAATATTGCTTAGAGCGACATGAGACAGGAAGTTGTAGAGAGTCACGATCACCTATATCCTGAAGGGACACAGCACATAAAAGAATAATAATTGTTTTATGTCAATTCTGTAAACAAATATTTGATAGACTCCAGATTTGATCTATAGCTAAGACAGTATATAATATATAAATAACACTGGGTTTGATTACTATTATGTAGTTATGTGTTCAAATTCAATCACAGGCACTTTAAATAACATTGTTTAAATGATGCATTTTAGAGTTATAATTATTGTATAGTTAGATATTCAGTTGGCAATACAGTATGAATTCATCATTATCAAGGAGTTGTTTTTAATAGTCACATTGATGTTTAGGCAGTCTTGGACTTTATTGCTTAAAATAAAATAGAGTGTCAAAAGGACAGTTTTTCCCTTGATACTGCTATTATTTTAACAACCTTCACTATTATTTATTGTTTTAAAAAGTGATGATTAGAATTGTAATAAAACCTAAACATATCATGAAAATGAATTTTATACATTTTTTTTTTCTTGAGAATTTACAACAAAAATATTAAACACTATTTATTAGATTGGTTATTTACAAGAATAATTTCATATTTACAACATTCTAAAAACTAATTGTTTTAAAACTAATGCAATGCAATATTTATCATTTCTAAATTTCTAAACATTTACTAAATTATTATGTGAACCAACTCTAAGGAAAGCCTTATTTACCATTTTATAAAGTTCAAATCAATTGGTGATGTTTTGCCAACCATTCCAGTAAACAATCTAATAAATGGTGTTTATTATTTTTGTTTTCAATTCTCAAGAACAAAGAAAATATATAAATTCACTTTACTATGTTTAGGGTTTACTAAAACAAACATTGCTGAGGAGTGAAGGTAGTTAAAATAATAGCGGTATCAAGGGAAAACTGTCCTTTTCACACTGTTTTTTGCAGACCTGAAGGTCTAAGATTGCTAAGTTATTTTTTGTTTTTTGTTTTTTTTTATCTGATACCCTCTATCTGGGTCTTGTGAATATTAACTTTTGGCACAACTTCTCTTACCACTGAAATGACTTGATTGCCTTAAGCATTAGTATTGCATAGCCACCTCAAGTTGTGCATATACTAATGTCTTCTTGGAATAGGTTCTTAAATAAGTCATTAAATATTTTCATGTTAATTCTGAACTGTATTATAGAATCATAAATATTTTAACATAGTTTAGGTATATAACTGTTGCTACATAGTATTTCCTTTGTATTAAATATCTGTGCCTATATGAATCATTATTAGTTGTTTATTTGTTAGAAACATACCATTTTTATTGTTGAGATTATCTTTTCTGTTTCCTCTTTTTTAAAAAGATTGCTTTATCATTTGAAATTGCCAGTTGTTATTTTTTGTAATCTAATTGTAAACTGTTTATTATTTCTCTTTTGGTTTTGTTATATGGAAGATATTTTCTGATTTCATGAGGGATTCACTTAAATTTTCTCACACTCTGTGATGAATTGGTACTTTCTTGTGATAAGGTTCTCTTTCATGAATTACAGAGATCATACACTCCTGATCAAAGATTAAGACCACTTGAAAAAATTTTATAAGAGACTGTTTCTCATGGATACATTATAAACTTTTCTTACTTAAGGTTACTAATTCTATAATCTAAAAGGTTATGTAGACAAAAAGTTATAATCCAATCAATTTATTCAGAAATGGACATTTTTATAAAATGAGGTGTTTTACACTTGATCAAAATTATAAGACCAGGGTGGTATAAATTATTAGATCTAGGGTAATTCCAATGTTTTTAGTTCAGTTAGAGATTAGCAGTCACTGCGTAAAGGTGTCACCATGCCTAAAGCAAGCAAACTTACCGAAGTTGAGCATGCTCAAATTCTAGATTTCCATAATCAAAGTTTGTCACAGCGGGCGATTGCAGTTAAGGTAAATCGCAGTAAAACTGTGATTTGCAACTTTCTAAAGGACATGTGAATTATGGAAACGGCATTGAGTAGGAGAATAAGACAGGTTGTTGTGAAAGCCAGTGGACTTTCCTCTAGTCAAATTAAGGCAGCCACAGATACTGATTGCAGTCCAGTAACCATCAAATGACACTTACGACAAAAAGGCATGGTAAATAAAAAGTGCAAACAAATTCCTCAGCTGCTGCCACATCACAAAGTGAACCATTTAAGGTTTGGTCGTGAATAACAAACATGGGACATTGAAAAGTGGAAGAAAGTACTGTTTTCTGATAAGAAAAAATTCAATCTAGATGGTCCTGATGGCTTCCAACGATATTGGCATAACAAAACATCCCTCCTGAAATTTTCTCCACACATCATAGTGGTAGAGGGTCCCTAATGGTATGGGGTGCCTTTTCTTACAGAGGGATGATGGAGTTCCAGGTGGTGCAGGGTTGTCAGACAGCGGCTGGTTATGTTAGCATGCTACAAAAAGCATCGTTGGTGATGGAGGGTCATCGTTTGTGTGGGGATGGATGGTTATTCCAACAGGATAATGCTGCAATCCATGCTGCATGCCAGACCTTGACCTTTTTACAAAACATGTGGTCCATCTCTTGAGACATCCTGCATGCTCACCAGACTTGAACCCAATTGAAAATGTTTGGGGATGGATGGCAAGAGATGTTTTATCGAAATGGCAAACAATATTTAACAAAAAATGAAATTCGTGAAGTTATCTTCAGAAGCTGGAGCAATATTCTCGCAGCTTAATGGAAACACTAATTTCTAGCATGCCCCAAAGAATTTTTGAAGTCATCAAATCCAGTGGAGGTAGAACTCATTAAATTTGGTTGTTGAATGTTTTTGTACACTTTTCATAGAATTTTTGTCTCTGGTCTTATAATTTTGATCAAGTGTAAAATACCTCATTTTATAAAAATGTCAATTTCTCAAAATGTTTGGATTATAACTTTTTGTCTACATAACCTTTTAGATTATAAAATTAGTAACCTTAAGTAAGAAATGTTTAAAATTTTTACATGAAAAACAGTCTTTTTTAAAAAAATTTCAAGTGGTCTTAAATTTTTGATCAGGAGTGTATAAGATTTCACTGTCAGAACTCAAACAAGTGGACTGTGTTCTTTTTTGTTTTTTTCATTAAAACCTACATAGTGATGTTGGTATCAAAGTTTTATCTATTTATTTAGAGCCATATATTTAGATGATTTTCAGTGTATATTCTATTTAAGAATCTCATTTGAAAAGTGACTGAATTCTGTGTGTGTGATACACATATAATGTTAATGTCCTTGGAATGTATTTTTGTTGGTTTTGTTTGATTAACAAATCCCAAAATTTTATTTATTAGAAGTAGTAATTTGGAAGTATTATTGAAAACTTGTGTAGTTTACAAAATTGCCAGAAATATTGGGTTAGTTTTAAATCATTTAGAGGATGATTACTTTTGATGAGAATTTTTAATTATGAGGTAGGCTCTCAAAGAAATGCTTCATATTTCTACAGAAATTACAACAGATACATGGAGTTCAATATCACTATTGGACAGAGTAGTTTTCAGTTAAAAAGTACTATATATTCATCTAGTCACTACTACTGATTATGTATTTTCACAAGTGCATCCTGCGCTTGAAAATGCAATATATTTCACATATATCTGTCACAACTGCTGAAACATACTATCCACCACCTGTGATTACATCCACTATTTGATCTCCATAAATGTTCATTAAGTGTCAATAAATGTCAATGGGTGACTTTTTTTTTATTGCATGGAGACAGACTCCATTTTGCTAGACTGCTATCTGTAACAAGGCAAAAAAAATTGCAGCTTATTGCCACATAATCAACATTCACCTCTGATGTTGTAGGTCAGTGTAATAAAACAGGGCACTGATATTCAAAGAACTTAAAATGATTACTTGATTACTAATTTTAGGGCATAATTTTACTTACAATTATTGCTTCAGGGTGCAAACAATAGTCAGTGCATTATTTAAACAAATTAGCTGTAATAATCAACAGTGCCTTTTTTATTGTCATATGTCACTAATATTGCCAACTAAGACTATTTTTACATCTACAAAAGTAGCAAAGTAATCATTCTAAGTAATGCAGTTAATCGAAATAAGTGCTGTCTAATTTGCTGGGATAAAACGGTAGGTCATTACTTTCAGAGTGACTATTGTATCTGATGTAATGGAATAACCTGTCACTCCCATGAGTGACTACACTATAGGTATCTGTGAGTCAACGGACTACAGAATCTATCTGGGATCTGTTGAGTACGACTCAGACTTATGTGAGAACTACTGACCTTCTAATAGTAGCATTCACTACTGGATTGACTTGCGATGACCTTGTGCATAACTGTTACCTTTATTCTTATTGTGTTGGTTTTTACAATAAACCTTTGCTCATTTTATCCACTATGTTTTTCAAGTATATATTCTTATTAGCACACAATATAACAGTATATTAAATAAAACTTAAACAATATAACAGTATATTAAATAAAACCTAAAAACTGTGCTATATATATTTTTTGTAAATATATGTTGAGTGAACCTCTTTAAGTTGTGAATGTCTGCTATAATTCTTAGGATATGTTCACATTACAATAGTAGTAGTATTTATTATTATAGTTTGGTACAAATATTATTTTCTGTTCACCTATCTTTATTTTCTTTATTATTTATTAGTAAATGTAGCCTAAATTTTTTTCCCCTTTTTTTTCTTTTGGTGGGGGGGGGGGTATTTTAAAAACTTAAAATGAATGCTCCATTTCAAATGACTAAACAAAATAAACTCTAGTATATGTGCCTTTTTATGTCTTTCGTGAAGAAAAAAGAATATTTTATGTTTTATTATTATATTATGTTTTGACTTTTATGTAGCTGATGGTAAAATGCTCTAAAAATTATTTTTGAAGCTTTAAAATAAGCTTGTGGTTTTGACTTTTTTCATGAGCATAAAATGGTTGGGGTTCTCCCATCACCTGTATTATCCTTCACATATGTGTCTTATGAAGAAATAATTTGATTTGAGGATATAAAAAAAGGAAAAAACAAAAACCAAAATAAAACAACAAATGATATACCTTTTTAAGAACAATTTATATATATATATATATATATATATATATATATATATATATATATATATATATCTATATCTATAATTCTCAAAATATGTGTGCGTATGTGATCGGATGTTTATGCATTTCCACAGTTTTCATCCGATGTTGATGAAATTTTTTTTGTTTGATAGATAATTCTTCAGTGCTGGTTTTGAGTCCAAATTGTTGGCGACAATGGCTCTCCACTACTTCCTGTCCATTATAACTCTCAGCAATGTTTTACAATTTACTATCTATTCTCGGATATATATCTTTCATAAAATTAAATAGTTTAAATTATTAGAATAATATTATTTATTATTATACAGTTACTAATATTGATTTTTGGGTGTGCTGACTTTAAACTTAAACTGCTTAAACAATTGAATGGCAAAAATTCCCAGTAATGAAAGACCTGGTCAAAGATGGGTTATACTGTTAATATTAAATAAACTTGCATATCCATTGAAGTTTATTTATTTTTTTAAATATTTCAACATTAAAAAAGGCATTATCTTCAGTAAATCAGGCGCCCTAAAAGTGCCAAATTTTTTTTGGTGATAGTAGTTGCCATTTTTGATTTTGGACATTTTTATTTTCTGATCCATGACTTAAAATATTACACTAATCTGATACTAGCTTACGATGCCCTTAAATTTGTTCAGTTTTTTTTTGATAATTGATACTTTTAAGTTGTACAAGTCCCCAAATCATTATTCATATTTAATAGACATTACAACCCCCAAACCCAATAACATATCAAATCCATTTACAGTTTTGAAATGGCATTGATACTATGATAATAGTACCAATATTAGTAATCAGTTGTGATCCTACTGTTAGTAATCTACTAAGAAGAGTGATTTTCTTTCTTTCTTTTTTTTTTTTTATAGAAAGGAAGATTTGTGTAATTAGCTGCATGTATGATTTGAGGAACATAAATATTCAAATTATTTATCAAAAATAAATTTGAAGTTAATAATTTAATTAAACAAAAAAGGGTAATTGCAGCTTTTATGCATTATATGAATCACTTAAAATATATTCACTAGAAAATTTAAGATAAATAAAAATATTTTGTATAATCTTATTAATGGTTTCATTGGGAAGGCAGTTTTTTTTTTTTTTTTTTTTTGAGCTATTCAGATTAATGACTGACATGGAAAAATTGACATGATTTTCTTTTTTTTTTTGTTTTTCTTCTTACATGTATTCCATGTTGCCAATAAGTTGAATGACTTAATCACTTATGGAGATTAAAAACTCATGTAATCTTTCTTTATATTTCAGTTAATAAAATACATTGGTTTGATATCAAGGCTTTATCAGTTGTGTGGATTGTCAGATTGCAGTATCCTAGTGCGGGTCTCATACTTCACATTGAAGTCTACATGGTTAACAGCAAAATGGATTGCTGTATATCATCACTAATAATTTTAAATTAATAGGTTATAGAAAGTCAAGTTTTGCTTTCCTATATAACATAATTGTTTCTATATTGTAATATCTTTATAACTGAATACAATTAAAAATAAGAAAATATATAGCTGATATATTGAAAGTATTTTGCTATTTATTTTACTATGAATTGTTTTTTTTTTTTAAATAGCCATCCTATGTGCATATTTTATCAATGGAAATTGTATTTGGTTGGCCCACCTCCATGCTTGTTAGCCATTCAGATAAAGTTGAAAGCAACAAACCTAGTTAGTATAGTAATTCTCAGATTACAAACTTGAGAATAGTGGGTGTGGTGTAATGTTGGGTAAAGAAGCAGAGAAAGAATATGTTGTAGTTTCTTTTTTGATTCCTTAATTACTTATCTCTCCCTTTCTCTCTCCATTGACTGAAAAATGTGCTGAAGAGTGCACCAGATAGCACTCTGCACTTGTAAGCATATGCTCTCTCTGACATTGATAGTGCCTTAGTTTGTTTTGGTTTTCCCTGTCTACTATTATTGGTGCCACTGATCTTTTTGTCTGAAGAATGAAGCCATTGTTCTACAGCAATGTTGTTCTATGTTTTTGTCATCTTCAGTTTCACACTTTTATGCTTGATGAACCTTTTATTAGCAATAATTTATTTTTAATGTACTTACTAGTACCTTGAATGGCAAAATTGCTGTAACACAATCTTACACTGGGTAATTTTCTTAAGTTCTAAATTCTTACACACACACACACGTGAGTGCTGTTAAGTTTTTTGATTGACCCACTCTTAAAATCTGACCAGTTGATCAAGTATCATTTTTGAGGAATTCCTTATTTTATTTGAAGGGGTTTTGAAAGGTTTTCAGACTGACCACAAAATGTATCAAAAAAAGGTTTGATTTGAGAAGTGGGTTTTGTTAAAAACTTCATATCACCACATTGTGTGTGTTATATATATATATATATATATATATATATATATAAAGTATAGGATTGGTGTATATGGAATAAATTCCAATAACCAAAAAATGCTATTCTTAAAAGAGTGCTCAGTACAGAGTAGAGCAAATATAATTTAGTTAAAAATGTTATAAAATCACTTCACAAAAGCTTTCATGTTTCAATACTATGATTGTACTTCCTCAGGCGATGGTAGGTTTCTCTCATTTGGAGCCCTACAACAAAAACTCCAGTCAAATTAACATAATTCTTTGTCATATTTTGCCTGCTATTTTGTCTTGGGCCTCCAACTTCAAACAATACTAACAAAAAATGTCAGAGATAAATTTATTTTTTCATTTTTAGTGCATGTTCCCAAATATTAAAATTTAAATCTGTAAAATATAAGAAAATTGTTCTCAGGACAAAAATATTTAAAACTAGGTATCTTCAATAATTCACTAAAAAAATCAGCATATGATGAAAAAAGGCCCCAAACATAACAAATTTTTATTGTCACAATGTTTATTATTATTATTTAGAGGAAAGACCAAAGTATTTTTTAATTATTTTAAAATTTTTTTGATCCTGTCTAGCATGTTTGAAATTTTGGTTAAAAATCTTTTTTTTTTTTTTTCTTTTTTTTTTTTTTTTTTACATCAGTGGTCATGTAATATTTACAATTATTTTTTTTTAGCTTCTTTTTTTTTTTTTTTTTTTTTTTTTTTTTTTCATTTGAAAAACACATTAACTTTGAAATTCTTTCAAAAATCAAATAATTGTTGGATTTTAGTGACATTTTCAGAACTTGTTCACAAATGAATTAAATTATTTTAGAAATGATTGTTTTCTAGAAAGTCATGGTAAAAATATTTTTTTTTACTCCCCCCCCCAACTTAATTTTATGAAAACTTGATAATTCGACTTTGTGTAATTTTATACTTATATTAGTTAAAAGCAGAAGACTTTGAAGAATATAAATCATTGATTTTTTTTTTTTTTTTTTTTTTTTTTTTTTTTTTTATTGTAAATCAAAATGTGTATCTACCCAAAATTCAGCTCTGGATTGTAAAATACAAAACCCAATAAAACTAAGACATTATTTAATTAGAAAAGCTTTTAATAGCTTTTATGTATAATATATGATAAGGACACTATTTTCTGAAGCCAAAATATTTTTCCGATGAAAAATGAATTTTTACCAGAATTGTTTTCTTATTTTGAATTTTAAATACAAAATGTGATAAAGTTGTTAAATATTTTAAAATTAAGTTTGAATTTGTATCTTTTTGGAAATGCTGTTATTAAAAAGATCTATTTTTACACATCATAAATTTGAACATTTATTGCAATCTGCAACACAAAAATATTTTTTAATATGCAAAAAATGTATTAAAAACGTTTTCTCCAAAATTATGGATGTACAGTTCAGAAATAATAGGTCATGTGTTTTATGAGTTGTTTTTTTTTTGATAGTGAGGATCAGTCATCAAAAATCTTTGCTTTCCTTCATGTCAAATTCTCTGACTGAGCATCATTGTTGCATTTTCAAAATTTTTAATATTCTCTTTTACATCTTATTTCACTAAATATTTTATTTTCAATTTTTAAATATAATTAATTTATTCTTCAGTGAGAGATACTGTAATTATTATTTTCTTTTTTAGATTCAATTTTAGGGACTGTAACAGTGCAGGCTTTGGATATATCTTGGCTAAAAAAAAATGTACCTTAAAAAAACAAATCAATAAAATATTAGACTTGAAAGTATCCAATTTTTAAAAATTACTGTATGGCTAAATAAGCTGGTTCTCTTAAAATTTGAAAATACTGTAACTTCTGTCCTTCCATTCGATAAATTCCCAATATCAGTTGTCAATATATTAACACAAACGTCAATTCACACCTCCGAAACAAATCACCACAGTTAGACATGCTTCTCTTATTTTCAACTAAATTTTTTCTACTAAAAAATTAAGTAATGTTTGTTTCCAATTACATTAAGTAAACTTTAAATTTTCTAATTTTCCTCAAATAACTTTTGAAAAAGGTATAATTAATTTTTTACAAGATTTTTAAATGGAGAATTTAACTTTTGTTTACAGAGTTGTCAAAAATGGCAGACATGATCGATTTTATGGCAATTTTGCTGACTTAAAAAAAAATTTTAACTAAATTTTCGTAAGTGCTAGGAAGGAATAAAAAATGTAAAAAAAAGCAAAAAATATGTTGGTCTTTCCTCTTAATAATAACATAAACATTTAGACGATAAAAAATGGTTTAACAAGTTTGGGGCCTTTTTTCATCAGGGTATGCTCTTTTTTTAGTGAAGTAATGAAGATACCTATTTAAAACCTCTCTTCCTTTCATATGTTAAATTGATCATTACCCACTTTTGGCACAATATATCAGTTTTTGAAGTAACTATATTTATCAGAAAATCAAGACTTCTATTTGAATATTTTTTAGGGTACTGAATCCATTTTTGGTACTGAAAATCCCTCCTTAAAATTTAGCTCTTTTCTGGTATTTTGGGTCTTCATTGTAGACCAGTTTCTAAACCTAAACTCCTATTTTTTAATTTGTAATGTGAATGTTTTGTTTTAATCTTCCTCTCAAGTATAAATAACATTAATATAATTCCATAATTGAGCAGAAAATCATTCAGGATTTAAAAAATCACAAATATCTGCTTGGCTCTGATGTATTATAGTTTTAAAATAATTAAGGAAAAATGTAATTTAGACATAAAATTTATTTTATTTTCATATAAGAAACACTCTTTGTCAGTAGTTTTTGATTACTTAAGTTTTATCCTTTTTTGTTGCAATTTTAATGCATTTAAATAAATGTTTGGTTAACTTAGTGGTTTTCTGAAAGAAAAAAAATGATGAAACTGAAGTTCTTTTTTTCTTGGTGGATAGATGTGTGAAATGTTTGGTGAGATTCAGGGAAATGTTTGGTATATTAATAAAGGAATAGATTGTTCAATCTGTTCAAGTTTCTTGAACTTTATTGTAGCACCATGTATATATAATGTTCTGGTACTCCGGTTTTTTGGGGTTTTTTTTGTTTTTTTTTTTAAAAACTTTCTTTAATGTCTTTTCAATGAAAAATATTTTTATAAGTTTTTAATAAGGGTGGGCTTAGAGGCCAAATTTTTCAGAACCAGACTGAAATGTGCCCAGACCTGCCCGGGGCCCCCAAAAAATCACGAAAAATGACAATGTATTCCAAATAACATCATTATTCACATTCACCAACAAATCTTTACCAAAATGATTCAAATGATGAAATTCATCGTTCTACGTACACAATATTGAGTCTGCACATTAATTTCCAAAACAATAGGGTATTTTGGAGTGGAAATACACCAAATTTTATGAAAAAATGGGGACAAAATTGACTATTTTGAATTGAAGTCACTAAATACTTCAACATTACATTCTATCAAGACATGCTATTGGGCAAAAGTGTCCATATTTGAATATCTCAGGTCATTATAAAGAGCAGGAAGAATGGTCAAGTGGGTTTTTGGTGATTCCAACTCACACATGTTTAAAAATGGCATTGTGACCTTGAAAGTAAACCATGTCACACATCTTAAAGCGCATTCAATATATTCCACTTCAAGGTACAATTTACATGCCTGTACCAGTTGATTATTTGATGGTGTATCTGAAACAGTTTTCCTTAGATCATCAAAATAGTGAAGCAAAGCAGCAGCACCATATCTAAGGAGACCAAACCTTTTTCTTTTTACCAGCCTTATTCAATACATCATCAAAATTTCTCATAGGTTGATATTTTATGACCATCATTCAATACAAGTTTACAAAATGCATCAATTACAGCATGAATTAAACCTTTAGCCAGGGAAGATTTCAAAGATGGCATTGTTATGATTATTTTTTCCTTTAGTTCACATTTACTGTCTATATGCTTCAGAACAAATAAGTTCCCTGTGTCAAACACCTCACAATTGTGGCTAATGCAAAGAAGATGTAGTGGTATGTGCTGTGACAGGAGGGTTTAAGCTACCTATTTTTCAATCTCCAAATTCTTGGAAACTAAATCTGTCATGAGGGCCGTTATTTTACCCAAAATCTGTCTATTTTTGCTTAAAACATCAAAAATATTTTCATAATTTGTTTGTAAGCTTTGTAGAAACAATATATAACCATATATTCAATCATTTGAATCAAAATCAGCAAGTTTTGTGGCTCATTTTTAAAGTTTTGTGGAATACATTGTCATTTTAGTGATTTTATTTTTATTTTTTAAAATTTTTTTTGCCCTGAGCAGTTCTGAGCACATTTCAGTTTGGCTCCATCCCAATTTTTAAAAATTTTTTTCAAAAAGTTGGCCCATTTATTTCCTTCTGTTTGGACACAAATGAGTGGAATAAAACACTTTCCCACTTTTTTGAAAAATCTGGTCTCTATAGCCCACCTTTTTTTTTTTTTTTTTTTTTTTTTAATAAAATATGTTGCTGTTCATTTATAATTAATCTAACACTAGATAGGTATCAACTTCTGATTTTTATACTTTTGCAAAGCAAATTATTTTGATTAACATTAAGCTAGTAATGTTTTGAGTGGTATTTCTCTGATCTTTATCAAGTACACATGAAGCCCAATTGAGGTTTATCAATATAGAAATATTTTCTATTTGCATTTGCCTTGGATACAACCTTCACTTCATCCTCATTTTTTTCTCCTTATCTCTACACTTGTAACATTTGCATTTTAGGAATGAATGATAATCTTTTATGCTCCAAAAAGAGAGATGGTGAGGGGAGCTATTTTTTTACCATCTTTAAAATATTCTCTTCTATAAATGTGATCTATTACTGTAATCCAAACTATTCGTGTATTTGTCATGATTTGCTGTCATATGATCTCATACTCTGTCCACTCTTTTCTATTAACAACTCTCGTATAATTTGTGTGTTTAAAGCCAACAGTATATTGTTTTGGGTTTTATTTATTCTCTTGTTCCTTCATGCAATATTTTAATTATTTAGTCAAATGTCTTTCTTTGTTTAATATCATGGACCTTTGATTTTTATAGCCTCATCTTAACTTTTTTGCCCTCTATAAAATGGTTAAATTTACAAATTATTCTGATATTTTCATTTCCCTTAAGCAATATTTTCCCTTTCTTTTTTGTTCATTTTTATGCATTTCTTTTTTTATACACATGACTTAACGACATTCACTATGTGACTTTTCATGAGCACTCTGAACAACATTTGCTCTTTCACAATAATACCTCCTTTCAGCCATGATGCTTTTGTCTTTTTATCCATGCTATTGAATATTTTCTTTCAGCTTTATTCTTGTATCAAGCTTGGCAGTTAATATCAATTAAAAAGCAGTACAGAAAGTACTTGTTCTGCATTCAGTATCTAATATTTCTTGTCTGATATTCATTACAAATAGATAAAAAAAAAAATCTTGTGATTGTACTTGATACCTGCGTTACCTGAATCATTAACATTTTTAATGGTTAAATTTCTAAAGCAGTTACAGATTGACGTAATGGAATAACCTGTCACCCCCATGAGTGACTACACTAAAGTAGTAACTACCTATAAGTATCTGTAAGTCAACGGACTACAGTCTAGCTGGGGTCTGTTGAGTACGACTCAAACTTACGCGAGAACTACCGACCTTCCAATAGTAGCACTCACTACTGGATCGACTTGCGACGACCTTGTGCATAACTGTACCTTTATTCTTATTGTACTGGTTTTTACGATAAACCTTTACTTATTTTATCCATGATGTTGTTCAGGTATATATTCCTATTAGCACGGAATATAACACACGCGTTTTAAAAATAACTTTTTTAATACATTAAGTTTATACAAAATGCTGTGTTGCATGTGAAACATGAAAATGGGTGTTGTCATGCAGGGAAATCACCTGTTGACTTTCTTGTTCAGGAAAAGACAATTTCTGCTCAATATGCCATTCAAACAAGCTCATTGTTCACTGTAGCACTATAGTAACAGTTTGTCTAGGTTTTGGGAATTTGTAATTCATTCTCTTTCAATTTTGCCAAAAAGAATTGAGAGCAGAATATCTCTCCCTCCAAGTAGATTCTGTTTAGATTGAGGTTGAAGTATTAGTTCTAGCCAAGATAGCTTTGACTTCTCACATCCATTTTTCATGAACATTGATTTGTTTCTATGTTGAGCTAGAAGAGAAAAACAAATTTTTGAATGCTTACCAATATTCCTTTTCCTAAGTTCATGTGAAATCGACTTTCCTAGTTTCTGAATCTTTCCCAAGGTGTGTAAATGATGTTAAGAACTTAGTAAACTTCAAAGATCTCCTTAACATTTTGCAAAAGATATTTTGCATCAGCCTAACATTTTTGTGTCAACAATTTAAATTAGCATTACTTCAGAATGTTTTTGTTTGTTAATGTATCAGTTAATGTCTTGGATTAGCAAACATTTTATCATGAGTGAGGGATCATGGTTATGTATCACTTAACAGTATGCCATGCCTTGTAAAATTTGTGTATTTCTATTGTACAGGATTGACACTTGAAAACCTATTTTAATTTACATTTTGTTTGTATGCAAATTGTATTTAATCATAAAGCAAAAACTCTTTAATGATGTAAAACGTTTTTATGTTAAGTATAATGAGAAATGAGTTGGTTTTAGAGAAAATACTCATAACTTATTTAAGCTGTCTTTATTTTTTATTTCCCATATGAAGTTATACAATTTAATAGAAGAATGTAATAATTTATTTTATAATATTGGTAAAATTTTTACCTATTTTTATTAGTGTATTTAGATAGTTAAATAAAATAAAAAGTAGATACTTCCAGTAATTTGCTGTAAAAACAGCATACCATGATAAAAAAGGCCCCAAACTTAATAAAAACAAAATTTTATTATCAAAATGTTTATTATTAAGTGGAAAGACCAAAGTATTTCTTATTAAATTTTGTAATCCTTTCTAGCACATTTGAAATTTTGTTTAAAAATCTTGTTTTTTCTTGTGTCATTGGGTGTACCAAAGATAAGTATAGAAAATTTTAATCCCTTTTTGTGTGTGTGTGTGTGTGTGTGTGTGTGTGTGTGTGTGGTAAAAAACACATTGATTTGAAAATTCTTGCAAAAATCAAATAATTGTCAGATTTTAATTACATTTTCAGGTCTTATTCACAAATGAATGAAATTATTTAAATTTTTTTGTTTTAAGAAAAACTTTATGTATGTATGTATGTATATATATATATATAATTTTACATCGTTACTTCCCCCAACTTAATTTTATGAAATTTTGGGAAATTAAATTTCCACCTCCTTCATATTTATATTAGTTAAAAATAGGTCTCCTTGGAGAATGTAAATCAATCATTTTTTTTTTTTTTTTTTCAAACTACTACTCATTTCACAAAAATCTACTCCATAAAATAAAAAATGCAATAAAACTGCCTAATTTTTTAATTAGAAAAGCTTTTAATTGTTTTTATAAATAAGACTTATTAAGGACACTATTGTCTTAAGAAAATTTTTTATTTTGATGAATAATGAATTTTTACAAGAATTGCTTTTATTTTTTAAAAATTTTAATTATAATAATTTTAATTGTTTAAAATTCTTCATTACTTTAATCCAGTTAGATGATATTGTTATTAAATGAAAACTATATTTATGAATCAAAATTGAAAAATTTAATAAAAG
Organism: Acanthosepion esculentum; assembly: GCA_964036315.1. Classification (NCBI taxonomy): domain Eukaryota; kingdom Metazoa; phylum Mollusca; class Cephalopoda; order Sepiida; family Sepiidae; genus Acanthosepion; species Acanthosepion esculentum. The sequence continues at coordinate 93,306,078 of OZ038488.1, read as the reverse complement.
TTGTTTTTGCACCAAGATTTTTAAAATATATTTTTTAGTGTATAGTATAGTGTCATTTCAAAATTTTCTTTCAAATTATTTTTACTTTAACACCATTTCCTAAAAAAAACATTCCCATTTTCATAACTATGGATGTCTCTCACAGAGTTGTCCGCCTTGAAAAATTTGGCATCCCTTTAAAATTTTAAACTTTAAAATTTAAAGTAATTTTTACTTTTTTTTAAAATTCCTATTTCACTAAATATTTTTATTTATTTTAGTGTGGATTGTACTTGAGAAATTTTTTTTTTTTAGATTCCATTCGTTAAAGAACCTGGAGATGAAACCAGTATAATTCTACTAAAAAATATTTTTTACTTTAACTTATTCACTTTCGATTTGAAGTTCTTATTTTTTAATTTGCGTGTCATTTTGAAATTTCCTTTCAAATTATTTTTACTTTAGCACCTACAGTAGTCCACCGCTATTAGGCGAACCAGTTTACCACGGTACCGGGTGTACCATGGGTGGGTGGTGGACCCCCAGGATTTTGCTCTCGTATCCTCAATATCGCTCACTTTTTTTTTTTTTTTTTTTTAAGAAATTCCACCCTACTTTACCAATTTCTGGGCCATCTTCTTCATGATAGAACAAACAGTGATCATCAGATGGGTCTTAATTTGTTGTAATAACACATCCCTTTTTCACATGTTTTACTTTGATTCTGATGATCAAACAACCCAAATTTTGCAATATTTTAACACATCAGTTGTTCCACACCTAATCCAATTGTATTGGTAATAATTACACATGATTACTTTATATTTCTATTTTGCCTATGATCAATCTATAATATCGGACTAATTAACAGGAATTCAATCACTGCAGTCAGATACCACGGATGGGGTATAAATAGTACTACTTTTCTCTGGTTGATCATGTTCAATTTGACTGTCCAACAGTAGACATCAAGAATCTCTCATAAATAAACAAATATAAATAGTGGTTTCAACTGGTAATTCATGTGAGTAAATTTTCTGAATAGTTATATTTACATGTAAATTTACATGCTTAATTAAAAAATAACAAAGAAATTTTGACAAAAATCTATCTTTTCGGAGTTATCAACAGTAAAAGTTTGGACTCTGCATTACTGCATATATTTGTTTGCATATATTTACTGCAGAACAGGCACTCACTTGTCTCGATTATTGCGCACGCACTGATGCAAAGAATGCCAATAATGGCCGCCATTGCCATAGCTGACAACAACACGAATGAGTCCAAACTTTTATTGTTAATAACGCCAAAATGGTAGATTTTATAAAAATTTCTTTGTTATTTTTTAATTAGGCACGTAAATTTAGAATAAAAAATAACTGTTTGGGAGATTTTTATTAGCTACTTAGCATGAGGTTTAAAAAGCAAATTACCTGAAATTTCTTATGCAATTGCATAAATTAGTATATTTTTTTGAGGTTCTTTTTGAGCCATTATCTGCAGTATATTTTGTGAGATAGGGCCCAAAAATCAGGTAGGTGTTCAACCTGCTATTGTTGCCCACACAACCCCACAGCTACCATGATTCACTTGCAGTGTGGGTTGGCCATCTTGGACCCCAAGGTCCATGTTATAGTGGTGGACTACTGTATTTCATAAAAAATTATTATTATTATTTTTTTTTTTTTTTGTTAGTAGTTTTTTTACTTTTTAAGTTTATTCTTTTTTGTGAGAGTTATTTTGATAAAAGCTTAAAGTTATAAAGATAAAGTATCTAAAATATTAGCTAAAAATATGTTAATTTTTAAAAATTACTAGGTAGTTAAAGACCAAAAACAAAGTGTTCACTTAGATTTTGTAAATTTATATCCATCTCTGGTCAACCATACTTAGCTTTTCAACATGTTAAGCTGTTAATCAATGAGTCAACACATCAGAAAATAAGACCTTGTGATTAAGAAATGCTTGTATACTATGTTTTATGCTATAAGTAAGTAATATTTGTTTCTAATCAGATTAATTTAACTTTAAATTTGTTAATTTTCCTCAAATAACATGTCACAAATATATATTTTATTTCTGAAAGATTTTAAAAAACTGAGAATTAACTTTTGTTTACAAATGTGTCAATGGCTGATATTTATAAATTTTTATTGATTTTCTGAAAGTGATCAAAAAGTTGTGATTTCAATCAATATAATTTCTGTTTGAAATAAACCAGAATATTTTGCTTACTGGAATTAGTAAATTTAATCATTTAGCTTTTAGTTAAAGCTAAAAAGAAAGCTTCAAGAATGATTTTCATTTAAAAAATTCATTTTAAACTTTATGAATAATTAATTTTTACAAGAATTGTTTTCACTTTTAAAAAATTTGAATTAGAATAATTTAAGTTTTAAATCTTTTAAAATTTTCTATTAATTTCGCCTTTTTAGATGATATTATTATTACTATTATTATTATTATTATTTTTAAGTAAAAGCAATATTTACTAATCATAAATGGAAAAACTTAGTACAAATCACCAAACACCAATTTTTTAAAAAAATTAAAAAAATTTTTTTTTTATGTATATAAATATGCCAATTAGAAATTCACCATAAAGGAAATGTATGAATATACATAGGATTAAAAGCTTAAATTTTGTGTTTTGAAGTTTTAAAAAACTCATCTTTTAAAAAGTACTATCAACAATATGAAAATCTAAAACTTTTCAGAACACATTGTTGATATTACTTGTAAAAGTTACATACCATGAAAATATAGCATTGACTCTTATCTATTTGTAAAAGATAAAATGTCTTTTGTTTTGAAATTGATGAAAACATTGGAATTACTAAAAAATATATTAAATTATTTGAGAAGTCTGAAAAAAAAAAAATGTCAAAAAATTTGTATTTGGTCATATTCTGATTTTTTTCCTTTTTTTCTTGAATGATTAATTTTTATGTATCTTGATCTTACCTACTTACCTGTGAAAAAAGCAACAAAATCTGTATTTTCATGATAAATTTTTTCAAGTTTGTCTTTTAAATCTGCTGAAAAATGAAAAATGTCTTTGGATACTATTATAAATTGTTTTGTTGGAAATTTAAATGTTCATTTTTATCAGGTATTGACTTTTGGGAAGGGCTACAAAGATAGTATTAAATCATCTGGTTTGACCCACTTTCGTCTGGTCACTGGGTGTAGCTTGATTGAAAGTAGTACTTTGCAACCTTTTAGGTTTGTGCTTGTAGTAGACAATTCTTCTCAACCTCATTTTTTAATAGTGGTTACTATTTTCTTTTAAACAATAGCTATATCGTTTTTTGATATCAGTATTTTAATTATAAAAAGAATATTTTATTATCATCACATTGTCCAATCATATTCAGTTGCTTATTAAAGTTATCCTATGTTAATGAAAAATTACATCTAATGAATATTCTAATGTGATGAACTAGCAGGGATACTGGTATTGCTTACAGCTGTTTAGGGTGGTGTTTTAACTTCACATATATAACACAGGAAAGATATTTCTTTTTGCACAATGCAACAAATAAAAAAGATGAGTTATATTAATTACATATGAAAATGTAGTTGTTTCTTAAAAATGTTCAAAACAAATGATGTCCTTTTAATTTGACAGTGCATTTGGGTCACAGAATTTTTTTTTCTCTTTTGAGTGCTGCTATGAAAAGATTGGTTGGAAATGCAATCCTAGAACAACCAATAGAGAGGTAATGAAAAGCATAAGGAAGTCAAGTTGAGGCCAGTAACCTTCAGATTTTTCTTGAGCTCTGTTGATGTTCAAACAAAGCAACAGAGAGTCTTGCTGGGAATTAAAGTAGCTTGAATATCAAGGACGTCTATTGAAATTATGGGTATTCTGAGGCTAAACATATCTTTTTTTTTTTTCCCTCATTCCACTAAAGATGTTTGCCTTGATCATATCAATCTGCTTGATATGTGAGTTCCATTGTACAATTTTGGAGGGTCAGGATTTTTGAAAAGCATACTAGGCATCCAAATTTTTAGTTGAAGTTTGTGGGGAGGAACACTGGACAACTCAAGAGAGTTAAGGAATTCAGTTAGGTTGTGACCAAGCTCTGTGATGTCTAGAATTGTCAGTTGTATAGCTAAAAATTCTTCAAGAATTTGTTGCAACAACTTTGGGTTTATTTCTTTGACTTTATTATTCTTTACAGTAAGAATACCTTCCTCACTCAGAGCCACAGGATGTTTTTGTAATCTTGGGCCATTTGTTACATCTATTAAACAGCTGAAAAAAAAAATAGAGATTAATTCTGAACATTTTAGAACTTTTGTCTGAAAATATTTTTAAGGATGGCAAAACAGGAAATAAAGATTTTTAGCTTTTATACACTTTCATTTCCTAAAAAAAAAGTTATTTAATCCAAAATTAAATATGGAGGTCATTGCCATTTGTTATATCCAAGTCCCCACATACCAATTTACCTTAAAGGATCTGATTGTTTGACAGCAATACAGATAATAAAGGCCACAAACTAATTCTCTACCTTCAATAACCATGGATGTTGAATTTGACCATATCCACTGTACCATTTGTGTGGCCATAAGAGATTTGTACTTCATAGCAAACTCAGTATCTTAGTTCATTTTACTAGAAATTGCTTTGTTTGGCTAGATATGGCATCTTCTACTATTTGATGATCTCTGATGATAACCTCACATGGCTTATGTTGCAACTGGGTGTCTTGTGAATCCCAAAGCATGTTTATTAAAATGTCTATCAGAATACAACTCTTGCAAAGATTTTGCAATAATAACTATTATTTATAGTTGTAGTTGGATAAGTTTATCTTGTTTACTGCTTATGTTTTTTCCTGTTTCATCTTGTCATTGGGTTTCAAATAAATAGAAGTTATAATGCTTATTTCAGCAAGCTAACCAATGTTTTATTTTTTTATTTTATTGAAGTTAATGTCTAATATGGGGGGGGGGTAATCTGCATATATATTGGAAATGCTAGTTTCTTTATTATTAATGAAGTTTAGAAATATTGAAACACTGCAAATTTCAAGTGAAGTAAATAAAAACTTGATTGATTTTGTGTTGGGCTGGCCTGAAAGCTAATTCTGTTTTTGTTGTTTGAAGGCATTAGGAATGTTTAGTTTTTAACAAACTTCAGTCAGAAAGATTACTTTTGAGTGTATTGTAGCAACTATTACTGATCATTTAACAATGATATTAACATTGAAGGTGAACGACAATAAGTACTTATATATATTAAATAGAAGTAGATAGGTTTGCCTATTGTCTGGTTCACACTTCTCACCAGCCTTTTGAACAGTAGTAGAGGATTATTCCTTGTTTCCTGTTTAGGATTGGATTTCCAGTTCCTTCTAAAGTCTCTTCCAGTAGCTCCTTCTATCTTAGTGACATTAATGCTGTGCTTGAGGTGAATTGATTGAAAAATCAAAGAAAAGCCAAAATATAATTAAATTCAAGCAAAAGATTTGTAGAGTTTATGAAGAGGGTACTGTGAATTACTGAACATGTCAGGTGACAATTTTTTACTCTGCTCTTACATGAACCATCTGAAATTGAGAGAACTAAATAGAACATTTAGCATCATTTTTGCAGTAAAAACATTGTTTGGGAAATTCTTGCAAAAATCAAATAATTGTCAGATTTTAATTAAATTTTCAGGACTTATTCACAAGTGAATGAAATTATTTTTTTATACATCTGTTGGAGTAACAGATGTAAATAAAAAAAATAAGTAAAAAAATTTACTTACTTAATTTTACGAAATTTGGATAAATTAAAATTCCACTCTCTTCAAGAAAGATTTTTTTTTTAATTTTTAAAAATTCATTTTAAACTTTAGGTAATATGTTTTCTGTGGTGGTACCTACATTTTAGAATGAAATAGATCATGGAGCAAGCAGAATGAACTACTACTAACTATATAAATGGCACTTCATCCAAATAAAGTGATGTATATATAGTGGAATTGAAAGTGATTCTTCAATTACAAGCTCCTCCTGGACAACCAAGTAATTAATTTAAATACTGCTTTCAGTGAGACCAGTTGAAGACAAAAAATAAGGTCTAGAATTATTTAAGAAAAAGGGTATAATATTCCATTCAGCTAATGTATGTTTATTTGGTGTCTAGACAAAAATTCTCTCGGATTTGTTGTGAAGTGTTCACTTGTCTGCTATATTCAGCTGATATTGCACCTTCAGATAATCATTTATTGCAATCTTTACAAAAATCTTCTAATCAAAATCTTTTTTGAATTCCTTAAAAGATTGCAAAAGGCACCAAGGTCATTTCTTTGATGATAAAGTTAAAAAAAAATTTCTATGTGAATGAAATTATGAAGTTAAGTGAAAGATTGTAAAAGATAAGGCAGGTACCTCCAAAGAAATGCCATACCTAAGGTTTAAAATTAGATACCTCCATGGACTCATGATACCTAAGATTTGAAATGAATTTTTAAAAATGAAGAATCTTTGAGGCTTTTATTTTAGTTTTAATTTCAACCTAATAGATTAAATTTAATATTTCCAATAAGCAAAATACTTTGCTCTATTTCAAAAATAATTTAAATTGACTGGAATGAGTTTTTTTTTTAATTTTATATAAAAAAAAAACTGATTTTGGTAAGATTTTCAGTTCTTGTTTATCACAATTTATGTAATTCTTTTTATTAAAAAAAATCTTCCAAAAATAAAATATTTTTTAGAACCTTATTTGAGGAATACTAGCTGATTTAAAGAATAATAATCTGATTTTAAACAAATATTATTTATGTTAAGTATAAAATATTGCATTTTTTAACACAGTGGTAGCTCTTTATTTAAGCCATTGATATGTTGACAGCTTCATGACAGATGGAGGTTTATCTAATGTTTTTCTACCATGGGGGCTTTATCTGTAAAAAATAATTGAATATAATGTGAGTGCCTTTTTATATAATTTTTAAGTACTCAATAATTTAAAAAAAAAAATAGTAAAATATTCTCCATAATGTTTTATTGAATTTTAGATACTTTGGTTTTATATTTACTGTAGTTTTTACTTTTACTTTCTGATAATGTCTTGTATGAAACACACACACACACACATACAAGGACATTTAAACACAAAAAAAATAAAAATTCTTTCAAAAATATTGGTGATTGATGAATTATATGAAGCTTTTCAATTTATGATTAGTAAATATAGATTTTACATAATAATAATAATATCTAAAAGAGTGAAATTAATACAGAATTTTAAGATTTAAAACTTAAATTATTTTAATTAAAATAAAACAATCTTATAAAAATTTATTATTCATTTAAAAATTTCATTTTCTTAAGACAATAGTGTCTTTAATATCTCTTATTTATAAAAGCAATTAAAAGCTTTCCTAATTAAATGATGTCATAGTTTTATTGCATTTTGTATTTTATGATTCAGAGCAGATTATCAACAAATGGTGTTTCTGTTTTGCAAAAAAATGATGATTTAAATTCTCCAAGGAGTTCTGTTTTTAACTAATATAAATACAAAAATCCTTAATTTTTTAAAATTTATTGAAATTTCATGAAATTAATTGGGAATGAGTTATCAGATGTAAAAAAAATAAAAATATTTTTACCAAGGTTAAAAAATTTCTAAAACAATTTAATTAATTTGTGAAAAAGCCCTGAAAATTGCATTAAAATTTGATTTTTGCAAGAATTTCCAAATCAATGTGATTTTTTTTACCACAAAAGATGCTAAAATTTCTTGTACTAATCATTAACTAATCTTTGGTTCTCTTACTAATGCAAGATAAACAAGATTTTTAATCAAAATTTAGAATATGCTAGAAAGGATTAAAAAAATTAATAAAATAATTAAAAAAAAAACGCTTCGGCTTTTCTTCTTAACAAAGATTTTGATAATAAAACTTTGTTTTTATCATGTTTGGAACCTTTTTTCGTTATGATATGCTCTTTTTTTTAAGGAAAGTTTTGGATGTACCTTAAACAGTTCTCCATATGTCTTTTTTAAAATTTTGTATCAGGGTTTCTAAGTAGTATCTCTCTATTGTTTACATGTCAGGTCTTTTGATTACCCTTTATTGTGATTATATAGGTGTTTTTCCTGGCATGCATTTATCATTGATACAAACATTGCTACAATTTCTGTCACAACCTGCTCTCTCTTTGATATTACCAAAATTCATTCATTTTAGTAGGTCAATTGATGCTTAAACAGTACTTGATCCACTTTGAGCAATTTCCAGCACATTTTATAACCTGGAACTCCATTTTGTCCATGTTAGTATTCTTTATTGTTCTAACCCATTTTTAAAGAGACTGAACTATGCTTGCATTTAATAGTAGCTTCCTTCTTTTTTTGTTTATGGCACTGTAAATGAAAGACTTCTTTCTCTTTCTGTATAATAAACATTGAAATTAAAAGTGATTGTGATGACAATAAAATGTTCATTAAAATTTAAATTTTCATAAAAGTTACTTTATTATAAAAAGCTTTTTCAATAACTACAAATGTCAACATTTATAGTAACGATACTTTATTTTGAAATTCACTGAAAAGTTGCCAAAGTCACTTTGTTGCTTTTATTATGAATATTAATAGCAGTTAATATTAAGAAAAGTTAATTATTTTTAACTGTGTGATTACTTGAAGAAAAGGATTATATAAATATCCAATTAACTTTTGAATTTATCTAAATATTAACATGAAGACATAAACCTGGTGAATATAAATAATCAGTTTCAGGTAATAAAAATGGATTTGTATCAGACAATATGAAGAATAACCCATTTGATGATACACATAAAAAAGATAAATTTATTTAAATAACAATTTAAAATTGTTCATATTTTGTTCCCATTCTTTCTGTATACATTTCCCCCAAAAGTTTGATATATGCTGTATTTTGTATTTGTTGAATTCAGTTGCTAGTCATTTTTTGGACCAGAATTGTATTTTAAATTCTATAAATTTACCTAAAAGGTTCTATTTATTGAAATTTTAGTTTGATTTCTTTTGTTGATAAAAAAAAGCATTGAACTGAATGATTACAACTGCAAACTTAACTAAGTCTTGCATACTGTTGTGTAAAGAATTCATTAATTTTTATAAGATTCTTGTATTTAGTTTGCTTATGAAAATAATAGTACCCATGTATTACAAAGTCAACTACATATTTGTGTTATGTACTTGGTGACCATTACTAATGCAATTGATTAATCTCTTTTATTTAAATATGATAGAATACATTAACATTTTCATTGCATTACTTATAACTGTCTTTATACATTTGCATTAGCAGTTTTTATTTTTTCATTATATTGATAAGCAAAGTACCACAACATAAATTTATATTTGTTAAAATTTAAATTATTTCCTTTTAAACCAACTGAGTTTGCTGACAAGGGAAACATTTGTTGAAGTTTTGTATGTATTACTTGACTTCCATTGCTGTACGGAACTGTTTACTCAACCACATCTACTGTTCTTTCTTTTTAATATTATCTTCTGCTAAGTATTAATTTACAAATTGATATTTATCTCTTAAGATAGTATGTTCCATGGTGTTACTTTAATGTTGGTTCCCAAAATCAGTTGTAACTTCAGTATGCTATAACTGTGCATGTCTGTTGGATTAGCTGACATTATGTGCATTGACAAGGAAAATGACTGGTGTTTTATTGGTCCAGCAATTTGACACTGCTTTCTGTACTTCCTTCTGACTTATTTCACTTTCTAACAGTTTTCTTTTCAAATCTAATCAGTTACTTAGAAAAGGAAATCTGGCAACTCTAATTTCTTCTTGAAACAATAAGTTTTTGTAGAGTATTAGTGTAAAATCAATAGAGGAAAATGAATTCTGGCATAAGAAGTTTAAAGATGGAAAATTGGAACCAGCTGTGAACACGGATTTAACTGAATGATGAGAATTGAAGTGAATAGATGGTAAAGTCATTTCTTTTACAGAAAAAATATCTTCTTTATTCTTGGATCCCCCAACCTTTGCTTGTTTTATTTTGCTTTTTCTGTATCGTTATCAGACATGTGCGAGTTACAAATTGGGTGGCTCTGTGAACTATAAATTCTGGCATACTACCTATTAATGAATAAAAAGTTTTAGAAATAATTTGCAAAAGACAAAATGGGAACAAAATAAGGAATACATGGAATTTATTATTAGTGATGTTTTTACATTTGTTAATTGTTGGCCTATTTTTTTTTTCATATACATTTTTTTTTATAAATTAGGAATTTTGTCAAACAAGGTAAAAATTTAAATGTTAATAATTAAAAATTTATTTTCTATGGATTTATTACTTATTTTATGATTTATCACTATTATTAATAGTAACAAACTGTATTACATGATTATTGCATAATATTACTTAAGGAAGACGACGTAAGAATATAGTATTTTATTTTCCTGGTAAAAATTATTTAAACAAAAATCTTATCTTTCATATCATTTTTAAGTTACATTCTGATGTCAGATTTTTTAATTTATCACATCAGTAAATCATTAAAATTCAACAAGAAAATTGAATCCTGAAACAAATGAAAAACTATCAATTATTACATTTTCATATAAAGTCTACATTTTTTTTTATCCCCAGGTTTTCTTGTATGTCTGACAATATTTTGAAACCTTCAATTTGTAGTTTGTTAATGCATTTCAAACATTTAGATTATAAAATTTAATTATATTTAATTAATGTATGGAAAGGAATTGATGATGCTTAATGTAAGATACTGTTCTTGATAGTGATTTAAAAATATGTTTTGTTAACTATTAATCTGTTTTCAAAATCCAATATAAAAATGTGTATTACTTGTCTAAATTTAATAATTTGTTTATTGTATTATGTGATGTTAAATTAGACTTGTTTCATATATATATTAGCAATATAAACATACCTGTTTGTGTCATATGGAGAAATGTAATACATATTTGATTATGAAAGCAAGGGAAATAAAGTGAAAATGAGGATGGTGGTAATGAAATTCCTCTTCCATGTCCTGATTCCAATCTATTTCCTGTAAATGGTAGAGCAGTTTATTTCTCAGATGTTTGAAATGAGGGAAATTAAATCCATTATATATAAATATTTCCATTGATATATAATGTTTACACTTTAAAAATTATATTAGTGTTGCAAGAACTAGTTTCTCAAATAGAGTAGAAAGAAAACATTGACTAAGTTTTTATTAACCTATTAATAATTTAGCATTAACATAATTGTATTTGTTTCATAATTAACCTAGAATTGTTAATTAATCAGTAATTATTTATTGTGTATAGAGATGTTAAATGTTAAGCAGCCCAAGTTTTCATTTTTTTAAATAGTAAAAGTGAAAGCCTTTTCTATATATTTTGCAACAGTTAATTATTTAGAATATAATTAATATACTTTGAAGTTTTAAATAATCCTTTGAATTTGGGAACTATCAACAGAAAAATTGTCTTTTGGTTCATAATTAAATATTGATATTTATACCACTTATGTTATGTGTGTTGATTTCATAATTGCAACAAAAGTAATGCTAGGAAAATAGTTTAGGTCCTGATTTGTATCTGTCATGATAAAAGCTTACCTATCTATCTCATGGCATGCTGTAGGTCTTATATAAGTAATTAAAGCAAGAAGCTATTGTTAGAGATCATTTTCCAAATTTTAAATAAGTGTAAATAACTCTTTCTTTCTTTAGGGGAAGAGTGTTCAATATTTGAAAATAAGTATTTATTGATATAAACAATGTGTATATTTAGTGTAATCTTTAGACTGAGGTTTGAAGATGATATTGAAGGAGTGAAACGGTCAGCATGCAGTATTGATTTTCACACACACACACACACACACACACACACACACACACACACACACACACACACACGTGTGTGTGTGTGAACTTGTGATTCAAATCATATTTGCTGGAAGTGATTGGAACAGAGATTCATGGGAAAATTGAGGCAGTACAAATCATGGCCTTGTTGTTTTTGGCAATATTATTGAGAAGTACTAGAAATTTGAGAATTACTGTACTTTGTCCATACCAGTGACTATTAAATACTACTGGTGGGAAAAATAATACAAGCAGTAGTAGTGCCAAAGATGAATCAAGCCATATATTTGTGTAATTCTATCGTTGATGTAGTTTCCAACTTTTTTCAAATCTTTATTTTATTTTCGTTCAGAATACTGTTGATGTTAACATATGATTGGGTTCTTGTCTTTAATTTTCTTTCTTCTTAGTATTATAACTTCAGCTGTTGTCAATTTTTAACAAATTTTTTCTCTTCATTAATACTGAAGTTCTTTCAAATGAAATATAATAATACAGTTTATCTGTTCAATTTCTCATGTTCATCTTATAGTTTTAAGTATTATTTCACACTCTGTTAATGCTCACTTTCAGCAAATCAAGGATTATATATTACAGCAGAATTTATCTCAAATGATTAGCCACAGTATTACACGGTATGGTGGTGTTATATACCTAGACTACAATTTGCTGCTCTAAATATGTATTGGTCAGCCAGTAATGTCCTAATTTTACTCTTAGCCTTTGTCAATATTATGGTTTCTCTCTAGTGTTTTTCACTACTGCAACTATTGGAAAATGCTTTATAGATCATCAACACAGCGTAATAATTATTCAACTGAATAAATACTTCTTTATGATTTTTCATGAATAATATTTTCTTCATTGACTGCTTAATGCTTTAAAATGTTAGATTTCTTAGTATAGTTGCATATGGAACTTTTCAGTGATATTGATGGTAGAAGTGCCTTATAGATGTAATGGCTTCTATTAGGTTTTGTTTTTTTATTTAAGGACATGATCATCTACTATAGTGTAGAATCTATTTCTTGTGAGAGGTTTGGATATTTTTAGCTAATAAGATATATCCTGGGTCTCTTTTTGATGAACTAAATGTATTGAGTTTCATTTATCTGGCTATCAGCTTGTGGATTGTCCTATGCTTAAATTATTAAGCTATCAATGAGTAATATAAAAGTTACAAAATTCATTGAGATCCATTGATTCTTTTCTGATCCTCATTAATGAGAAAGGTTTACAAAAATAATTAGTATTCCCAAATTATTTGATATAAGTTTTAAGAAACCTAAAAAATTTCATGCATTTTTCATATTGTAACTTTGTCCTGGAATTTTCTTTTATTAATATATCCACTGACATCAGTTTTTATCAAATGTTCAGCCTTACTGCTTGTGCATCTTTATAAATTGTATTGATTTTAGCTCACTAGAATGACATAATTTGTCCCAACAAATGTTAAATATTCATTACATGAAATAGAATAAGAAAAATGAATTTAACCCACTTTTAAATAAAATGCACATAAAAAGCAATTTAGAAAACCTGCATCAATGCAAAATAATTATTCTTTTGCATAGCAGTAACTGTATGACTTGTGTTTGTATATATACAAATGAATCAAGCTGAACTAATTTCTTATTTTGCTGATTCAATCTGATTTAGATCAAAGTTGTTTCAATATCTTTGTTATTTTCAAAATAAACATTAAAAGTAATGGTACAATTTTTGTGTCCTTTGTAATAGATTAAGAACAAAAAAAATGTTGTACTTTGGTATCATTTAATAAAGATATTACTAACTCATGAGCTTGAAATGATGAATAGAAGTTGTTAAATATCTTGAACTTAAAATTTATAAATGTTCATATGAATGCATTTATTCCTTTCAGTAACATCAGTTTGATGTTTGCATTTTCTCTTCAGCAGTAGTAATATATATGTATCCTTGCTAGAGCTATGGAAGGATATATAGTATTGGTGTTCAGTTGTTTTTGGACAATAATACTACATTAGTCGCTGGCAGATTTTTTTTTTGCTTCTAATAGGTGATTACCACAAATGAAATTATTTATTGCTTTTTAGAAATATGGGAAAACAAATTAAAGTATATTAGGAATAATGATTGAAGCATGATCACAAATCATATTGAACTGAAATGGTATACAAATAAATATCTGGAAATTTTAGGTTTTTAAAAAAAATGTAACCATAAACTGAAAAAAATGAGCTTTGTGTCTTCAGATTAAGGAGGGAAAAGGCAAATTCATTACTTGTATGTTCTCAATGTAGAAGTTTGCAAATATACAATGATAGCAAAAGTTAACATGTATTACTAGCTTAAAAACCACCCTATTGGGCAGCATTTAAGCTAGCTCCTGTAGAGGGTTCTTGATTGGGCCTTCATCACAATAGATAGGGAGGAGTAGATTTATTTCATGGGTGGATTTTGCAATTAATTTTGATTATTCCCAGATTTATTTCCAAGTTATAAAAATTGTTATTGTACAAAAAATTATTGTTACAAAAAATCACTGAAAACAATTGCAGTAATGAAAACTTGGGAATCCAAAATTTCAGGATTATGGGTCTGGATCTGGCACAGAATGTTTTTAATTTGCTCACAGTTGGCCTGATTCCGAAATGGTATATGTTGGGTTACAGCTTCTAGGAGTAAAGTTGAACACATGGGCAATTTTATTTTGAAACACTGTAATTTGAGAACAGTAATTTTTTCAATTGAAATGAACTATTGAAAGTTAGAGTAGTGTCCCTTTAAGTTGAAAAAGTGTGACACACTGACATTTGCATTTATTATATAGATTTATCACTAAAATATATTCTCATAAATGTAAAAGTTTAGTTATTTCCTATTATTAAAATTTGTCATTTGAAAATGTTTTCACTTTTTATCAACACCATTAAAATATCAGTTGTATCTTAAGCATTATTCTGTACTTATAAGTTTTTATATTGTATAAGTACTAATTATTGAGATGTGTTTGTCCGATATTTGAATGTTTATCACTGATTTGTGTTTGCTTCATTTATACTGAATATTTCATGTACTTTTAGAAGTTATTTATTCATGCTTTCTTTAATTATTGAATGATACCTGACCAAATGGTGGTTGAGTACCGCTGGGAAAAATTTCTTGTTAGTTTAATCACTATGCTTTCTTTTCATTTTGTACTGTTTTATTATAATCTCAGATCTTTTAAACATCTTACTTGTATTGCAAGATATATGAATGAATAAGGCTGTTTTTCTGATATGTTTTACTTTTAAAAATAAAAGAATAAGCTTGTAAATTATGAATTGTTCATATTTCATAAATTAGCAAATTACTTTCTGTTCAGCTTTTAACTTTCTCTCTGGAAAGAAGCAATAGTTACTATGGATTTTGTGCTTTGTTCTCATTTTTAAAGAATCAATTGATCTCGTCTGGTTCTACTATTGTGGTGCTATTTATCTTGTATACTAAATTTCAACTTGTTGGCAAAGAACAACTTTCTTATGGTATATTTAATATTGATTACTGCTTGAAAGAGTGAAAAAAGAAAAAATGTCTTGAAATACATTTGTTCTTTTATTTTTTATTTAAATAATTTTCAGAAATATTTATTAAAACCAGGTTAAAAAAAATGTGAGACTTTTATTCTTGGATTTTTTAATTAGCTTGATTGCTGCAAAATAGCAAAATATTTTTTACAGAAGTTAGAGTAGATGTTATCTGAAATTTCCCATTGCTCTGATATACACCTGAGAAGTTTTCTAAATTTGAATAGTTTCAAATTCTCTATCTTTTTGTTAAAATTAGTTTTATTGACTTAGAAATGTTAAATTATTCATGTTGAATATTCATGTTTACTTTTGTACATTTTTCTGAACTTGTTCTAAAATGTTTTAAAAATGTTCATGAAGACACTATAAGTTTTGATTTTTATATTAGATAAATTATAATTCTTGAAAATGTCATTCTCATTATCTAAGTTTCTATATTTTTTCTGTCCCTGTAAATGAAGTATAAATTCTTTTTAGAAGAGTGTTTAGACATATTATTTCTGTTTAATTTCAATATAGATTTTTAAAAGTTAAAACTTTAACAAAATCACAGTAAAAATGTGTCTACTTTGTTGCTTAGTAAATAGTGACTTCTCATAATATTCATTAACTAGGTCTGATTTATTTATTTTTTTTGTAAAAATATTTTTCATCAATGTTCCCTATATCCAAGATTATAATGCATGTTTGTATAGAGATTATCAGTATTCCATAAAAAGTGATTTTGTTAGTTGAGTTATTTTATTTGGTTTTACTTATAGACATTTTTGAATTTCAGATTTAAATTACTATTCATGCTTGGGTAATAATTTAAAATTATTTTTATCATTTAGAAGGTCAGGTTGTGAATGTATCAAATAATAACTTAGCCTCCACATTATCAACATCTTTATTATTGTAATTGAATAAAAAATGTTGGATAATGAGAGATAAAAGTAAAGTGGAGTTTCCCTTGGTGTGATTTAAAACCCCCCAATAAAAACAAATACTTATTGACAACTATATCTGTAGTTAACCATAACTATCAATTTGTTTTAGTTTAGGTCAAACATTATATGACTTGATAATATTTCTATTATTAACTAAAAATCAATAAATGTTTAATTTCATTCTGTAATTTATTTAGTTGGTACAATTTTTCAAGATAAGTTTTTTAAAGCCATTAAAATGTATAGAATTATATATGAACTGAAATATTTTGAAAATACAGTAATCATTTATTGGCATAAGTGAACCAATGTAATTTTGTCTATTTTGTAGTTGAAGAGCTTTCATTTCAACTTCCGCACCAAACTACATTTGACTACAAGAAAACATAGTGGGACAAGTTATATACTTTTAATGTTGCTTATGTTAGGAAAGTGTATGCATGATGACCAACTGCCATTACTTACATGTATGATTGTGAGTCATAAAAGTATTAATCTGTACTTGTCTTTAACTTTTAAAATATATATTTACTCAGCCTCCCCACTATGTCAGGATGTGACACAAGGTTGATATTTTTTTATGCATGTGGGAAGCCCATACACATATATGCATATGGGCAAAGGACAAAATGATAACTGAAGAAACTTTTAGTTCTGCATTATTATTTTTTAAAGAATAGATGTTTTGTAGTTTACTTCCTTTAAATAATTTAAGGAATATTGATGTTCTACATTACTAAGATTAATGAATGATAACCTGATTCAAAACCAGCAATTTTGTCTTCTAAGGTATTCTTTAAAGTTAATGAGCTTGTCAAAGAAGTCAAACTTGGACTATTATGATATGAAGTACAATATTTTAACTGCTGGTAAAACCAAAGGTCTTGGTCTAAGTTATAAATTTATTAAATTAAGATTTAAGCATTTCTACTTCCTTACTAGGAAATTATGTGCTATCAAAAGTTGATTTTAATGTTAATTTGATTGGAATTAACTTGAAACGAATTATCTTTGTTCTTAGTAATGAAGATCATTAGATTATTAAATACTTTCAGAATAGCATTACCATGTAGAATCCCAGTGTGTTCAATTTGTTTTTATGTTAATATTTAAAATGTGAATAATATTTGATTTATTAAAATAAAATGTACCTCTGTTTAAAACAGATTTTATAGACATATAACTATCATTTTTATTTCACTTGTAAACCAAAAAAATATTTAAAATCAATTATGCCCTCGAAATTTTTAGATTAGAGAAAACCAAAAAAAAAACCCAAAAAATTAATAACAGAAGTTAGACTGCACTCTTTTCTTTTCCAGGTTTTTTCATTAACAGATTAATTTTGTACTTGAAAATAATTCTAATCATTTGCTTAACTTAGATTTCTTAACTTATAGAAACATTGTTTTGAAAACAAAAGGTTTTCATTCAGTTGACAGATAACTATTCAGCTGTGACCAAATTCTATTTTGTTTGAATCCATCAAGTAAGAATTGGTATACTAAAGATATACTACACTAACAATTAAGAAGAAAGTTTCTTTGGAGTTTTTGGTGAATTTTATTGTAATGAAACTAACTTGTTTACTTATTAAGCTATCCAATTTCTCTAACTTTATGACTACAAATATTTCATTTCTTTTCTAATTAAGAATTAAAATTTATCTATAGCAAATATGTCAGATATTAGTATAAACAGTAGAAAAATTTTATGTTGCTTTATTCCATTTGTGCTACATGTTTTCATTTTATGAAAGTCAAACAAGGTAGATATTTAAATTATTTTCTATTTTTAAAATTAGTTAATATTCACTATTCTTTATTTGTTAATTGGTGTAAATTTATATTCTACAGTCCATATGAATTCTGTATTGAATATAAATTAATAAAAATAAGTGATCCTGATTTTGCAATTTCAGATGAATGAATTTTTTTTATAAAAGAGTTGGGATCAAGCTTGATCTTTTAGTTTCAAGAATTTAGTTCAAGGCTCTTCTCTTCATTATTTTTCCTAAATTTTGTGTTCAGAATTTCTAAAACTGGTGGAACATTTATTTTTGTAGTTTAAATTTTTATAACAAACTTTTTTTTTCATTTCTTATGGAAATATTTGAGTGCATCTAAAGTGTATTATTATTCTTTCAAAATACATTTACAAAAGATTTCAGATTAAAGAATTGAAGTCACTTGTAAGCATATTTTCATTAATCATTGTAGATTTTAAATGCTTCATAATTATATAAATAACTGAGTGTGTTTGTTAAAATGACAACATTACTTACTGTAGCAACCTTGTTTGCAAGCTAATGTTTTTTTTCTGTAAAATGTCTAATGATATTTGCTTTTTATTGGGCCATGCATGTTTTCCTGATTACAATAATTCATATACCACAAAAATAATTTGTATACTATTAAAGGAACAAAACTGTAAAACATGTAAACTTTATTTTATTTTTTTTTAGTTTACTGTAAAAAAAAATTTCAAAAGTAGAAATATTCCATCATCAATGTGAGATTATTGATATTTTTTATGGTTTCCTGGTTATTTAAAATGTTAATTTTGTATAAAATGGCTGAAGATACTAAATATTTTCATTTGATGATATTAAACACATTATGGTGTGAAAATATTTTTGTAAGCATTCAACAAGTGCACTGAAATTAATTCTTGTCTGTTTTTTTTTTTACATTAAGAAAACTAAACAGTATACAGTTAATTGGTGTCAGTAATGTTATTATTCTAATATTTGTAATTTTTAAAATTTTTAGTGTCCATTATATTCAGAAAATATTTTCAGTTTCTATGTTTATTAATAAACAGTGTTTGTATCTGTGGATAAGATCTGATTGATAAAAGGGGATATGGAGCTGGATAAATATTGAAGTTACCTTCTTAATCAAATATCAATTATCCTTTCTTTATTCAAAAATGCATATTTTTATTGTTTTTCAAAATTTAAAGACTTAACTCTGTTATTAATGAATCCTTATATACATGTGTCAGCTATAAAAATGTCAGACAATTGATTTCTCTAGTGAGTATCAATATGGCATATAACTATAGAACTACTGATTGTATATTACTATTTTTAATGTGACAACCAGTATCTTTTGAGGAATTTTTATAGCTGATTTCTCTAATGGATTTTTAAAATTGTGTGTGTGTTTGGATCAAATGTAAAATAGCTTAATATTATCCCGTATAAATAAGACTAATAGTTAATTTTACAGAAACTTGAAAGTATCACTGAAAATTCTTCATTTATTGGCCATTATAACTAAAAACTACAACTGGAAGAATTGTTTCTCTGACTGGATGTATTCTATCTATAAGAATGGCTCCAATACACTTGACTCTTTTAGCTGTTAAGCTTCTTTGCTTCTGGGATAGCTAGCTGCCTGCCTGTTCAACGTTTATGTTGACATTTCTAGGCAAAAATCAATTTTTTCTTTCTCTCTAAGGAAAGAAATGATGGAGATAAAGAAGTAAACAGAAGAAAAATATCAGGGAAGTACATTACCTGTGAGTGATTGAACTATCTTTTTGATTAGTTTTTATTAACCAAGATTTAGTATTGTAGTGGCTCGCTAACTTAACTCTCTACAGACATTTACATCATATATTTTTTTGTCTGTAGATATATTCATATGAAATGAAGTTTGTACATGCATGCGAGTGTATATTTTACTACTATTGTTACCATCAGTGCCTCCACCCTCTCTTACAAATGCTGCTGCTACTATTGCTGTTGTGGTTTGCAACAACCATTGCCGGCTGTAGATCCAGCATCCATCCTTCTGACTCATGAAAAGCTTTGGTGGAAAGGACCATCAGCAGCTGTGTATTGCCTGCTTTACTGGCTTGCTCTCCCTAGTTATGATTCCTTAATTTTTGTCATCACTGGCTATGTATTATTGCCTGCTTTACAGGTTTGCTCTCCCAAGTTATGATTCCTTAATTTTTGCTAACTCAAACTAGCCAATGCATCATTCGTCATCATTTCCGCTTCCTTCTGTCAACATGAAAAAGGGTAAGTTCTCTTGTTGATGTATGTCTGCACATCTGTGTGATGTTTATTTATATAAAACCAATGTCTTAATTATATTGAGTATATTATATAGATTGTTATCTATTCTTAAATTTCTACTTACCTGTCAGTGAAATCAATTAATTACCTATTTCTTTATCTTGTTTATAGCAAATGAAAGATTGAGGAACAAGTGGTTGAAATAATTGCAAAGAGCTAGTAGTCTGTTCTGTACTTTTAACCTTTTTGTACTTGTAGTCAATACTTTTATCTAAAGCCAGAAAATGGTGATTTTCTTGTCTATCATCTTAAATTGAACTACTTATGTATACCACAGGTTTAAGCTTGTCTGTATACTGTTCAGTTTGTACAGGTCAATTTCGATATAGAATTAAAGTAAGAGATTAGATAATAAGAAAAAACTCAGAAATAGATTTTTATTTATATATAATGCTGAAAACATTTCATGAATAAGAATTATGGTTCATAAGCAAATGTTCCTTTCAGTTTTTTATTTATTTATTGTATTTATGGTCTAGTAAAGTTAGAGAAACACATTCAAGTATTTACAAACAGGAGTTTATAAAATTTAAATCCTTTTTCTGTTGAGTTTATTTAAAGAATAGGATCAGACACTTTGAGTTTATTTAATTTTCTTTTTGTTAATTATCTTGTATCTTATTAACAAATTCCTACATAGTTGATTGTATTGGATATACCACTTGGGAGTTTTCCAACCTAGGAAACATTCAGTAAATATACAAGCATTTCCTTTTTTGGAATCTATGAAAAAAAAAAAAAAAATGGACAACTTATTTTTATGAAACCAAGCCAATATATATGTATACAAGTAATTTTTTGTATGACAAGATTTTATTGTATGGGAGCTCACTAGTTAAACTCTTAGAATATCATCTATAGTTCATTGCATGGTACCTCAGTAACTTTTATAAATAAAATTATATTTGAATTTCTGATGATTACCTATCAAATAGTGAAAGCATAATTAATTCAAACAATTGAACATTTACCACTGATAACACATTCTTTTGGCAATGCTTGACATATAAGGTGCGGATAATTTGGATCTGATCTTTTTATTTTTGTCCTTTTTGCTGAAAATATGAAATATCTTTAACTTAACTTCTTCCTGGATTATCCTGAGTATAAGCAGCATTTTATACTTTCTTTTCAGAACATCACAAATCAACTTCTATAATAATTTTATTTTGAAATTAACCAATAATATTTGGCTTTCTCTTACTTTTTAGAACAAGAATAAGTCTATCCTGAACTTCTTATACCAGGCAGCATAAATTTTGTGAGATCAGTAGTAACAACCAGGTTTATAATTTTAGCTATTACTGATCTTTCTTATGGTTTTTATAAAACGGAAGAAATTATTCTCTACAATGTTAGAAAAAATACATAAGGATGAAATCTGGCAGATTAGTACTTGCCTTTTAGATTTAGCAATTTTTTATAGGTTGTATTTGGGACATACTTTTGATAGTTATTTCATTTTAATCTTGGGTTTGTGTTTTAAGCAAAAAAAAAAAAAAAACTGAATAAAACTGACATTTTAATGATTTCTGTAATATATGCACTTTATTTATAAAAACAAAAAAAAAAATGCTTCAAAATGAAATGTTGAGTGGAAAGTTTGATCTATTGTCTAAGATGATAATTTGTAATTTCTTTGTTCCGTACATAGAATAATTTAACTGACTAAAAATAAAAATCTTTGTAATAGTCTAATTAAAAATATCTGGAATACCACTTCTTAACAGCTAGGGTTCTTCATATCTGTTTTCTTATTCCTAAATTCACTGTCACCTGATGATATTCTAATTTAAAAGATCTGTGTTTGGAGAAGATATCAAAAAAATGAATTTTATTATTTAAAAAAAAAAAAAGTGCACACATACACAAGCTCAGAAAATGAATTGAAATGTTTTTACTTTGATGGATCTTGGATATCTTCATTAAAATGATTAAGTACACAGTAATTTCTCATTGTTACCATATACTTTTAGTTACTAGCAGTTTTTTTCTTGCATTAGTATTTCATCACTTAACACAAGATAATTTCAGCATTTCCTACATTCATTATATAAATGAATTCTGGCAATTAAAAGGACTTTAGTGACTGTCACTTGTTTAACTGTTTATTGTGAAGGGTTTTGAGAACACTTTCTTTGCAATATCTATTTCCTTATTTCAGAGTTGTTCTTGGGCATCTTATTACAATATTTTGCTGTCATTTTGAAATCAGTAGTGGACAGTAGTTAAGGTTAAAAATTCCAGATAAAATAATCTTCAGTTTGGTAAATTTGTTTAATGTTTTCACTCTTTTACCAATCAAGCAAGAAAAAAAATCAACTGGTACTGAAAAAATTAAACTCTAGCAATATAAATACAAATAAGATATGACTAGTCTTACTCATCAAATTTTCATTTATTGTACATTCTAGGTACATCTATACTTTCTTTTGATTGTTTAACATATAATATGCACATGGCTGAGTGGTTAGAGCTTTAGTGTCCCAACCATGAGGCTGGGTTCAAATCTCATCATGGTCAATTTGTTAGGGAAGCGACTTCTTGATAATATCAGCCTGGGGAGATGATTTCAGCATGTGGCACTGTTGAGAAGTGCCTGAAAACCATACCACTTGTTGACCCTAACCTTGTGAGTGAATCTGTTCACAAGCCTTTGATGTTTGTGTTAGCATAAAGTCCTGTATCCTCACTTAATGGGTAGATATAAGCTCCTTAGCCTTGTTTGGTAAGCCATCTCGAAATGGCATCTCAATAAAAGTACACATCCACGAGCAACCTGGCCACTTGTTGGGATGTATAGGCCTAAAAATCTCACAATGACTGAAATTCTTTAAAATAAGAGTCACATGAATTCGCAATCTGCTGCAGGTAAAAATAGTGTAACCTGAGGATGTTTAACAAATAATGTTACACTGGGAACTTGCTTGTTCCGGAAAGAAGATGCTCGTATCAAGGTAATCTCAAAATTTTGATGTCAGATTTCTTTCAATATGGAATATAGTTAATGCCTCTTACCTTCCTCAAATAAACATATCATGTTACAGGCTAATGTTTCAACTTTACATTGCCTATAAGGCTGTATTTATATACTATTTCATTTTTAAATAATTGCAATTGAAGTTGTTTTTTTTTTTGTTTAAGCATTTATTGAAGCCCAAATTCTTTTTATGACAACAGCAAGGAAATTTTCTTTTAATCTTTTAGAATTATTTTTTCCATCTTAAATTTTATTTCATACTTATTTGGACTTCTATATTTTCATGCAGTGAATCAATTGTTTGGAGCAACAAATCTGCAAAAGAATAAACCAGTTCTAATCATAATAAAATAATATTGTATTGATTTTCTATTCTTCTAACATAGCTATGTACTTTGATAGTGATTAAGAATGATTGCTTGTAATTTTCATTTTGTGTGTGTGCACGTGAATTCACTTCTAAATATATTGGTCACTCCATCTCAAATCAACCAATGCCGCAGGTAACTCCCACTGAAAATCTTAGAATATTTACAGATGTTCCTTTATCAAATTTATTGATAAGTCCCAAATATTAGATCTATATCTTTTTAATAGTTTTAAAATCTGAGCATTTTGAAATTTGGCTTGGGGGGGGGTGCTAAATAAAGCTTTCAACAAACTTCTAACATTCATAGCTCCAAGAATATTGCATGTGCATGTATTAAGCTGGGTGATAATAGTTTATATTTCCTGTAGATTACAAAAATATAAACAACTTTGGCATCTTAACTCCTCTAAAAACATTGCTTACTTAATCAATCATTATTTCAAAAGCAAACAATTATGCATCATTTGTATTCCTAACTTAAGAAGTTATTATGCATAATATTATCTTGTTTCCTGCTCTTTAGATATTTCAGTGCACATTTTTACAATCTCTGTTAATCTTTTCTGGAAACTGGAAAATAGTTAATATCTCACAAGACACTAATTATAAGAGGGTGCTGAAAAGTTCCCTACCCAACCAAGAAACTCTACTAAAAAAAAGTAAAATAAAATGATATTTGGTCATTTTGTCAGAATTTAGGAAATGGGTTAGACCAAGAAATTTTCAGCATTCTCTCATGTTTCAATGTACATCTTTTAAAATTTAAAGAGCTATATGTCTATAGCTTTGTGTTAGTTTTTTTAAGGCTAGTTATGGTTTATTAGCTTTATTGTTAGGAAAACTGACCTAAGATTTACTGCTTCCAATCTACTAATGTAATCACTGAATTACCATATAGTACATGGCCTATATAATCTAGGATAGGTTTTAATTATCTAACAAGATTGTCTACTGTTTTTTTTTTTTTTTTTTAAATAAGCAAATATAATTTCAGTGGAAGTTTTGATAGCTAGTTCATCTGATGAATCTGCTCAGCTGGTATTTAATTATGCTAGAATTAATTATCTATTTGTATAACCTGGGAAAATATAAACTAAATTATTATAGCCAAATAGTTTATCTTTGTTCATGTGAAACTCATAAAACTGTCTCATTCAGATATGAGATTGTAAAACTAAGTATCTTTTTAAATATATTTTCTGATATTGCCACATTGTATTCAAAACAGTGTAATTTCTTGTGTAAAATATACAAGAAATTGTATCTGTTACTTTGATTTCATCTTTTATCTGCATCAATCATAAATATAAAATTTGGTAAGAAACAAAAGTTGTGTTAATGACTGTTAACAGGGATTCTTGGCTTGTTTATGTTTTGCCACAAGTTTAAAAGCTATGTATATCATAAATTTAACATTTTATTATTTATTAGTATTTTTGTGTTAATTTATTAAAAAAAGAAAAGCCTGTTAATTCAGTTGTAAAACTAAAGATGAACAATTGCTGGAAAATGTGTTATGTCGGTTTTTCTTTGTTAGTTCAAATTATACATGACTTGCCCAATTATGACTTACTTACAATTCTAATTGATTAAAATTTGCTTTATCACTTCAAAAGATTCTTAATCTTGTTCTCTTTAAAGTTTATTGTAATAAAAAGGCATATATAGTATTACAATAATTGTTTTTTGTTTGCTGGTGGAGATAAATTGTACAGTGCATGTTAAGTTTTTGTCACGCTTTATTTTCAAATTGCACTCTTAATTAGGAAGCAAACAGCTAACCACACAGTATTTGCTAATTAAAGGTTCGTAATTAAAGTGGGTTTGGACAATTAAGAATATTTTCAATATGCACTTAAGGTTGTTCTTGTACTGATCAAAATGATGGGAGCTATTTCCTTCAAAATCACTTTGGCTGTTTCTCATTGCAAAAATGTTTACAGTCAGATTTTTTGTCAGTTGATCTGAAATGTTTGATAATTGTAAAGTTAATATTAACTAGCATTATAAGTGGTAAAATTTAAATAATTTCAAGACATTCAAAGAAATGACATTTCTGTGATAATTTAAGCCTTTCTTCATCATGGGGACACTTAGATATTGAAATGTTTATTTGTAATGTTTGTTATAACTGTCAGTACAAGGTGAGATGGATAAATTGTCGTCTAACTTGTGCAAAATTAATGTGACACTGACATTTCATTTTAACAGCTATATTTACCAAAATTACACAAAAATGTCTTGAAATACTAGAATAAATTTATTCAATAAAATCTCCACTGGCTTTAACCATGGCCTCCAGATGACTTTGGAATCTCCTACAACTCTTCTGGACAGTGTCTTTGTTTAAGTTGGTGAATGCTGTCATAATCCTTGCCTTCAGTTCATCTTTGGTCTTACAAGGATTTTTGTTGGTCTTTCACTCAACTGTGCCTACACATAATAATAATCAAGGGTGGAGTCTGGAGAGTTAGGTGGTCAGATGTAAGGGGTGATGTGGCTACAGAAATAGTCTGACAGCCATGACTGGGTTCTCCTTCTTGTGTGGCATGGTGCAGATTCCTGTTGCCAGACAGAGGGTTTTCCAGCAGGCACCCTCTTGACCCAGGGCAGCCTACCTCCTCAAGTCACTTGATGTAGGCCTCTGTATTGAGTCTGAGAACATATGTTTTTACATATGTATGTGTATTTCATATTTGATTCCTAATTACCTTTGTCTATAGAATTCATTTCTTTTTTTTTTTATAAGTTATATTAACAAGTTTCATTTATGTAGCTTTGATTTTTGAAAATCATGTGTTTTAATTCCACTAATATCTAAGTCTTGTAATTTTAAATTTTCATTTTTTTTTAAAGTTCAAGTTTAGGAAGATACATTATAATTGATAAATTTTGTATCTGTTATAAAATTTTATTGGCATGTTGTGAATGACAAATGAGTTGTTCAATACTATTATAAGCTATAAAATTAAATTCAAATTGAAAATATACTTTATTTTAGATTTAGGTAATTTTTACAATTTAAAAAAAATTTTATTTTATTCAAAAATTCAAAAAAAGAATGTCAAAATAAATTTTATAAACTTGATATTTGAACATGTGATAATGTAATACTAACTTAAAACATTGACTCACCTCCAAAATATGGCAGATCTTTTGATGGAATCAAGCCAGGAAAAAAAGAATTGAAAATGTTATAACTTCTGAAAAAGTAAAATACCATGTTCAGTAATTACCTTAAAACTTAATTTATTACTTTAAAAAATGAGCTTTGCTACATTCAATAATTTAAAATTCTCATTTGAACTTAATTGAAAAAGAAATAAATTAGTCAATTATGCACTAACTTTTTTCTTTTTTTTCTCAAAGTTCCTATCCCATAAATCAGACAGAGGAGGAAATTCTTTCTTTTGGCATTTTTTTTTTGTTCTTTGATTTCTGTCTGGGTACAATCTGTAGGATCTAAATTTTTCATAATCCTCTTAACTCTGAGGTGTGTTAGTTCAACAGCCAAGGGAAGCTTAATTATATATATTTCATTTGGATATTTAGAAGTAAAAAAAGCTCTTATAACTTCATTTTTTACATTATCTTTTTTTTTTTTTTTTATAAACTGAATTTTATATGCCAGCTGTTACTGTTAGGCTGGTTTCAGCATCAAAAGTGGACATTATTTGATTGATGGTTCTCTTTCTTGCTCTAGAATGATAGAATTTGATAACTTGTTCAAGAGTAAAATTATTTTCTTGTGACTTACAACTTGATTGTATTAGAAAACTTTAAACACTCATGTATCTTAGTTGAAACTGAGTTATGGGTGCTAATGGTTGACTAACCATGCAGAAAACTAATCATAACTGACTCCAGAAAGTGGAAGTTTAATTTTAAATTTAGAGCAGTTGAGATCTTTTAGTTGGAGGCAGGATCTAACCAGCAGTAGGTAATAAAATTGTTTGGTGATATACCTTGTGTTTATATTTAGAATCCTGAGGAGGTTGTAAAGAACCTCATGATACACCAAGTAAATTTGTTGCAGGTTACTGAAGATGAGCCAATAACTCCCTCTAGCTCTTTCACCAGATTTTATCTTGAGGTAGTTAATTTTTTTTTTTTTATTGCATTCAAAAATGCCTTTAAATTTTTTTTTCTGGTGAACTTCTATTACAGAGTAAATGTTATTAGTTTATATTAAAGTAATATCTTCTTTGATTGTAATACTTGATCCCAAAATTGGTTCATATTTATAATTTCACATCTTTGAAATTGTGTTTGTGTGAGTTTATTAAAGGAGACTCTTTGCATAATTTGTAAATATATGTACATCAGTTCTCAGTAATTTTAGAAATAAAATGCACTTCTGTATTGATAATACATAACCAGTTGATATGACAGGCAAATTTGTGTCCTCATCATTTTATTTCTGTTTTAATCCATTGACTATCTTCTGCATTATTCAAAACATATTGGAAATATTGCTACGTACAATTGTACCCACTCATATCTTGAATAAAACAAAGTTTTCTGGGTTTCAAATGTCTTCTCACTCATTCAACCAAGTGATACAATTTTTAGTTTTTGTTTTTAATTTGCTTTCAAAAAGAAATGGTAAGGATCTTGAATAGTTTTGATTGGACTAGTATATGAACAAATGTTAATATGTTGGATTTAAGAAATAAGATAAATTGTTAAGAATAGCTCTGTATTCTGATTTGCTACCATTCCTTTTCAAGTGAATTTGTAGCAATAATCCTCAGACTAAATGAACAGCCCAGTATTTGCTTGCAATGCATATATCATCTGACTTGCAGTTTTTAATATTCACTAACATATTTGATATTACTCATTGGCAATATTTGTTTTTTTTAATGCTATTTGTAAAAATTAAATGTCCTTTATAGATAGCATAAAATAAATTGCATGCTTAAGACATTTTTAGTGTGATACATTTTTAATGATTGCACTGTTTAATATTATTAGATTAGAACAAGTTTTCAAGTGAATTTAAATATTATTTAGATATTTGTGCCTAAGTTTGTTCACCCACAAATGTGCCATTTTGTTCCACTACCTTTCATTATCTTTGAGGCCGTTTCATAATTCTATTCTTCTAGAACAGGATATTTTTCTGAATGATGAACTGATCTAAGTGGTTTTATAGGCTTCCAGAGAATTGAAGTTCCTCCCATTAAGAGAATTTTGTAGGGATTGAAATAAGTGGTAATCTGAAGGCACAAGGTTTATGTCAATATGGCAGGTGTAGTAAGACATCCCAACCAAGCTGTACTAATTTCTTCATGTGCAAACAGATGTGAGGTCTAGTGTTGTCCTAATGGAAGATGACACCCTTCCGATTGGTCAATTCAGGATGTTTTTCATCAATTACTGTCTTTAAATCAATCTAATTGGGACAATACTTGTCTGAATTTGCAGAAGGCACTCGTAATACAATTTCACCAGATACTCAATATCACCTTCTTTGGGTGCAGACTGGCATTTGGAGTTTTTAACAGTGACAAATTTCTATTTTCCCTAGGATCTTTTTCACTAAAATTTTGTAAACAATCCACTTTCCCTTACTTGTGACCATTCTTTTTGCTTGAGCAGATAATCAAAGATGGAAATGCAGTTTATTACATTTTTTCTTTTTGATCGTGAGGCACCCAAACATCATAGCAATTCATGTAACCATGTGTTTTCAAATGCCTTACAATGCTTATATGAGATATCTGGAATATCTCTGTGATATCTCATGTCATATAACCTGGATTATTTTTAATTAGTATTTTAATGTGGTGAGTATCAGTAATTGCAGATATTCCAGATCAAAATTTCCATTTCTGAACTAGCAAACCACTTATTAAAAGTACTCTCAGCTATGGCACCATCTCTATAAACAGCACATTTTTTTTCTTGCTGTTTGTCCAGTGTTTTTTTTTTTTTTTTCTGGAAATAAGAGTATCAAATGAGAAAACTTTATGATAGCTAGATACCTGTGTCTGTATTTGGATAAGAATAACAAGATATGAAATTGTTAAGAATGTTTTCTATACTCAATCTATATCTATAATTCCCATAATGTGTGTGTGTGTGTGTGCGCGCACGCGTAATCGGATGTTGTTTATGTGTTTCCACAGTTTTCATCCGATTTTGTTGAAATTTTTTTTTTTGTTTGATAGATAATTCTTCAGTGCTGGTTTTGAGTCCAAATTGGCTGGAAAATATGACAGCATTGAAGGTGAAAGTCCGAAAAAACTGATTTTTTACACTAAAATCAAAGGCAAAATTTAATTGATTTTTGCAAGAATTTCCAAATCAATGTGTTTTTCACCTGAAAAAAGTGCTAAAGCACTAATAGTACATATTGCGTTTTTTTAAAAAAAAAAAGAGCAAAAAGATTTTTAACCAAAATTTTGCATGTTCTAGAAAGGATTAAAAAATTAAAAAAAAAATAATAAAAAAAATACTTTGGTCTTTACTCTTAATACATAAACATTTTGACGATAATACTTTGTTTTTATTAAGTTTGGTGCCTTTTTTCATTGTACTGTTTTTTCAGAGATTGTGGTACATATATGTGATTTTCTTTGAGTTTCTTTTACTTTAGAATGTGTTAACTTGAAAATTTTGATTTATGAGTTAGAAGTGAATTACCAAGTGTCTGGACCATCTTTGCTTACTTGAGCAGACAACATTCTATTTTTATAGCAAATGATTGAATTTTGAGATTAAAAAAATCTTTAGGTTTTAATTCATTTCAACTCATTTTTCACAGGGTATATATTCCTATTTTGAATGACTTAAACTCAGAATGAATGATGTAGGACATCTGGCTTCAAGGTTGCAGTAGTATTCCTTATTTTTGTAATAGGGTCTATTTGCTTGATTTGCACTAAAAGTTTTTTGTACAGATCTTTTATAGAAAGGTTTGAATTCAGTAAGATTTAAAATTTGGTGCCAAGTACATATAATTAATCCCTTGCTTGTAATTATTGAATGTGATAGTTTAACATGCATTATTGTACTGAATTTGATAATATAGAAATCTTAGGAATGAAACAATATTTACTTTTCCTTTGATGTTAGTCTATCAAAGGAAGATTTTACTCATAGTTCTGTTATTTGAGATTTGTTGATTTCTATTAAAAATGCACGTGAAAAAATAATATTAATTGTGAATGAGCAAATTTATTGGTTGAAAATTTAGAGTTGTTATTGTTTTGTTTTTTTTTAATATTAAACTGACATATATTTGAATCCAAGAAAACCTATATTTTTTTTTATAAACCATAAAATGATATGCTTGTAGTGAGACATCATTTGTTTGCCATTTTACAGTCTATTGATTCTTGTAGGTATCATGATGGTTTGACTAGAATTACATTAATTTTATAGATATTACTGGCCTAAACTGTGAACTTAAAAAAACCAGATTTATGATCTCTTTATTTTTTAATAAAAAGTAAATTAATATATGTTAAAGCTTAAACTTTGCCATTTAGTATCATTTTTGGAGATCAGTTTTTATTTGATCAAACTGTGTGTGTGTGTATATATATATATATATATATATATATATATATATAACCTCCTATATGCTTTTTTCATGATTATTTCTACATTTTTTTCATGAAATTGTATTAAAAAGCACTTTCAAATACTATATTAATGAGCTAATATAAAATAATAAAAATGAAATGCAACTCTTAGTATGAAACTGCTATATAGGAGTAGCATGTGAATTTAAAATTTTCTGAAATACTATATCTTTCAAATGTCTGTAAGGAAGAGAGATAAGTTTAGTAACATAGGTTGATATCAAGACAAACAGTTTCTTTAGTATTTGATTTTATAAGTTTGGGTGATGTTTGGTATAGAGATTGGCCTTGTCAGTTAAAATTGTGTTGAACTCTAATGCCATCATAGATACCTATATTTGGATAGAGTGATAAAACTAGTTTCCTCTTCTCTTGAAATACATTCTCTTAAATCTTGGTAATATTGTGGAAATCCTGTTTTCTATGTTTAACCAACAGTTTCTTCACTTGTACTATTACTAATTCATTAAATTTCTCTGTACTTTAGTTAAGGACCAATAAATTAGCATGTCTGTTGCGGAAACAGCTTTCTGTTAGTCTAGCCTCTCTTTAAACTACTTACAAAGAAAATTCAAGACACTAGTCTGATATAAGCCCACTCTTTTGATGTATCTCATCCTTAATGTTGTGTTATCAATTCTTTTGTAAAGAAAGAAATCTTATTAAAAGGAGGTTATTTATATCAATATAATTTGTATTCATGTAATGGAAAAATGATTTTAAAAATGAAAAGAAAATTATTTAACATTAAAAATATATAATTTTATTTGTTAGTTTTGAACTGATAATTTAAGATTCTACTTAATTTATGCCTGACACTTGGTTCCTCAATCAGTTTTGGTTGTTTACTTAGAAATATTCCAAATAACTTTATTATAAATATACCCAAAATATTTTTTTTTTAAATAATTTCCCAAGTGTTTTTCCTTTCATTATTCCTTTTTGGTTGTTGTGATATTTTAGCCTGTTTTTTTTTCTCTCTCTTTTATATGCACATTGACATTAAATTTTTGTTAAAAATTTACAAGTTTTCCAATTTCTATGCAGAATTGCAATGAAAAATTGGAGATATGGAAATATAAAAATTACTAACTTCTTTAAAATAGAAAATATAAAAACAGGTTAATGTAACACTATCCTCCAAATTTTGTGATGCAGCCTTTCATGTTAGATAAAACTAATCAAAACTGACTGAGGAGAGCTCAAATTTCAAAACTTAGGTACATGGAGAAGGTTATTTAGGTATAGGGTTGATCTATCTGAAAGCAAAGACATGTTTCAAGTATACTCAGACATGATAAACACTATTGGTAACTTATTGAAGGTATTTTAGTGACTTATTCATATTCATACTATTGATCAGTACAATGTGATTATTATTACTACATGTGGTCATGACTTTTATTCTCCTTTTTTTTTATTCTGTTGTAAAAGATAACCGCTAATTGCCAATAATTGAACTAAATAGTAGTACCAGTCAGAATGCAATTAAGAAGATAATTGCAAATATAAATTAAACTTAAGAGATCAATGTAATTAACTGAATATCTTGAGAAATCATGTAACAATATTTTTGCCTTATCAAAGTAAAAAAGAAAGAATGAAAAGAAAGGGAATCATTTTTTTCATTTTTAAATAATTTTGAATAATCTAAATTAGTTATGATGGCTTATATCAATAACTACTGTATATGTGGCTTTAAACCCAGTTTAAGTGGATTTTTTCCAACCATTTTATTAATTCCAAAATTTTAATATAGGTTCCTGTATGTATGTATTTAATATTCCTTTTTAATATCTAAAAGCAATTGTGTCATTACCTTCATTGATGAGTAAAGATATTGAATTCACTTGTAAGATTTTTCTGTTTCATATTTATTCTTTTAGTAAATAATAATTCACTTGGCAGATGACATAGCAAGTTGTCAAGTAAAACTGATGTTTACCAGTTTAGGTTTCAGTCTTATTGGTAAAATAAGATAGTCTTACTTTTGTATAGGAGTTCACTTCCAACTAGATACTGTTGCATTTGTTCAGTGAAGTAATCTTACTGTAAATAGGATAACTGTTTCAGTATGAAATTTTGCTACAGCAAATAGTCATGCTGAAGAAATGATTCCTGTTATAAATCAGAAGAAGGAATTTAAAAACAATGAC
This sequence comes from Acanthosepion esculentum, assembly GCA_964036315.1. NCBI lineage: Eukaryota > Metazoa > Mollusca > Cephalopoda > Sepiida > Sepiidae > Acanthosepion > Acanthosepion esculentum. Next base: position 93,272,569 of record OZ038488.1, on the reverse strand, counting down.
AGAAGTATAGGAAAGACAGGTTTGTTAATATGGATAATGTCTTTGAGCCTTAGATTAGTTTAAGCTCACTTTTTTCTCATTTTTGTAAACTGACCTAATGATACATTTAGTTCTTTTTTGTTTTTTGTTAGTGTAGTTTCCTGTTGAATAGAGGTTCAGGTATTTGGCTAAAGAACAAGTTAGTGATCTGTCGTTGCTATTTTCATATAATATTAAATATTTACAAAATTAGGCATTTTGTAAAAATGTGCCATGGTATACTCTGTTGCTACTAGTAATTTGCTGTTATTTTGTAAGTAATGTTACTGTTACTGATGTTGCTGGTATTCAGACTATAAATTCTTTTGTTGCTCAGTCTCTTAGTGAAATAGTGAATTTCCCTACTTGTCTCCCTAATAAATCTGATCAACTTTCTTCTTTATTTGAATTTTTCCTTAGCTCTTGTTGAGCATGACAACACTGTCCTCTCAGATCAGGTTGTAGTATCTGTTGATATTTCTTTTGAGTTGTCAGGACAGGAGCCTCTCATTCACAAGACTTCTTTCTATTTCCAGCATACTGATTGGGATTCAGTTTGTGACTTTTTGAGATGCTCCTTGGATTGATATTCTTAACCTTAAGAATTGTGTCACTGGGGTTTCTTCTTGGGTTACAGCCAGTATTGATGCTTTTGTACCTTCTTGGAAATACCAGGTGAAATCAATTTTCTCTTTGGTTTACACTGGCTTGTTCAGCCGCTATAGCCCACAGGAATCACTTTATCTGACTGTGCCAGTGTGATAACTCTGAATAGACACCTTTTTGTGTCTGCTCGTTGTAACTGTAGACATGTTCTCAAAGTAGCTAAGTCCAAGTTTGCTAAAATGAGGCAATGTATAGACTTGAAGAAGTTTGGTCCTCATGACTACTAGCAGCTCTATAATAGTGTGCTAAATAAGAGTAAGTATTCTATCCCTCCACTTTTCACTCAATTTGAGGTGTTAACATTTTCTACTGATAGAGCAGAATATTTTGCTTGTATATTCTCTTGAAATTTTACTCTTGACTCAACTGGAGTATCTTTGCCTGAGTTTTCACTTAGATCTGAGTCTCTATTGAGTGATATATATATATATATATATATATATATATATATATATATATATAACTCTATCCATAGCTTTTTGCTATCATCTCTAAACTGGATCTGCACAAAGCATGTAGACTTGATATCTCTGCAATAAGAAATGTACTCCAGAACTGGCCTTTGTTCTCTCTAAACTCTACAATAAATGCTTTGCTGCTTCTTGCTTTCCTGCTTGTTGGAAATCCTCTGCTGTCATTTCAGTCTTTAAGAACTCAGGCAAACTGTCTTATCCTTCTATTGGCCAATAGAAGTTTAAGCCTTTTGCCTTTTTTGGCAATAGTACTAGAGGCTCTAATCAATTCTGAATTGGTTAAGCATGTCACTTTGCAAATCTTCATTCAGATAAGTAATGTGGCTTTCACTTCTCTAGGTCAACTGCTGATCTCTTAACAATTATTCCTGAAAGTTTATTAAGCTTTAGGTAAGAATGGTGAAGCTTGGGCTGTTGCTTTGAATATCTCAAAGGTATTTGACAGTGTTTGGCATGCTGGTCTTCTTCACAAGTTGAATGGTATTTCTGGATTAATTTTTGAACTGATTCAATATTATCAAATTGCAAAATGAAAGTGGTCTTGAACGATCACTCTTCTAGATCTTTTTGTATTAATGAAAGTGTCCCCTCATACTCTGTTATTGGACATATGTTCTTAATTTTCATCAATGACCTTTTTGATGTCACTTAGTATCTATGCTGATGACACAGTTATTTACTTCTGTCTTAATATTAAGTCTGATTGGTTTGATAAGGTCAAATTGGCAGCTGATCTAAAATTGACTTACATTCCATTGTTAACTAGAGTAAGGAATGGCTTGTTAATTTTTAACGCTTCCAAAGTTAAACTTTCTTTTAATCATCTTAGAGAAATCTTTTTTGCCTTTCATCAGCATGAAAAAAAAAAGTCATAATGTTTATAACAATACTAAAAGTTATTAGTCATTTGCATTGATACTTCTAAAATATCTTGTAATTCCCATGAATGTTGAATATTATTTAAAATTTAAATCGGGTTGAAATTGAGTATATGAATAATCCCAAGAACATTCACTCAGTTGCCATGCTATCTGAACATGTGTGTCATTATTTTTCCTCTTTTTGAATATTTCAAGGTTAAGTTGTTTCTTTGAGAAACCCTTTTTTCCTTATCTAGTCTGATTAATTTTTTCTAATTAATATATAAGAGCATGTGGTATTTAAATTTTGAAAGAATTATCTTATTTCTGTTCAAAATTTACTATTGAATGATTTGTTTTGTGCATGTAATAACACTTTTTTTTCATTTCTTCCATGGCATATGTGCATGTGGTATAACTTATTGCCTACTTGCTTGGTAGTTTAAACAACGTATAAGGGATGAACTGGAATTTACAGTTATTTTTTTTACTTTTCTTAAAAAGGAGACATTTCTAGGATAGCTTTTTCAGTTAGTTATCAATGAATTACAGCTCTGTTAAATAAAAAAAAAACTTTCTTTTTATTTAAATCAAATTAAAAATGATTAATACTGACAATTCAGTGACTTTGATGGTGTTATACTGTTCAAGCAATCTGATATAGCAGCAAATTGCTTTTTGTGTAAAAATTAGTGGAAATGTGGATGCAAGTGTGTATTGGTATAGGTTTCCTGAATCTGATATACATAATTTTTTAAAATTTTTACTACTTAAGTAATGTTTAAATGTGTGTGTGTGTGTGTGTGTATATATATATATATATATATATATATATATATATATATATATAAAGATTGCTACCTCATTTGAGCTATCTGTAAACATTTATATGGTTGGATAAAAATTGATTTGAGATGAATGATTAGTCATAAGATATTTTTAATTAAATTACTATTTTAAAGTCAATGTTGATTACAAGTGAGATATTTAAAAACTAAGTATCATTACTGATAAATGTCTAATTCTCTACATTGTTATAAACATTGAAACTGTAAAAACTTGTAGCAAGGATGATAACCTATATATATTTTATTGATAAGTTAGAGGAAAAAGGGAGATGTTTTCTGCATGAAAAATAGTCTAGGCAATGATGGTTACAAGTTGTCATAAAATAACTTCTTTTCAGATTTTCCATTGTGTTCATTATGAATGTGATACATATAGAACATACAAATTGATTTGGTGTCTTTTATACAAGATGGTTTTGTGTCTTTTATACAAGATGGTTTTGTGTCTTTTATACAAGATGGTTTTGTGTCTTTTATACAAGATGGTTTTGTGTCTTTTATACAAGATGGTTTTGTGTCTTTTATACAAGATGGTTTTTAATAATTATATACTTTTATTAAATTGTTGTCTGACGTTTAAATAGAAACATATATATCTATTTTAGTAAGATGCTTCTTTGCTAATAGGCAATCGCCAATTCCAGTTAGTGGTATTAATAAAATTAACCTCTTTCTTGTAGGTATTGCATTATTGGTAGTTCTTATGCCATAGTCCCCCCCCCCCCCAATGTGTAGTCTGGATGAAATGGAAGATATATATAAAATTTTACCTAATTTCTTTTGTTCACTTGTGATGTCACAGTGACATACAGATAAAAATAAAAAAAAAAATTATTGGATTTTTTGTAATGCTTAGACTTGGATTAAGTATTTCTATTTTTCTTTGGTTTCTTTTATAAGTTCCTCAATTCTCAGTGGTTGCTGTCTTCTACTGGCAGGCATTTCAATTGTTTCACTATATGACAGATATAAACAGTCCTCTAAGAAGTTACTGTTTTTATCTTTGATAATGCATAACTTGTTTTTTTTTATTAACTCCAGTTTAATTGGCTTTTTTAGTTATCAGTCTTGTCTATAGTGAATAACTGCTATATATATTTGCATGTCATGCGACTTTTGAATACCTAATTTTGAAGCTAATTTTAAGGGGGTTGCATCATGCACAAGATATAAAATTAGCATATGTACTGCTAGTGCTAGATATGCTGTTGACCAAACTATATATCCATTTACTGTAGTCAAATTAGCTTCAAAATTAGTTCTTCAAAGGTCGTATGATACATGCGGATATATGGTATACTCTTTGATCATGACTACATGGGCTACTTCCTTCTAAAATTGTATATTTAGAAAGTCCAAGTTTCAAAGCCTGTATAGGAAATTAGTAAATTCATTTGTCTATATTTCTGAGATGAGGTATTATGTACACTATTTACATTATTCGGACTATTGTTCTCATCTTTGCCATATTTATTACAAAGTTTTGGCTGTTGTATGCTCTGGCATTCTTCAGGTGGTTGGAATGTCGAACTGAATCTTTTATTTCGCTCACTGGGGTAGACTGTTCCAGTTCCATGTGCCATGTTTAATGGATGTCAGTTGTCAGTTATCTCCTGTTAGTTCCCCTCTCCAAGTTCTCCACTGCCTTAACTGGGTATTGAACTCATACTCTTTGGGTCCTGTCATTGGATCTAACTAACGCCTTTATCCACTGTGCCATGTGTCCAGTGAATGAAATAAAGGGTTCAGTTCGACATTCCAACCACCTGAAGAAGGCCGCAGCGTACAACGGCCGAAATGTTGTAATAAGTATTGGCAACAAAGATGAGGACAATAGTCTGAATAATGTAAATAGTGTAGTAAATTCATTTGCATGATTTTTAGGAACTTGGATTCTAACTGCATCGTAATAAAACCATATAATATATCTTTATTACTTTTCAGATCCTACTCTTTAGTAAATAGTGTTTCAGATAGGTTATACATAAATTTTAGGCAATTTTGTGAGCTTAGATAAATATGAACAACTTAAATTGGGAACAGTTAATGTTTATAAAATTCTAAATTTAACATTTACTGATTTATGAGAAAATTTATTTTTTCCAAAGAGAAAGTATTTGAGTTAATAGTTTTTGTTTTGATGGTAATAGAGTAAATACAAAAATATTAGAAAATGGTTTCTAATTTTTGCTCAACATATGCAACTAATTCTTTGCTATGATTTATTTTAAAGCTATTCCAATTTTATTTTCAATGTTTTCTAAACTGATTGAGCTTGCAGTTCTTTTACTGATCAAAGATTGTTCAACATACCAGATTTTGTTTACAAGATAGAAAAACAATTAATTCCTTTGCTATCATTTTAAATGTTCAAAGTTAAATACTCTTTGAATCTCAAATTTTCAGAAATTTCAACCAAAAAACAATTTATTTGTTTCAAGATTTCATTAAAGTATATTTGCTACCAAATGGAATTATGTTTTTGTATGTGACAATATATTATTAAGAAATTTTATTGGTTGAATTATGGAAGATGATGTCATAAAAATTTTCCCTGTTTGCTATTTCACAAGTGTGTGTTTTCTGCCAATTGTTGCATGACTTTTGTAACACCCATTACGTATCTCCTGCAACTGATGTGGGAGGGTTTGCAATAGCCATGGAATGACAGGAAAATAGTAAAAATATTAATTTGTGAAATCAGACCAAAGTATTGTCATTATTTATTTTAATATTGTCTGCAACTAAAATTGCTCTCTCACCCAACTTCATTGTGGGTAAGGAGGGTGGTTAGTAACCCAGTATATAAAATAAATCCATCAGAAGGTATATGAATCAATGACTAACTAAATAGAGGTGATGTATCAATAAAATCACAGTGAAGAAGGCAATGAAGAAATAAATCCACTATCTTCCTCAAGAACTCTCATGGCAATTCATAACTCACAAATCTCGGATAACAGAGCAAAGGTGGATCAAAGCTCTTTGAACTGAATTCTCACCCAGTAAGGCAAGATGCGTAACAGGTGTAACCCAATCATCATCCAGAAACTGCAACAAAGATAAAATTACATTTAAGACATTGAATGTGTTATGGTGAAACACGCCTATTCTATAGTTATTAGACTCTCCCACCTAATATAAGTAGGAGTAGTAAGAGGAACGAGGGTCAGTCGATGTCGGACAACAGTAGTCGGCAGTTAGTCGAATACGAAAGTAGTCAGCGACCACAACAAGATTACTCTGCGTAATACCGATTATATCAAGTTCCTAACGTTTGGTTCGTCGAACTTATTTAGGACTGATTTTAGTACAAATACAAGCCTCTACTGCAAAATAACTCCACAACAACTTTGGTGACAAGGATTCACACTCATACGGAGGAAGAAAAAATTCGCTCACCACAATAACTTCGGCGACAAAGTCTCGGATTCACACTTAAAAAAAAAAAAAAAACTTGGCAAAGTTTGTCATAAGCCAAGACATCAACTTAAATCAAATCTGTTGAGAAAAGAAATATTTTTCTCGTTAATACAGTTTGCTCAAATAGGTCACGAATTGCAAATTCGTAGGACCCCCCCCCCCCTCTACAGTATTTAGGCATTGTGTAAACTTTTTGCGTAGATGGTGGAATGCAAAAGTCTATTCTGGGAATTCTTTAAGTTCCAGTCGGAACAACAGATGAAAATATTAGAGCAACAAACAACATTCCATATGCAGCTACAGGAGGAAACTTTCAATAGACAAATGCAATTCCAACAAAAAATGGAACAGATGCATAGGGAGTTTCAAAACAAAATTCTGGAAATAACTGAGAAGAGGAAAGAGAAAAATCTACAAAATTATTCTTTCCCAGAGAATACAATATGGAATTCAATTGAAATATTCACGTACAGTCCAGATGAAGAGATAACTTTTGCGGAGTATTATAAAAAATACGGATGTGTATAATGAGGACTGCCACTTGTGGTCTGAAGGAAAGAAGGTTAGGCTTCTTTTAAGCCAATTAGGAACTGCTGATCATAACAAATTGGTAAACTACATTTTACCGAAAAAAACTAGCGAGTTGACATTTACCGAGGCGATAAATATATTAAGTGAATTATTTAGTAAAAAGACATCTCTGTTCCACAAGAGGTGGAAATGTTTGAATCTGATGAAAGATGATAAACAAGACTATATAACGTACGCAGCCAATGTGAATAAGCATTGTGAAGAATTCAAGCTGGCAGAGTTAAGTGCAGACAATTTTAAGTGCTTGGTGTTTGTTCAGGAACTGGTATTGGAAAGAGACACAGAGTTGAGAAAATTAGTACTGGCAAAATTGGAAAACGATCCAAGTATTACGGTACAGAAATTGGCAGAAGACTGCACAAGATATGTTAGCATAAAGAAAGATTCAAAAAAGATAGAACAGTCTGGCGTTTCGCATGTAAGGAAAATACGCTACAAAGAAGAAAGTCAGTCTACCAAAAAGAATTCTAAAATTGCGGATTATCAAGCAAAAAGTGAAATACCAGAGAAAAATAAACAAAAACGCCCGAAGCCATGTTTTGCTTGTGGTGAACTACACTGGTACAGATATTGCGATTTTAGGAATAAAAAATGTTTCAACTGTAAAAGAGTGGGACATAAAAGCACGCATTGCAGGTAAAAAAAATAAAGACAATAAAATAAGAGAATTAAAGTCCGAGGTAAAAGATGGAATAACTAGAAAATTTGTTACCATCAAAATAAGTAATAAAAATTTAAAAATGCAACTTGACACTGATTCGGATCTATCATAAATTTGCATACGTGGAAGAAGTTGGGGAAATCAACCAACTTTAATGAAGACAAAGAAAATCGCGAGGTCAGTGACGGGAGAAAAAATACAATTTATTGGAGAATTTGTTACAAACGTCACGTTAAATAAAAAAACACGAAAAACTAAACTACTTGTCATAGAAAATACCACGAACTTACTGGGTACAAATTGGATAACAGAATTCCAATTATGGGATCTACTGATGAATTCTTTCTGTTACAAGGTAGAAAGTTTAAACACCGAAGCCCAAAAATTAATAAAGAAACTTAAGGAAACATTTCCTACTGTTTTTTCTCCAGGGTTGGGAACATGTACCAAGATGGAGGCAAAATTCCAGCTAAAAGAAAAACGCTCAGGTGGTATTCAAAAAGAAAAGGAATATGCTGTTTGCCTCAATTGAACAGATAGATAAAGAATTGGACAGATTAGAGAAAACTGGTGTACTTAAAAAAAGTTGAGTATAGTGAATGGGCAACACTGACGGTATACGTGAAAAAAAACTCTAAAGAAATTTGTGTTTGTGCTGATTTCTCGATGGGTTTAAACGCGACACTCAAAGACTATAATTATTCTCTACCAACAGTGGAAGAAATATTTGCGAAGCTTAATGGAGGCACAATATTTTTGAAGATAGACCTCAGCGACACATATCTGCAAATACTGGTAGAAAAAGAAATGTAAAAACTTTTGTGTATAAACACACATCGGGGTCTGTATAAATTTAACAGACTACCTTTTGGGATTAAGGTCGCGCCCGTCATTTTCCAACAAGTAATGGATTTGATGTTGGGTGGTCTATATTTTGTCGTAGCATACCTGGACGACATCCTCATGAGAAGTACAAGTATAGCAGAACACGTGGAACATGTAAATGCAGTAGTTTCAAGAATACAGGATTTTGCATTTAAACTCAAGGAAAGCAAATGCGAGTTTTTTATGGAGAAAGTAAAATATTTGCGGCAGATCATCGATAAGAATGGTAGAAGGCCAGACCCAGAGCGAGCAGCGGCTATAAAAGACATGCCGGCTCCGAATGATATTACCACATTACAAAGCCAGGTAGAGAAAAATTTATTCAAGTAAAAAAAAATACAATCCTGGTGAAAAAGTATACTTTAAGGAGATTGGAAAAATAGAAAAGCGGTTTGGTAACATGATGTACTTGGTGAAAGGCAAAAAATTCACGTGTAGACGGCACATTAACCAGATCAGACGACGCTCTTCAGACGTGGTTGACAGCAATCCCGCGGAAGAAACGCCTATGGGGTTTTTTTTTCGATACGTTTGATCTAACAACACCAGCAATGATTTTACCTGAGGTACACCGATCCAGGAGAAAAAGAAAGGCAACTGATCATTTAAAAGTGGATCCAAAACGTAGGAGATATGCTACGATGTTGCTAAAAAAAATGAAGTTTCTTTTTGTTTGTTTTTTCTGTAAAAAATAAAAAATAAAGGAAACTGTTTTACTCCTACGGAGTAAAGTTTTAGGAGGGGGGTGTTATGGCGAAACACACCTATTCTATAGTTATTAGACTCTCCCACCTAATATAAGTAGGAGTAGTAAGAGGAACGAGGGTCAATTGATGTCGGACGACAGTAGTCGACAGTCGAATACGAAAGTAGTCAGCGACCACAACAAAATTACTCTGCATAATACCTATTATATCAAGTTCCTAACGTTTGGTATGTCGGACTTATTTAGGACCGATTTTAGTACAAATACAAGCCTCCACTGCGAAATAACTCAACAACAGAATGTTAGGACACTACTAATTTGGAAGGTTTAAAAACATAACAGGAAATGGGCAAGCTAAATATTAACATTCTGGGAACCTCTGAAACAAAATTTCAAACTTAAGTTTTTGTGTGTGACCTTCCATTTGAATCCCAGTAGCCACAATCCCATTTGTGAAAGTCTCTTTTGTTTGAGTTTGAAATTATCTTAATGATGACGAAAATCTACCTCATGGTATATTTTAATATTTACTGAATTTGATGGCTCTTGTTTTTTACAATTTAAAATTTTCAGGGATGCTAAATGATGTAATTTAACCTGAGGAATATTTATGAGCATCTTATAAAACTTTTGAATTTTGAGTAGCTAACAACATTTCACTTTTGTTTATATTAGATACCATGTACAAAATAAAATATTATTGTCATTTGCTTTGATGAAGTCAGATTGATGAAATGCATTGGCAAAGACTAAGTCTGTTTGTTTTTCCTATTGTCATATTAATCATATTAAAAAGCTTTAAAATCAAAGATTTTTATTGATAAATAACATAGATTATGATGACTAGAATTATTAGCAATGATACATTGCAGTGGAACATTTAAAAAAAAAATCAAATCTTACAACATTATTAGCTTAGAATATATTGTGGAAAGAACAAGATTGTTGTAATATTGCATAAAAATATAAAATTTTTTCAGCATAAAATCAAAATAACTATTGAAACAAAAAAATTAGTACATTAGAAAAAGGCATAGTATCATTAAAGGTCAACAGTGAAATAATGAAAAAAACTATGAATGGTTCTTCAACCATTACAATATGACAAATCAAACATTGTATATGCAGCTACAACAAAATTGAATTTTGATGTCTGTAAGTTGAAAATGTTCTAGTTAAAAATGAATGAAAATGGAAAGTTTAAAAATAAATATATGTATTAAAATAAGATAATTTTTTGAGTGAGAAAAAAATACACGTTTTAACAATTACCAAAAATGATAATCAGTTTAAATGAAATATACTCGTTTTTTCAATGGAAAAAAAGTGGTCACCATTATACAAGTTGTCAAAATGGAATAATTTTGAACATAGAATTATCAAATATATTTCCCTAATAACTGATCATCAAAAATGAAAACCAGGGAACAGAATAATTATGTAAAGGAATGGATTAAATAGATCAAGTAGATGTGGTGACACACTGAATAATGCAGATAATACAGCTGGTTTGTAACATCTAAAAGAAATCAAGAGAATCAACAAAACTATGCAGTTTTGAGGTGTCATGCCTTCTGTTGGTGTCATGCATCTCTTGTCACTTGTCAATAGCTACTTCAGGTTTAAAGTCAGCCTTCTCAGGTCCATTTGAACAAATGATCATTAGAATGTCTAACATCTCAGGGGATAATCTATGTCTCCAATCACCAAGAATGTGTTTCAAGGTGGAAAATTGCCATTCAACATATGTGGAAGGAGGCAAAATTTCAATGATGTGTGCCAAATGGTAAAGGTTTGGCTTTTTGTTCACTTGTTTCAGAATTACAATGATCATGGTGTTCTTTAATATATATTTTTTTCTCCTCCTTGTGATCCACAAGTTAAGTCCACTGTTTTTTGTTTTTTTTTTAACTGTCGACAATACATTCTTGGGATTGAAGACCAATTTTTAAATGTTTGGTGAGCTTCTCAATCCCAACCGTCCCATAAGTCTTTAAAGATTCTTCATTCTCTGGCATATTATTCCAATCAAACAATTTTAACAACTTCAAAAGAGTTATTTTCTCATGTTTGAAATCTGTTTCTGACGCACTCATCCATCTTTTATTTAACATAATTCACACTTGCTTCATGTTTATTACTGCAATTGCATTCCCCCTCACATCTGCATTTGCACTCTCCATCCAGCAAACTACTTAAAGCTGAACCTGGAGATGTTTGCAATGACTTGATGCTGTCTATACAAGCCAGAATCATGTTTATGTTGTGACTCAGGCTCACACCATCTGTCTGCAGGTGCAGAGAAATGTCTGGCAGTTCAACAAGGATATCTTTGTATGCAGTGGAATGAAGGTGAAAGGTGCCAGATCTTATTTTTTTTTTTTTTTAATAGGCTGCAATCTTTTCAGCATCAATTGAGCCAATGTCAGCTCTCTGACCATTGCCCTATTCCTGGAAAAGGGATTGGATACTGTGCAGATCTTGCTGTAGTGCTCTGATGGTTTGAAGGCGATGGTCTATCCATCTGGTGTCATAACATATAGGGGATAGAATTATTAAACTGTTTGTTACATCTGCAATTCTTCTGAGTTCATTTTCCTTCTTTGGGGATCTCTTAAAGAAATGGTAGAGTTGAATAAGTAAATCATCAATTGTTTTTGAAAAGTAAGATCTGGAGACAGAATCTTTCACTGCAAGTTCACATCTATGAGCAAGGCAATGAATATTTATCAGCCACAGCATATCCTTCTTGAAAGTAGTTATCACACCCCCTTTAATACCAAAATATAGTGCAACACCATCTGCAGCAAAACTCATACACATTTCATCTAATTTTATACTATACTCCTTCAGCTTCTTTTCTATAGACTCTTTGATGTCTTTGGCTTGGCTTGAAGGTGGCTCACACAGTTAGAAATTTTGTTTCACATTTGTTGTTTTTAAGAAATTTTATTGAGATAATTTGTCTCTCGTTTAGGGTTTGTTTTATTACTTCCATCGAATAAAATACTGCACTAAAATGAACTGAATGTTGTTTTTTTATATCATCTTTGATGGTTTCTCTAATTGTATGGACAAATTCAGCACAGTAATGTCTCGTAACATAGACTTTTCCCATTTCACTGCCATGCTTTATCTCTGTTTGGAAAAACAGAAAATGGTAGCTCTTCCTTGGCCACTGTATGTACCCTAGTTATTTGAGTCTATGTAACTCAGCCTGATTCAATTTCTTTAATAACTCCTAAATGTTAACTTCTGGTGTCTATGCATTCTTTAGATGGAAATTAGAGTTTTTCATGTGTTATTGCTGTCTCTTTTTCACATTGGAAGTTCCTTTAATAAAAGCATCAACACTTAAGTAAAGTAGTTTTGAACTTAGTTTAGCCTGTATCTTTCTGCAAATCGTGCAAAACACTGAGTCAACAAAGTTTTCATCTTCACTGACCCAACACAGCCAAGACATATTCCATGACATCAATGTAGAAATCTTAACTTTATTTTGAATTTTGTGAGCGTGTTGATTTTCTGATGGCTGATAAGAACTTGAAGAAGGCTCAGGTTGAATCTTGGAGGGCTTTTGACCACTCTGTTTCAGCAGAAATGCTTTGAGTTGATCTGTGGAGAAAATATAATAAAACTAAATTAAGAATTTAATGTATTGGCAGAATATTTTGAAAATAATAATGATTTTTTTTTTCTTCATTTGAAATTCTGAATAAAGGAACTGTACTCTGTTAGGCTCAACAAATCTTTATCAATGTAAAACAGAATATAAGGAATAGAATAATAAAATATTATTTTTCTGTGAGTTTAAACTTGTTTACCTTACAATATGTATACTTACAGTAAATGTACCCCCCCCCCCAAAAAAAAACCCCAACAAAACAATACTTTCTGATATGAATATTAATTAGTACTTTATTGTAGATAAAAATATTTTCATGACTAATTTTTGTTGCCTAGTATTCAGAAGAACTTCTCTACTCAGGCAATTTGTCAGAATTGAAAAAATTAATTTTTTATTATTTTAGATGAGGGTCCTGTTTACAATATAAATACGTCAAACTAATCTCTGACTTTTTGACACACATGTAATTTTCTTTCCTTTTTGAGGGCACCAGTCTATTTAAGTATTGCTGTTTTAAAATGAAATGTATTATTATTATGTTGTGTGTGTGTGTGTATATATATATATATATATATATATATATATATATATACACACACACACACAACATAATAATAATATATATATATATATATGACGTTCATTTTATTTGCAGTAGACATAAATGTTGCAAGATTGAAACAAACTTGTAACATTTGTTGAAATTCCTTTCATCTCTTCTTTGAAAATATACCAGCATAGGTCTCTAGTCAATTTTTTTCATGGAAAATCCTCATGATCACCTTAAGAAAAATATAACATTTTTTGTTCTTAAATTTTTTTCATGTTGCAAAAAAAAAAAAAAACCGTTCAAAGAGTATTATATTTTAGAAAAATTACAGTTTAGTTTTGAAAGATTTAAAAAAAAAATCAAATAATTATTTATTATTGAAAATTTATGAAAAATCAGATATATGATTATTCAAAGATTGCTGAAAATTGGTCGACCTAAATGTTTTCTTGTAAAGTTTTGAAGTTCATAAAAAAAAAGGAGAAAACTTGTTTGCTTGAAAAAGGCTTCCAAAGTCTTGTGTTTTTTAGCCTCTTTTCAACAAGTCTTCTCTCACATTTTGGCATGGTGTGTTGTTAGAAATGGTGTCTTGTTGTTGAAGGCAAGAATTAAAAAGTTCTTTTTAATGTGTGCAAAGGTGGAAATTGTGTATATTTTTCTTTCAATAGAAAATACTTGAATTCAATTGAATATGGTAAAAAGTCATTAATTAATATTTCATAAGAATATTGAAATTTTTATTGTGAACTCTTGTGGATTGTTTTATCAAGTAATTAATTTCATAGTTTTTATTCCTTAAATTTGAAGAAATTATTAATTTCTTACAAACATAAAATAATTGTCTTTTCAACCTAGATAGTATGTTTAAGTAGCTAACATGTTTTAAAACATCTCCAGATATTAGTATGCATTCACTGTTTTTGGATATCTTAAAATATTAAAATAAAATCTATTAAAATTAGTAGTGGGATTCAGTTTTTTAGGAATGGTTTTTATGTTCCAAATCTTGTCTATGAAATTAGGAACTGGTTCTCTCTTCACTTTTTACATCTTTAAATTTATTGTTACTGGATATGTCAGCAAACAAGTAAACAAACAAGTTCTGCTAAATTTTAGTAAATGGTTTGCATAAGCCATTGTGAACTCTTTGAATCCCATCACTGATGAAAACCACTAGGTTTTGACTTAAGATTGTTATATATTTTTAAGATATGTTCTTAAGGTTTCCTGCCATTCTGCAGAAAGTATTTCAGCTTTTTTCCCCTCATGATTATATAACCTTCAGAATTGTTAGCTATCTTCAGTCAATTAATCTTTATGCATAATAAATGAACAGCCTTTGCTTTTTATAACACTTTGTATATACAACTCATTAATTACTTAATTGAATATCTAAAATTATGATTGTTTTTACTTGTTCTTTCAAAATAGATTAAATAACATCATTATGCCAAGTTATTTCTCATGTCTATGGTTGCCATGTTCTTAAAATATCATTTTATTCTCTTTTCTGATTGTACAGGATATAAGAGAAATTGCAAATATTCTTTATTGGAAAATCTGATATTTGCATATGATTTAAATGTAGAATTCTCTACTGCTTGTTATTCAACTTTCAAATTTTCTGTTAGATATTGTTTTTATTTATTTATTTTTTATTTATCATTTGTTTTCTAATACAGCATATGGGGGTTGATTTGTTTTATTTATTAAGTGACTTACATTCCTTCAGGTTTGTTTTAATAACAATAATCCAATTTGTTTTAGGGCATTTATCATATATATATATATATATATATATATATATATTCATGATATTGTAGTAATTCTGCTAAATCCGTTAAAGTACTTATTACTCTTTATTGATTAACTTTCCTATTCTCTCGAAGCTTTTCAAAGTCCTTCCTGAAATACAAATTTCCATGCAGATTTCTAATATTTAATTAGTAATGAGATTGATAAATGCAATGCCTTGTTTACAGCTGGCTGAAAATGGCATTCATATTGCTGAAGTATTTGATAGATGCACTTTAAAATAAAGAACAAAAAAGAAATCCAAATACTAGACTACATTTAGTGCATTGATATTATTATAAAATTATTTTTATTTTAAAATAATTGTCAATGAAAAATGTACACATTTTGAGTAATGTTTGATCATGTACGTTTGCAACATATCCCAATTTTGAGCAGGTATTTTTTATTTTTAAGTTCGTGTTATCCATTTGGCAATTTCTCAGTGTGAGCAGAATATTCAATTTTAATTTCCTGTATTTGGCTTATTAGTTAAACCAAGTATTAGGCAATCTGAATATTGTTATTGTTTCATGTGTTAGTTACTTATGGAAGTATATCATACTTGTTGATAGATAAAATTTGCTTTAACTGCTATTTTGTTTTTACTTATTTACTTTTATTGTGTCATTTTTTTTCTTTTTCCTTTTCTTTTGATTATAACTATCATACAGGATTTTTTCATTGTTACATTTATTTTTAGTTGTAATAAATACATATTTACTCTTTCTTGAAGCTGATATCTTTTATGATTAAACTGGTAAGAATCTTTTACTGTTAAGTTACTATTATTGATTTGCTTGTGATATTACAGTTCAATTATGAAGTCAGCTTATATAATAAATTGTAGGTAAAAATTTCTTCCGATTGATCTTGGATATTTGATTCATAGATATATTAGTCATGGTTTGCTATATATAACTTGAGTAAAAAGTTGTACTTCTGCTCACTTGTCTATAGAAATTTCTTTTTATGGAAGGATTGGTGCAGAATTAAAACAGATATATTCCAACTGCTATTGCACTCTTTCTATGTGTGTGAATGTGGGTTTCTTATTGCCCAATTACTCATTAGTAATTATTCACTAATCTTGGAAATGTCTCAGAAGAGGGTGGCATTGATAAAAGGATTTGTTACAGTATATTCTAACCTTATCACTTGATAATGAATGTGTTTACAAAGATCAAAATGCTGTAGAACTTGAGAGCAGTAACAAAAAATTCCTGAAGATATTTGTTTTCCATGTTTGCCCTTTGTTAAAACTGACTCGCTCATTTCTTATCAGAGTTCTTTATTAGGCTTCTATTTCACAAAGAAGACTTATAACTATCCCAGTTAGTTATAATTACAGTGTGTCATCTGCTCATGTACTATGCACTTTCATGATAGGTATTGCATTTTTGAGATTTACTTTCTTCGTGATGGTAGAAATAATTTCATTGTGGAATGTCAGAAATTCAAATGATTGGAAACAGACAAGTTGATTATGAACTCAGCAGTTATATTTCCATTTACCTCTTAAATAATTTTGGATAAAATATTTTTCCTTGGTGTTAATTGAAAGAATAAAAAAAATTGGTTTTGATATCAGATTAATATAAGAATTTAATAAATCTTATTGAGTTTTTATTTTTTAATTTAATCTTGGAGATATTTGCTATTTCACAAACTTGGGCTAAAAGCTGTAGACATCATTTGATGTAAATTGTTATAAGAAATTTTATTTATAGAAGTTTTTTGTTCAATTGAGCTGGCACTTGTGTATCTTGATTATTATATCATTTGTATTTTAATTTTAAATCTTTCTTGACATTCCTCATCAGACAAATAGATTGTTTCTATGAAAGTGTGAAAATGAACTGACCGTGTAAGAATGATATTATTTGAAATAACAAAATTATTCAGTTTGGAATATATCTGGTCACCTTATGAATTAATGTCATTGTGAAGACTTCAGCATTTATCATAAAATGATGTTAGCATACAAAACATATTGCTAGAATCTGATTAAGTTACTTGTTTTTACTAGAAAATATACATAACCACAAACTTTTTCCAGATTTTATAATGTTTGCATACTCTTTGCTTTTACTATCCATTTTTATGCCTTGTAATTCCTTTGTCTCCTTTGTATACTGATTAGTTGGATAATTTTTTCTATATTGCATTGTGTTTAAAATCTATATTGTAAAAGTACTTGTACTATTACAATTTGTAATATTGTTAGAATTTTATAGTTGAAATTTTGGTATACTGTGATAAACTTATGTATACTTACAAGATATAAATTTTTGAAATGGTATAAATATCTACTTATTTAACACTTGATTATCTTCTGTAGTGATTCTTTTGATATTTACTTTTAGAGTAATTATATTGTAAGACTTCTTAAAAGAATTTATCTATTTTTATACTCTTGGTAATATAATTTTTTGAGCTAACATTTATCCATGTTATATTCTCAGATATTTTCTATATGCCTTTGACATGTTTTGGAGTTAAATATTATAAATTAGCACATTTTACTAGTTTTCAAGAGCAGTAAGTCAGAACTATGCTTATACATATATGTTGAACATTTTTTATGAATGAAAAATCATTGAAAATTACTTGAATTTAGTTCATACAGGTTGGATCATAAAGCTTTTTACAAAGATATACCAACGTGAAGTCATTAATGTATTTTCTCTTTATCTTGATTTAAATCTTTTTCTTCATGACAGCATGATTATATTTTCTAAATCTCTTGCTTGTTCATTAGCCTTTTTTTTAACATGGAAACTGACCAGCTATTGAAGAACACTTATGATACACTTAAAGTGAAGTGGCTAGGGTCAAAAAGTGTGGTAATATTCTGATTTTGTCTTTCTTTCTCTGTTACTTGCTCATTGGTTTGCAGAGGTTAAGTGGTCAATTACAAGGCTCTATTTTCTAAGCCAAGCTTTTATCAGTTTAACAGTTCACTTGTTTTAATTTGTAGATTGTTTTTATTTAACAATTAACTGTGTGCATTTAATTTTATGTAGTAGCCACTATTCAAAATGACAACTAAAACTGTATCTGAGGGAAATGCCACAGTTTATATAAGAATAATTCCATTATTAAATGATTTACTTGAAAATTTAATTTCCTTTTACAATTATACATAAATTTAGTATAGGAGATAAGGAAATTGAATCTAGAATAGGCTGTGCTGCAGGTAGTTTTGCCTAGTATTGCAAATTGCTACAAAACCAAAAGCTTAACCTGAAAACTAATGTTCTTAAATAGCCTTGTTAGATTCAAACTTTCATATTGATGTTATGCATGGCACTTGAACCCATTCAAAAATATCTAAATTGTCAGCTGTATGCAACCACTTTCTCATATCACTGGTTAAAAATGGCTTTGAGTGAGTAAAGCCTATAGATGTGGTGAAGATCACACTTCTTTGAATTTTGTGGACTGTCACTAGAGAATCATAAACAAAGAACTGTACCAAATAACAGGAACCATATCACTTGATGACTTTGAACATCAACAATAACTAAAATGGATATTGCATGTAATTTGAAGACAAAATAATGAAACAATCAATATGTTGATATTCCACACTACTTCAAATAATAGACTAGGAAGGAAACCCCCATCAACACTAGAAAGAGTGATAGCAACTATAGGAATTCAGAAACCTATTTTCCTGAAAGATTGTTTTTTAAGAGAAAGATTTTATAAATTTCAACTGGAAGTAGTACTTACTGCTCAGTTTAATGAATGCCAAATGCTTCCTTATAAGGAAACAGCTAATATTACTATATATAATGTTCATTTGAACTGGAGTTTCTATATCTTTACTTTTGTACTTATAGAAGATATTAATTCTTTTTAGTGCCATGCAGATTGACAGTTTTAATTTGTACTTGGAGAACCAAAAGATTCATTAGGAAGTCTTGGAGCTGTTTCTGGTCATTCAGCTGGAAAGTATTTTCTTTCATGCACACATATATTATTTGATACAAATTTTATTCATTACTAAGGAATAATCTTATGAAAAAGATAAAATTTATTAGTAAAATTGAAAAATTCTCTTCACAAACATATCAATACTGAAACATGAAATCCTTTAAAAGTAACATTTTAACATATTTCAAGTTTTCTAGAATTTTTAATAGATTATGAAAGATTAGACTTGAAAATTTTAATCTGAAATGTACTCTCAGAAGTTAGAATTTCAAAAAATTTATTGATGAATACAATTGAGATTTTCTATTTGCTGCTCATTCTACCATCTTTTAGAAATAGCTTCATTGTTGTTCGTGGTAGGCTGCATTGACGTTATTTTGTTTTTGATGGTTTATTTATTTTTTATCACCAGGTGAAATAAATGAGTTAGGAAATGAAGTGAGGGTCTTGAAAATTGCTTCCTTATTCAACTGACTTTTAATGGGAAGATTCTTGTCTTGTTTATGCACTTAGCTTCTCCATTCCACCTTACTTAACATCATGATGTCTTGGGTTATTTGATGATTGAATAATTATTTGTGGTGCATAGTGAAAAGGGAAATAGCATAAAACATTTGGAAAGCTTGAGTTATAGTGAAGTTGCCATTAAGTGAGAAAACAGGATCTATTGAGCATATCAGTCATCTGAAAATGAAAAATTATTAGTTTAAAATTTGAGAGCTGAGGTTAAATTTGAAAATTAATTTTTTCCACCAGTGAATTAGGGGTGGATTACATAAATTCATCTTGAAGTTTTCTTTTTTTAATAATTTGTCAATTGCTATTTATTTGCATGGACAAAGTATTTAGTTTAGGATAAACCCTTTGGTTTCATTATCTTATGTCATTTTAAAAAATAACTTATAATTGGGGATCAGTAACTCTGAATTTTTCAACACACACACACACACACACACACACACAATATTCTCATTTTTACTCTCTACTCTTTCAAGTTAACCCACTTATGCTGTTTTCTGTATTGTATTTTAAGACCTTTTGTCTTATACATTTGTGTGCGTATAATAGGTATATAAAATGTCAAATACTCATTTGTTATGATAATTATTATTGCTTTGTAAAAAATGTTATTTTTACTCTTCTAATAATTTTTGAGCTCTTCAAAAATATTTAGTGACCATATTAGATACAGTTTAAAAATTTCATCAGCATACAAAAAGTATGGTACCATATTTTTATCTCACACAAAACACTTATAAGAATAATACTGTATATATTGATTACAAGTATAAATTAAAGCAAAACTTTAAAAAAAATCTCAATTTGTAAGTTTTTAACTTTTTTTTTTCTCATGATATCGGAAGGTTTATTATAAAAGAGTTTTGGATTATTGTATTAGTTGTAGTTAAACCTGCAGTATTCATTCTTGTTTGATTTATAAAATTCTAACAGCCTTGCTTTTAGAAAGTTTGAACAGATAACTATTTAAGAATACCAGGTGTTATAAATTCAACTTCTTGGAAACCAAATTATTAAGAATAGACAATAAAGCAAAAACTAAACAATGTGTATAGCAATGACACATAGACATTTTGAATTTAAGCTCAGTACTAGACTGGCATTGAGATCTCATCAATTTACAGTTGAGCTGGCTAAATATAACCATGAATTCTATGCTAACAGTTATCTCGCACTTCTCTCTTGTGTAACTCTTTCGGCTCCATGCTTTCCAGCCAACTTTAATCTGCAAAAATTTAAATGCAATGCTAATTGCTATCTATTGCCCTCCTGATTACTGTTTCCCTTTCCCACTCATTATTAATGCTTCTGTTCTTAATTTTTCCACACCATATAACCCTTGTGTCTTAGTGGCTTTAATGCCTTGCATGAGCTGGTACTGATTTAAAAGAAAAAAGACTACTTTTTTGTTAACTTTATTACATTATGAAAATGATATATAATTATTTACATTTGACTTTTATCAAACAAATATTTTAAAGACAATTCCTTTTAATTAAATGTTTTATAAAATTAATTAGATTAAATTGTTTCATGCTATTTGATATATATGTAAGCATTTAAAAATATCCATTTTAATATTGTTACACTTGAACAAAATTTACAAACATTTTGTAAATTTTATATTGTTTTGAAATTAGTTCTAATTTTGTATAAAATCCAATCCCTGTGAAAAACAGTTTGTAGCTTAAAAAATGTTATTTTATTGGCATATATTATCTAAACAAAGCTCATTGCATGATTCAGCATTTTAGAGTTTTGACATTTTTCTTTTTGCATACTGATAAACCAGCTAATGTCTGAAACTTGCGATAGATTTACCTGTTGAAAAGAGCTTTAGAAAGATTGGTGTGAGAAACATTAAAATATTAATACCTCTTTATTTTACAAATATAAATAAATGAGAGGTATCATACTTTTACAGTGATATTCATGTTCTTGATTGTCTTAACATGGTTTCTACTTTGTAGTATCATGGAGCAAATGTATTTAGTATAGTGGCTACTGCTTATAGCTTCACTGAATAGTTTTTATAATCATTTTGTCTTATATTCTCATATAGGCAATTAACCTTACATAATATGCAGTTGCTTACTTATGAGACTATCTGTGATTTAAATCTTTGTTTCTGAATTAGTGATTCTCATGCTGCAACCAAGAGAAAGAAATATCTTACAGATAGATTCTTTTGTTTGACATAATAATACCTACTTAGCGTTTGTGACTTAATGGTAAGCTTTGGGTGACAAATGTTAAAGAAAATTGTCATGCTGAAAATGGCTAAAGGAGATAAGTGATTTCAGGTAGTAAAATTCCATTGATGTATTTATTTAATGATAAATAAAACCTACCATTTGAAAGTTATTGGAATTACCCTAGTTAGAATTAAAAAATCTCTCTTGCACTAGTCAGATATTTAATTCTGTTATATTTGTTATCCTATGAAAATGTGTGATCAGCTTAAGATTAGACAATTTTTTAAGTAGAGAATTCTGTTAGATTTAAAGGCTTTCAAAAGCTTATATGATTGTTAAATAGTATAATGAACAGTGTATAAAATTATAATTCTTGTTCTGACTGGCATGAAAGTGAGTTACCAGCTGCAAATATAATATGAAGTATTCACTATTTTTAAAACTTTTTTTAATATATTGCAGCAAAGTGATTTGTCTAATGACCTAATTTTGATGGGTTTTATAATCCTCTTCAGTTATTGCTTATCAATTTTTGATCAGTTTTTGGTTTATACTTCATGAATATTGACTTACAGTATGCAATTATAGTATTCTGTTTGATTAGGATAGTGCTGTCATGGGCTAAGCTTATATAATCAGGATACACTATAAATTAGTTTAATGTTCATATATAATTATAATCAAAATTGTATAATTATAGGCAAGAAGTTTGTGTTAATCTTTCAAGTGAATTCTTCAGTTTTATTATTAGTTGTGAATCTGACTGTGCCTAATTAATCAGGGTGCCTTGGAATAGGGTAATGATTATTGATTTTAGTTTGGTAGACCATTATTACCAAGTAGTGCAGTCAATCCTCACTGGATGGCCTATACAACATTTTAATTTAAATAGCCCAACAAGGTTATATAAATCAACATAATGTATAAATGAAACTTTACCATAGATATTTATGTATAGGAAAACATTATCATAGGATTTGGTAGTGTTTCTGTTTTCAGGTTTCTGGAATATATCCTTCATAGATGAGTAATGGAACTACTGGAAATGCTAAAATGAATTACTGGCTTTACTTTTAATCTTTTTGCTTTTTAAAAATTATCATTCATATAAGTGTAATTCCAATTGTTATTCATTTTCACTAGAGGGACTTTACTGCAGTCTTTAGTTTCAAAAGATATCAGTAGATTCAGCTTCTTTAATGTATGGTAAAACTTTGTTCAAACACTTCTCATCTGTGACAGGACATTGTACATTATTAGCTATTTCAAATTTTATTGATATATAAAATAAATACTTAATGGAATCTAAAGGTTTATTTGTTGAATGATGACAACATCTATCTTACAGTTAGGATGAAAGCCAGCTTTTTCTATGTAGAAACAGTATGTCAGCTATTTCTATAAAATTCTTAATTTTTAAGTCTCAAATTAATAACCTTGTTGCAAGTTTGAAACTTTAAAATAGGTCATAAAACTAATCTGATGGGTAAAGAGAAATGTTTAATAATTTCAAATGATGTGATAAGTGAAAATAAGGCAGGAAATTGCAAAAATGGTCAGCAGGTACCATTTAACTGAAGAAGTGCATTGAAGATCCTAGGTGGCTCTGATGCAGGTCTGATAAATTGAGGACTTTCTCATCAATTCATGCCCCATATCAAGAGAAAAATTTTAATTTTTTTAGGTATTGTGGCAGTGGTGAAATATTGAAAGGTACAAGATATTGGGTCCTAAAGCAAGTGGTAAAAGATGAGATTGATCTTCTTTCAAAATAATAATAGTGATCAATGAAATGAACAAATTAATAGATCAATACCAATTTGTCAACTGTTTTTTTTCATCAGCAAATACTGTGCTTCTCTAAAGGCAAGATGGATAGAGTAAAGGCTAGGTGGCTACTGGCAAAACCTGTCCTCATACGTGTGATGTCAATGAAGTGCAGGTGGTGTGATGTTTTGAGATGTGATTATGGGTGATGAAGTAGTGAGCCCATGGTGAGTTCCAGATGTTAAGATGCCAGCACAGTTTCTTGGAGTATCAGTAGCCTTATTGATAATGTAAAATTCATAAACTGTTGCTATATAGGATGATGGGTGGCTTATCTCCAAAAAGCTTTGATGACGTGAGCTATCAAGAGGTAGGCTACTGTTTGTCCCATAATAAAAACAGAGGAAGAAAGTCAGTTTTATTCTATATATCGTGGGGAAACAATAAGGTGCAAAATTCAATTTAAAAAATTGATTTTGTTCAATAAATGATGCTAGTGTTTGGAAACTATTAGATCTAAACTCAGAAATAATTAAAAGAAAAGTCATTAAAGTAGTATTTGGACATTCAAGTGACCCCCCCCCCACACACACACTGTACTCAAATAGTTGACAGACATGAGGCAGTTGGTGTATTTAGTTAAAGAATTAATCTCAAAACAATAAAATATGATTTATATTCTACAATTTGGGCACTGATTCTTAGGTAAACCTGGGACAGAAAGCATTTAGATCATTAAGAATGAGTCACCATTAAACACATGAATATTTAAGTCATATGAGTTTGGAGTAGTGTGAAAAATGATACTTGAATGCTTAGATCTTTCTTATTTAAATAATGATATAGTTGCTGTTTGAATCACAGTGTCATGAGACCAATAGAGTATCAAGTACCATGACTTGAGAAATTACTGTTTGTTAGATAATTCCAGCCAACTTTGCCAAGAACAAAATCAAGAAACCAAATATTGCAATATCTCATTATTTAAGTTTCTGAAATAAAGAAACATAAAAATGATCAATCCCAAAAATATATTTTAGTTGTGAATGATCTGTCCACAACAATGAATAGAGAACTCCTTATATTGAAACTAGAAAGAAAGAGAAACCATTTAGATAGGATAAAAGGAGTATAGTCCAATTCTTAAAAAACATTCTTCTCACAAAAGGTGCACTAGCACACATACAACATTAGACTAGTAGTGTGGAAGAAAATAATTGCACTAACCTGTAAATCATCTAATAAGTGAATGATAAAAAACTTTAAAAGAAACCTAAGTGGGTTAATTTGAGATGGAAGCTGTAGTATCTTTTGAATTGTGAGATTAGAAGTACCCAGTTCAGGCTGATTTGCAACAGTTCACATGCCTATCTTCTGCCTTGCCTAAGAGGGTTTGCCCTGCAACTTGACACAGCTAATTGAACATATTACATTAGTTTCAATAATTGTTCCAATGCCAAGACAAGGCATAATTTAGGGCAGGAATGAGTGTATCACAGTTTTTGAGATAGAATAAACTTTTAAATTGCAGTCAATGCAGACTTGCAAATTTTCAATGTAAAAAATTGATTCCCCCATGGGTTGACAACTACAATTCATGTAATCCCCATTCTTGGTGAGACTTGGGAGAAATTCTGTACAGCTTATGACGTTGCTTGGATGTGGACATTTTGGAAGGAAGAGGGGAGAGTGGGGGAGAACCTCCTTCAGCTCTTTAAACACAATGTGGGTAAAGAAGAATCTCTTGCCTCTTTGTTGAACTATGATTGGACAGAAGACAATGCACTCATCTGACAATCTCCCACATCTTGCTGAACTGTGTAGTAGGGTCATTACAAACTCTTTATCACAGTAAGAGCAAAGTATAGTTTAATATAATTTAAACATATGTGAAATGTCCTACACATTAATAGTGCTAAGAAACAAGCAGAAGAATAAAAAAAAAAAATGGAAGGGAAAATACCAAACAATTAACAAAGAAAATAAAAACAAAAACTAGTTAATTCTTTGAGAAACCAGTATCTCTTGGAAATTAAATTAACGAAGCCAAGCAGCATAGACAATGTGTTAAAATATGGAAAAAAGTGAAAAATCACAGTAATATAATAAAATCAAAACCTCCACAGAAACAAATGTCCTGGTTTTCAAAAGACACTTTGAATCACATTTCAATCCTGGCTAGACTAAACTTAAGATGTTTGTAGAAATAGAACATACATCAATATTCATCCAATCATTACAAAATCCATTTCCAAACATAAACAAGAATGAACCTAGTGATGGGGAAAGTAAAGAAAGCTATTTAAAAACTAAGGACTAATAAAGCATCACTTGTCATTGAGGCTGAAATAGCTTACTTTCTCCTCAAATTCAATAAGTTTCTTCATTTTATGAAAGAGGTCTAGAATTAAAGTGTTTATCAATCAATTAATGCACTCTGGAAACAGAAAGGTAGCCCTCAAGAGTCACACACATACAAAGGTACCTCAAATGGATCCATCATGGTGAAAGTAATCAACATTATATTAACTAGGCTCTTGTCGTTTTATGAATGTCAACTCCTCACAGTCCAGTTTGGTTTTTGTTCTGGTAAGGGATGCAATGATGGCAAACAACTCCAAGAAATTACTTACCTCTCTAATAGGAGGTGAGGTTGACAAAGCAGGTATACTCACAGCAACATATGACCACATCAATAGAGACTTCCTCTTCTTATCCATTAGAAACTGCCTTATAAGCTCTGAATTTACTGGCAATCTAATGGAGAAACTGTATCAATCTACAAAATCTTACATGTCTGGTAAGGACCTCAATGCAGAAACATTTCAAACATTATCAGGTGTATAACAAGGAGGAAATGAGAGCCCCAGTCTATTTAATTTTTTCCTAGACTATTCCCTGCACATTTGCAAACAGATGTGAAGAGATGGGTACTGATCATTTAAGTATTCCATACCACATTCCAAGCTAATGTATCAAGATCAACAGAAGACAACGGTCCTGCTTTCCTTCTCAAGGGTACTGATGATGACGGGAGCTATGCTGATGACATGGGTTTTTATAGTTAGGATAAGAATGGTCTTGAACAGAAAGCCAACATCCTCTGCTAAGGTGTTCCAAGAAAATTTAAGATAAACCTTTCCAAAATAGAAACTATGATCAGGATGAAAGCAGTGATGGCACATACCTTGAATCCATCATAAAGATTCAGGATGTGAAATTAGTAAATACTAAACACTTCAAATACCTTGTATATGGATTAATTTAAAAAATTAGTATTGGAGAAAAGGAAATTGAATATAGAATAGGCTGTGCCACAGATAAACAATATCACAAATTGTAACAAAAACAAAATATTAACCTGATAGCACGAGTCGTGTTCTTAAATAGCCTTGTCAAATTGATGACTTTCATAATGGCATGGCACCAAACTTGTTCAGAAATATTTAAACTGTTATCCATATCTCTCTACAATCAATGGTTAAAAATAACTTTGAGTGAAACCTGAGTCTTGACTTCATTCCTGCAAAATTGAAATCCAGTTTAGTTTAGGCATATGCACAGTATATGTCTGCTTATTGCCTACTCTCTCATTCTCATTCATTTGTGGCTTTATATTTTGCCCCAATGGATCCTAAGAAAATTCCTAGTGCAAGTGTTAAGTGTCATGCTATAACACTGGATGATAAACTTACTATGATAAAATGCCTTGAAAAGGGTTATATCAATTGCTTGATCTTTTGGAATGAGTTGGACAACTGTATCGATGATTTTTCACAATAAGGATAAGATTTTGGCACATATCAAATCTGATACTCCAGAATACTGTTATCAATAAGAAAAGAAGAAAAATCTTTGAAGAGATGGATCAACTTCTTTCTCTTTGGATTGATAGGTTGAATCATCAGTGTACTGCTATTAGTCAAGAAATCATTCAAGCAAAAAGCATTGTCTTTGTTTGAGGACCTGAACAAAAAATATCCAGATGAGAAAGATATAGTTTAAAGTGAGTCAAGGCTGGTTTATGAGAATTAAAGAATGAAGATGTTATCACTCTATTAAGAAGCAAGGTGAAAGTGCATCAGCTGATGAACAAGTGGCAGCCGATTTTCCTAAAGCATTGTCTAAGATCATCGAAGAAAAAAAGACCTTCTTGAACAAATTTTTAATGTTGATGAAACTGGATTATATTGGGAAAAATTCCCAGACCGTTCTTTCATTGCTAATGTTAAGCATAAGGCTATGTCGCTGATAAATTATTTTATTCAGAATACTGTATGTACATATCATAAATACTGTAATATGCAATGGGGAGTGCTTATCTGTGGCTTAAAGTGTGGTTATTTCAACTTAAGTCATTTTTTTTTTTTTACCTAAGCTTTGACATCTGGAACCATTTAACGGTGTAGGATGAGGTATACCTGTATTCTGATATATTATCAAATGACGATGCTCCTCAGCTACAGGCAGATTCCAGTTATGCAGTGATATATTATATATCTATATATATAATATAATATAATATATAATATAATATATATATATAATATATATATATTATATATCTATATATATAATATAATATATATATATATATATATATTATATATCTATATATATAATATAATATATATATATATATATATTATATATCTATATATATAATATAATATATATATATATATTATATATCTATATATATAATATAATATATATATATATATATATATATATATATCTATATATATAATATAATATATATATATATTATATATCTATATATATAATATAATATATATATATATATATATTATATATCTATATATATAATATAATATATATATATATATATATATATATTATATATCTATATATATAATATAATATATATATATATATATATTATATATCTATATATATAATATAATATATATATATATATATATATTATATATCTATATATATAATATAATATATATATATATATATATTATATATCTATATATATAATATATATATATATATATATTATATATCTATATATATAATATAATATATATATATATATATTATATATATAATATAATATATAATATATATATATATATATATTATATATCTATATATATATAATATAATATATATATATAATATAATATATATATATTATATATCTATATAATATATATATATAAATTATATATCTATCTATATATATATAATATAATATATATATATATATATAAAAATATAATATATATATATATATATATATAATATATATATATATATATATATATATATAATCATCCACAGACAGACTCTTTCGCTGTATCACAGCTCATCAGTGTGGCCAAACGTCCGGTTGCCCCTGGCTAGAATCGAAAACCGGCTGAATTCGCGTCAGTCGGAAATTTTTTATATATATATATATATAAGGATTTTCTTTTAAATTTCTAACAATAGTTTTGTTTACATTATAAACATTTAGGATTGTAAATTCACTGAAAAGTTAGCAAGTCTCAGTTTCTTGAAGCAATCAAAATCATAGGGGCCAGTTCTTGCAATTATGATTACTTATTATTTTGTTGCTTCTGATGAGTAACCTAGCCCCAAAAATAGATTCATTCTATTTACCTGCTTATATATATCTTCATAGATATTGGATGGATGTCAACAAGGTGATGTATTTAAATGAAATTATTCCTAATTTGAATATTTTCATTGTTCAAAAATCAGATGCCTATTTGTTAAGAACAATGTGTTTTGGTTGTAAAATATTTTGGCCAAGATTTTTATAAGGAAGTAAGGAGTTAAGGGTGAATAGTATCTACACAGTTGAAGTAGAGTTCAAATTATGGTCTAATCTGTTGCATTCACTTGTGCACAAATGCCCTTGGAAAAGGCATGAATCAATCTCTTCTTCCTCAAGCTATGGGTTAAATAGCAGGATAAACTGGGCTATCTAGATTTTGGATTAAGCCAGTTTGGGAGGACAACTCTGAATTCAAAACTGGAGGAGGCAATGGGGAAACCGCTCCACTAACAATTCCCAGGAATCTGTGAAGAGCTATGATTACCTACATCTTGAAGGACATGCCATTAAAAAAAGTTTATTTAAATAAACAACTCCAGTAATCCAGTGACAAGGTTGACATGATCCAAATTTTATTTACCATGTCAACTCACATAGGGATGAAGTAGGTGAGGTTGGGAGTTTACTTAATTTTGAATTAATGTTCTGTATATATTGCTTAGTGAGAAAAACTAAGTTAAGAGAAATATTTAAGATAAATGTATACATATTTTTAGTATGCAAAAGCGGGGAAGTGGGTATGTAAATAAATATATGGAGACCATTTACTTTTTGCAAGGTAAATTGTCCTGAAACATAAAAAAATATGCTGAAATTTCAATTTTTGATTGTGAGTCACCTTAAATTTTGTCCCAAGTTAAAAATTAATAAAAAAAAAATATTTCGTTATGTAATTATGACTCTTAATTGAGCTATTGCAAAAAAAAAAATGAATAAAAAAAAATAAATGATTAACAATTTTTTAAAGTCTTGGAATCATTAGTAACTAATTGATTTACTGCTATAGATAGATAAATATAAAAGTATTTATATAATTTGTTTCTGGAGCACATACTGAGGAAAGAAGGCCCAGAGAATTTAACACTCACTGGACAAGACAAGGGAAACAGGGGAAGAGCAGGTGACTTAATAAGTTTGACAGAACAGGGACATAGAAAAATGGTAAAGGATCAGAAGTTACTTAGACCAAAAAAACAAGATGTGGAGAGCCATATTAACAATTTTTTGAAGGGAAGTGTCACATAAAAGAATTGGCAATCTTACACACAACAAATGTTATAAATGTTTAACTTTGTAAACTTTACTAAGATATGTTTCACAGACTTGTTTTTAAATGTTTTTTCTTATTTCTATTGATATAAATTGCATATTTGAGACTAATCATATTGTTATTGTTTTGGTTTCTTTCAGAAGCTATATTCAATCGTCCTCTCCCAGATGCACCTATTGATGTACTGGGTACAAAATGGATGTCCAAGGAAAATCTATTGTCCAGCCAGACAGAAGATGATCCAAATCTATTTGTAGCTTTATACGATTTCCAGTCAGGAGGAGAGAACCAGCTCAGTATAGTAAAAGGTAAAGTTGAATAACATGTCTACATTTACTTTGTAATCTGTTAAATGTCCCTTTTTACTTGTTCATCCTGATGAATATCCATTAATATTGCTGTAGTTGTATATTTGCCTTTCATTTGTATAAGATTTTAGTCTGTGTGGATTATTAGGTAATGATATTTTTGTTTTGAGTCTGTTTAGACATTATGCAAAGCTTTTTTTCCCATTCTACAACAATTTATTTAATTTCTGCCTTTAAGTATGATAAAGTTATTCATATTATAAAAATCTATTTGACTTTAAGAAGACTCTTCTTTATTGTCTTGTTACCAGTTTTCTCTCTTGTAATTATTCCACCGTTTCCAGTTGCTGGCAGCATAAAATGTACAGACTCAACTTTGGAGATAATTAATTTTTTTCAGTTCCTTAGATGAAAAAAATGATCCTGAAATGCTTAAAATAGATTTCTCTCTTTATGAGGAATATTATTTTCTGTATTGGCCAATTTGGTTTCTTGTTCCCACTACTAAATACAATAGAAGTTATCTGAGCAAGATGGGTGGGTAGGATTTTGTTCCGATAATCCAAAATTTGGATATCAGTGTTCAGCTAACTGTTGTTGCACTAATTAGAATCTGTTATAAATTCTGATAAATACTGATGAAACATGGTTTCAGTAAACTAATTTAAATGGTTTAATATTTTTGTTGATGGATATTTTAGTATTTCTTTTTATCTAAATTTATAGTAAAATTAAAATTATATATTGAATAAAAATGTTTTTTCAAATTATACATTTTGTTCAAGCAATATAATTGGGTTTAAAATATTTTTCTAATATTTATGTTCATACATTAAAAATAGTTACCATTTGTTTTATCAAATCTTATTTACATTGAAAAAATCACTTTCAGTAGAATGATTAAATTGAAATTGTCATTTATTCCTGTGAAATGAAACCAGTACCTCTTTGTTACTTAATATGGAAATAGTTTAGCCAATCTCTGAATAATTTTTTTTAAAACTTTTGAATTAAAAATAGATGCTGCCTTAGTAACTTATACAAGATTCTGAGTTCAATGTGAGTGATTAATAATTTATTTCAGGTTTTGTTTTTTGTTTTTTTTGTCCCATTGTGCCTTTTGTAAACTGGGACATAAATTGGGATGTGTCGGTAATGTAATGGGATGGTCATTAGTGTAGAAATTGGGGTCGGTGAGCCAAGTACAAGTTTTGGCATAGTCTGTTGCATTGACTTTGAAATACATGAATCCATTTCTTCCCTTTAGTTATGGGTTAATAAGCAGGGTAGACTGGGTTTTCAAGCCTTGGGTGGCAACCATTCTGGTAGAGGAACAAAAATTCAAACTCTGGAGAAGGCAACTAAGAACCACTCTTCTTTCCTAGAAGTCATAGCAATTCACAGATTATCTTGAGAGAGAGAAAGAGACCCGTGATTGCCTACTTTCTGAAGGAACATGGTATGCATATACAGGGGTTGGACAAAATAATTGAAACACTTGTTGAATTCAAAGAAAATTTATTTAATATGGAGTTGGTCCAGCTTTAGCCTCACATACAGCTTTAATGCGTCTAGGAATGGAATCATACAGCTTCCTGACTTCATCCAGAGGAATTTTCAGCCATTCTTCTATTAAAACCTGCTCCAGCTCTTTAAGACACGACTGTGGAGGATAGCAGCTCCTAACTTGTCGCTTCAAAATGCACCACAAATGTTCAAAAATATTGATATCTGGAGATTGGGGAGGCCACTCCATGCGTTCTAGTTCATTTACATGCTCTTCATACTAATTCTTAACCACTCGAGCAGTATGTATTGGAGCATTATCATCTTGGAAGATGCAGTCACTATCAGGGAATAAAGTCTGGGTCATTGAATGAATATGATCTCCCAAAATGTTCAGGTAATCTTTGCTGTTGATTCTACTATGCAGGACAACTATTGGACCGAAACATTTCCATGATATGGCGGCCCAAACTATCGCTGATCCACCTCCATGCTTTGTTGTTGGAAGAAGGCAGTCAGGGTTATAAGCTTCTTTGGTCTGCCTCCATGCATAATTTTGCCCTGAAGTTGGAAAAAGAGAAAAACTGGACTTGTCTGAGAATATGACTTGCTTCCATTGGTTTGCAGACCAGGCATTGTGATCTCTGTACCATTTCAACCTCTTCTGAATGTTGCGAGTGGAGAGAAGAGGTTTCTTTATGGCGACTCTTCCATAATATCCAGCCTTATGGAGCACACGATGAACATTTTTAATAGAAATTAGACTATTCAGATGATTATTCAGCTCAGCAGTCACTTTAGCTGCAGAAGTCCAATGATTTTTTGCCACATTGCGTTTCAATGTACGTTGGCCCCTGTCAGTAAGTTTGCAAGTCCAGCCCGAATTGCTACAGTTGCTAGAGGTTTTGCACTGTTTCTCGAATTGAGTCATAGTTCTTGATATGGTAGTTCTTGAAAAGACCAAATAGTTCAGCAAACTTAGTGATCGAGGCTCCTGCCATGTGAGCTCCAACAATTTGCCTTTTTTCGAACTTGGAGAGGTCACGCATTTAGCTTAAATTTTACTAAATTCTAAAAATAAATAAGACAAAGTAAATTAGATAAATAAACGTATTTACAATAGATATAACCTGCAATTACAAAGTTTTAGTTAAAGTTCTTAATATAATAGGTCTTTGAAATATAGGAGTGGAATTTGTACCTGTTCCAATTATTTTGTCCAACCCCTGTATATGAATCTGTGTTTATACATACAGTGAATATTTAGATTGCCAATCTCATAATGAAGAATGCAGTAGGTAAATGTACATCAAGTGACAATGCACCAATAAGCTTTTGATTTAAACTGCATAACCACAATATATCAAGATAAATTACTCATGAAATAATATAGCAATATCATATATTGTTAACAGCAAAATATAAATTAGCACAACTTGTTGAAATTCAATCAGATTTGTATCTTTTTCAAATTCACTTCTGGTGATGGATGAAGATTGGGCTACAAATTTTGACTGATTCTTCTATCTTCTTGCTCACATCACTGTGTAAACTATTTAAAGTTTGGACAAACTATATATATATATATTAATACATGTTTCATTAAATAATATCGATAAGTGTTGTCTATATATATATATATATATATATATATATATATATATATATATATATATATATATAGTGGAATCATGGATAGCAGCTCTGAGTGAGAAATCTGCGATCCGAGTTCAAATTCCATTCAAAATCATTACATTCACTTATGTGCTAATTCCCTTGGGAAAGGTATGAATCCTCCTCTTCTCCCCCCAGCTATGGGTAAATAGCAGGACAGACCAGGTTCTATAGCCTGGCAAAGAAATCGCAACCTACTGTGGGAAAAAGTCTGCCTCATCAGTCATATATTGAAAAATACATGATTGCCTAAGCGTGTATCATGTATGGCACATAACTAAGTGAATCTTTTTTAAAAAAAAATTGTTAACTAACCAATTGTTTAAATTTTCAGTATATGCAGTGATGTGCAAAAAAGAAATAGGATAACAGAATGTAATAGTAATGTCACTATATCTTGATATCACAAAACTGCTCGGATCAATATCAGTTATGCTGAGACATATGGTGAGTCATTTAAATTATGGGAGTTTGAGCAGACATAATAGTGGGTGCCAGATGAATATGACATTCCATTTGTGAAATTATGGGAACATCTGATATCTCTCAATCTATGGTATCACATGTGTCCCAAGAATACCAGATGGAATGCTTTACCATCCACTGGAGACAGTATAATGGATAATAATAGGTTTTTAATGATCATGACCAGAGGTGGCTAGTTCGAATTTTCTGTAACAAACAAGCAACACTGGCCGAGGCAACATCCATATTCTTTGCAGGAGGTATTAGACACATGCCCAGCAGGTCAGTTCAGTTTTCTTTAGCTTCCTGTGACTGCAAACACAGTACCTCACCTGGGTTTGTGATATTGCTAATTGGACTCTGGATGACTGTCAATGAGTCACAATTCCAATGGTTGTGAATTGGTAGATCCCAATTGTCAATAAGGCACTATGCAGCCTGTTGGTGGTTACACAATGAGGTAGTGGGGGTGTTATAAGGTCTTACCCATTGGTTTATTTTGCATTAGCCTATTTCAGCTATGTGGTTGATTGATTATTTTTATACTGCTTATCAACCCACTGTGGATTATTTAAAACTGGAACATATTTGAATTGTAATGATTTTTTTTTGCAAGTGAATATTACATTAACATCTTTTTGAGAATAGCAATGATGTTCTCCGATACAAATCCTACTATTTAACCTGTAGCTTGGGGCAGGAGATGGATTCATAACTTTTCCAAGGGTATTTGTGTGTAAGTGAATATAATTAACCTGATTTGAATTCGAACTTGGTTCTCTAATTTCTCATTCTGAGCTGCTACCCATTATACCACCTTCACATCATCCACCTATAGGAAGAAGTGTGCACATGAAGACATAAAACTTTCTAAAAATCTCTGTTTAGTTACCCCCTCCTCCTCACAACACATTCATTGAAGGTCATCCTCCTCACTTTTGAAGTATGTTCCCATACAACTGTAGTAGTTTGGCTTGCTTTCAAATAGGATCTGTCCTTCTGTGTGTGTGCCTTTTTGGAGCATTTGTTTCAACACTTGGTTTAGAAGATTGGTAACTCTGAGGAAATTCAAAGGTGTCTAACAAAATATTTAGCAGAAGGACTGTATCAAGTGAATTATTCTTTGAAAGGAAGTAAGGACATAGTCGGTTTGCATGTTGAACCCTAGTGGATGACGATATGTCCGCATTATAAGTGGTATTTCTGGTTTGGCTCATGGTGTGACCTTGTGTCTACTTATCAGAAAAACCACATGCTGCATTTGCTGTGTTTTTATTGAGGGAATGATGTGGAGATAAGCAGATCATCCAGTTCCATAGCACTTCTGCAAGTGAGATTCTGTTTGATTTTACTCTGTCGCTCAATAAAACTATTTCAATGATTTCAAGTATTGTCCCTGTCTCTTTCAGTTTTAAGAGTGCTCTCTTAAATATATCCACAAAATGATCCACCTGGTCATTTGATTGAGTATAAAAATGCTAGTGGGTGGATGTGTTGAATACAATCTAGTACACATTTGAAATGGTGTAGGAGTTTTCTAACAAGATAAACTTGTTTAAAGTTTTATTGATGCATCAAAGTTGCAAACAGTGACTCAGCAGTGAAAGTGCTAACAGATTTAAAAAAAATCTGTTTAAAGCATGGATGATTGGGAGGTTAAAATAAAGGACAGTTTAAAAATATTGATTAGAACCATAAAATGAAGATAGGTCATCAGAATGACTTGAAACCAAGACTTGGGTATACATCACTAGAAGTACACTTTTGGGTATCAGATTGGAATGAATGTGTCAGCCATAAAAAATGTTTGTATTCACTATTTAGCAGGAAATATATCAATTTCTTATTCCACCTTTCCTACCATATTTAAAATAAATAACATATTCAATATTCATGAAATTGTGATGTGTTTGTGCAACTTTAGTTGGGAAAAATTAACAGCAGAGAATTGTCATTATTACTTTCCATATAGATTGTGTTGTTTGTTTTCACTTTCTTTGTTGTTTTTTTTATCCATAGAACTTGATGGGTGTTAACAGGAAGTCCAATCATAATAGAAATTTTGCATTAAAGGTTGAGGTTAAAGGTGATGCTAGATTCTTCATATAAACCAGCACTTTCAAGGAGCAGAACAAGAGTATGGGTTCCAATTGTCCATATCAGTTACAGAGAACAAAACCAGAAAAGAATTTTGTTCATCCATATTGATGAGCTAGAGAGGGAACTAAGAAAAAGGGTCCAGTCATTCATAGCAGTCACCAAGGGAGTTAAGATCTGAACCACTTGGAGTAACCAAGAGTTGTGGCCAAAGTTGGTACTACTAGAAAGTGGAAGTCAGTCACTGATTGCAAACAGCTTTTTGGAATTGAATAGTCATGTTATACCCAAAGCAATGTTAAGATTTAATGGTTATGAGAACTCCCTTAAAATGATTTTAAAGTTTTGTTTGGTGCTATGATCTAAATTGGGTGTCACAGTGAATGAGAATGTCAAAGACAGAAATAGCTCCAACACTAATATCAAAAATCATCTGACAGTCATGCATCCATTTACATATGATACCATGACATCATGATTGAAACCCTGAGGAACCACACTGTTTATAATTCACCTTGAGTGGAACCTGTGGCAATGACATTAAGGTAAAAAGCAACTCTTGTTAACCCAGTCAGGATAGCATCCATTGTCTGCTGTAACATGACTGGCATTGACTTTATACCAAACAGGTGGTTAAAGTAGAACTCATAGTGCATGATTATTGTAAGTAGCTGTTTGGAATCATTATCAACTTCCATTTGGGGTGAAATTATTAAAAAAAAAAAATTCAGCAAGAAAATGCTTTGTAAAACAGGTTCTGTCATTGACCTGTAAATAGGTCATTCTGTACTGATAGTGGATACTTAGGTGAAACAAATGCATCATTCAGCCTAGTGAAATAATCAGCATATATACATACTTTGCTGTTTGCCTTTTTTATGATGACAATGTCTATGACTAGTTTACCAGCTGGAGGTGGTTTAATTCTTTCTCAACAGTGGTAAGAGCAGTGTTTAGCACAGTACACTTCAGTTTGAAAATTGATCTTGCATCTGATTACAGCTTGAGACCCAAATTGATCTTGGTGTAGCACCTAAAGCCATCCTAGTAAACATTGCTGAACTTGGTTTGAAAATTGTTTGTGAAATGTTGTCCAATATAGGAAATAGATGCAAGCTATAATGTGTTACGTATGAATGTGCATAGGCCATTAAAAAGATCAAATTCCTCAGTCAAGTTGAAGTAAATTCAAATTGGAACAATTAGATAACATATTCTGAAAAACTGCATCTTGTTAAAAAACACATCACATGTTAAATAGCTTATCTGAATATTGCCTGATGTACTCTGAGCTCAATGATTTTAGTGTTTGTCACAACAGGTTTATCAATTAGCCCCCGTGTGGAATGTGAAATCAATGTTATATCTGAAACCATATCAAGCTGAAAACAAACTAGAGTTATTTACATTATCGGACTGTTGTCCTCATCTTTCTTGTCAGATACACAGTGTTTTGGCTATTGTATGCTCTCACCTTCCTCAGGTGATATACGCTGGAATTTCAAACTGAACTCTTTATTTAGTCCACGGAAGTAGATTGTTCTAATTCCACACCCCATGCATTTTTTGGATATCTCAAATATCAGTTAGTTCCCTTTAGTAAATCAACTCTCCAAGTTTTTGTTCCCTCTGAACTCACAACTCTTTGGATCAGGTCACTTTCTAGATTACTCAACCAACACTTTTATCCATTGGGCCTTCTGTCCTTGGGGACTAAATAAAGGGTTTCGTTTAAAATTCCAACATATATCACTTGAAGATGGTTGGAGTGTACAATAACTGAAATGTTGTGAATATAGTAATAAAGATGAGGAAACATCCAAACGATGTAAATAGTGTAAATAGTTACAATACCTTATCTCAGAAATATAGACAGAAACTAGTTATGCTAATAGAAACTATTATATATTTTCTGCAAGATTCTGTCAATTTGGAAAGTTGTGAATACAGGATTGGAATGTGGATGTTGGTAGTCTGGCTTCTTGCAGAAGGTATTTTAGACTGAATTTGAGGTACTCTTTTAAGTTGAAAGTTTTGGCTTTCTGGGAGTTGCAAAAATCTTTGTGAAGAGAAATAACAGGACAAAAGACGTGCTCATCAACAGAATACATAAAATCCAAGGAAAGAATGCTGA
Source organism: Acanthosepion esculentum (assembly GCA_964036315.1). Lineage (NCBI taxonomy): Eukaryota > Metazoa > Mollusca > Cephalopoda > Sepiida > Sepiidae > Acanthosepion > Acanthosepion esculentum. Next base: position 93,233,993 of record OZ038488.1, on the reverse strand, counting down.
TATTAGAGAAAGAAAAATATTTCAGAGATGAAACAAATACATTGGAGACCTCTTCTATGACAAAAGAGAACAACTGGCATTACACAGAAATATCAATGTGCTGGGAATATTAATATCTGAAGTGGAATCTGCACTGGCCAAATTGAACAGAAACAAAGTGGCAGGTCCAAACAGAATTGTAATAGAGATGCTGGCAGCCTTAGATCATTTTAGCATAGACAAGCTTAAAAAATGATAAATAAGATCTATAATAGTGGTGATATGCTTAGAATGTTATTGGAAAGTGCAATATAAATGTATAAGAACATGTACCTGTGTTTTATAGATTATGAAGAGGCAGTCAATAGATCTGCTGGAATTGCTCGGCAACCTTGATATTTTTGAAAAGGATATTAAAATAATCAAGAACCTATATTGGCAGCAAAGCACCTGCATACAGATAGAAAATGAGTTCAGAAGATATACAAATATAGAAAGGGGTATAAGACAAGGATATGTCTTCTCACCAGACTTATTTAACCTATACAGCAAGGCAATTATGAGAAAATTAGAAGTCCTACCAGGATTCATTATTGTCAGCCACAATCTTAACAACATAAGATATACAGATGACACAGTATTGATAGCAGACACAGAAAGAAAACTATAAAAGCTGGGAAGTGTTTTAACAGAGGACACTGAAATCCAAAGATGCATTGAGATAGTGAAAGTTGACTTCTAAAAGCTAAGCAGAATTTTAAGAAATAGAAAAACTTTGCTAGAAATAAACAAAAGAATACTAAACTGTTATGTGATATCTGTCCTCCTGTGAGTGCTGGACAATCTCCTTAAAGCTGAAGAAGAGATTTGAAGAAACAAATGTTGTTCTACAGAAGAATGCTGAGCATATGAAGGAGAAGGTCACATCAGTTACATGTCAGATACTGGTGCTGTTTGAATGAGCACAAGCATGCATAATGCCACTTGCTGTATAACCAATATGCTGTTGCAGATTTCATCTTAGATCTGGTTCTTTTTCCTGCTTGGCCACTGCTAGTAGTAGATGGTTTTACTGCCTGCCATCTGTGTTGTGTCTGAGATTGAGTAAACAGAATTTGGTTGTGGGAACTTTTACTGTGATGTCTTTCTTCTGTTCAAGTTTGGATAGTAGTTTAGTGTGAATATCTGATTTATCCGATGCAAGTCTGATTCAGTATTTGTGAGTCATGATGAAGAAGTCTATCCATACACAAGATACTGTACCTAAAAATATCAAGGAAATGTATGCATCTATTGAAACATCCTGACATGACATCTCATATCTTCAACCTACTTGTATTAATTGATGTACTTCACCAGGCTTGACAAGATCCTATATGATATTAGGGACCTATCCTATGACTTTTGGTAGGTCAGTGTATCTGGAGAGGCCATTCCATTAATGTGGTATCATTTAATGTTTTGGTTAAGCTAGGTGATAGTCAGTTCTGTAGAATATGCAGGAGCATTGTTTTATATAAATATACTCTTTTAACTTAAAGTTATTTGGTTGTGATAAGTATTGTTCAAAATAAATTTTGTTCAAGAATTTGCTAGCATTTATCTTGAATCATCACCAACTGTCTTTATTTTGAATCGTCAACAACTTTGAAGTGACTTATTATTTTACTGCCTCCAATACTTGCCTAAAACACTGTTCCATTTCTTTTATATATCATTGGTTGACTGTTTCTATGAAGGCGCTAACCTCAAAACCAGCTAACAGGTTCATTTAATGTAGCTCTATATTTATCATTAAAAATTATTGTTGAGAAATCAGTTTCATCTAATTCATTGCCCATTTCACTTACAAATTTCTCTTTGCTTTCAATGTCTTTAGCCGATCTTCTTAATATCCTGCATTTTTTCTGTCTCTATACATTTGGAATGACAACTTCTCCAGATTACTCTTTTAGTTTTTCTCAAATATCTTTTTCTGACAATCTTAACACCATTTATTAATGTTTTCTTTTGTGATTGTTTTGCAAACTATAATATTTTTTTTGCAATTTCCAATAACTCCAATCACTACTTTTCTCTTTTGAATTTATAGTTTTCTTATGGCCCAAAGCAATCTTTATATATCTGAAATTAAAAAAAATACATATCAGTAACTATATTAGTTACTATTTATTTTTGCTTGCAGTATGAGGAAGAACTCACAAGTTGCATGATAAAATTTCTTGTCATTAAATAAGTTATAAATATTGTTAACGAAAGCAGATATTATAAGCTGAAATTCTCTTAGCATATTTATCATATAAATACAACTATGTCTTGAAAATTTCACCAATTGCTTTATACCAATTTTATTGTGAGAACATTAACTAAATCTAATATTTAAATACTAAATAATAAAATCTAATACATTATAGACTGTGTGCACTAGCTAATTCAGAGTAAAGATATTAAATAGAAAAAGTAAATCTTTTATATCTTCTGCCCTTTCTGGATGTGTGCAGTCATGGCTCTCTAATCATATTGTGTTTTTGTTACTTTAACTTTTACTACTTTACAATCTATTTTTGTTCGTGTTCTGATATCCATTCACTCTACTCTGTTAATTACTGTTTTGCCAGCATCTCTTGCATTCATTTTGTTCTGTGAGTGTTAAATTCTACAAGCCCTCTTTCCTCATTATGTGTCTTATAAATTTAGCTCTGTTTCTGATTATTAACATAGATTTTCTTGTTTTTCCTATTTTCCGGAAAAAAGCTTTGTTACTCATATATACTGTTCATGGTAATCTCATCATTTCTTAGTAGAACCATGTGTCGCTTCAAGTTTCTTCTTTATCTGTGAGGAAATTGTCCAGCATTCTCTGTATATAGGAGATTGGATATTACATAGCAGTAGAAGATGCTTTTCTTTGTTTCTAAGGACATTTTTCTATTTCTTTCTTTCTGAAAGGCATGTTTTGCTATTTTTATGCATTTTCAGATTTTTATATAATAATTTCTGTCATGTGTTGCTACACTGCTTGGATAGTTAAATTTCTGCACTTGCTTGATTTTGACATCCCCAGTATATAGCTTACACCTTAGGCTGTATCTTTTGTTGACGACCATGCTTTATGCCTTCTTACAGTTAATAGTTTGTCCTTTCCTCAACTACTTTGTGTGATATTTTTTCAGTGTTCTTTGTGAGTTTGCCATCAACATAATGTCATCTGCCTGTCTTATGTTCTGATTATATCTACCAATAATAAATCCTGGTTGGTTTTCTTGTTCTCTTAGGATTGCCTTGCTGTACAGGCTAAATAAATCTGGTAAGAAAACACATCCTTGTCATATCCTCTATTTTTGTGTATTCACTAAAATCATACTCTGTCAGCATGCAAGCCGTTTGTTCACAGTAGAACTTATGAGCTACTAGAATATCTTTCCTATGCTTTTCTAATATTTCAGTATATCTTCAAAATATTGTGCGCACGTTAAATTTAGAAAAACAGGTTGTTTAATAAAACTACTCTCAGTCCTGAGGATCGCCTTGATGAAGACTCAAAATCAGCTGCATGTTTGGATCAGATTCAAATAAGACCTAGGAGATTTTATGTTGAGACGACATGGTCATGAAAATTCTTAACCATTGACTTTTAGGGTTACATTGGCCATGTGGAAGGAAGCAAAGTTGGTAATGGCATTGACCTTGAGGTTCTGTATGAAGAAATGGGGCTCCATGACATGGTCTACATTGTTCACAACTCCCAGTTCCATCATAGATAACATGAATCTGGTGTACTTCGGCATGGATTCCACTGTGGGGTCTGTATAGAGTCACCTGTTATTCTTCCTATTTCAGAGTTACTGTGATTAGTGGTTAGTGTTAGGAGCATGGCATACCTTTTCATTCCCTGTATATGATTAGAAACTACCATGTTAATGCTCTCAATCTTTCTGAAAGAGAATTGAGAATGTTATAATTTGGTGCATGTTGTGTAACATTGTTAGGTTATTCCCGTTTATGACCAGCTAAAAATATTCTCAAATACCTGGCATAATATAGTTTTTGCTACAAGAAAAAGGTAAAAGAATATTAAAATAGAATTAATACATCTCAAGAGAGTTTAATTATGGAGATAAATATCATAAAATGTTGTAACATTCTCTAAAGATGTTTGAATTGAATAGTATTTGATAGCAGAAATGTAATAATCAATTGCTAATATTAAAAGGTTTTTATGTCATTAGTCTTTTTTAATTTTATTTATGTAGAGAAATAAGTTACAATTAAATTGCTGGTTTCCATATATGATTTCTTCATTAAAAATACAAGACATTTTCATAAATTTTGTTTTGTAGTCCTAACAGCAGTTTTTTTAATATCCAATATAAGGTTTGAATAATATCAAGTACCAGACTACAGATACATGACATAAGTGTTATTTGAATAATTTTTTTTGCTGTCAATTGTTATATTGGTGCATCTTAGTTGCCTTGGGTTGAGTTGGCACCAATTGTTTGTTGTTCATAAGTATCATATATCTGGCAAGATGTTATATTTACTTTGTCAACTGTTATATTTCTAGAGTTGTTATACATTTGAATGGTACAACTTAATTCTTTGTTTGTACTTGCAGGCATATATTTACTACATTGTCTCTTTTTATGCTATGACTTGTTAATAGTACATTGAACTATTTATTCTTATATAATTTTACTTCATTACTCATTCCTGATAACTAATTATAATATTCTAGTTATCAATGACTGATTCAACTGATCCTATATTCCATGTTTGGCACACAATTCGAGTTCTATATTTTATATAATTTTGAGTATGATTGTACAAGGATAACAGCAACACTAGTAGATGCAGTAGTCAGAAATTAGATGAATTCACTTTCTTTTAGAGTGTTAAAACTTTGTATCTCTGGTGTGGGTATCTGAAATGTATGATACAGAAAATATAATGGTAGCAATGTTGGTTTTTGAATTATTGTTTCTGTCCCTACCTATCTGGGACATATTTGATTTGTCTTATGAAGATACAATTCAACCTTTACTGTATATGTCCTGTTTCTAAATCAGTTTATGTTGTCTATTATTTTTATTTATTTATTCCAATATCTCTTATATAGATCTTTTCTCTCTCTTGCTCTTTTTAACTCGTTATGATCCAGATTTAAAAGTAATTGTTACTGTCAACACCTTGGAATTTAATATTAGTGCAGTAATATTGCATAAATTCAACATTTTGCTCTCTAAAAACAATTCTATAAAATAATCTATAGTGAAATTAAGGTTTTAGCAATTGCTTTTGCTCTTAAAAAATTCCATGAAAGGCTGCATGAAAGAAAATTTATACTTCAAACTGGAAAAGAAAAAGTATTTTCCACTCATACTGAAAATAAATTGCAGTATTTGTTTACAATTTTAATTGTTTATGATCTTTAAACTATGTACCTACCTAATAAAATGGGCAATACTGATAGTATATCTCAATGATACATTTTCTCAACTAACAGATGAAATAATAATTTTAATGATTACAATAGTCCAAAATTAAAAATATTGCTTTCCAAGTATTACTCATTATATTTAAAGAAAAGGAATAACTGTTTGAAAATGAGCAAATAATTCATATTATGATGTGTCTAAAATGGCTGGAAAGACAACAAAAATGACAGATTTCAACAATTTTATTTTTTATTTATTTCTGTCTTTGATGAATGTTTGTTATTCACAGAATAAACTGTCATTCCAAAATCAATACAAACAAATATATTAAAACAATTCTATACTGAACACAAAGATACATATGAATAAGATCCTTAATGAGAAGATCTGTATATTGATTATTTTTAAAAATAAAAACATAAAAGAAATTGTAGGATATTTCTATAAATATACTTTGACACCTTTCAAGTACGAATACAACTTTGGCTAGGAACAAATTAGCCCATGATCAAGACTGTCATTCAAAGTGGCCAGAAATATTAATGTGCTGAAAAACAAGTACTTGCACTGTTACATTTTTTTGTTAATTATTTGCTAGATTTGATATACCAAAGTAATTTCAGATATTGGAACAATTTATTTCAACAGAATTCAAGTTAGGTCATAGAACAGAGTTTTGAATATTTTTTTGTTTGCAACAATTTTAATATATAATTCTGAATGATAAATAATTCAATGAAAAAATTAGTTAAAGGACAGTTAAATAATTAAACTAAAGTGTCAAGACACAGTATTATAGAAAGTTCTGTCATTAAAAGTATCACAAGCTTACCATACCACACATAATCAAATGGACCCATTGACACTTAAAAAAAAATAACAATAAAAGGCAAAAAGTAAATGATGAGGAAACCTTTCATTTCTTTCTATTCTCATACAGATCAGTGATCAATACAATTATTCTTACTAGTAAAGTTAGCATTTTTAAAAATTTTAAGCCATTCAAATATTTTTAGGTAGTTAACTAACCAATTCCATTTAGAATATTCATTTTTGGCATATACTGACTGTATTAATTTAAAAATTCAATGATGGACTGTAATCTTGTATTATGCATGGGGACTGGCATATTTTATATTGCTTTAATTTTTTCTAGATATAGTTGGAATTCATTCTGTTGATTGCTGGTTAGGAACAATTAGCACGTGTCTATACATATACTAGATGTCTACTCATATATTTAGATAAATATTTTTTCTAAGTGTTTCTTATGCTCTTCAACATTCTTACAAGTGCTGAAAGAAAATGGTAATGGAAAATCTGTCAATATTGTTTTCATAATTTGTTAGAACATTGCTGGAGTACACTTAATAGCAAAAGGCCACCTGTTGATATGATCCTTGATGTGCATTTAATAAGGATTTGCAGTTTTCTTCAACTTCTACTTGAAGATAAGCATCTGAAAGGTCAGTTTTTGAAAAAAATATGACCACCATTTAATGTTGTAAACACCTCTTCTGTTGTTGGTAATGGAGACAAATGATCTTGCAGTGACATTTTTAATTCAGTGGAGAACTTACTACATGAAAAAAAATGCATTATTAGTTTTTCTCACAATCCCCACTGGAGTGGCTCCAGAAGAAAGATTTAAAGATAAATCACCCCCCCCCCCCAATTTCTAAAGGTGATTTAATTCACCATCTACACACTTGCTTATTGTAAAAGGCACTCGTTTCTTTAGACAAAAAACATACTTTGCATCAGATTGTTCTTATATATAATTTTCAAAATGTGTGTGTGTCTGTGTGTGTGTGATCGAATGTTGTTTATGCATTTCCAGTTTTCATCCAATTTCGATGAAATTTTTTTGTTTGATAATTCTTCAGTGCCAGTTTTAAGTCAAAATTGTTGGCAACAATAGCCCTCCTCTACTCCCTGTAGCATTATAACTCTCAGCAATGTTTTACAATTTATTATCTGTTCTTGCTACTGACATCTTCAAATATTAGTAGTGTAGTAATATTGTATATATTTAACAGGTGATAGGTCATTAACATTGTATTTTACTGAGTGACAACAATTTTTTTTGAATGTTATTGAAATTAAAATATCTTGTTCTATAATGAGTCTTATTTATGACCCTTAATATCACATTTGCAATACAATTTTTTGGAAGGGCAAAGTTTTATGAAATGCCATTCTCCACATTACCAGCATACTGCTGAAGTTAATTTTTTCTGGCACTTTAAAAAAAATAATTTCTGCCATCATGTGTTAATTTCCAAGCATTTGACTTATTTACTCTTGAACAATTATGTTTTTCAATTCATGCCACAATAATTGAATATATTAACCTCTGACATTCATTGGTCAATGACTGTAAAGTGATTTACAACAGTATTTTAAGTGTGAATATTGCCCCTCTCCAAAAGAAAAAAAAATTAAATTCCTCTTCAACCAAGAAATAGGAAAGAGATATTTAGATTGATCTTCTGTTAGATTTTAATTTGAACCATTCACAACAGATGGAATTTGTTTTGACTGATATCTTGTTAGAATGTGAATTGTACAACTATTATATGGTCAACTACTGAAGAACATAACCAAAAAGAGATTCTAAATAAAATATTTTGGGAAGTGAATCAGACCAAGAGCTTTTCAACATTCCTCTGTATGTGATCTGAAATATTCACTTTGTTAATTGTTATATCTCTAGATTTCTTTCTTTGGATAGTGCAAATTAATTCATTTTACCTAAATTATATATATATATATATTTGATTGTTTACTAAATATGTTGCATTTGTGTTTATTTGTAGTACATTGAATTATTATACTCAGTAACCTGAATTGTTTAGTGCATTACTTATTCTAGACACTGATATTCATAATGTAGGTAGCAGCACCCAAAATTTGAATAAAATCAACTATAAAAAGATTAACATGTTAAGTAGAATGCAAAAATAACCATTTTGATATTTTGAATAGTTTTTGAATTTTTGATGTTTAAAGATCAGCATTACTATATAAGCAGTAAGATAAGTGATGTTTAACCACATATGGTCAACACAAAATGAAGTCATACACAGATTATATTTATTTTGGCTGTTTTAGTATAAACAGGCAATATGGAATGGTTTTGACATGTAGTTCATAAATAACACATAGCTGAAAATCACAAAATATACATTGTCATAATGCAATTTTAGAAAAAGGCTCATTTTGGTTGAACATGCTATCATATCTAGAAGAGAGGCCAGCTTGGAATTAATTCTCACAAGAGTCTAACATACATAGAATATGTTTAATTTTTGTTCCAGTTTATTAGCAATGTATGCCAATTCTTTACTGTTCCAAATTTGGAAATTTAGCCAAAGTGAGATCTGTGGACAAAGCAAAGAAAAAAAATGATGTAATTTTTGACCTAATGCAAGGATTTGGTTTAAATTTGGGACACCTGTTGAATATACAACTACCTTCAGTTTAATGTGTAAATAAACATTAAAAATTAATTTGATTTCCAAAAATATAATATAAAAAATAAAGAAATACAAAACTACAAGTGGAAAGAAGTCTTAGTAAACACATGAAAATGCCTTACAAATAAATAAATTGTCCAAAAAAGGCAATGAGTTTAGTTCTAGGTCAGTCTTATCTTTTTCAGCAATGCTTTTTTGAGCAGATATGATGCCTTAGTTGCAGAAAAGTCAACTTGTCTGCAGGTCATGCTGTTCCTTATTGGTTTTATTGATAAACCATGTTGGGATGGATTTTTCAGTTATACTTGAATACTAATATCATAAAGTGATAATTGAAATTTTTGAGAAGCAGGGCTTGGAGAATTTCACACTCACAGGACATATTGAATGCAAGAGTGTCAGAGGGAAAGAGTGAGTAACTTTGTACCTAATGAGCTTGTGTAAATGGGTGGCAGAACATGAACTTATAAATGAACAAGTGTTGATTAAAGCTACAAACGGGAGGAAGTTGTGGAGAGCCATGATTGATCATGTCCTGAAGGGACATGGTATGTAATAGATGCATTTTGCTGCCTTATAAGAGAAAAATCCAGATTCCCAAAACATTCTGCAACAAGAAAATTTAAAAGAAAGAATGTAAATCTCAAAGAAGAATATATTAAATATTCTTCTATGTACTGTCCTTTCAGGATGTGACCAATCATGGCTTTCCATATCTTCCTATCCTTTGTACTTTTAGTAAGATTTTATTTTGCTATCTCTGTTTTATGTACCCTAGAAATTTCTGTTCTCTTTCTGATTCTAAATACAAGTGTCCTTTTTGCTTCTAATTTCCTTAAGACTTTGTTACTTGCATGTTCAGTCCATGCTATTCTCAGCATCATTCTGTAGAAACACATTTCTGTTGCTTCACTTGTTCCCTGATTTCCTTCATGACATCCCATAGAAAGAAGTTTTTAATCATCCTATTCAAAAATGCGTGTCTGAGGTTTCCTCCTGGGTGAAAGCTGGCATCAATGCTTTCATTCTAGCAAGGAAATACCAAATTAAACTGTGTTCATTTCCTGGGTTCTCACCTGCATGCTCTAGGCCACAGGAATCACTTCTTTCGCCAGAGTGACACGTCTGATTGCAACAGATGTCTTTTTGTCTCTGCTCGTAACAAGTACAAGCATGTTCTCAATGCAGCAAAGTTACTGTTTGCTGATAGAATAGAACAGCGTATAGCATCTTGCAAGCTCAGTTCCAGAGATTATTGGCAGTCCTGCAAGAGTGCGTTGAACAATAGCAAATCCTCAATCCTTCCCCTATTCATTCAATTCAAAGTCCTGATATCTACAGCAGATTAGGTGGAATGCTTTGCCTGGAAATTCTCTTCCAACTCATAACTCTACTCACCTGGAATATGCACACCTGATTTTTACCTCCCAGAAATGAGACTGCATTGAGTGATATGTGCATAACCCTATCACTAGTTTTGGATATCATTTCTAAATTAGGCTCCCATAAGGCAAATGGAGGTGATGGGATTCCAGCCATTGTCCTAAAGAAATGTGCTCCTGAGCTGGCCCCAGTTCTCTCGAAACTCTACAACTATTGTCTCGCTGCTTCCTGCTTTCCAGATTTTGTAGCTCTTCTGTTGATCCTGTTTTTAAGAACTCTGGAGAACCTTCTGACCCCTCTATTGGCCTATTAGTCTCTTATTGCTTTTCGGCAGAGTATTTGAAGCTTTAATCAATGCTGAAGTGGTGTCCTTCAAGGCTATATACTGGGTCCTATGCTGTTTCTGATCTTCATCAATGATGTCATCCTGATGTCATAAGTTCTCAAGTAGGCATTCATGCATATGACTACCATTTACTCCTGTCTCAATAGCAAATCTGTCAGAGCTAACAAAGTTAACCTGGCTGTTGCTCTTGAAAAGGACCTTCAATCAATGGTTAACTGGGGCAGGAAATGGCTTGTAAATTTTAATGCCTCCAAAACTGAACTGTTCTCCTTTAACAATCATAGAGAAACTGCCCTGCCTGCCATCAGCATGGCTGATGCTTGACTCCAGGAGAGTGTCTCACTGCGCTTTCTTAGCCTCACTGACATGAAGTAGAGCAACTACATTGAATCAATTGCTGAATCTACTGGTTAATTGTGTCATGCCAGAAGATTTTTCTCGTTCATCTTGCACATCTACAAATCTACCATTTGTTTGTCTGCATTGAATACTGTTGCTGTATCTGGTCTGGTGCTCCTGCTGTTTATTTTGAGGTTTTTGACAAAATCCAAAGAAGGATCTGCAATGTAATCAATCCTGAATTGGCATCTCAACTTCAGTCACTTTCTCACATATGTGATGGCTTCCCTCTGTCTTTTCTACAAATATTTTCATGGCAACTACTCTGTCGAGCTTTTCCCCTGGTGCCTGACTACATGAATTTAAACATGCTACTAGATGGCAGCTAGATCCCTCCCTTTTACTATTGAAATAGTTAAATGTAACTGCCACTTCTACTTCCAACAGTTTCTTTTCTCACACTTCCTGACAGTGGAACTTCTTTCTGCTTACTTGCTTTCCTGATAACTACAATCCTCAAACATTTAAGTACAACATCAATCGCCATCTTCTGTTGACTTGAACACCTGTTTATCTTTTATCCTTTCCTCAATTCCCCCTATACCCAGTCTTTTCTCTCATTTTCACCATCTGTAACTCCCTGCATACTAGTAGAACTTCCACCTTGTTTGGGGTGAAATGATTTTTAAAAAAATGTCTTCATCTGTGACCTAACATATAGGAGGACTGATTTTGGTAGAACTTATGACAAGAATATTTTTCCAGATTAGTTCCCTTAGATCTTTACTTAACAAATTAAAAGATATTTTAAAAATATACAGATTTTGCTCAGTGCTTTGAAAATAAACATACAATTACTTCATACATTCATTTACTCAACTGAAAGGTTTGTTTGAACTCTCCACTTTTGAAAAATAAATATTTAATTCAATTGTTGCTGCCTTCACCTTAGAGTAAGTGTGTAGTTTCTTATATAAGGTCAAAGAAAACTGACTGACCTTTCCAAAAGATATGGTATTTTGGAGAGTAGAAATTGAGGGTAGAAATATAGTTTTGACAAAAAAAAAAAAATGTAAAACAGTTTTGCCCATGCATTTCTGGTATCATTGTGAAAGGAAGATGTTTATTTTCATACTAATTTTTATTCTAATTAGTCAGTTATATATTGAGTTTGAATTAGTGAAAAGCATGAAAATAGCCAATTTTACCAATGTGCATGGTTACTATGTTAATGGCTACTAGTATCTAGTTGTCAATGGCTGAATCAGGTGATCTCATATTCCATGTATGATACACAATGCACTGTTGTTCTGTTTATATACTAGTTTCATAGGTATATGCTTTGACTCTGTCATAGCAAGACTGTAAGGGGATGACATTAGGTGTAGTAGTAGTAACTCCGCTATTCAACAAAATGAACATTGAATAAATATATGCTCACTGACAATTATTGAATTTCTTTAAAGAGAAATAAGAACATACTCACTTTACAATGCTTGCATGCTCAGAGATTTTGGGGAATTCTTAATTTTTAAAGGGGTCAAGTTGGATAATTTAAATTAGAATGAGCAACTGTCAAATGCTATTAGGACTGATACTTGCAATTGTGAATTGGATGATCATATAATCACTATCTTATGTAAATCAACCTGGGTCATCATCAAGGTTTTTTTGTGATATAAGATCACAAATTAAGTGTGTGTGTTTGTGATTAGAGGGGTGGTGAGATGACTAATGCAGACTAACAGATATAGTGGAGTTACTTTAAATCAGTCCAAGAATGGCAGTCTGGTATATTCATCACATGGATTGTGGCAGAATAGCTAATAGAAAGTCATTTTTGAAATCTGTCAGTATTCAGCAGATAAAGCAGTGGGCAGTTGTGATAGTAGACAAACACTTACCACTCATTCTTTTCAGACAAGTAACTCAATTCTAGTACGAATATGGAAATTGCTTAACCAAGAATTGTTTGAACTGCCTGTTGAACTGCATGGTGATTTTTCACATATGGTGTACTATGGAATATTGGTTATTCAAAGCTTCTATAGTGTGTGGGAAACATCAGTTTAGAATACATGTTTATTTTGCAAGAGGGACTTGTTAAAAAGTTTTGAGTTTCTTGTTGTACATAAAGAAACCCAGGAATGGCAAGTTTGAAAAGCAACACTGATGGACAAATCTATCTTCTGACAGGAATCCATGTTGTATACATCGCAAAACAAAACAAAGCAAATCTGATAAACTGTGTAGCTGAAAAATTGAAACTATAAAATTCTGCTTATGACAAAGTTACAAAATTTTAATTTACATGATATTCTTGAATTGTTTAGATCACTGAATCAAGATTCTTATTTGAAAATAGATGTCTGTATATATTTGTCATTTCTGTATACTCCTTATGTAACATAAAATAGTGAATGGTTTTAGTCATAGGTCATTTAATGAGTATAATAATGAAAGTGAGTGGGAGAGGAGGTAGAAAATATAAATAATTTTAAAAAATATTCAATCATTTATTTCTTGTTTACTCTAACAAATGAAGCAAATTAAATTGTGCTCATAAATCTCTCTAGAATTCTCCAAGAGATAATTCCATAACATTTTATGCATTATATTGCTATTTTGTGAGCAAATTCAATATTGGGTTTTTCCTCTTTTTCACTGATGTTGAACCAAAAGAAATTGGTGTAAGTTAGAAAGCAGCTTCCTGTAAGCCGCTCTGTTTATAGTTAGTATTTAATTATTGATGAAGAACCTTCCATTTGCTAATTGATTTTGCAGAAAGGTGGAGAAAAGGTAAATTTACTTCAGAATTGAGGAGTGTGCTGCCTCCCCTTTGCCTATTGTTCATTGGAGTTACTTAAAGCATTATTGTTTTTACTTGAGAAATGTTAGAAATTATATGCATACATATGTACATAATGAAGGCTTTATAAACATTATAGGTGCATGGTGTGGGTATCATACAGTTGTAAATATATACACAGATGTAGATCTCTACAATTGGTAAACATACACATTTGCATAGATTTTCACATTCAGGTAAATTCAAGTTTAATTTTTGTTGCATACATATCTATTACTCAACTTTCATATATTTTTTGTAACTTATGCATAAGAATAAAAAAATTATAACTTCAGCATGTAGGATCAACTAAGACAAACTGGAACTGCAAACTTCTTTTTTGGTGGAACAAATAATGCCACTGGTTGCATTTGTTTTTCCTGTACATCCCTAAGAATTTCACCCAACCTCAAAAGTATCACTAGTTTTTACTAGCATTGGCATGACTTAGTTCTGTTTTCATGGCCACCTTTTGTATCATAGATTGTAAAATATTGTTTTCTTCAGTTAAGGACATGTAAAGTATATATGCATTGTTTTATTATTTAGGATTTCTGTTTTGTTAAACAGTCTCTTGCATGGAAAAAAATAAATTGATTTAATAGGTGTTTTTTTTTCTTCTTTTAAATCTACAGTGTCTGCTATTAAATGCTTACCATTTTGAGACTGATCAATTATAATGTATATCAATTATTCTTTGAGATCATGTTATCCTAAATTTGGGAGCTTTATATGCTCTTATGATATTTATGATTCTGTTTTCTGAAACTTAAACAATAACTTTGGTCTTCTTTGCAAGTAACCTGGAGAATTCTCACAAAATACCAATTTTGGGTTAAAAATAAAACCCATGTTTATTAAACATAACTTCATACAATACAAGATCACTAGAGTATAGAAATGAGCATAGAATTAATTCACTACAACAGTAATGGCTCATAAAATAATAAGTAATAATAAACTGTTTTCACTAAAAGTTGTCCTTTTCTCATAATCTAATTCTAACATTATCATAATCATTTATTGTTTTCTATGTTAAATAGATCGATTGCAATGTATTTTTTGAAAAAAATAGAGCCTAATTTATGGAATATTCTACCTAAACAGGTTATTTGGTTGAATTTAATATATTGATTTACTTTAATTTTACTATATTATATTTTGTATGTATGCTTGTGCATATATCTTTCTAAAATGTAAGGCTGTTATTAAGTCAGTAAAAATATATTTAATCTATTTTTTTTTAATGAATTGTATTTTGTTAAATTCTTGTTTTCATTGAAAGATATTTTTTTTATTGAAAGCTGAATAATTTATTTCATAAATAATTTTGTAAAGTTACTCTGAGGATAAATTTTTCAATTTTGTAAATTGAGCAAGTTCAACTAATAATAATTCTTGGTTATTGATAGTGTTAGTAAGTTGGATTATTTATAAATTTGTTATATTCTTTCTCTAGAAATAGAAAAAGGAATTCTTACACTCAGTTTATTTTGAGCATTCATTTTTCATTTTTGCAAATTTAGTATGACTTCTGATTTTTATTATTTGTCTTTCCATGTATGTCAACAATTTTTAACTATTTTGTCAATTTGAGAATCAATTCCTGAAAAAAACTTTTCTGATCAAAAGTTATAGTAAATTACCAAAATTTAATCAATACCAAATTATATTTCTTCAAAAATCTTATTCTTATATGAAATGATTTTGGCTTAAAATAAGATTTTCCATATTCTCTTATGTCAGATTTTAATTGATTATAAGACTTCTATTTAAACATCAGTACCAATTTTATTTTAGCTAAGTAGTATTGCATCTGTAATAAGTGACAATAACACTTTGAAATTAAATAAAGATAAACATATACTATTTACTCTATCTTACAGCATTTCTCATTTGCTATAGCCTCTGGTATGTATTGGAGTTGTTTTTTTTTAAAATTATGCTCCAAATGAGTAGATGCTGAGAAATTCTCAAATTTTGACGAAATGATCAAATATTATTTTTTTTAATTTTTTTATTTTTTTTGAAGCAGCTTTTTGGCCAGGCTGTGAAATTTTCACCCAATCACTCCACCTTTTGTGTAAACTATTTTTTTCATCAAAATATCCTCATTATTGTTCTGTTTTTTTTGGGGTGGGGTGGGGGGTGCAGGTTGAATACTAAAATGTTAAATTATTGATAATTATCAGGTGTCATAAAACAGAAATTTTTTTATTAATTTATAATTAGTTTTATTATCAGGACAAAATAAGATGGGAGACTACAAAAGTGTAATTTTGTTTGTTGTGTTATGGTATCAAGTTGATAAGGATTGACCTGATTGTAAAGTACTTGTACAAAATTAAGCAAAACAATACCAAAGCTCACCAAACAACTGTACCAACTGAAATTAGATCTTTTTCATTTCATTTTTTTAACTGCCAAAAATAGTCTGTATATGCAGTTTACTGGAAAGTGCTAATTGGTTTCAATCAACAGAAGACATAAAATATTCTATTGGTTGTTTTAGATTTATTCTTTTCTAATGGATCATTTCTTTCTAAGCTTTTATTCTAGGTTCTCTTAATTTATCAGTGTGAAATAAACAGGCTTATAAAAAATAAAGTTTATGTACAAATTGATTAGAAAATATCCTGGATCATTCTCATGATAATCATACTGAGAGATCATTAATAGGATCTTAATAAAATTTTACTGTATTATAGGACAAAAGTAGATTATAGTTCTTTTCAGGTTACTTGTTAGTGTCTTGTATTGGAGGATTAAATACGAAAATTGTATTTTGCTTAAAATGGACAAAATATATTAAAAATAGAAGAAATTCTGATTTGTAGTTTGAACCTTTTTTTTATCAGTGTATTTTCCTTGTAATAAATCCATTGTTTATCTTTGATGCTTCTCTTTCTGGTAAAATTGGTGTACTGGATAGTGGCTTGGAATGAGAAATTGTAGAGTCAGGTTTGTTACATTCACTTATGTGCAAATATCCTTGGTAAAGGTAGGAATCCATCCCCTCTCAGCTATGGCTTAAATAGTAGAACTTGTATCTGGAAAAATGTTTGTTAGTTTCAAAAATTGTTAATGAACTATTCACTTGCAAAAAGGAAAGAACTATTCATACAGTCCCAAAAATGTTTCAGGTTTAAGGAACTTATAAATATTTGACAAGCTGTTCCCTCCCACCTAAAACACATTTTGGAGAATAAGGATAAAATAAACACATAATTCTACTTTTTTTTTGCTTCTGTTATTATTATTATTATTATTATTATTATTTTACTCATAAAATTACTATTATTGGGAGTCCAAATAGAATGTGTAAAGATTAGTATTTTTTTAAATTTTTATTTTTGTCTAGCTTTTTAGCTAGAATATTTTCATATTTACGGGCATTCATAGTTAAGCAGTTACAAGTTCAAATAACTTTAAAAAATGATTTGTTTTAAACTTATGCTTGATTTAAGCTAAATAAGATCTGTTTATATAACACCCTTTCTAGTAATGAGGTAAAAGACTGGTAGTTTTTAAATATTTTGCACTCACTTGTGTGCATTGCTGAATAATGTCTTGCAAAGAGCAAATTCTGATTTAAAGTTAACCTATTTTGACCGACAGTACAGTGTGAATATTACATAGACACAAAATAGGCTGAATATTTATCTTGAGAGGCAACTGAGAAAATGTGACAATTATCTTTCCCTAGTATTTATTTCCTTTTTCTACTCTAGTTAGAAATACCAAGTTTATTTTAAGACATATCTGTTTCTTCTCATCTTTTTATTTAAAAAAAAAAAAAAAAATTTGTTTTTTTTACTGGACTTGTTTGGATAGACTTTTTACTTTTTTTCCCCTCCTTTAAAATATCATAGCAAGATATTTATTTAAAGTAGCACTGGAGGTACTGAGATTAAAAATGTGAAGAAAATATTTAATGATTGATAGAATAGCCATGTGTAGCCATAGCCATTTATCAACATAATTTTTAAGATGATTGTTAAGCCATGTTTTCATTTATTTTATTGTATATCTAATCCTATTTTAATGGATTTAAGGATGACAACTATTTGTTTCAGAATATAAACATCAATTCTAGTTGACTGGAGCTTGTGTTTGATTGGCACACTGTGACAATTATCATGCCAGTACAGTACAAAATACATTTAGTATAAATTAAAACTTAGCAATTATCTTGACTAAGGATGGAATATATTAATGTGTTTTGAAAACAGTATTATGTGTCATTCTGATTTCACTGTATTGGAAAAATGCTTTAAAATGTCAAATAATAATAATTCATTAATTTTAATAGTAATATAATAATTTAAGGGATTATATTTAACTTTGTTGCTCTTTTGATAAGTCATTTCAAATTGGGTTAGATGGATCATTAAAAGTGTAATCTTTCATTTACTCTATTTGGTGTAAAAATTGTGAACTGATCTAATTT
Organism: Acanthosepion esculentum; assembly: GCA_964036315.1. Classification (NCBI taxonomy): domain Eukaryota; kingdom Metazoa; phylum Mollusca; class Cephalopoda; order Sepiida; family Sepiidae; genus Acanthosepion; species Acanthosepion esculentum. The sequence goes on along the minus strand of OZ038488.1, from coordinate 93,215,731 downwards.
ATTTACTTTTTTGTTAAAAATACATCTAGTAATTTTAAAATTTGTTTTCTACAAATTAAAAATATCTCTCTTTGGATCAATCCATACACTGTGAAGAAAGATATCCTTCAATGCTTACAACCCCAGACAAAAATCATAAGAGGCAACCCAGACATATACCAACAAAAAATGATATCAAACATACCCTTCAGAATAACAATTACCCAGCAAAGATAACATCAGTGTCTACAGGTGGGAACAGAAGGGACAAAGAAGATGACCAGAAAATTGCTACAGTCTGTCTGCCTTACATCAATGACTTATTGGAAAAGTTTCAGAAGATCTGTGGTCCATACAACATCAGGACACAGTTCCACTTTACAAAGAAATCTCTGCTGAGTTAAACCTAAAACTGGGGAATACATGACCAAGAATTACATGTACTTGAGAATATAAAGTTGAAAAAGTTAAAAGTAAGGCTGGAAGAACATTGAAAAGGCATGGTGAGGGGTGAGACAATGAAATTTGGTATGGCTGATCATGTATGGAGGAAAAGGGGTAGTCATCAGCCCCTGTGGAAGGAAATTACTGGACAAGGAAGAGCACTGGAGAGTTAGATGTCTGAAAGAATTTGCATATTCTAGCCTATGAAGACCTTCTTAGTAGACCTAGCATAGAAATAAATACAATATGGGAGCCACTAATAAAGAAAGACAAATGTCAACAAGTCTTCAACTGCAGTAGCAATCAAAACATGATGTGCAGCAGCAGTAGGTGTAACTCTAAACAGCAGGTAGGTTAGGTTTAAGGCTCCAAGAACACTACAGCAAATTGTCTTATGGCTTAAAGTTTACCTTGTGAATTTTGTAATATAGTGATTGTGAGTTCAGTGTACTTTCACTCTGAGCAATAATTGAGCAATACTAAAAAAACAAAAACAAAACAAAAAAACTTGTTGAAATCCCTAGATGTGAGCTGTGGAATGAGAACAGTCTACCTATGTAGATTAAATAAAAGGTTCAGTTCAGAATTCCTTGTAGGTTATCCAGATTGATATATATCTGAGGAAGGCTGGAGAGCACAACAGCCAAAACATTGTGATAGCAACAGCAAAGATGAGGATAATAGTCTGAATATAAACTGTGTAACTAATAACTTCTCATCCAAGAAACTCAGACATAGTTTTTAATTATGTTTTTCTTTTTCTAATTGAGTCTGTATAAAAGATTTTCTAAGAATTGTATAAGTGTGGAGCACCCAGTGAGGATTAAACTCACTATAGTAGTAATGACCTCCTTTGAGACTAGCTTACTAACCATTGCTCCATGGAGAGATGTATTATTTGTATATAAAATCTCTACTGCTTTCTGTATGTATTGTCTGTTCTTGTTATCTGGTTTGAAATTTTACCTCCTAGTAAAACATTGACTCTAGACTCATATTTATAGTAACCTCAGACTTCTCTATTCATTTCATTTACTTTTTCCGATTGATAGTATTGTATTGTCACTTTCTGTATATGTAAGGTTCACAAGAATATTTTCTCTCATCTAATATTGTTATTTGAAAAGTTTATTATAGATAAGTTGATGTTGCAGTGCTTGTGTGCATGGTTTTGAGCATTCTGTCACCTTTTAACCTTGTTTTTTCCCTTTGTGTTGTATTTTCATTTACTTAGCTTAGTCTGACACCAACTAAAGATGAACTCACACTAGTAGTTGTCTTCTATGTACCATGTCCCTTCAGGACTTCATAACATGCAGTTTTTAGTAATGTTTATCTTTTTACTATCTTTCACACTCCTCATTCTACCATCTGTTTGCATAAGCTCATCAGGTAGATGGCCTGCTGCCTCTCTCTGTAATTTTTTCAGGTTTGATATGTCATATGAGTTCCTTTCTTTTTATATGTCCCAGAAATTTCTGCTGTCTCTTTCTGATTCTAAATGTTAGTGGTAATAATGATCTGCAAGACTGTCTTGCTAATCACTAAACAACACCACGGTATATATCCTTGGCAAACATGGACAAATGTGCCTGCAATAAGATGGAGTCTCAAAAGGATGTTTTTTCTCTTGACACTGCTTTTTTTTTAATTTTTTTTTTTTTTTATTATAAATACCTTCACTCTTTGGTAATGTTTGTTTAAAAAAAAAATGATTAGAACTGGTATAAAACCTAAACATATGAAAGTGAATTTACACATTTTTTTTTTGTTCTTGAGAATTAACAACAAAAATAATAAATACTATTTATTTATTATTATTCATTATTACTATATGAAAGAGCTATTACTATTTTCTGGGGAAAATATATTTTCAAATTTCACAAATATAATTTAATCCTTTAACTAAAAGAAGTGTTGAAGTACAGTATATTTCATAAATGAGTACCCCCCCCCCCTACAACATTTTAATAGTTAATTTTCTTCTAAACCAAACATAACCAGATTTTATTTCTCATAGAACATTATGCAATCAAAAAGCTTATTATCAGGTATTATGACGAAAATCTATGGCACTGGAACTAAAATGTTGCTAAAATATGAATATGTGCTTTCCAAAAATAAGTAGAGTCCTATGAAAAAAAAAGTTTATTTAAAATCAATATTTGATGTGGCTACCTTTATTTTCTATTATTGCTTGTAGTTTTGATTACGTTACGTTCATTTGACTTGTACAACCATTGAAATTTTTTTTTTTTTTACTCTGACAGTATGCATTCTTTCAAATCTGTTTTGTTGGATAATTGTTATAATTTTACTTTTTATTTGAGTACATTCCACAAATACTTAATTAGATTTAAATCCAGCAACATCTTAGGTCATTGAGTACTTTCACCGTTTGCTTCTTCAGAAACCTATGTTTTATAGCAGTGTTTTAGATCATTGTTATAGTGAAATACATCTCTTCTTCCCAAGCATTTGAATGAAGGCAATATGTTTTCTTTTAATGTATCATAGTAACTTTCAGCATTCATGGTTCTCTCAATGCAATGAAGCTTACCATTTCCATTGGCATTCATACAACTCTAGACTATGACATTTCTACCACTATGCTTAACAATACCTGATACTTTTCCTTGTTCACCTCACCATGATTATGTCATCTGACTCAAATATGTTGTTTTTTTTTTGTTTTTTTTGTTCTTTTGTGGAGGGTCACCTGACCCCATTATGCTGTTCTAAAACATTCATTTTTTTATCCTTATTCCTCTGTGCAAACTTTAAACAAGTCAGTCTTTGTTTTTCAATTTAAGTAGCAGTTTCTTACATGGCCATCAGCCGTATAAGTTGGTCTTGCTCAGGATATATTTGATTATTGTAGTAGCAATGTTCATGACCTCATTAACAATATCTGTAACTGATTTTTCTTTGGTCTTCTTCAACTAATCTCCTGATAAAATGAATAGACCTTGCAATTAGTTTGTATGGTTGACCTGGTTGCTTCTGTACACTGGCAGCATTTCTACTTGTTTTTATCTACATTTTTGACAACAGTGTTTTTGCTCATCTTGTGTCTTGCAGATATTTCTTGTAGCTGTTGTTCTTTTGTGGAAAGAAGTAACATATTCCTTTGACTCAGAAGAGTTCTTTCCTACATGGAACCATAACTAAATGTCTGCATACTGAAAACTGATTTTTTTTTAAGAATTATTTTTAACATTGCATACTATATTAGAAAAAATATTATAATCTGAAATTCATGTGTTTAAGTATATGCTAAAAACTTGAACAACATTAGTTGCTTAATGCTAAATATATTGTGAACTCCTGATTTACATAATAAAATTTGATATAATGTAAGAAAAAGAACAAAGAAAATAGTATATTTTATAGGAGCACATTTGGTATTCGAGAATAATAAAATTATCCTTTTCTGTGAGTTGGTATGAGAGTTTTAAAAAAATCAATGCAAATATGTAAATATATTACAAATTATGCACACATTTTTCTGGTAAAATATATACATTTTCTTTTAAAAAGTTTTCTTTCCCACTTTAAATTTAGTGTTATCAGTTCTAGCTAGAAAATTTAATTTTTATTTATATCTTATGATTCACACTGAAAGAACTAATGAAAGCAAAAAGGAAAAACTTTAAAAATATTATACATTTGAGAAATATTTTAAAATAACTACTATATCATACACCTTTACTTTCTAACCTAAATTTCTCCAACTGATTATTGCAACTAATCTAGTGATCTGAACTGATTTGTGTCGTGCTAGCTTTTTATAAGTGATACTTACATGGAATAAAAAAAATAAAAATAAAAACACTTACTCTTGCATCTCAACCATGCTCCAAGGTACAGATTTTAAGCTGAAAAAATACCTGAGAAAATGAATTCAAGTTGGATTTCTTTTCTTATGAATTTTCAAATATTACTGCTATTTATTCATTTATATATTATTTTACAAAAAAGCCCTTTTTTATTCTCATTAAATTTCTTATTTGAGTATGTAGTAACAATAGTTTGACTAATGTTGAGTTTTTGTTATTTTTTTATAATTAAACATGAGATTTCTTCTTCCTGAACATGTAATAACTATATATTTTGTGTTATCTAATCCAGTGTTATAATCATTGAGTCAGCAATTAATGGACTGTAATCCATAAATTTATCTAAAATAACTTTATCTTCATGTATGTCCCCAAATTGTTTAATAGTAATGCATGTAATAATATTGTTTGAAAATTAACATATAAGAAAAATATAATATTTTTTTTTGTGCTTAAATTGTTTATAGGAATCATGTGCACATAGTTATAATTATTTCTTGATTTTTTTCTTTAACAAATTTTCTTTTTTATATTTGTTTTCCTTGAAGCAAAGTGTCATCACATTAATTAATTTGATTGTACTCTTTAACTTCAAGCCAGTTAGTTAAACATTCAAACTCGTAATTTGAAAACCAAAGGATTTGTTTTTGGTTGTGCATGGAAGGCATAATCAAACTAGGAGTGGTATGGGAAGTTGTCTTAATATCAAACTAAGCTATATATTTTCTGCTTTCTTTCATCTTGAATGATTTAGTTGAATACAGTTTTCCAAGCCTTGATTCCACTCCCAAAATTGCAGTACTGACTTGGATAAAGTTTGCTTCTATTTCTGTTAGTTATAATTAAATATTATTCGTTTACAGTACAATATTTCCTGGTCTTCCTGTAGGCTTATGTAATAAAGAATGACATTTTTTAATGCATCAAATTTCCTATTAAATCCTAAAGTTTTAAGTTTAGTTCTTGGATAATTGTCATGTGGATGCACAGATATGCAAACATAATTTAAGTGATTTAAAAATAATATGAACAAAAGAAAAAATTTCATTCTTTCTACTTTATTTTTAAAAATCAATTTTACACATAGAAATGAGTGATCAAAAGACTTTATTTAAACTTATTAACAATTATTTATTACATGTTTTATTTTATTTTTCCCATGGATTTATAAATTCTATAAAATATCAAATCATAAAACCAATTTTTTTTATTAAAGAATGAAAAAAAAAAATATAAAAAGATTTCTTTGAGAGTCTAAAAATTAAAAATGTTTTTAAACATGTCATTTGTAGCAATAAAGACATGGGGTGTAATCAGTCAGTCATGCAGGATTCACACTTTTGATGAGGCAGATCTTTTTCCTGCAGTAGGTTGCATTTCTTTCTATGGTAGACTAGTTGCCATTCAAGGCTATAGAAGCTGGTCTGTCTTGCTATTTACCCATAGCTAGGGGGGAGAACAAGAGGATTCATACCTTTCCCAAGGATATTAGCACCGAAGTGAATGATAATGGATTCGACTGGAATTTGAACTCTGCTCTCTGATTTCTCAATCAGAGCCACTATCCATTACTCCACCGTGCCTCCCAGGATGTAATCACTCTTGAATAATATCATCTCTTTACTGATTTGAAAACCATTTGGACAAAATATTTTTCTGTTATTCTGGCCAGTGTAGTTAATTGATATTTTCTATCAACTTAAAAAGGTTAATATTATCATTTTAAAATATAAAATTTTTGTAATATGCTTGTAAATAAGAATTAGTTATTGTTAATATTATTTTTTTTATAAAGAAAATATAAATATAGAAATAAATTGACATTCTTTCAATGGTGTACATTTAGATTTTATTTCCTGACAATTTCTCTTCTTCAAAAATCATCTGAAATAATATTTTTTCATATCAATATTAATTTGACTTCATGCTAAGATGTAATTTAAGTGATTAGGTAACATTGATAATAGGAAAAAACTTAATCAGCTATTTTATTAACTTTGTTAGAATTATTTTGATGGTATCAGTACAGTTTTTTACATTTTGGACAGACTTATTTATTGTTTTAAATTTAAACTATAATTATATTTCTATTATGTTAATAAAATACTTGATCAAGTGACTAGGTTTGCAATAATGATTGCTATAATTTTTGCTTAATTTTAGTCAAGCGAAAGTCTGATCTTTTTATGAAAGAATAATTGCCACAAACAGGAATATAGGCCATTTTGAAGAACTTTGAGGGAAGATTATTTACAAAAAGCACTTACACAATTGAATGCAAAATTAACTATTGAAACATTTATTTCAATTAAATTTAGTTGATATTTTAAGAATAAACTTTATCTCAAAACCTTTTTTCAGTATCATTTCTTTTCATATGAAACTTCATATAGTATTATAGAATTATTGTACTTAATTTTTCTTTTTTCCATTCTAGATTGTTTTATTCATTTATTGTATGTGTTTTTTTTTTGTTTTTTTTTCTTCAGGTGAACAAATGACGATCCTTTGTTATAATAAAGGAGGTGAATGGTGTGAAGTAAAAAACAAAGCAGGAGACATTGGCTGGGTACCAAGCAATTATATTGCACCAGTCAACAGCTTAGACAAGTTCTCCTGGTACCATGGACCCATTTCCAGAAATGCTTCGGAATATTTATTAAGCAGCGGAATTAATGGTAGCTTTCTAGTACGAGAAAGTGAAAGCAGTCCTGGACAACGGTCAATATCTGTACGATATGAAGGAAGGGTTTACCATTATAGAATAAGTGAAGATTCAGATGGCAAGGTGAGATCAAATTTTTCTTAATTACATTTCAAGAACTATGGTTGAAGTTTATTCATTTTATTATTACTGCACCAATTAAGCAATTTTTGTGAATGTTTGACTGCTAGATTTGACAACATCCACATTGTTGCTATTCCAGCTCAAAAGACTGTCTTATTGATTTTTAATTTAGTAAAGGTCATTAATCATCTTGCTTTCTTTAGAAAATCACTCATTATGGCTGACATTTGCCTGTAGAACAGAGAGAAAATATTTTTTATTCTGCTCTACAATTTTTTTTTTGTGCTATGGGGGGATATGTCTAAATTCAAAACTTAAAAGAATCATTTAATACTCATTTTCAAACCTTGAAATATGCTACACCTCAAAATGTTTTAATAAGTTTACTTTTAATGACAATGATATTTTTCACGGTATCTAATGTTAGTTTTTAAAAACTATAGATAAATCTCTATTAGGATTCAGGCTTATATTTAGATTGACATTCTTGTTCTATTTAATTTGGATGATGCTTTCTGACTGTAAACAGGCATACATTTTATTTGGCAGGTAGATTTCTTTTTTGTAAAAGATGATGCCATCTCTTACATATAGGCTCTGGGAAAACTGATTTGTTGATTTAAGAAGAAAAAAATAAGACCATTAGTTTAATTAAATCCTTGAATTATTGATATTTTTTATTTTTAGTTGAATAGTTACATTTTGAGAATGTATATATTTTATATTTGTAGTTCAAATCCAAGCTTTCAGAATGTCTAGTATTTTTTTTATTTTGTCTTTGATTCAGTATTAGGTTACATATATTATTTTGTTGGTTCCAAAGATGAAAGCATTAAAGTAAAATTCAGTTTTAAATTTTATAGATTTTAGATCTATGATCATGAAAATTTTATATTTTAGTAATCTAATGTAGACAGCCATGTTTGTATAATAATCACTTTCTTAGGACCCATAAAAAATATCCTTCACTTCAATAATTTCATGTTCCTCAGAAATTCATGTCCTATATCAATAACAAGTTGATTTAAAGTTAGCTAAAAACACTTTGCAAAACTTATTAAAACTCCCTTTCATAAAGACACTTAAGAACAGAAAATAATTTATATTTATAATATCAGTTTATGAAAAAATTATTTTATTCTTTTGTGTTTTTATGGTATTATCTTTGTTGTTTTAACACATTCTCCCATGCACTCACAGAGGCAATGTTTGGCTTAATGAATTAATTTAGTAGGATTCTCTGTTTGCTGCAAGCTCTCAGGTAATCAGTGAAGCCTGTACAGGAGTGGCAAATCTATTGATTATATATATATATATATATATATATATATATATATATATATATATATATATATATATTCCATTTCTTCAAATGTTATTTTCGTGGATTCTTGTATTTGAAATATATGCCCCATTTTTATTTTAAATGGTGTGTATTACATCTATTGGTCTGTACATTCAAGAAAACTTAATAAAAAATATGTGATATCTGACACAGATCAAACCTGTGTCCCCCTTTGGAGGAGAAACCGCTGTTTGATCTAGCATGCTTTAATGCTTGGCTACAGTGAGCATCACATTCCCGGAAGGATTTATTTCTCCTTTTCAAAATAAGAGTATCTGTGATTCAAAAGTTTGAAGTTTACATGATACACACACACACGCAGCTTTATGCACTCCACAATATTTGGAGTTGCTCTCATTCCTTCTCCCATACCAAAAATTGGAGCTGACTCCCCTCACACTCTCCGTTTTCAAAAAGTAGCCACTCCAACTTCATTATAAAAAGAGCTGCTCTTTTTTGGCGCTCCATAGTTAAAATGTACAAGTTGATTAAAAATTGATTTTAAGGCAGTTCTGAAGTAGGAATTAGGGAGCTAATCCTCCCTCCTATGTTTTTAAATAACTGGAAATCCTGGGGTCCAGAAAAAAACCTATAACAATAACATAGCTATACTTGCAGAAAGGAGGTTTAGGGGGCTAGGCCTCCTTCCCCCAATATTTTTTTAAAAAAAAACTATTATTAAAATAATAATTTGAAAAGAAGATACAAGAACTTAACTTTAACGTATATAAATCGATTTTACTTATTTAAAAAATATTTTAAAATATTAGAGGAGGTCTTAGCCCCTAACCCCACCATCCAGAAAGTATGGCCCTGATATAGTTGCAGTGGTGCCTGGAAAATTTGGTAATGGAAGATTAGGTAATGGAAAATTCAGTAACTGAATCTTCTGTTACCGAATTTTCCGGGCACCAAACATTTGGCATACAAGTTAATTTTATGAATTTAGAAAAACTTGGTAATGGAAGATTTGGTAATTTTGACAAGGTAGGAAAATTTGGTAACTATTAAATAAGTCAATTGAAAACTTGATTTTATGGCCATTCTGGAGTTGGAATTTAGTGGCTAAGCCCCATTCTCTATATTTTGATATAACTGAGAATCATGGGATCTAGATAAAACCCCACTACAGCAATAGCAGGGCTGTACTTGCAGAAGAGAGTGCTTAGGATCCTAGGCCTGCTTCCCCAATATTTTTAAAAAAAGTATTATTACCTATGAGATTGTGTAGAAAAACCCCACTGCAACAATATCAGGGCTGTAATGTCTGGATTGAGGGTTAAGGGGGCTAATTTATATATCTCAAAAAGTAAATTAGAATTTTATTTCAGGACAAAAAGTATCATTTCAGACCAAGAATCAATTTTATTCAACATTTGGATGAATATCGAGGGAAATAGGTGAGAAAATCCAGTGGAAGTTATTACTCGTAAAGATTTCATTTATTTTTTAATAACTTTCTTTAAATAATATTGATGATGATGATGATGATAATAATGACAAAATTGTGTACAAAAGTAAATTGTCAGTAAATTAAAAAGAAAACATTGGCTTATTTATTCTTTCAGCAATGAAAATTTGTCATAAAAACAAAAAAAGTTCAAACCTTTCTTCACCCACACCAATATCTACAGGCAGCTTTTATATGCTCTCTCTCTCTCACTGACACTCATGCACACATACATATCTAATAAAAAATGACATCAAATACTTTCTCTAAGGAGTGACTGACTCTTTTGAAGACATTTCTTTCAGAATGTCTCCTGCAACTTAAAAGTAATGTCCCTGACATCAGAACGGTAACACCTAGGTGTCTAAGTCATTTGCCGCTTTACCAAAACCTGGGTAGAAGTTGAAATAGTTTCCATTTTCATGTGTAACTAACACACACACTTTCTCACTCTCTCTCTCTCTCATATATTTACCGCAGATATAATAATAAAAAATAACTCAGAGTTTAGCTCAGATTTTCCTTTCATTTCTTTTTTATTGTTGAATACAAATTAATTTTTTAAAATATTCAAATAATTTTGGAGCATGTAGCACAATCACCCCACCTGCGCTCTCTTTAGTTCCAAATAGAGCTGCTCAAGCACCACTCCAGCTAAGTATAAAATGACCATTTTTCTCCTTTGCTCCAATAAAAAGGAGCATGTTCCATTTTGGAGGGCTCTGTAAAGCTATGTATGTATGTATGTATGTATATATATATATATATATATATATATATATATATATATATATATATATATATATATATATGATTGCATGGATAGTAGTTTGTAACCCTGGGTTTCATGCTTTCGCGATCTTTAGTTTATTTTTTCAAAAGTGGATCTATTTATGCTTTATTTGTGTTTGTATATTTGTGTGTATTGGAGGAGGGAAAATATACATCGAAACACATGCATACAGGCGTATGCATGTTAGTTTGTACATACACACCCATATTCATAACCTTAGGTTAGGTGTAGTTACCCATCCATACGTACAAGCGCATATATTTACACAACTTTCATTCTGTCTATTTCGGTGTCAAGATTGTAGCAATTCATATGTAGCAATGTTCTCTTAGTAGGGGGCAGATGGGGATGGTTTTGGCGTTTTTCATTGGCTATTTGCACTGGAAGACATACTCACATATACTCACTTTGACAAATACACACATATGTAGATTCGTTGATCTGGGTCTACTACCACCATGTGGGTTAAGTTGGATTCTGGCTTTAGACATTGTGATGATGTTTGTATTTTTTAACAATAATAACTGTAGCTGTGTTATTAATGATTGTGATCATGTCAGTGGTAATATTAACTGTGATGTTATTGATAATAATACAACTAGCACAACAGCATATACAAATCATGGATGATGAGATAACTATCAAACACTGCTGGAAATCTCTGCTATTCTACAACAATAAACCATTGTCAAAAAAACAAAACAACAACCTGCTTGATGTAACTATGGGAAATTATGACGGAGTTAACCCTGCGAACTAGTAGGTAATTTTATTCCTTGTCAGAATACTAGATTAAAAAATATGGGCCTATGCAGAGACGATGACCCTAAAATATACAGATTCAGAATGTATGCTTATGGATATATGTGTCATTCCAAAAAAAGACAGAAGAAAAAAAAATTTTCCCCCTCCACCACACACAAATAATCAAATACAAATGAAACATAAATAGATCCACTTCTGAAAAAAAATAAACCAGTTTGTCTGAAGATCATGAAACCGTGAAACCCGGGGTTACAAACTACTATCTATGCAACTGCATATGTTAGCTCTATCACGAATATTGAGCACTTTCCACTAAATACCCCCCCCCCCATATATATATATATATATATATATATATATATATATATATATATATATATATATATATATATAGTCTATTTCATGCTCAAACACAATCTTCAGGCCTGGCCTGAAGATTTGCATCCAAGCAAGAAACACTGTCACAGCTTGGTGTTGACCTCAGTTTCCACTTTTATATTTACATATGCTCTATCTTTGATATTGAACACTTTTACCCATAAATATAGCATGACATAAAACATTTTTATCATTTTGTTTTTTTTTGTTTAAATTAAAGAGTATTAATTATGTTTACCGGCTTGAATGTTTGAGAAATTTTGGAGAAAATATATGCTTCTCCAATTAATTGTTGGAATTAATCCATTTTATTATATATATATATATATATATATATATATATATATATATATATATGATGAGTGTTTAAATGTGAAACTTTGAGTTGGTTAACCAGATAAGTCAGTTGAACTTTTCTTAATTTATTGAATATATAAGTATATATATATATATATATATATATATATATATATATATAAGTATATATATATATATATATATATATATATATATATATAGAGAGAGAGAGAGAGTTAAAGTTGAAGACTGTATTGTCACTTGAAAGATAAATTTTTTCATATATATTTGCATACCTATTTTGTATATTGACTTAGATATTAGTTTACTATTTAGCCTTTTTGCTGACTGTCCATCATGAAAACTTTCACTTGTTTAAGTCTTAACAGAAAAATAACATTCCAATATTGAGTATTTCCCTGAACTTTTTCTTATAACATTGTACTGAAAAAAAGTTGTATATTACAATGTCATGGTCCTGCAAGTTCACAAAATCTACTATAATTTGTAACTTATAATAAAATGAACTGTATCTAAAGTCAGTGATATATTTAAATTTTTCACTGCTACTGTTTCACTTAGTTTTCATTTGAATAAACAATGGAATTCGTAAGGACTAAATCCTATTAAACTGTAAACATTGACACAGTTTGAATTTGTTTTTTATTGTATTATTCTAATGGAGAATATGATAAATAGACATCTAATAATTAAGTTTTCTTCATAAAAGTTTACTCAACCAATAATACATTTCACATTTTGGAAGATTTTTTTTTTTTTTTTTAAAATGAGAAAGAAATACTGAAGGAAGGCAAGAAGCAGTAGGTGTATAGAAATCTCATTGATATTCGTTGTATATCTGACTTAATTCCTAAGCCATTAATACTAACAATATCAGCAATAATTATTTGGTGGGCTTCTTGTTTTACTCTTTATAGCCACCTTCTGCTCTGTGTTTCTCTTCAGTCAGTATTGCATTGACAATTGTTGAAAATATTCTGTATAACTTAGTTTTTGAATGGTTGAGATAATAAATGTAAAAAGTTATTTTATTACTTGTTATAACATAGTTGTGTAATTGTTGCTATGTAAATGTACTAGTTATTTATTTTATTTTTTGTTTAAAACAACACAGATCTAAAGATTTAACAAAAACCAGTACATTTGTTACAATAAATATTTATTAATAATATTTACAGAGTTACTGTACTATATGATAAATATAGTCACAATTTAAAAAAAAAAGAAGTTTGGTATTGGCTGAAAATAAAAATAAAAAATTTTAAAAATCTAATTTATAATTAATTTAAATTTAATCTAATTTATAATTAATTTAAATTTAATCTAATTTATAATTAGTTTAAATTTAATCAAATTTATAATTAATTTAAAAGTAAATCTCTATCTATAAAAGGCAGGATGTGTGTATGTGTGTGACGAATGCACGGCCGCAATTTACACCAAAATTTACATGCACATGCTTCAAGTTAGCGGGAAGGCCAAGACCGACTTTGCATTTCCCAACTCCCATAGATAGTGGAAATAATCGATTTTTTTCATGCTTTTACAGCAGTTTTCATGTAGTTTGTGGCCATTTTCCAGAGTGAGAGCCTATAGCTGGCTGCCATGAATAGGCAGGAAGATTCTATTGGCCAGCATGAGAACCAACAGCTGACTGACACGGATGTTAACTAGCATGCAAAAAAAATTGATAGCTGCATTCATCACAAGTGGGAAAAATTTAAATCTGCATGGCACTTTACTCCAATTGGCTCATTTGCTTGCTTAAATACATGATTCTGCCGAACTGGGTTGGGTGTGAAAAAGTATTTGTTGTTAACATTCTTTTTTCATTTGGTTTTTCCAGTTATGAGTCCTTTTTTAAAGCTGATCGTTTTGTGTTCATTTTGTTTAGTTCTTTTTTCGTAACAGATTTAATGTTTAGTATAGAGCTTAGAAAAAATTTGCAGTGTGAGATAGGCAAGAAGTAAAGCATGTAGCAACATCAGCATGGCAAAGGGCACTCTTTTAAAGGCAAGGAAGGGCAAAAATATTTTAAGTCAAGTGATAGCAATTGCTGTATGAGTGGTATGATTTTTGAATCAAGCACGGGCAACGCTGGGCCATGCTGCTAGTAATTGATAAGTTTGAGTATTATGAATTATATGAGATTTAGAAATTTACAATAAGGATGAAATTATATACATACAACTAGTTGTAAATTTAAATCTTGTGGTGACATTTCTGATGAGACTCTAACATGTTAAGAATTTCAAACATGCAATTAGCATTTGTTCACCCAGAAAAATTATAAATTAGATCTGATAATAAATTCAATAGATTTAACAAACATTTGATCCTGATGAATAACTTGAACTTATATTATAGCTTGTTACCTATTGAGTGCTTTTTGGCAGAAGTTCTGCTCGCCTGAAAAAACACCTAATTTTCACACATTTTTTCAGTTGTATCATTATTATTAATTTATATTTACTTATGTAAAGATCTATATGCAGGTCAGCATATTTGTAAAATTTTGATACTTGTAGTTTAGTGTAGAAAAATATGTAACTAGTTTGCCTTTGTTGATATGAAAGTGCTATGACCTAAAAAAAATGATAAATAAGCAACAAGTCTTTTTGCTCTTTGATTTTTAAATTATGCTGGCTTCTGTCCAGTTAAAACCAGTCATACTGGTGACAGTATCATCCATTTATCTGATGCATGAAATATTAAAGATTTTATATGGATGCATAGATGTATTGGCTTGAGATGTACAGTTATGAAGTACACTCATTACATAACTTTTATAAGGCTGTTTCTATAATTTTCATTTCTTGTTCTGAGCCTGTAAGGTGTATGTGTAGTTGCTGCATTTAGTAACATTACTACATGACCGCTTAGTATTTATATCTTGTTTGCTATTGCGTAAAATCTGTCATTCCCTGTTGTAGTTTCTGACTCTGAAAGAAATCAATGATGTTTGGTGGCTGTAGTAACAGAAGAGTAACATGTAGAAAAAGAATATGATTGGGCTATTTACCATGGCTAAGGAAATTTTCAAACATAGCTGAAACTTGTAATCCAGTAATAGCTACTTTATTAGTAGTATAGCTGTACATTTCTCCTTATGTCTCTGGCATTAATCAAAGGATTTTACTTACATATACATTTCAGTTTGCTTTAGCATATATATTGATCTATCTCCAAGAGAGAGGAAGTGTGTGCATGTGAAATATTGGTTCAGTTCATAAAACATGCACAATTTTTGGCTTTTATGTAATTGCAGAACTTTTGATATGAGGACATCGTATGAAATTTAATAGAGAACAATAAAGCACTATCAAACACTACACTTTTTCAATAAGTTTTACTCGTAAACAATAAAAATTATCCTTTCATCTTAAGTCTATGGTCAGAGTATGGATTCAAGTAAAATCTAACTTTGTGTGAAACTTCATAAGTCAAGAAAAAACTTATTAACATTACTTACATTTTATCTACAAGTGATTTTAATGCAGTTATTCATTGATTCTTTTTTTCTTCAATGATAGGTTATACTGATGTGTATTTTTAATTCACATTTTAATTTGATCATATTTTCTTGATTTAACTTCTTAACTATGTCATTATAATTAAATTATGTACTGGGTCACTTTGCAAGTATAAAATAAAAATAACTTAAAAAATCAGCATTAATTTCTAATAGTTCAAATATTAAATATAAATAATTGTGTTTTTCTGTTGTGACTGAGTTACACAAAAACAACAGTTGAAAACCGGAATTAGTTTAACAAGTTTATTACCTTTTGGTACAGGGAAATATAGTGTAGAGTAGAAACTAGGGAAGAGAATGTTTATCCGTGAATGACTATTTTCAGCAAAGGCTACTATTGTTACTCCCCCTCCAGCTACTCCTCTTGATGTAGGAGTGACAGCAGAGTCCAAACTTGTAGGGAAATATTCTCCCTCACAACAGTTTCTTTTTGTTATGTTGTTTTATTAATCAAATATAACTGAGGCTATAGGTATCAAGCTTTGACTTTCTTTCTCAAACTGTCTATCTTCAATTCACATTTGTATGACTCTCTTTATAGTTGTTGCCTACATTGTTTCTAAGAAAAAGAGAGTGGCAATTGACATGGGTTTCCAAATTTTTATTTCTATAGTCTCATTATTTTACTGGATTGATATAATGCTTACATTAACATTTGTGTGCACACTGAGTCTGCCCATTTTAAAATATTGTTTTTTGTCAAACACCAAATTAATTTGAGTGCAAAATGTTGTCTTTGCAGTTCTAATACTTTCCTTTTTTTTAACCCAAGTGGTAATGAAAGAAAAATAATTTTGCTGCAAGAAGGTTTGCTTCAAGATTTCCACCAAAATATGAAGCATGTAGAGTAAACTACTGGAACAGAGTTGTATAAATATGTAATCTAAGGTCTGATTCATCTAGTTATGCATGCAGAAAAAATATTTCTTAGAAATTATGATTGGTGTAAACTATGCTAGTGTTACACCTAAAAGAAAAATCAAATATTGCTCCGTTTAATATGCATGTATGCATAATATTTTTAACATTATCAAAAAAACGTGTGAACTTCAGTCTTAAGCCAGGCATCTATCAGAAATGGTATAATATATGTTATTAGTAAACTATCATTAGTTTTATTTCATGTAGATGTTCATAATCAAAAATAAAACCTCTATAAAATAGGTGAACTGCTTTTATATATATAATATATATATATAATTATATTTTTTTAAAAATATGATTCCTTCGCTACATAATTAAGCGAGAATTTGGGAATTCCCAAATTCTCGCTTGACGAGGAAGCGTGACCAGACATCTTAATTCAACTTAATTTCAAAAATTATATTAGGGGTCTCGGCTCTCGCTTTTGAAACATGAGAACTCTTATGTAGCGAAGGAATCATATTTTTAAAAAAAATATTATAATATAAGCTCTACTTCTGTATGGAGCACTGTCTTTTTGAAAATAAAAGCAAAAATACTAAGGAACTCCGGATTATTTACCTAACGTGTTCTTTCCTATTTTTCTGCATATATATATATATATATATATATATATATATATATATATATAAGGTGTGTTGATCTAATCTGTCATAACTTCATCTGGTAAATAGATTTTATAGATATTTACCAGTGCTTCTACCATGCAACAGATGTGACACAAGGTCAGTTTAAGGTGGGTTTATTGGCAGCACCATGGAAAAATACCCAAACCTCCCCTGCTCATTCCCTTTTGGGGATGGCTCAGGGGCTGGGCAATAAACTCAGCTCCCTACTGAGGGAGAGGTAAAGCCTGGGAGGATACCCCTGGGGTGGGGGGTGTTGTGGGGTGGGTTCTTGGGTTAAAAATATAAATCCTAGCCAAAGGCAAATGGATTTTATGTCCCCCAGTGGAAAAATCATAAGTTTCAACTCAATGGCAGAACCCATTTCAACTGCAGGTGGAACAAGTCAACTTATTAAAGTACAAGTTTACATTAGCTCAAGGCTATCAGTTCAATACTTGTACTGCATAGTAAATATACATTTAAGCTATTTAAGAACTTAACAAGGTGATTTATAAGAATTTTATTTTATCAGGGTATATCTTGAATTACTGTTTATCATAACTTATTATAGTCCTTAAGTTGTACAAATCAAAATTTTGGTATTTGGACTCCCATCTTTAATATCAATTCATTAGACAGAATGTAATATTTGTTCACTTTCTATTTTTATAAGAAAATGACTCACTTAAGGGCCAACACACCCAGTGCTCTAGGTATCTTAGAACACATTTTTAGTGGGCCATAAATGGAAGATGACCTAACATAATGCTATGTTGTATGTGCCAGACTTTAATGTTCCCATTACATTTTCAGACATATTGAGAGCATTAACATGGTAGCTTTCAATCTAACATGGGAAATGAAAAGGTACACTGTGTTCATTACACTAGTCAAGAACCAGTGTCTTAGACATAGTCAATTTCTTCAAAGTGACCAGGTCTTTCATCTTTATGGTCTGAAATGAGAGAAGTTTTTGGCAAGGGTGTGCCAAGAAAAGAAATATTCTTATTGGTCAGATGTGAAAAGGATGATCAACTTCAACTAGCAGTTCCAAGGAATCATCAGCCACAACTCCAGTAGGTTGATGAGGGCCATAACTGAGCAGCTCAAATTGCTGTTAGTCATGAAGTGTATGGGAATATCAAGTAGATGTTCTGTCTGATGAGGAGTGGTAGTTCATGTTTAACAAGACCTGGGAAAACAGTGTGATCTAATCAAAGGACTTGCTGAAGAAGATCCAGCATTTTGAGGAGTTTGACATACTCTGGTTCTTCAGTAAGAACTTTGACCAGGATCAGATGGTGAATAGGTAGAATGAGAAGTGGCTTTGCAAAAACCCCATGGAAATATCCATGGTGATTGACACCAACTTCAATGCCATGTTTGTTGGTCTGAAGATTTGTCATGCCACTCCTTTTTTTCCAGCAAGATGTTAGGGTCAATGTCTATCTGTGTTGAGGTGCTGGACAAGGTTGTCAAACTCTCAATGGAAAAGAGTGGCTGTATATGTTCCAGTAGAACTCTGCTCTCTCTTACATATCCCATGTGATTCAGAGATGGTTAACTGAGAATTTTCACAATCGTGTTACCCTTAACATGCAGACTCCTAACACTTTTGATTAGAATGCTCTGGACTACTACATCCATCTGGAGCATCATTAAAAAGGAAACCAACTATCAGCTTCACAATACCAAAAACTTGTTGACATCAGCTATTGTGGATATGATTACCATGAATGAGAACCACCTTATCTGGGCATGCAGTGCTGGTGAGGCTGCATTGAAACTGTCAGCTATTTTATTGAAGAGACTTTTCCTGTTTTTTTTTGTTTGTTTTTTTTAAATATACTAATTTTTTTATTGGATATTTTTGTCATTATTATATTATTAAATATTATTATGAATTTGTTCTCAGTTATCTGGTGCATCCTGTGTGTGTGTGTGTGTGTGTGTATTTCAGGCAATGTTGAAATATTCTGTAATTTGGCAAAGACAAGAGTACATATGTACTTTTGTTCTGATGACGTTTTTTCATTGGAAGAATCTAAACTTTACCAATATTGATATTTTTTCTTGAAGTGTTACACTTTTTTATTTAATATATAAAGCTCAAATTTGTGCGTGCATTGGCTCAGAATCATGAAAATTAATTAAAACTGTGACATCTAGTAAATGCATTTTTATTATTTATATATCTACCAATATGTCTTATATCTTGCACAAGTTAGCAGTTCTTGCTTAATAGCAATAACCCATTTGCATATTTAGTTTTACAAGTCAAATTAAAAAAAAACAAAAAAAACTGTTTTATTTGTTTCCAATGTGGTCTTTTGTGACCTTTATAAATGCATGATATTTTTGTTAATGGCTTTAATAATTTAATTGCTGAGTTATTAAATAAAGCCATACTCTACCCTGAATGTGATAATCACTTTAGCATTTAGGTTCTAACTTGGGAGTAAATTGAAGTAAGCAGTTTTGGCATTTATTAAGAATATATTTTGAAATTCTAACAAATATTATATTATAACCTGCTGTATATGAAATAAGCGATTACTAAAATGTTCAAACATATCAAACTGCTTTAATTATGACAATTTGGCTAATTCCATTTTACAACATATGTAAATCTCTCAAAAATAACATTGTGAGATTTGGTCATTGAAATAGTGATATTTAGGAATGGGTCAGCTCAAGAACTTTTCAGCACCCTTTTATAGTTACAGTGTTTTGGCTATTGTACCCTCTGGTCTTCTTCATCAGGTACCTGTTATATTCAGTAATGTTTTTAAAAAGTACAAATTTAACCCTTTATTCAATTTATAGGAATAGACTATTCTTGTTCAGCTATCTATATATCTTGTATTAGTTAATTATTTTGTTATTTCATCTTTTTTTAATTTACCCTTGTGATGTTGCTTCTGCTTAATTCCACTGTGTAACCCAAGGATTGAAAATGTGAAACTATAATGTTTAACCAATGCCGTGTATCCACCAGGTCCTTGTCTCTTGTCCCATATTGGCTATAGGCATAAGACAATGTAAAGAAATTTTGGAGTCTTTCCTTATTAAATGTTCTTATATGGCGTTCAACTTTATGGTTGGCCTACTGAAGAGATTATCAGAGTCTAGTATGTATCCTGGTTGTTTCAGTTACCTGATTCTTCAATTTTGCCCTGTCCCTATTCTGACTTTGTTTGTTCTATAAGGGTTGGTAATCATTGGCTTTCCCTCTTCATATGATCAGCTATATCTGACTTTATTCTTTCAGCCTTACCTTGAGAGAGAGAGGCTGGTCTTGCCTTTGTATTCCTTGCCACAATTATATAGACTGTTAAAAAGAATTCTTGGTCATTCTTATTTGATGTTGACTTGATTCTCGGTACATATCTTCAGACATGTCAGAAACTCAAGCAGAAATTAGAATTCCATAAAGAAATATTATGCAGCTATATGAAAATAATGATATACATCTATACATATTTATTTATTATGAATAGTTTAACTATTCATTTTCTTCATTATTAGATTTTGCTCCTGTTTTGAACCAGTAGTGATATACATTTTTTTTAAAATCATTTTACCCTGACAAGGCAATAAAGCCATGAGTATGTAAGGGGTTAGAAAATATGAGAAAAATACTTAAGGAGAGAGAATAATAAAAGAACAGGAATTAATCAAACAGAAGATAATGATTGACTTTGCATTTAAAATTTTGAAGATCAAAGTTGACTGTAGTATTATTGGGCAGCAAAATGTCACAATATCTTTTACTAAAGTCCCACTGATGTCTGTGCTGTTTTCATACTTGCCTCTGCTCTTATGCTGATATATTCCTGTTCAAACATTGCTATCCATGGTCCATATGTTGACTTCTAAAAAGACAGCCATTAATTTGCTTAATGGCACCTAGCTATAGAGCATTGATCCAACTCAGGATAACTTTTTCTGACATTGCCATAATTGCTGCTGCTGCTGTTAGAGTTAGGTGACTTAATCAATGAGACACTAAGCTTGGCATCAGACCAGAATACAACTATTTCAGCAATTGGGTAGATAGAGTTCATCTGATAAAAATAGTAGTTCTTTAACCTTCTATCGTTATTAAAATTTTTCTCAGCAAACCTACAAACGGTGCATATATAACTACTTATAAAGTTCATAATTTAACATGATTTTGATTATGTGTTTCATTAGAATTAGAAAGTTTAAAATCTTTGCTTTCAAATCGAATTTACTTTCAGAGCTGTTTGCATTTATATCAGAACTGCCCTAAACCCAAGAACACTTCCCTAACTTTATTATATTCTTCAGATAAATAATAGAATATTACTATTGCTACAGGTATCACAGCAGTAGATGATCATGCTATATTAACTTTTTTTTTCAGTAACTTAATTTAAACAAAAGAAACGAGAAAACTTATACCAGGTGCAACCATATTTCTGTACTTCCCTTTTTAAATATGACAACAATTGGTATAATAGTTACAAGTTTAGCAATATTAAAATTGTCTTGTGAATTTCATGTTAACTGTATTGATTCATTAAGATGTATGGCAAATATTCAAATCAAGGACCTACTCTTTTGATCTGGGTTAAATTCTTTAAATTTATGTTAGTTATGATAAGTTTTTTTAAATAGTTCTGATACCTAATAGAATTGGCTATTTAGCTTTGAAGAGACTGGTATTGTACATTTATTGTATGTAAAGACCTTAGTAGTATGTTTGGCCTAAAATTAAACCATTATTTGGGATAATTAAGAACTAATCAAATCTTTCAAATTGTGTTCATATCACTTGTGTACATGCACAATTTCACAATAAAATTAATTTTTGTTTCAGCAGTTGACATAACTGTTTTTATTGCCTGACTGGCTGGGGTATGTATTTTATTAGGGTTGGCTTTATTAAATTGGATACCATTTCATATTTGGTTTTATTAAAAAAAAAAAAAAATGTGTATAAAAGACATGTATCCAGACTAAATTTATCTGAGATTGCTAAAGACATATTCCTATGCAATTTGCAAAATATATGATTGTGTCTTTTTTATATACTTAAAACCTGTATGCTTTTGAAACAAAGCATATACTTTTGTATTATATAGATTTATAATGTTAGGTGAAAATATATTGAAAATAGGTATAATTAGAGGTTAAGAATTTTTTCTGAAATCTTGTCTATTTGTTTGTTATAGATTTTTTTTTAAATATTGGAAATGTGCATCATTAATATGGATAATTATCTCTCTATCTATATTTGGATGTTTGGTAGTATTTTTGAACATTTTTAAACAAGTTATTCTGAAAGTAATTTTGAAATGTTAGCCATAAATATGTGAATTATATAGATAGAATTTATAGATAATAGGTATTGTGTTTGTATTTATGTAATATATATTGTTTATGAGTGCAATGAATGACTATATAGAAAAATAAACGTGAAATCACCTGTGCATTTATAATATGTTTATTTTCCTGTAGCCATTTAATTATTGCAATACTTTGATTTTAGTAGATTTTTCTTTATTTTATTCCTGTTTTTATTGTAACCAGCATTTTCTTGGTTCAGACATACTCTTCTGTATTCTTTAGACATCTACTTTTCAGTTAATAATTTTATGCAGTATAATCAGCTTCCTTCTACAATACAATAAGACATTGTTATATTTTGGTATTAAAATTTTGCATTTAAAAATTTTCCAAGATTTTGAGGTTCATGCATTTTTATTTTGTGACAAAAAACATGGAAGTAATAAAAACCCTAGGAAAATGAATTTTGTGATTCTTTTGTCTCATTTTACATATAATAACAATTTAATAAAAATCTAATGTTAATAAATTAAAAAAATAAGCTGCTGTATAATTGTTTATAAAATTAATTCTAAATATTGAATTAGGAAGATATTAGTATTTTTTCCCAATATTAACTCAATGACTTGCCAAGATTTCTTGAATAATCCTCTTTCTCCAAATCTCTTTAATATATTTGTTGTGACTTTTATAACTATTGTGTGTGTGTGTGTAGTTTTATTTTAAAATTTTTGAACTGTTGAATAAAGGAAATCATAGTGGAATTAGTTGTATCAGTCTGAACATATTAAATGTGATTATTATGTATGTGTGAAATTGTATGTGTGGTTACTAGATATTATGTATCTTGTAAAGAAATGTTTCATCTCGATTTCTTCAATACTATTCTGTTGTGTCATGGTGAATGGGCTGGCAAGAGAGCCCCTTAAGTAACTTTTTTACACTCTGCATTTTTATCTTTTAATTACAATATCATCATTTTTATATGTACATCTGTGTAGTTGATTTCAACTGTAAACTTGTTTTTTGTGCTTGAACTTATGGTAGAATACAATGTACAGTTGGAAGAATAGTTCTTTATATCTCATCATGAAAATATTTAGTTATCTCTTTGTTTCGGTTATGTTTATATAATAAACACTTGTCTGATAAGATTATCTTTTGATAACAATCTGTGTTGTTAAAAGCCTAATGACCTTAACATGTGTTTATAATATATTTCTAAAAGTAAAGAGGATTATACATGAATGATTTATGAAACTATTGCAGAGTTCCCTGTGGAATTTTTGTGCTTTATGAATGAAACCTTAAAAAATGAATCCATTATTTTAATTACTGCTTCTCTTTATCCTCTCTTTTTAATTTATTGCCCTTAAATCTTAAAAAGAAAATTCTAACAGATCTTTGTTGCAAAGATACTTCCCTTATTTCCACTATTCACATTTATTTTGTTTTGAAATTTAGAATATTAGCAAAGCATGATGGTATAATTAAAAAGGAATGAGATTTCTGTCATCAAATTCAAAAAAAGGAAAAATTTTAAAATTGCTCTTTGAATCTACTTTCTTTGGCATCCTGGGATTTTCAGTGTGTGCATTTGCTACCCTTAAGTTTCTGTGATTTGTCCCTTTCATTCTCATTATCGTGAAAGTATATTAATTTTTAAACTGTTTAACTAATTACTGTATCTGTATTTGTGATATATAAATTGACAATATATATTTTTTAAAGATATATTTTGTTAGGTCTTTGAATAGTTTTATATTACTACAAAAATGTGTTTCAAAATTCTTCACTGCATTTAGGTCTTGTATACTCGTGTATCTTGAAAGTTATTGCTTACCCATTTTAAGTAGTTCATAATAAAAATTTGTATAAGTGAATCATCTTAAAATTGGGAGAAAAATGATTCTTACACTTAGAAAACTGTTCTTTAAACCATTTCTTTTTTAACTGTAAATTTTTGTTGTAGAATAAATACTAAAGGTAGTAGTTGTGGCAACCCTGTGTAATAGTTAAAAGCAAACAAACAAAAATGAAATGTAATGTTTACTCTGCTTGCTGTAGCAGTCACTATCATCCCATTCCAATTTCTTTTTGTTGGCACCTCAGGAGAGTAAAACTAGAAGTAATTATATTCAAGTCATCCTGGAGATCAGTAAGCAACTATGCAGACTTTAGTGGTGCCTCTCTGGAGCACCCTTAGTTACTTTTCCTTTGCTTCTTGATATCTTCTACATACCTTCCCCAATTCCCTTGGAAAAAAAAATCACCCTTGTTGTTTTCAGCTACTATATTCTTTTCTCTTAGTTGTGCATGTTGATTCTCCCTACCTCCAGTGAGGGATTACAATTGTGAGCCCTAATAAACCTTTTTATTGATTTTTCCAGTTGTTTGCTGCAACAACACTGAATATGCCTGTCACACTCTATTGCCACACTTCTTCACTTGTTGTCACTCATTCAACTTCTTTCTCTACCCCTTCTCTATTCATTCATTAATTTCTTTCTCTTTTGTAGCCTTGAATATTTCATTTGTATTTACTATTTATTTTTACTTTTTCTTTTCATTTGTATCTTTTTTTAAAATAATTTTTATGAGTATTCCTTTGTATAAAGCCTACACTTAAAAGTACCTGTGAATTTGGTAATCCACTGGGATATTTTTAAGTTAGACTTTGGGCTGGCTATCCTAGTTACTTTGTATCCTGTTTTTAATTACTTTGGTTTAACTTTTTGATCATTGACATTTAAAAATAATGATAATCAGAAATTGATATTTATATACAATCATTTCTAAAATTGTCTAGATTAATTTCTTTAAAATTTTATGCACCATGGTCCTATTCTCAGCTAAAGATTTTCACTTTTTCTTTTTTTTCCCCTCGGCTTATAACTGGTGTTTGGGTTCACCAATTAATCGACTGATAATCTGTACCTGGTTATATTTGCTGATTAATTAGTCATTGGCTTTTTTTTTCTTCAATTAATTGGTTTTTATACTTGGTCAATCTTGTTTATTACATCACAGAAATATTCTGGCTTAAGAATCATCAATTATTTTAAACATTAAATGATCTTAATATTCTACTAGTTTGCTATTAATTCTTTTTTGTTAATCTTTATTGAGAGTAATTAAATCACTGATTATGAGCCAATTAATTGGTGCTGTCCTAATTGACATAGTACCATTAGTAAATATTAATGTTAACTACAAGCAAAAATTTTATTGTTATCTGCATATAATATGACAATAAATGCTATTAATTTATATGTATATTTATTCTATTGTTTTATTTTCTAATTAAGTTCTATTTCTAAGCTGCAAATAGTCTAATGTTTCTGTCTTGAACTATTTTTTAAAATTTTTCAAGATATTTGTGTTCCATTTGTTTCCTTCATCATTGGTCATCATTATTAAACAGTAAATAAAGAAGTCATTAATTTTTTTGTTTATGCTGTTTGACATGTCTATTATCTTTATGAGATGGCTGACTTCTTTGTTGTTTGGCTTGTCATAACCTCAGCAATAGATAGAATAAAAGAAGGTTCATTGATTGAACCGAATGGGACTTCACTCTTTTTATATACTGTTAAATATTAATCCATCTGTCCTAATGAAGCTTGTTTCTCATTATCGCTAAATTGCATTAAACCATTTCTTTATTATTCACATTAAACCAAGATAATGCATTATTTGACTTCAACAGCTTTTGTAGGTATAGAAATGTACTGACTCTTACATGGAATACTGAAAAGTTCTCAACTTGATCCACATCCCCAAATTTTAATGACCAAATATCAGAATACTGATTTAGGAGAAGTGGGTCATGCCAACTCCTTGTACTAGCATTCAATATAAAGTTAGGAAATGTCTGGAATGTCAGTCCAAGATTTTGGATCAACTAAGAATAAATATAAATTTTGGATCAACTAAGAATAAATATAAAATGACTGATGTAGCTTCTGTAATTTTAAGATTTGTTATCATTCCAGATTTGTTTAGGCTATTTGTTATTTTTATTGCAGTTGTTGTTACCACAACAGTTTGGCTCACCCGTTCTATAGCCTTTTTCAGGTGTACACTCCATATGGAAAGAACTCCCACTTCTTGGGAGTGCAAACTAGTAGATGGTAGCAAACAAAAGAAACAGTGATAAATATATTGATTGGAATATTGCTACCATTTTTGCTAACTTTTTTTAATTGTTGCCATTTTCTATTTTACACTATGATGAGAATAATGTATTTGCTGCTCTAGCCTAGGATTGAACTTAGCTTTTCTGAGTAATGAGATGCTTGAGAAATGGTTTCTTCCATTGGCTCAGATAATCTGCATATACCCAGTACATTTGCATATCTGTTGTACTTGCTATAGGTAATAGGACATTTCTGAGAGAAAGTATGCTGCTGCTAATAGGAGTCCAAGTCAGTCTTCAGAGAAATTACATTTTTGGAGAAGAAACTCAACAAATTCTGTCTAAAAGGGATCATATTAAATATATCAACTGAGAAGATGTTATCATTTTAACTCTTAAAACATTTATAGGAACTATATGTGAAAAAGGTCAAAATAGAATATACATAAAGATTAGGTTGCTTGCATATATATATATATATATATATATATATATATATATATATATATATACACACACACACACACACACATATACATTGAATGATAACAGTATCACATATTAGAAATTTAGACAGAAATAATATGTGAAATTATGAATAAATAAAATTATCAAAATAATTGAACTGTAATTATAGGGGAAGTATATGTGTAAATGTATTTTTGTAATACCAACTGTAGTTAATTTATTCATGGTGGGCTTTGAACAGTAGTATTTGAATTTTTAAATTCTATTTATTAATATTTAATCTTAAGATTAAGAGGTTGAAAAATGAAAGAAATATTTAAAGTTGTTTTTACTTACACTTTAAAGTATTTGATACTAACAGAATTTAAAATATGCTACTTTTGTTTAATATGCTTTCTGTTTCTAAATATATTTTTTATAAAGAATCATAAAGCATTAAAAACTTACTGACAAAATAACTTATTTATTCAGGCTGAAAATGTTGTTCTTTGATGCATTTTGTGTATATTTTATATTTATTATATTTCTGATCAGTTTATTATTGGTGGTAATATCAAATAAGGAATTTTTATTTTTGCTTTCTATTTACAACGAGTAACAAATCACTCACATTTTTTTGTTTCTTTAGTCTGCTGCATAATTTTCATTTAAGTGATAAAAGAAACAAAATCTGCACAAATAAATTTTTCATTTTTTAATTGCAAAAAAAAAATCATGTCTTTATAAATTATTTGGCTAGACAAATGAAGGGAAAATATGATTGAATCAGTTTAATGTAATGGATAACATTGTTAGATTTCTTGATATTATTTATAGAAGAAGGAAAGAGATATTTTTGATAAGATGACATCTCTAATCAAGTACAAAAAAGATGACTAAGATGACAAAATACTTGTTAGGGCGGAGTTAGCAGAGATTAACTTGGAGTGTTCCTCATCGCACATGCTTTTATTGCAATGATAGCAGAGGCATTTAATGTATTATGCCTTGATTTGAGCAATTTTATTAATAAGCAAAAAATAAATATTTAGTAAAGTGTTTAAATTAGATTTAACAAATTGCTTTTTTATAATTCTACAATAATTTTGAACTAGTGTGATTGAAACTGAATTTAAAGTGACAATGTCAGTGATTCAGTTTCTTGTTCTTTTAGTATTATTCATCTGTAAAGAATTAATAAAGAAAAATAATTTATTTTGCATCATATGGAAAATCACTTTTATAACAAAAATATAGCATATAAAGGAAATGAGTGCCATTTGTTTGTAAATGGCAATGGTTAGGGTTCCTGATGAATAATCAGCTCAGCTGGAAGGTGATTTATAATTATGAAAACTTTTTTTATTATTTAGTTTAACATTTATAACATACTAGCTTTTGCCAAACTTGCAAGATCTAGTAAGCTCTGAAAACTTTGCTCCAAGATATTACACCTAAAGTTAAATGATACACCACTCAAAAGATTATTATCTCAAAAGAGAAAAAAAATTGGTATAAAATCTGAATCAACAAACCTTTAACAATTCCATTTATGAGAGATGGGATACATTTTTAATGCACTACAAATATCTAAGGATTTTTTAGTTGTTTGCACAACTGGATGTTATAAAAGTGGAGGTGTGTATGTGGGTGGGGGGAAAGTTTGTTGAGTTGGCTTAGCTTAATAGGTGCTACTTAGGAAGCACCTGAAATTGAAATTTGTTCTCCAGTACAATGCTCCAACTGCTGAAATATTTTCATGTCATTTCTTCTTCCTCATCATCATCATACCACCATCACTTCTTGCTCCCTCCATCTGGTGATTTACACTGGAGATTACCTGGTAGCAAGATTCCTAAATACTCCATCATTCTTGTTAGTATTCTAGCTGTTTATAGTAAAGGATGGTCTTGATTCTTTCTCAGATTTCTAGTTTAAGTTTTTTTAGGACTGTTCTAAGCACTCTAACAATGATGAATGCAACTGTTACCTTAATGTTTATCAAATTTTCAGTTCTTTTGCAAGCTTGATGTTTATCTAGCTTTTTTTTTTTTTTTCACTTACTTTCAGTTTTACTCTGTAATGGTAAAATTAGTTATTAGTCAAATTTTCTTCTTTTTATTTAGGAAAACTATATCTGCTCTTGTATATCTGTTTTATAGATTATGCAAAAGTGTTTGATAAAGTAGGTATTTACCCACTGCCTCCCGCAGCAAGATGTGGCACAAGGCTGAGTTTTATCATTGGGTATCCGAGCCCATAGGCTCGTCCAAAAATTCCCTGTAGACCTTGTAAAAACAGAGTCAGAAAGAACTGCTGGAATTCCTAGATAACCTTGGCATATTTAGAAAGGATTTTAGAATACTGGCAGGAAACTGTTTACATATTGATAGAAAATGAATTCAGTAAATATACATAAATAGAAAGCGGTATAAGACAAGGATGTGTTTTCTCACTGGACTTATTCAAGCTATACAGTGAGGCAATTTTGAGAGAATTAGAAGACTTCCTAGGATTCATTATTAGCAGACACAATCTTAAAAACATAAGATATGATAGTGTTGATAGCAGACACAGAAAGAACTACGGAAGTTAGTGAAAAAAAAGCAAGAAGAAGGGACTAAGCATCAATTATAAGAAGGTAGTGCATAGTTGTTAGCAAAAAGAACAGACCAACATGCAAATTACAAATTGGAGATACCAGAATCAAGCAAGTACAATTTAAATATCTTGGAAGTGTTTTAGCAGATGAATGGATGACACTGAAATCTGAAGGTCCATTGAGATAATGAAAGATGGCTTCTAAAAACTAAGCAAAGTGCTAAGAAACAGGAAAATTTCATCAGAAGCAAAGAAAAGCATACTGAACTGTTACATATTTGTCCTCCTATATGGCAGTGAATACTGGACAATCTCATCATGGATGAAGAAGAGATTAGCAATAGAAATGTGGTTTTACAAAAGGATGCTGTGAATACCATGGACTGAACATGTGAGCAATGACAAAGTTTTCAAGAAAATGGAAGCAAAAAGGAAACTTAATACCAGAAAGAGATAGTTGAAATTTCTAGTGCACATAATGAGAAAAGAGGGCTTGGAAAATTTGATACTGACAGGGCATATTGAAGGTAGGAAGGACGGAGGAAAACAATATATCATCTACCTAGTGAGGTTACATAAATGGATGGTAGAACAAGGTTTAAGAGTGATAAGAAAAAGATGAAATTTATTAAGAGCTAAAAAGTGCAGGAAATTGTTGAAAGCCATATTTACCAATGTCCTGATTGGGTATGACACATACAAGAGGAGGAAGATTTGCTCTTCTGGGTTGAAATAGATGAAATAGTTGAGTGAGAAAATTCCATTTATTTGTAGTTTAAAAGATGTGGTCTATATTGCACATTTAAATGTATATCAGATGTACTTATTATTTATAAATTCTTTTTTTTTTAGATTTACTTGTAAAATTCTACCACTAATACTGTTTAATTTTAAGACTGATTTAACATCTCTTTTTTTTTCTTTTTTTTTTTAAAGACTGAACCTGTATATTATGTAAATTCTGTAATACTTAGTTGTCAGTGATATTGTTTTTAAGTTATCTATAAAATACGAGTAACTTCATATCAATGAAGTCATTATTGAAAATTTAACAGATAATAGAAATATAAAAATAATAACAAAAATATTTGAAGAAATGCCATGGATTTTAAAGTTTTTTTTTTTTTTTTTTACAATTTGATAATGATTTTTTATGAAGACGTGCATGTGTACAAAACAAACTTTTCTGTATTTGCCTTTTTAATCATTGGATTGTCAGGTACTTTTTAATGTATGTAATCTCTAATTCATATAATTTTGCACAAACCTTTTTGTGTAGCTTTTCCTGTAAAAAAGAACCTTGCAAAGTAATAAATGCATATCACAATTTAATATGCATTTCAGTATAAAACCCTCTACTGAAAAATTTGTTTGAGTAGGAAATGTACATTGTAAACTCTAAATAAACTTCAAAATGATGTTTAATGGTATGGTTGAAATTTTATTGAAATTACAATATTTGTTAAAAACAATACAAATTATTAACAATTAAAACATTAGGGCATTGTTGATTATTCCAAGAATGATCCAGATATCAGTAGGTACTTGAATTGACAAACTTTACAAGTTCTTGCTATGGTTAATAGCTTATGCAAGTATTAAAAACAAAGAGACTAATAAATGTATTTATATAACAATACAGTTGATTTAACAAAATTGATTTAATTAGTCTCTGTTTTTATTTTATTGTTAAGCACAGTTTATACTTGAGAAATTTAGATTTTTTATTTTAATATTTATGCTAATACTTTAATGTAATAATTCATATAAGCAACATTTTCTTATTTAGGGATTTTTTTCCTGTTTTTTCATTTTTGTCTTGAATATTTCAATGCACTATTTTGTAACTCTTCAGTTTATGGTGGGATTTGTCATTTCTAAAATATTTCTGACCATATTGATTTCA
Organism: Acanthosepion esculentum; assembly: GCA_964036315.1. Lineage (NCBI taxonomy): Eukaryota > Metazoa > Mollusca > Cephalopoda > Sepiida > Sepiidae > Acanthosepion > Acanthosepion esculentum. Next base: position 93,184,157 of record OZ038488.1, on the reverse strand, counting down.
TAAAAAGTAGAAGCTTTTACATGGAATTTCTCTACTTCCTAAACTTTGAAGCAATTTTATAAAAATTTAGGAAAGAGATTACCATAAAAACTTTATATATTTTTGTAAAATACACATTACTAATAGAGTATGCATTTAATAGTATAGAATAATTTGCAATAAAAGTGTGCCATTTCAGGTAACTCATTTCATAAATACTGTGAAATATATTGTGAACATTCTCTCATGGTTTTGTTATTGTTTTGGGTTGGAGTTAAATCTAAATTTTTAATATATTCTATTATTACTTACTTATAACTTATCCAATAATTGCTGTAAATTGATTTTTCTTGTATTTTATCTTTAAGATTGTTTAGCTACATTTGTTAAGCACAGTAGAATATTACACATTTAATCTTTGACTTTCTCAGATTTTCTGTTTGGCATTGAATTCCTTTTGACATTAACCATGGCTAAATAGTAGAGTTAATTCTCTTTTATTTTTTAATTTTTTAAATTTTTTTCCTTTGGGCATTTTCATTTCACAATATTTTCAGCAAAAGATCATCACATCATTGATAAAGACCAATGTCGTACTTTTAATTAAAAACTTTGTTCCCTGCACAATAATTAAATAAAGTATTATAGAATTTAAAAAGTAAATACATCTTTGAAATTATGAAGGAACAAACTATATATATATATATATATATATATATATATATATATATATATATATATATATATATAATAAAAAGATTTAAACACTAATTAATATTCCATGGTCATAATTTATTCCATTGGAATCATAAATATGATCCAATTCATCAGACCTACAAATTCAAAAAGAAAACAGAACATCTCTGGGAATGAAAAATAAAATTTAGTGAGTGTGTATATATGAGAGTGTGGGGCGAATGCTAGAGTGAATGAAATTCTTTGCTAATTGGGACACTTACTTTGATCATGAAACTGAAGGTTCAGGTTTATTACTTTGCATTTAAAAGGAATAAAATTTAATATTTGAAATGGTTAAATATTTTCATGTTTGTATACTTTTATACCCTCATAGTTTTAAACTATCTTGAAGACTAAATTAAGCATATAATTAGTAAGATGCAGCATTACTGTTGTTATGAAAATTAGTACCATTATAAATTTTGTATATGTTTGCTAAAATGACTTGCGTTTTGTTTTAGTTATGTACATATTCTTCTTAAATTCTACTTTCCAGGTTTATGTAACGGCAGACCACCGGTTCAACACTTTAGCTGAACTTGTTCACCATCACTCCATTCATGCAGATGGCCTGGTTACCACTCTCCTCTACCCAGCCCCTAAAAGAAACAAGCCCACAGTGTTTGGCTTTAGTCCAGAGCCAGATAAGTGGGAAGTAGAAAGAACAGAGATAGCCATGAAACACAGGCTAGGTAAGCTGACATCTTAACATTTTAAATAGTTGAAAGTTTGTCATTCATACTGGATTTCATTTACCTTACCTCCTTCATCTCAAATCATCCAGTTCATACCCAAATTTCTGGTGCTATTGTTTTGTTAGATTTTACTTTCATACTGCCAGTGTTACTGACTCTGTTCTAAGACAGTATCTTAGAGAAACAGTGCTTTATGAAAATTCAAGTGTCTCTTTATTTCCTTGTTTGCCTTACAGGTAGCCTTGAACTTCAATTGTCTCTGACTTTGTTGATCTTTCCATCACTCAAGCTAAAGATTAATTTTTTTTGTCAATAGTCTTTAAAGAAAGATTGCTTAGTATAAGTGTCTCAAGTTTGAGTCTCCTATCTCTGCACTCAATTTAATGAAGTGTCCAAAACTCAGAATTTTTGTATTTTTTTTTAAAACTTGGATAGTTGTGTTCCTCTGGACATAACCTTTTTAGTTAATGCTATTGTTTTTCAGTTTATTATTTCTCTTGCAAGAAAAAAACTCAAAAGTAGTGAATTTTTCTTTAATTTTGCCTTTTAATTTCATAGATGATGACTGTCACAATTTTCATTTTTCTCTGTAGAATTGCCTATTTTTAACATTATAAGATATACATAACTATTAAATTAAAGTGTCCATTACTTTCCTATTAGGAGAAAATTTAGTAGCCATAAGATTTCCTTTAACACGGTATGGGTCTGTTTAAATCTCAGTGATTTAATATATTTCTCTCTTTGACTATTTTGTTTTTAATTTTCATTTTGGACTAGTAAAATGGATGAAATAAATATAGTAACCCAAGGATTATTCTCTTTGACACTATACAATAATTTACCAAAAGTTTCTCCAAAGTTTTATTCTATTTTTTTTTTTATAATAGCATGTCACAAATTCTTTTGGATAGCCAGTAAAATAACTGTCAAAATTAATTTTTTATAGTCAAAGTTTGTGAAAACCATTTTTTTCTTGATTATCTAAAGTAAGCAATAATATCGGTATAACCATGGGATCGCTAAAAAAAGAGCATAGTCTGATGAAAAAGATGCCAAACTTGATGAAAACAAAATTTTATTGTCTAATTGTTTATGTTACTATTAAGAGGAAAGAACAAAGTAATTTTAAATTATTTTAAAAAAATTTTCTGTCTTTATTCGAACAGTCTAACTTTTGATTGAAACACTTTGTTTCTTGTCATCATCGGAACTCTAGTAAATAACATGTCAAATTTTTTGTGCATTTTTTTTATGACAGACATTAATTTTGAAAATCTTACAAAAATAGAAATAATTGTCAGATTTTAATTAAACTTTAAGAAACTATTCAGGAATGATGGAAATTATTATAAATATGTTATTTTTTTTTTTAAAGTCATTATAAATATATATATATATATATATATATATATATATATATATATATATATATATATATTACCCCCCCCCCCAATCTAATGAAAACTCTAAAAATTCAATGCTGAAGCATGCAAGTAATTATATTAGTTAAAAACACAAGGCTTTGAGGAAAGTAAATAATGTTTTGTTTTTTTAAAAATCTGACCTTGTCTACCTAAAATCAGCTCTGAATTGTAACATACAAAATGCAATAAAACAAAGATATTATTTAATTTTAAATGCTTTTAGTTGCTTTTATGAATATGCATAATATTGTCTGAAAGCAAAAAACTTTTCCAATGAAAAATGAATTTTTAAAAGAATTAATTGTTATTTCATAAATTATTTTATTATTTTTACATTAAAGTTGTTAAATATTGTAAAATTAGTAGAAATGTCCAATCCTGTATTTAATGGTTTTTTTTAAGTACATGTATCTGTACAGTTTATAAATAGCACAAGCTTGTTACAATCAACGAACCAACAGTTACAAAAATCTGTTCCTTGCCTTTTGTGTCAATAAAAAGTTATAATTCAAATGTATGGAAGCCCTGAAGAAACATGGTACAATAAAAACATCACGTGACTTTATTTTGTATATAATGACTTGCGTGCTTCAACATTGAATTTCTAGAGTTTTTATTAAATTATTTATTGGGGGAGGGGGCGGGTTAATATATATATATATATATATATATATATATATATAGCATAATAGACGCTACTTGTAAACAAACTTCTGAATACAGTTATTTCTGATGAAAGATTGGGGCAGATCTGAAATATCAAATATATATATATATATATATAAAAAAAATATAAATACTTTCACAAAAAAATCATTCAATTTTTTTTTAATTTGCAACTTTTCAGTTGTTTTCTCCATATTATATATATATATATATATATATATAATGACTAAAAAAAAAAAATTAATAATAATTTCTATCATTCATGAATAGTTTCTGAAAGTTTAAAGACAGAAAATTTTTTAAAAATAATTAAAAATTACTTTGTTCTTTCCCCTTAATAGTAGCATAAACATTTTGGTGATAAAATTCTGCTTTCGTCAAGTTTAAGGCCGTTTTTATCATGCTATGCCTACTTAAAAATAAAGAGGTAAATAAGTTGTTCACGTAAAGGTAAACTGTCACTTATGACCTACTGTACTATAACTTTCCTCACGTAAGATGTCACCTGTCGATCAACACCGCTGTTAAGAAGACCAACTTTCTCTCATTTTAAAGAACATTTTTTCAGCACAGAAAGTAAGTAATCTTTGTTTCAAAATATATTAAATAAACTTTATAATTTTTAATTTTCTTAAATTAATTTTTAAAAAAAATCATAATTGATTTATTAAATGAATTTTAAGCAGAGACTTTCACTTTTGTAAACAAAAGTTTAAAAAATGGCTGACGATTAATTTATTGTCAATTTTGCTGATTCAAAAAAATTCAAGATTTTTAATGAAAATTTTGGACGTGCTAGAAATTATTAAAAAATGTAAAAAAATATTCAAAAATTACTTTGATCTTTCCTCTTGATAATAACATAAACATTTAGACAATTTTCATCAAGTTTAAGGCCTTTTTTATTCATGGTATGCTATTTTTTATGGATCTCATGAACATACCTACAATAATAATTATGTGCAATGCCAAATGAACACACATTTGGAATGAAAGATACAATAAGAACTGATATCTCTTAGAGCCTTGATATGTCTTGGCATTGCTACTTTTGGTTGTTAAATGAAGGATAGCTGAGAGTTTGCAGCATTCTGTATAAAATAAATTAAAATTAATTAGTGCTTCTATCTCTCTTTTCAGATATGTATTATGATCAAATAGCAATGGTTAGCGTTAAGTAATTTTAAAACATATCCCTCCAACTTTCAACTGCTTTATATCCTTGGTCTTACATTTGAAACACCGTTATCAACAAATTCAGAAAGCTTTATTTACAGTGTCATTTTTCACTAAAACACACACCTTTTGTCTAGCTTCATTTATTTTGGGTAAGTATTAAATGAAATTTATGTGCAGTTTTCATTCCAAATTTATTTGTTGTTACTGTCTTGTGGATATTGATGGCTATATTTCATCCTTCAAGGTATTTTCCTCTTTCTGATCAAGAAGTGTGACATAATCTAACTCTGTCTTAAATGTCTAAGCCACAAATTTCAATTGAGTATTTATGATTATATTTTTCAGTGAATCACTGACATCCATGGTTTTTACTTAAAATAAATCTCTCTGTGGAACTGGCTTCTAGCCAGATATTCAACTTCTTTAGAAAACCTATGTTCTTCAGGTTTCTCTTGCCCTTTCTTTACTTCTCTTAACTTCTTCAGGGGGTCAGTGGGGAAGCTTTTTATATAAAAGGGCATATGCACTACATGAACATGTGTAACAAGTCTATAGCAGTTTTCTATTTATGTAATTTTACTATTAATATCTATTACTAGTTGATTTTTTTCTTAGTACAGAGCTTTACCAGAAATAGCAGTATATTTGCTTTGAAGTACATGACTTGTATTCTGCAATTCTTTGGATGCTTCCTAAATCTAACCACATTGTTCTGCTATTGATCTTCTGTTATTACTTCTGTAGAATATATATAGCAAGAAATGTATGTAATATATTTCTTTAAAATCCCTATATGTGGGTTGATGTGTATGGACACACAAATGCACATAATTAGTGAATGTTTGTCTTTTTGTATGTAATATGCATTGTGACTTTATATAGAGTCACTAAACTATGAATATTTAGATGTATGTATATTTAAAAACTTCTCTATTTGTAAGTAAATGTGTTTAAAGTGGGTATGCATGTGTATTTGTATTGATAATGTGTTTTACACAATTATATACATATATCTTTGAATTTACATGTGTATATGAAATTTGTGTTTATGTACCATTATTCATGTACCTTAGCTATTAGATATGAGTAAATAATTACAATCGTGCAACTAATAGGGGTTTTCATTGCTTGAGTGATAAAATGAGTATCAGTCTTAACTATGATGGTCTTATGTTATATTCCAATCTACAGAGAGTTGTTAAAATGATGTTTGTAAGCAGCTTGTTAGGATGCATGTTCAGTGGACCAAGGAAAATTATTTCCTCGATATGTCTGCACCGCCTGCTGCTGCTTTGTTCTCTAGTTTGGTTATGAGTGGGATATAAATGTTGGTTGTAAAGAGAGAAGATACTTCCTTCTGTTGTGATAACCTGGTTAATTATATCTCTTGTCACTTAGACTTCTATCTTATTGTTAGAGGCCTCCACATCATTAATTCTGCCAATTTGCAATTAATCTCTTATTTGCCTTGTTTCACATTCTTATTCTGGTCTGACTATTAGAACATTATATTGTATAGTCACTTGTTCTTAGAGCACTCCATTGTTTGATTTAATGTCCATAACATCTTCAATAGGTGGAAAACCTAACCTTCAGTTAACAACTCTTTTGGTTATATTTTTTAGCATTGGACATGAGGCTTTAATCTCCATAGCAGCTTTTCATTGAGATATTTAAAAAAAAAAACTGGGTTTAAGAGCAGAACTTTTTAACTGTCAATAATATCTATCTAGTATTAATCAGTGAGGAAGTGTTATAATATTTTCCAGAATACCTTACACTAAAATGGCAAGGATGGATATGAAATTACAATACAATATATCTTGAACACTTGATCATTCATTTGCAATACTCTTGACTCATTAGATTTAAAGATGAAGATTTGGATTCATATTGTATAAGGATAGTTGTTATTTTCCTGTTTTTTTTAAAGCATTTTTATCTGACATTATTTCTTATTACTATATTAATTTACTTATTACTTGATTAATTTCACTCTTTAATAGAATAAAAATCAGAGATAGCAACTAAAACACGTGTACCCACTAAAAATGACATTTATGATAAGAAATAGTGTTGGATGAAAAATTCTTTAAAAAAAAAATTAGTCCTTGTTCTTTTTAAACAGAGGTTAAGAGGTTTATGCCTTGTTTCTTGTTTAGGATTGGATTTCTGCTTGCTTCTAAAGCTTTCTCATTTTCTTACACGCACAGTAGCTCCTTGTTTCTTGTTTTCCATGCTTGGGGTGTATTGATTAAAAAAAAATTGTAGAAAATTGTCCAAATTTTTCTATGAAAAAGAAATTACAATTTTGTAATGTCTTTCAGGATGGCCAGCAAAACTGGATAGGATTTATCCAAATTCATATTAAGAAATATGGAACACTTTATTTGTTTATTTTAAGGTTATTTTTTATGTAATAATTATTTTATAACAACATTTTTTTCATATATAAGTTAAAGACATCAGGGAATAATTTAAAATAAATGGGTATCTCTGCTGACTTTAAGCAAATCAGTTGCCAATTTGAAAACCATGGGAATTTTGTATTTGTATAGAAAACGTAAAGATTTATACACAATCCCTGATAAATATTGCTCAGATTTGAGCAAGAAAAGTGTCCAATGAAATTTTTACATGGCTATTGTATGTATAAACAAAGTATTACATAACGTATTTAAACAATATTTAATTGGCAATATCTGCTAAGAACCTCATTGTTTATGCGTAACTGAAATTATAATCTATATTATTTATTTTTTTATAAGGAAAAAATAAGATGCTACTATTTGTTCTATAACATTTTTTACAAAATATTTTTGAATGTTGATTTTAATATGATTTACTTTCCTTTGAATTAATAACTTGTTATCTTGGTTGGTCATTAAATAAGAAAATGAGATAAACATTTTTGTTCTTACAAGTTATTTCATTTTACCACTTCATTATATAGCTGCATTTCACCAAATATTAGTGTACATTTTAATATTAAAATCCAGGATATAGATTTTGAATGATAACATGAAATACTCACCAAAAAGTATTATTCATATAAAAATTATATAAAATTATCAAAGGTTCATTTTTATATTTTCTTGCTATACTGATGTGTTGTTTCTTTTTCAGGTGGTGGTCAATATGGTGATGTTTATGAAGCAGTATGGAAAACGTATAACAAAACAGTCGCTGTAAAAACTCTGAAGGTAAGTTATTTGAGATTTTAATACTATTGCTTTGTTTTAATGCTTTTTTCTTTTTTATGTAAATTTGTGATAGTTGTACAGTTTTTATTATAGTTTTTTTTTTTTTTAAACTGTCATGAAGGCTGTTATTTTGGCAGTATCTTTTTGAAGCATTTATTTCATTTTATAAAACTATGATTATCTACAGACATTACTGTTAAGTTTAAGCAATTTCTGTTTAGAAAATTTTCTACTAGTTAAGTGTAACACATTTTGGGATAAATATAAAAAAAAAAAATTGTGTTTTGACCATAAAATTTAAAAACTGCATTTCTGAAGAGAAAAATTAGAATATTGAAAATTTCATTAAAACTAAGAAGTCCCAGATATAGTGGGGAAATATAAAAATCTAATTGGTAGGACACTCTCTGCAAATGGTGATCTTAAGTTTATATACAAATTTACATTGCAAATGCTATTTTATTATTTTATGTCATAATTGCAAATAAAGAGTTTTATTTTTTGGAGATAATGTTCTGGCCTCTAAGAAAATGGGAACAATTTGTTTCTTTGCTACTTTCAATACTGTTGATATTTGCTTTAAGCTGATTAGAGACAGTCTGCTTATTTTCATAATTTCCCTATTGATTGATCAAAGGAGACCAAACTAAATTGCATGCATACTCAGAAGAAAATACAGGCAAGGGCATCAACTGAAAAATATCACCAACATCCACAGACATTCTATTGATTCAGTAATAAAGTTGTGCAACTATTCAACAATCATCATCATCATCATCATAATATTTATATCTTTGATGCAGTAGTCCAGAAGGTTAGATTATTTGACTGGGAGTAATAGCTTCAGTTATATGTAAAATGAAATTTACATAAAATTTCATAAAATCTTTTTAGACAGCTAGCATTTAACATAACATGTAAATGAATAATGTAATGAAAAATATTTATTAAAATTTATTGAGTAAATGGGGATTAGTGGAAAGTAAGTTTGTATAAAAAGCCACTTGACAAATTTGGATAAAAACAAAAAGAAACAAAATGTGAAATAAATACTGAATTAATTATGCATACAATTCCACTCTCCTATGTCTCTTTACATATAAAATGTGCAATAAACATTATTATTATTATGCAACTATAATTCTATAGTCACAACCTAGAGAAGATGCTCAGAATGAAACTATAAAGATTTTTTTTAATAAGCTTTTGATGCTGAGGTTAAGAATAAGGAGATATTCTACTTAGAGATTTTAGAGAAGATAGTGAATTTGGTAGAATAATAAAAGAAGCATAAGCCATGACAAGATGCTTTATTCATTGAACTCACCTGATTAATAGTATGTTTTAAAATGTTTGAATCATTTTAAAAATACTTTTGGTTGACTGTTATTATCAGCGCCTAATGAGAGCACCACTTTATATAGTGAGAGAGAAGAAGAAAGAAAAGATTAGCTCAGAACTTATTGTCAAATTCCACTAAACAGACAAATCACTATTTTAGAAATACAGGAAATTTGAAAAAAAAAAAAGAAAAAAAAAAGCTGTTGGTTTAATCAATTTCAGTACTATTTATGGAGTTTATATTCATTGGAGTTTGAAAGTTACAAAAAATGTATTCAAATTGGTTTTGTCTATATAATCTTCTCCAAACAAAACATCCTTTTGAATTTTACATGTGTAAAGTGATAGGCTGGATAAGGATCTTTAACCGTTATCACTCTGTGACTTCATTTGCTGTACAAAAAGATTATTCTGCCATTGAAGTTAACTCTGATCCCTGAACAATAGTGTGTTTGAATTCATAGTTGTGTTGTCATATCCTGTTATGGCAACAGAAAACAAGTTTGAGTGAAATTAACAATAAGGATACTGTAAATGATAGGCCTTGAAAAAGAAACACAGTGGAAAGGGAAGTATTATTAATAATGCAGTGTGCTAAAGGTTAAAAAAGCCCTTTCCATTTTGTACATTGCCTTCCTTTCAAACATTAATGCATTTATTTTATTTTAATCCCTTAATTTTTTTTCTTTGCACCTTGGAGTTAATATTTTATCACTAGTTACTTTTTCTTTAAAGTTTGAAAATAGGCATTTTTTTTTATTTTAATAGTCCCTCATTAAATAAACTAGCCGAATTTACTTGATACATATTTTTAAAATCATGTACTCCCTAATTCAGATGATGCATTTATAATGTATTTGAATAATCCTAAAAATAATGAATAGAATAGAAGTTTTTGATTTAAAATGTTTTGGACAAAGTATTTTGTAATGTTAGTTTTAAAGATTAATTTAAAAACACGTTCAAAGGTTTAAAGTTAAGTTATAGGCAACATTGAACAGTTGAATCTTTTCTTTTCATGAATCAAATTTTATTAGCTATATCTTTTAATTGTAATTTCAAAGATACAAGCAAGTAGAGGTATTGTATTAATTTGTAGATTAAAAACAAAAAAAGAACGTTTAAATTTACCAGTACAAAAGTAAATGATGCCTGTTCAATGTTGGTTTCCAGAAAACCTCTTACATATTCATTCAGTTTTTTGTTATCCTAGGAGATCTGATCTATTTTCAACTAACAAAGCAAATTCTGCTTACCTTGTCATTAGTGATATATTTTTTTTTCTGTAGCAAGAATTAGAAGAAAGTATAGTCAGCTGGTTAACACCTCACACTATTTGTCTGCTATCTACCTATCTACTTCCTTGCATTCCACCTGATGACTGACTGAGTTTTTTTCCCTGGTAGACAGATCTAAGAGAATACTGAAATCTTCATTTTTACCAAATCTAGGGACTGTTGTAGCTGCCTAGCAACAGGATTCTAATTCCCAAATTCTTAGCCATTTCCTCTTTGCTGAGTCTGGGTGAAATCATGTAGACATTATGTTCTTTCCTTTCATTCTTCGAAAGTATTCACCTATCAAAAGAATAACCAAATTTACATTGCTGACTTAATCTCTATTGATAGTCTTGAAGTTGGGCACAAAGAACCTACATTTAAGTATCCATTCTACTTTCCCTCCTCAGACTGTCAATTTTCAATCTTTTTCTGTTTTATATATATATATATATATATATATATATATATATATATATATGTATAACTAACTTAGAGATTTTACCAGGCTCTGTACTTGAAAATAACTATGTTAGGCATGTTTTAGTAACTTTTAAAAAATTAGTAAAATGATACGAAAAATATTATGAATCTTGGTGTGCGTATTAGAATTTCTTTTAAAAAATCATGATGTTTAAGTGATGAGTATGTAACACATTTACTTTTGTGCATACTATTTCAGGTTTAAAAATAGAAGAATTTAAATTAGCATTAAGAAATCTAATTTAAAGGCAAATCATTTTTTACCAAGTTTTTTTTTTTTTTTCTCGGTTATTTGGGTATTGCTTCCATGATTTCTGGAGCTTTGCATTGCAATGTTGAAAATCTATGCATGCACACAAAATAATTGTCCATAGTTATAAGCATTTTTACAATTACAGAAGAGAGGGGAGTTTTTTTTTCTCATGTTCACTATTTCTGTGTTTAGCATTTGTTTTTTAATATATTTCTTTGCAACAGTAGATTCTCTTTGGGTTTGTCAGCTTTTGATAAAGCTCCTGTTTACATTTGTTTGTAATCACAGGTTAAATAGTATATTGGGTGATATTAAATAAACTGACTAAATTTACATTTTCCTATATGTCTACTACTAACTTTTTATCATCTTTTTGGTATTTTAATAATGTTATAGAAACTGCAGAACCTACTTTATGTTTGTACATTTTGTTACATTTATGTTCGTTATGTTAGCAGGATATGATTAGCATTTCAATACCATTCACCTTGTTTTCTCACTCTAATAATTTCTTTGATTCCTATTCATACAGTTTATAATCTAAATGGCAAAACTTTAACACTGAAGTATTGTGTGAATAGAACTGAAATAAGCAAATTCAGAGCAAAAATGCAAATATTTTAATAAAATTAGGCAAGGCATCCTGCTTTGGAGCAAAGAACATCATTTTGATGGTTCACTGATATTTACTGATGAAACATTAAAAATAGACTATTTTGTTAGCATAAATGTTTTAATCTTGGAAACTTATAACCAACTCAACAGATACAGAGTATTATTCATCTGATAAAAAAAAATGATACAAATATTCATTATTATAAATGAAAAGATTAAATAAAATAATGTTTTATTTATGGTGTATGTTGCTAAAGCTATCATTTTCAAGATTATAAGAAAAAAAGTAAACTTAATAAAGTACAAATATATATATAAAACAAATTGATTCGTGATTTTGTAAAATAAAATCCATTTTGCTGTAAATGGCTTGCAATATACAAATTTTGGATATTATTTTTGAAGAAATAAATATAAATTTTTTTTTTATCTATTAATAATTTAAGTTTTTCACCCAGAGATATTTCATAGATTATGAAGTTCAAAAGTTTATTGAAGTACATAAGACTTTAATGATATTTATAATGATTTTATTTATTTTTGGTATTTACGACATCCTTGAATGTGTGTGTGTGTGTGTGGGGGGGGAGAAGGTTTTTAGATCATATATAAAAACGCGATATATTTCACTAGACTGTAACAGAATTTTATGACAGTTTCAGCAGCTCATTGCAAATTATTATCAGTATAAAAAAAATTAACACCTTATGAGCTACACATAAATTTATTCCATATGAACACACTCTGAATATATTAAAATACATTGAAATTATGTACAAGTCTGTAAAGTTCAACTGTATAGGACTTGTTTAGCTTTTCTTGGTAAAATAACATCACTTACTAAAAAATGGAATTAATTTTTTTAACAGATGAAGATGAGAAAAATTTTATTAAAAAGAGCAATTTATAAAACCTCAAAAATTCAAATGTTTAAGGGTAAAAGAATATCATTTACATTTCATATTTAAATAAATGGTTTCTGAAAATTTTATAGTGTTCATTGAATTCTTAACTAGTTATGCATGAGAAGTAGTTAAAAAAAAAAGTACGGTTTTGGTGTGTTGACTTGCTAAAAGTTGAAAAATAATAAAGATAAAAGGATTGTGGATTGAGAAAGTTCCCTAAACATTTGGTGTAAAACAAGCTGTGATTAAACAGCAATAATTCATTTAAAAAAATATTTATCTCTGTAAAGCTTCATATGTAAATTGTTACAGTAGTTACTGCAATTTATACCTCATTACTGTTTCTTTATATAATCTCTGATGTTGGACACTAAAATCTGTATTTGCTATTGTTAACACAATATTTTTGCCAATTCCTTCTTGAACCCATAAAAAAAACAAAAAAAAAAAACAAAAACAAATAAACAAAACCGAACTCCAGAGGTTAGCAGCTGACAAAAATTGTTCATTAATATACTGATGGAATTAGTCTTTCCACCATACCATGTACTTGAGTAATTTCAAACTATATCAAGTGGGAAAGCATAATGCTGAAATCCATGTGAGCCTGATGAGTGTAAACTATATTTGTTTCATATAAATTATATACATCAATACCTTCTTAAATCTTAGCATCTAATTTTGTTAAAGGATTCATCTACATTTGAAATGCATCATTTGCATTATCTGTGCTTGATCAATGCTGCAAAAATTGACTTCTATCTGCATCAGCAATTTGCCTAGAAGCTCTTGGGAATAGGATCCATTTAGATGTCCTCGAGTTTCTCAGTTAAAAAAAGTAAAGAACTTCTTGATCAAATGCTAATAAAACAAATTTTGATAAAGTATGTTAGCTTAATTGGAGTGTTTTGAACTTATATTCACAAGAGTTGTGAGCAGCACAGTCTAGTTCAATCTCTAATATGGCATTTATTAATCCTAAACTGAACTCTGCTTGTAAATGAATCTTCCAGGTTTAAAAAAGCAGAACACACCAAGTTTTTTAGTTAAAGAATAATTAACTTGCTTGCAAGGAGCAATAATAGTAATACACATATATTGAAAAGACAAGAGAAAATCATTTGGAAGAATAAGATCTTTCATTGTTAGAGTTTTAGATATCTTATGGTTTCAGGATGTTTTTTTTTAGAATTACCTAACTTTATACTACTAAAATTAAGTTGAAATTTGCAGTATTGAATTCAAGATTTAGATGAATGCATTGGGAAACTGACATTTTGATAACTATTGTACTATATTTAGTACTTGAATTATAAAAATAAATTTGTTGATGTTATATTCCATGCTAATAGGAATATATACTTGAAAACACAGTGGATAAAATAAGTAAGGTTTATTGTAAAAACTAGTACAATAAGAATAAAGGTAACAGTTATGCACAAGGATGTCGCAAGTCAATCCAGTAGTGAGTGCTACTATTGGAAGGTTGGTAGTTCTTGCGTAAGTCTGAGTCGTACTCAACAGATCCCAGCTAGACTCTGTAGTCCGTTGACTTACAGATACTTATAGGTAGTTACTCATGGGGGTGACAGGTTATTCCATTACATCAGTTGAGTATTAACTATTCTTTATTAGTATATTTGATGTGTGGGTGGTGTAAAAGTTATCAGCACAGAAAGTGGAATCTGTGAACCGAGCTAAAAATCTGGCTTTGACTTGTGTTCACTTCTGCACTGGTGCCCTTAGGAAAGGCATGAATCAATCTCTTCTCTCTGCAGCTAAATAGCAGTGTAGATGGGTCACTCTATGCTTGGATGGCAACCAGTCTAAGAGAAGGAAAACTGACTTTTAAAGTGTAGAGAATGCAGCAGGAAGCTATTCCATTTCACTATCATTTCCAGGAAGTCACTGCAATTCACAGATAATAAAGAAAAGTAATCTGTGGAAAGTCATGATCATCTATATCCTGAAGACAGTTTGTATTAAAAGAAGGAAAAAATGTCATTTTCTGGCCCTCTGTATATTCTTTAATTTCTTAAAATCATAAATTTTACTCTCTTATTATTATTTGTAGTAGTAGAAATTTTCAAGATAGTTCTTTTAGTTTTTATTTTGTTGTTTGTCATTATCTGATGTTCTGAAACTTATTCGCAGAATTGTATTTATTCTACATGATTAAATATTTGTGTGTAGTTCTTTATAAATAGATGAATTCATGTATTATCAATACCAGGGGTAACTATTCTGTATTGGATATAAAGAACTTTTTTAAGGCCTGATAATCAGTTTCAACATGGCATGTGAAAATGTTAAATATTTCTAAACCTATTGTTAGTTTTTTTTTTATGTGATTATATCTTGTTAGTCTTTACTAATGCTTGTTTCTCTTTATAAACCTTAAAGCTTAAAATATCAGATTTTACTTCACAAAGTAAAGTCGTAAGTTATATTAGACAGAAAATGCCTGTTCCTACTTACATACTTAGGAAAGGAGCAATTGTAATTTGTGTGTGTGTGTGTGTGTGTGTGTGTGTACAAACTTGCACAAATGCATTTGGCATAAAATTTGGAGTATTCAAATAATATATTTCGGAAAAAAAAAACACCACCTAAAAACCAATAGAAAGAAGTGCCTATATTTGCAGAAATATTTTCATATTCATCAAGCTTACATTGTTAATGTAGTACGGTAATTGTGATTTAATTGTTTTTCATCCCTAAACTATTCAGGTAATATTCTTAGTGTTGTATTTTGGGTAATAAAAATAGAAGTGGAAGTAACTGCTTCAGCCATTTTTATCTCGCTGGATATGTTGTTCTAATTTTTATTGATAGCACATGACAGTAACTTAACCTTAAAACAAAAAAATAAATTTAAAACTGTGCAACTTAAAATAAATTTTAACTGTGCAACTTAAAATAATTTGCTTGCAAATTTTTCTTTGTATTTCCTATGCTTTTTCATTGTATTTCATTTTTTTTTGGTATGAATTTTGAATTAACATGAACCAATAAGGCCTGAATTTAGTGCATCTGAGCTGATTATTGGGTTCAGTGGATTTAAGTTATCTTTTTGCTTTTTCTTTTCTTGCCATGCGTATGTTCTCACCTTTTGGGTGATACCAGGAGGTAAGCTGAATGTGTCCCTATTTGTAGTTAGATTGCACCAGTCTTATGTTCTATCCTTTGCAAGGAAAGTAATTTGTGGGTGTGTGTCTTGGACATCACTCTCTCACACTTGTTTGTCACATTTTTGCCTTTGACCACTTCGTATTCATTTCTTGTGATATTATTATTCTTTAGTATGATATTCAAAAAATATTTGTACTTTTTACCATCACACTTTCTTTGATGTTCTACCAATGATTAACACTTATTTTTGAAAGTTTATTTTGTATTCCTCTTGCAATGTTAAATCACAAAAATTAAGCTAAAATTTATTATGAGATTTTTTTTATTGCTGCAGTTGAGCAGTTTATATAAATTAACATTTTCATTTTATTCTATATTCTTTGATAATTTCTACCTGTTTTTATACAAGTCTGTTATAAAAATTACTATAATTAGAAATTAAATTAATTCATAAATAAGAGTTTTGTATTTATCATATTGTAAATAAATATTTTGTGTATTCAGTCCTTTATTAGTGCACTAGATTAAAAGTACATGTCCTAATTTGGTATTTGTCCTATAAATGGTATTATTTATAAAAATGTATATTAAGGATGAATTAGCAAAATTAAATTTGATTTTTGTAGCTTTATTTATAAGTGGGTAATTTAAAAAGTTCTTAATTCATCAAAATTATTCCACACTATTTTGTAACAATTCCTTTTTTACTTTATTCATTTCTAGATATTTTTAAAGATTTTCTTTCCTTTTATTTATGATTGTTTTCATCTGTCTACTAATGAAATGCTAGAACATTATTTCAAAATTATTGCTCCTTTATACAGCTTTCATTGTAAAATATAGAAAAAGTAATTCTTGGAGCATTTCATTATTTCCTAGTGGCATTTTTATATTCACTATATGACATTGTGTTCTGAACTTGTTTGGGAAAAAAATTATAGTATCTTGTCAGTTTTGTGATTATGTAGTTTGGAAGATGTTAAAGGCAAGCTGAGTATAGATTTAAATTCTCTTTTAATAATTACTAATGTGTATTATGTTATAGACCTCTTAAGACAAATGTAATTTCTGATTAAAAGAAATGTTTAAATTGTACTATGCAGAAGTTTGTTTGGTAAAGCAGTTTACAACTTATAAGGTCCAGTTTATTATGTTAGGGAAGGAATCTTTGAATTCAAAAAAGATTAGAAGATAATTTTAATACACTTAAAGGCAAGAACATTACTGCATAAGTTATGAAATGCTTAGGATACTTTGTGATAAACAGGCAACATTTTTGTAAATGATTGGGGAAACTAAAATTCCAGAGTAAAGACTTAAAGAATTTGATTCTAGACATTTTATGAATATTTTAATGAAACAGTTTGTAACCAAGAAATAATAGCAAATTTATGATTATTTGTTGTATATATATTATAAATGTATACATCAAATATATAACTGTTATTTGTTGTTTTAAGACAATTAGATTATAAATAAAAATGAAAACAATCAATCCAACATTTTCTTTTCAATAAATCTACTAAAGCATAAAAATATTTAACTCTTTATGCAGGTAATTAAAGTTCTTGGAGTACAATCATTAGCCAAAGCTACTAAATCAGTCAGATTTGAGATAATTTAATTTTTTTGTCCACTAAAATGTAAATACATACTGAAAATGAATATTATGCATGTAAATATATATAGTTTTACAAAGCTACTACTTTTTTATTTTTTATTTAGGAGGACACAATGGCATTAAAAGACTTTTTAGAAGAAGCATCAATCATGAAGGAAATGAAGCATCCTAATTTGGTCCAGTTATTAGGTAAGTATGAATAAATCTTTTTGGTGTGCAAATAAGCCTTGACTATCCATTTATTTCCTTGTTTTGTTTTTCATAAGCAGAGATAAGACTTTTTGTTTTGCAAGGCAGGATGATATTCTTAATAGTTTTTAATTTCACATCAGGTTTCACATTTCTTAGTTGATTGAATAAGTATAAACAATCATATCCTAGAATAATAATGGATGTTACTTTAAACGGGAAAACCAAAGAGATAAACCTCATGCACTTGAGGATAGTCCTTAAGATCCCATCTTTATATAATTCAAATATTATTTTTCCTATCCATCATCTCAAAGATTTTGTTTCATGTTTTACTGATTTTTGTTTCTATTAATACCTGACATTAAAAATGTTCATTTCACTTAATGTTGTTCTGGGTAAGACATTAAACTACATCCAGCACTGTTAGGGGGGCTTCAGAATACACACTGTACCTCTGCAGGGGGAAGAAGTCCCTCAACGAGGTGACCTGTTTGCTGTGGGGGTAACCTGTGATGTCTGAGGATGGGATCCTGGTGGTTGACCATTCTCTGATGTGGGTAAAAGTGATCATGTGAATTGCAACACCCCACTTTGGCCTTTACTTGGGCTATATGGGAGGTCGGAGAGGCCTGATCTGACCAAGTGGCTGGTCATGACGTGCCGTAGCAACAAAAGTTAATCCCAAATGTATTATTCAACCTGGTCTGTCTTCGATCAGACATCCATCTCTGCTGTAACTTTTAAATGCTAGAAGGCAGTGACTGAGGGTCAATTGTGCCAAGGAAACCAATGTTTTACGTTACCAAATATTAGTTCTTGGGTACTAAATCTGAAACTGGCAGTGTCTCAAAACAGTACTCTGTGTGAGTATAATGGTTGTGTATCCCTGTCTCAACCAAGGCCATTGGGATTCCCCCTTGATATATTCACAACAGAAGTTGGGCTCTACAGTGGGTAGTGGAGCACAGAACCAGTGAATAGTTCTATTTAAATTATAGAAAGACAAACCAAAAACCCAAAAGAAACCACTCTGATTCTGAGTCTGAACCAGAAACTACAGATGAATTCCCAGGATTTATTATAATTCAATCTCCAAATGAAAAGCAACTAGACCAACTTTCACCCTTTTTTGATAGAAAAGGTAATTTCTAGTCAGTCAGACCTTGAAAATGTGAAAAAACTCTGAAATGGAAACCTACAAAAAATTTAAAAAAAAAACATCCAGAGAATTTACTGAAAATGAAAAAATTTCATAACTTGAACTTGAAAGCCTATCCATATGAAAAATTAAATACATCCAAAAGTGTTATAAGAAGTCAAGATCTTTCATTAGTAACTCCAGAAAAAATGGAGACTGCTTGGCAAAGTCAGGGAGTAAAAAAAAAAAAAATACAAAAGAATAAGTATTAGAAGAAATGATGAAATCATAGAAACCAATACATATATTTTGACATTTGATAAACTGACAATACCAAAGGAAATCAGAATTAGATACACTATAGAAAAGGTAGAAAATTACATACCAACTCGCTTGGGTTGCTTTAAATGCCAAAAATTTGGACATTATAAAGATATTTATAGAGGGCACCAAGTGTGTGGGAAGTGTGGTGAATGTGACCCAAACCATACAGAGAATGAGTGCAGAAAACTTAAATGTGCAAACTACCACAAAGAACATCCCGCTTATTCCAAAACCTGCAATAGCTTTAAAAAGAGAAAAAGAGATCATGTACATAAAACATACCAAAAATGTATCCTTCCCTGAAATAAGAAAAATTGTGGAAACCTATCTGGGAACCAAAACATATGCCAGTGTAGTACAGAATATAAACCAAACAATTCAAGACAGCATTCAAACTAATAAATACCAAAAACTTATTGAAAAACTGATAAATTTAAACTCAAATGAATGGCCAAGATTTCAAGAAAATTTTAAGAAATTGTATTCAGCAGAAGTAAACCAAACTGAGCTCTATACAAAAACAAAACAATTAGATACTAGCACACATGATAATATGGAAATAACCATTGGAAAAAAAAATCTCTAAAACTACTGAACAAACAATTTTAACAAAAGAAAGGTGGCAAAGACCACCAGACCACCTCCAGATACTGAAAAAGAGACAAATAAAATAACTAAAGATACTCCTATTAGAAAGCAAAATCCAGTTAAAAGAACAATACAAACACAACCCACACAGATAACGACATCAAACAAACTTGAAGAATTCAAAGAAATGGAGATTGAAAATAAAACTCCACAAACCATCAAAACTCAAAATAAATCCCACAGAACAAAAAACAAAATACCCTCGGACAATAAAATAATCCAATGGAATATTAGAGGAACAAGGATCAACTATCGCAAATTGATGCTATTTATTATATAACTATGGCCCGGCAGTCATATGCCTTCAAGAAACTCACCTCAAAGACATCAATACAATCAACATTAGAAATTACCAATCATATAATTTATATTAAACAGCACACTGATAGTGTTTGTGGTGGGTCATCAGTAATCATTAAAAATAATATTGCACACAGTGAAATCAAGCTAAATACATACATGCAAGCAGTCGCTGTATCAGCAACCCTCCACAAAATTATAACAGTGTGTTCTTTATATATACCACCAAATGAAGAATTCAAAGAATTGGAGCTTAGCAAATTAATAGAACAACTGCCAAAACCCTTCATTATAATGGGGGACTTTAACAGCCATAATGAGATATGGAGAAGCAAGAAAATTGAAAAAAAGGGGAAAATAATAGACTCAATACTGAATAAATATCAGCTGTGCTTGTACAACAACAAATCAAACATATCTGCATCCAGAAACAGGCACACATTCTACAATAGACTTAACAATATATGACCCTAACCTCTTTCTAGATTATAACTGAAAATTCACGACGGCACATGTGGGAGTGATCACTTCCTGATTCTATTAGAGGACATATCAGGTGAGTTAAATGAAAGAACTCCAAGCTGGAATCTCAAAAGAGCTAATTGGGAAGGATTTAAAACTTCATTGAACTGGTATCTGGGAACCAACAAACTGATCAGTAGGTATCAATCTGGATTTAGAAGCCAAAGAAGCTCTATAGACCACCTAGTCTGATTAGAAACATTTATCAGAGAGGCTTCTATTAAAAAAAAAAAAAAAAACATCTAGTGGCAGTATTTTTCAATCTTAAAAAGGTGTATGACACAACATGGAAATATGGCATACTAAAAGACCTTAGAAAACTTAGACTAGAAGGTAGAATGCTAGTGTTTATAAATGACTTTCTCCAAGATAGAAGATTTAATCTGAATGGGTGATATTTTCTCTGAGGGAAAAGACAAGAAATGGGAGTGTCCTAGGGCAGCATATTATCTGCCACACTCTTTAACATAAAATAAATGACATCATCAAAAAACAGTGGAACAGATTGTGCATTGTATGCGGGTGACTTCCTGATTTGCTATAGATCAAGAAATATGAATTGTATAGAAAGACAGCTCCAAATATGCCTTGATAAATTGAACAAATGGACCACAGAGAATGGTCTAAAATTTTCCAAAGAAAAAATAAAATTTATCTAATTTTGCAACCAATGCAAACTCCATCTTGACCTGGTACTGAAACTTCACCACATTGAAATTCCACTTGTAGATGAAAATAAATACTTAGGAATTATTTTTGACTGTAAACTCGCCTTTATTTCTCATATCAGGTACTTAAGGCCCAAATGTAATAAAACCATGCAATTACTCAGAGCTATAGTGCACACTGACTGAGAAGCAGATAGAGAAATGTTATTAAAATTATATCGCTTTCTAATCTGATCAAAACTGGACTAAGACTACTTTATATATGGAGCAGCCAGGAAATCATACTTGAAAGAACTAGATACCATACACAACCAAGGACTTAGATTAACCCTTAGAGCATATAACACCTCTCCTGTTGAAAGCTTATATACAGAAGCAAACAATCTAAGATGTGAAAAAATCACTTTCCAATACTACCTAAAACTATCTTCCTGCCCTCTAAACCCAGCTTACAACGATACTTTCCAACCACAGTACATTGAACTTTTCTAACAAAGGGAAAATTCTGTTCAGCCTACATATGAAAGAGATTATACTAGAGAACCAAATAGACATAATGCAGATCCATAGATCAATTCTATCAATTACACCTCCATCGATGATCAGTCAACCTAAAATAATATGAGAACTTACAAGATATCCTAAATCCAAGACAAACTCAATCATCTACCAAGCCGAAATACTCAATATCAAAAATATACACCCAGACCACCTTTTTTATATATATATATATATATATATATATATATATATATATATATATATATAAAGAAGATTAAGAAATATGGTCTTAAGGTGTGCTATATTTATGGGATAAAGTGCTCAATATCAGAGATAGTGTGTGTAAATATAAAAGTGAACATTGAAGTCAACACTTAGAGGCTACATTCTGTATCATGCTAGACATAATCATCAGGCCTTACAGATGGAGCAAAAAATGAAGATCAAGTTGGATATGCAGTCATCCTAAAAGATAATAAACAATGGAAAAGAATTACAAACATAGCCTCAATATATAATGCCAAAACAATTGCTATTAATCTGGCACTCGACATAAAAACCACAAACCCTTATGTTATATACTGTACTTATGAACACTAATGGGTATGTCCCAATCCTCATAAATATGTTGGACACTATTGTAAGTGGGGCTAATATGATGTCTAAGTAGTTCACCACTAGCAGTGGTTTACCTACTTCACACCGTTGGCGAGTATTGTATTTTGTTGATGTTATAAAGATTACCATTTCATTTCTAACCTCCCTTTTGGTTATTTCTCATTCAGTAACTCTTTCTAGGTTACAGCACCTTACAATAAATTCATAATTTTCTCAGACTCTTTATCAGCGCTAACTGCATTGAAAAATAAAATGGCTAGTGGCCCTTTAACCATCCGGGTACTAGATAGAATTCATCAAATGTCCAAAAAACAAAAAAAAAACAAAATCAAAAGAAAACATCTTTTGTTAGATATTGAGCCACCTTGGCATATGTGGAAAGGACAAGGCAGATTCAGAAGCAAAAGGAGCAATGAAAGACAGAATAACAAACATAAAAATACCACCTTTGAGCCACCTTGGCATATGTGGAAAGGACATACATTTTTATATATCAGACTAATGTTAGGCAATAATAATACCACCTTTGAGCCACCTTGGCATATGTGGAAAGGACAAGGCAGATTCAGAAGCAAAAGGAGCAATGAAAGACAGAATAACAAACATAAAAATACCACACACTGATTATAGGAATGTTGTCAATAAAATGATCACAAAATAATGGCTGAACTCTGTAGACTTTGACATAGCTTGAGCAAAACATTACCAAGAGAACAATTTGAAAGACCTTTTCAGCAAAACAAAACCATCCAAGATATTATATTTTCTAAGAGAAGTGGGATTGTACTAAAAAATATGAGTAACTGAACAATGATATTCCAACTATATGCACATTTAGTCCTGTACCAGACTTATTCTATAAGGAATGATTATTTTATTTCTACGGACTTATTCTAAATTTTTTTGGCATTAAATGACCCATTGAAGTTGATGTGCTGTAAAACAAAAGAAACAGACAATCACTTAATGTTGCTTAACTTTGATGATCAGTTATACTTTTTTTTTAAGATTTTGAGTTACTATTTCAAAATTAATGAGTAGTAGAAGAAGTAGTAAGTAAGCAATTATTTTCGTCTTAACTTGAATTTTATTTTGCACTGAACTTCATTGAAGATTTTATTGCTGCAACCATTTTTGGGACAGTAAAACCTACTTCAATTGCTACACATCATTATTATGCAGTGTTTACACAGTTATTCTTATAATAATAACAAAGTGGGGAAATTTCTCTGTGGCAGATTTTGTCCTTTGGATTTCACTGGTTACACAGAAATTTTCCACTTTGTCATTATTTTGCCTAACATTAGTCTGATATATAAAAATGTATGTCATATTCTCCCACAACTATTCTTATATATATATATATATATATATATATATATATATATATATATATATATATATATATATATATATATATTGTGTGTGTGTATGTGTGCATAACAGCTATTGGTGCAGAAAGTGGAATTGTTGTTGGTCAAATTTTAGTCAAATCTGTTCCATTCACTTTGTACTAATGCCCTTGGAATAGACCTAAATCCATCTTCCTGCAGTTATGGATTAAGTACCAGGGTAGACTAGACTCTCTTGCCTCAGTTGGCATCTAGTCTATGAGAAAGAAAAATCTGGATACAAACTGCTGTAAATAATAAGACAGGCTAAGCTCTTTAGCCTTTGAAGAGCAACAAGTTTAGAACAACTCTGAATTCAAAAACAGCCCGAATATCTTGTTTCATTGGATATACCCACTGCTGCTACAGCTACAGTACATTTTGTTACTCCAATGAACACTAATAGGTTAAAGGACTTGTGATGCATATAAGAAGACTGTGACAAGGAAGTAGATATTTGTAAAAAGGCAGAAGCATAAAGATAATTTTTTAGGTAATAGGTATGGTATACATTTAAATCTATTAGTACTTTTTTAATCATTTCATCCTAAGCAAGACAATAAAGCTGCTAAGACACAAGGGGTTATTGAATGTAAAAGAATATAACAAAAGGAAAAATTTTATTATGGAGCGAGATTAATAAAAGAACAGGAATTAAGAAGAGTAGATAATGATTGATATTGCATTTAGATTTTTGAAGATCAAAAATGACTTGAGAGCAAGAAGCCAGAACTGGGAAGAAACAGTTAGCATAGAACTTATGATTGCATCTGACCTGTAAAATGATGAGACCTGGCTGCCAATTTAATAATGTGCTTAAATTCATAAAGTTTAGGTACCATAGAGGAAAATTTCTCAAAACAATTACCATGAAAATATTTATAGGAAAGGCACAGGGAAACTACATTACGGTAGTGGGAAATTGACTGAAGCCAAAATGCTAAGTTAGGACCAATAACATTGCAAATTCTTCTTTGGATTTTATTAAGAATCTCTAAATATATAGTAGGCACACCAGACCATATATGGCAGCAATATTCAATATTTGATAGTAATTTTCAAATATAAATATTTATATATTTATTGCAGACAAATGTAAGGAGATATTTAAAACTTCTTGGTTTGACCAGTATCCTGATGTTTGGTCATTGAAATACTGATTTTTGATAAGCCATAAATGCTTACAACTTTTCAGCACCCCTTGTATACAAAATAATTTTTCTTTGATTCCCATTATTTTCTACATTTCAATGCTTTTATTAGTCTGTAATAACACTCAGTGCCATTATATATGCTTTTATTTTATTTCTAGCTTTATCCTTAAAATTGTTCATTTTATACTTAAAAAAACAACACTAGCTTTTATATTTAAAGAAGATATTCTTTTATTTGTAAATGTACATATTCAATTATTCATGTAATGGTAATATTAGCTGTTTCCTTATAAGGAAACATTTGATATTTGTTGACCAAGCAGCCAGTGTTACTTTCAGTTGAAACTTATAAAATCTTTCTCTTGAAACAATTTTTCAGGAAAATAAGTTTCTCAAATCCAGTAACTGTTATGTCTTTCCAGTATTGATGGGTTTTTTCCCTAACCTTTTGAAGCAGTGTCAATATTGAGATTGTCATTATTTTCTCCTCAAGTTACATGTGCTATCAATTTTAGTCATTGCTGTTGTAAAAAGTCTTCATGTAATGTGGTTTTTGTTATTTGGTACAGTTTTTTGTGATTTTGTATTGACAGTTCACAATATTCAAAGAATAATGGTCCTCACTAATAGCTAGAGTTTTCATTCTCTTGAAGCTATTTTTAGTCATCAATCTGAGAAAGCAGTTGCATGCAGCTGACAGTTTAGATATTTCTGAATGAGTTTGGTGCCATGCATGGCATACATACAAAAGTTTTGATTTGATAAGGCTATTTAAGACCATGAATGGAGTTTTTGGGTTAATCTTTTGGTTTTGTAGCAATTTGTGGTGTTGGGCAAAACTACCTCGAGCACAACCTATTCTGTTTTCAATTTCCAAATCTGCTATACTAAATTTGTTATAACTGATCCATACACTGAATATTTGAAATGTTTAGTATTTATTAATTCCACATCCTGGATATTTGATAGATTTAGGGTACATGACATTACTGTTTCCATTCCAATTCCAAATCATAGTTTGTGTTTGGGAAAAGGTTTATCTTTAGTCCCAATGGTAAAATTTATCTGCTGATAATTTTGAATTGCTAAGAATTAGTTGATTTTTTTAATTTTTTTAACATCTGTTTATACTGACTTAAATTGTTTAAATTCAAACTTTTCGAATTGGATCATTTCAGGATTAAAACATTGATATCAACTAATGAAAATGGTGCTTTACTTAAATTTTTATATCAATCCTGACCAGGCATCTTGACTTCTGTCACTTTCTTACTGATGTGACATAACTTACCGTTGTCTTTTTTACAAATATTTTCATGCCAACTCTGATGAGCTTTTTTTCCTGGTGCCCTGACCACATGAATTTAAGCGTACTACTAGATTGGCAACTAGGTTTCACCATTTTACTGTTGAACTAGCTAAATGCAACTGCCACTTCTGCTCTTACAGTTTCTTCCACTTGTGGAACTTCCTCCCGATTTCTTACTTTCCTGATAACTACAATCTTCAAAAATTGAAATGCAACATCAATCACCATCTTTTGTCTTGAACCCTGTTCCTTATTTGTCCTTTCCTCAATCTTGCCTATTATCAGTCTTCTCATTCTCTTTCACTTTCACTCCCCATGTGATCTAGTGGGGTATTGTTGCTTTGCTTGGGGTGAAATGATTAAATAAAAATATTTAACAAAATGTGGATTAATTAGAAATTAGGATCACTGCATATTTGTTCACTTTTGTATTTATAAAATGCACTATTATTTTTGTTTCTTTTTGATTGATAATTAAATTAAAAATTAAAATTAGTGGTGTAGTTTTAAAAATATAATCATAGTATTTTTTAATCAATCTCAGAAGCAGTATTTTTGCTGCTTAAGTGTTAGTATTATTAAATGTATATTATATCTTAGCAGTAATGTAGTTGCTATATGTTCATACTTGTTTGGTACAGGAGATAGCTGCTTCTGTTAGTCTTCTGCTGAAATGTAGGGCTTATATGAATGAATGAGTTCAAAAAATGAATGAATGGCAGAAAATTCTAAGCTTGATGCCATTCTCTACAGCAGTCACAGATGACCTCAAACTTGCTTTCAAGTTGCTCAATATGAAACTGAACTGAATGTTGTAAGTATAAATACTTTTTAGTGTTTTACTTATATGCTTTTTTGGGTGGGGAGTCATCAGTTGCTTGTTCATATACATATTTCACTTATGGTTTATTTTTTGTGATATATCAAGATTATTTGTGTTATACAAGTTAAAACAATTTTTCTGTCTTAATTTCTGGGATGATGAATTATAATTATTTACATGTAGTCTATTGTCCTCATCTTTGGTGGTGTTGTCACAAAGCTTCAGCAATTGTGCCTTCCAGGCTTCATTAGGTGTTTGTCAACTTACAGGGTATTTTGAACTGAACCCTTTCTTTAACCTATGGGGGTAGATTGTTTTCATTAGACATGGGCAGTAGAATGAGAACAATCTGTCCTCATAAATAATGGGTTCACTTTGAAATCCCCTGTAGGTTACCTGGATTAACATACACCTGATAAAGGCTCAATGGCTGAAATGTGATAACAACAAAGATGAGGACAATTGTCCACATGTAAATAAATCAATTTTTGTTATCATTATTAGATTTTATTAAATTACTTTTTTATAATATTTGATAATATGACCTGTCACACAACTAGAACAAAGACAACTAATTGCTAAAGTTTCATTTTGTCTGAACACCCATATAAATAATATAATTATAGCTTTAGACTGGCATTCTCAAATAATAATAACCATCATCACCATCAATAATACTAATACAACTACAATGAGTATTATTTTCTTTTTCACCTTTCTTGACTTGTTTTGAAATTAATGTTTTACAATAAGTTTTCTGTTTTATTTTAGGTTTTGGAATCATAGATTACTAAGTTATAATAGAGGGGAAATACTTTCTGATGAATCTGAATTTTATGTGTTTATAAAATAATTCATGAATCTTGTTTATTTTGTAGTTGAAGTTTGCTATTTCTGCTTTACTATCAAACCCAAATATATTTAACTACCTTTATGATAAAATAGGCTTGATTAGGATTGGCTATAATTATATACATTAATTTCTTTACTTCTCACAAAAGGTGTTTTTCTCTATACATTAAAAATAAATTCATACTGATATATTATTATGTTTTAGTGACTGGAGAATTTATCTGACTTACTGCTAAAAGAAAGAAGAAATTATAAAGTTACAACAGAAACCCCAAAATTATATCATGAAAACTTTTTTAATCTTTTACTTAAAAAAAAAAAATGTAAAAAAATAAAAATTTGGTTGAGTTTAGAATGACAGGAAGAGCAATTTTTCTTTCTTTTTTTTTTTTTTTAATTTGTTAACATCATTAAGTAAAGATAGTCTGAGAAAATTCATCTTTCCTACACTATGACTCATTTCACTTAAGGATTGGCTTTCTTTCACTTTTCTCCAATAAAAATATGTACTCTTATTTAGAACTGAAATCTCCAAGAGCCAAGGTTTAGCTTTCTACTTAAGAACTGTTATATCTCAGGGGATCTATGTAGAGTGTCAGAGTAAGAGAAGAGCACTTCATTATTTTATTTTCTACTTATGTATTAGATGGTCATGGATAATATCTTTTTACTCCTTGTAGGTTATATCAATTATGTAAGAAGTAAACCTAATCATTTAATGTTTTAAGTTCTTTGTAAACACAAACACACACTTTTATTGTAAAGAATATATATATATATATATATATATATATATATATATATATATATATATATATATATATATATATATATATATATATATCCAATTTAAGCAATTAATGGATTTTTTAATTGGTCATTAGTTAATGTATGGACTTTTTTGAATAGGCATTTCTTTTTTAAACACTGGAATTAATATCTACCAGCCTCAATCATTGAATGTTTCATTACTGGTACATTTTCTTTAATAAAACTTGATGATTTAGGCTAGTAGACATTAATTTTGCTGTTTTTTTTGTTTTATTTTTTTTTAAAGAACAAAAGAAAAGGAATGTGTACCCATTAAAATAACATTTATATGCAGATGTGTGTGTGTGTGTACACCCAGAAATCATTGTTGCAAGTAGTAACAATAATTAATTTATTGCCTGATTCTTTTATTCAATATACATACAACATTTTTATTAAAACTCATCATTATGCATCCTTCCTTTGAATTTGTAGTTTAGAATTTTTGAGTTGAGGCTTACAAACCTCTTTGGGATTATTAGCTGTTTTTGTTGATTCATGATTTCTTTGATATCCATACTTATTGATAATTAATATTAAGCTAGAACAATCTAAACCCAATGGATGAAATAAAGGATTCAGTTCGAAATTCCAATGAATATCACCTGAAGAAGGCTGGAGCATACAATGGCCAAAATGTTGTGAATATAACAATAAAGATGAGGACAACTGTCCAAACAATGTAAATAGTGTAAATAATATTAATTATTAAGAGTTTTTTTTTCTTTTTCTAATGAACACAAATTCTTACTCTAGATTTACTCTCTTCTATCATCTATCTTTGTGGCTCTTATGAATATTTGTGGGATATATGCTCACTAATATAGCTCTCTCAGTAAGAGTATATAGAAAAGAAATCCTATTAGAACCAAGTGTGAAACCATCCATTTTATTTTTTCTCTACTTCATGATTTAAATATCATTTGCATAAGGGAAAAAAACTGCTGTTCCTTTTCTTCTGCTTGTTGTATTTGTCTCCTCTTTTCAGTTTTATTAACATTTGTGATGTGAACCAATTTACACTGCCTGATTAATAACAACAGATCAACTATTACATTCTGAAGAATGTTTTGTATAAATTTGCTTTGGTGATTACTAAATTTTTAACACTTTCATTCTATATGAATGAGAAAATGTTGTGTAGAAGCTAATATATATTAGCACTCTTTGTTGTGATTTATAACTGTTGATCTTGATTTGAAGTTGTGACTAAATTATTTTTTGCTTGTTATAAGCACAGATCATTGACTGATTAAGATGTCTTATTTTTTTGTTTCAGGTGTCTGTACAAGAGAACCTCCATTTTATATTATCACAGAATTCATGACTCACGGTAACTTACTGGACTATTTGCGTAGTAGCAATAAGGAAGATATTGGACCCACTGTACTTATGTACATGGCAACACAAATCTCATCAGGAATGGCCTATCTGGAAGCAAAAAACTATATCCACAGGTAATTTAACAAATATTTATTATTTTTTCTGTTTAGTCTTCCATATGTAAACAACTAGTTTACTAATTGCAGAATGTTCTTTTTAAACACATTTGAATAATGATTACAATAGTGTGCATATGAAAAATCCTTTTTGATGCAGATGAGCAATATCTGGTTATGGAACTCTTTCTTTCTTTTTTTATTATGACTTAAATTTTTTTTTAATCAAATAGTAATTTCCTTGGGTATATCTTTGATTTTCTTTTTTTTTTATACTAAAAATAAAAACTGTTGTTGGCAAATGAAGTAAAGAAAAAAAATTGTAATCTTATTGTAGATTTTGAACTCAGTATTGAATATTTTGGTGGAAATATTTCTTTGGCTTTTCATTGAACAAATATTAATATGAAAGAGTTATATTTTTATGGTTGCTAATAAAGAGAGAAATATGTATACTTATTCTCTTTCTCCACTCTATTCAAATCTGAAATTCTTAACTTCTATTTTATTCCTCAGGAGTAAATGCAAGTTTATTAATGTTTTTAAGACCATTTCAGAGAGAGAGAGAGAAAAAAGAAAAGAAAAAGAAACCAATGCTATGTGATTTTTTACCTCAGATACAAGTGATAAAAACTGGAAGATGGAGTGAACTTGTGTATGAACTATCTATGTGTGTATGTATGTGTAGTCTTCATAAGTGTCCTCCAATTAAAGTTGAAGGTCAAATCACTGTTAAAAAAATGCTTTTTATATCCCTTGTTAACTTAAATTGAATCAAGCTGGGTCAATGCTAAATTTTCTTGAAGGTTGTAGCATCTAAACAAGTCAGTTCAAGTTTTTAAATATATAAAAAATAAACAGTGTGTATTTTTACCTGCCCATTTTGGAAGGTTAATTATTTACTAAAGTTTAATCTGGCAGCACAAGGCCACAATAGTAGAGTGTCTATTGAAGATTGAACTCTACTCTTGTAAATGGGTCTGCAAGACAAACTTGTTAATTGTTGTGTGATAGTAGTCATCCTTGGAAGGTAAATTATAAATTGTTTGAAAGACAATCAAAAATCTTATCCATTGACTAGACAGCCTCAAAGTCTGAGTATCCATCTAAGTTTAGGCCTAGCAGTGAGGAAATTTGTTTTTCATTAACATTTAATTTAGAAGCAAGATAGAGAAAGGTTGGTTTAATTTTACTTTTTTGGATCATTTATCTCGGTGATTAATATGCCAGGCTGATTGTTTATCCCATGTCAGTGTAAATTCATGTTTTTGATACGAGATAACAATCGTTCATAATTCCATACTGAAAGAACTGATTTCAGCCATGAACTTACTTATGGTACTAAATTAACCATTTGGCTGGAAAAGTGACTTTTCTTTTCAGCTTGATGTATTTTCTTGCGTCATTTTTAATTCTATTATGAATTCGATGTAATATAAAACTTGAAATACTGACACAAAAGTATTTTCTTATAGAGACATTGAGACATTTAAGTTAAGTCATTAAAATATTTAAATTTAATTTGATTATTGCAGTAAAGTTTGGTATTTGATTGAACCAATAATTTATAGATAATGTTTTTAAAATCAGAGAAGCTTTTTATAATAGCAAATATTACTTCTGTCAAATTGAGTAACCTGAAATATTTCTTTGTTTTAATTGTATTTTTATTTTATCTTTTTATATCAGCTACTAAATTAAAGTTACTTCATTTATTTTTATTATTATTATTATTATATAAGTAAAAAACAATCAGATTTTTATAATTTTCATCCGTTTTATTTTTGAAAGAAATCATTGAAAAGAATGACACATTTGAATTGTAGATAAATTTATCAGGGTTAAGTTTTTTAGACATATGGTTGAAATGCCTATAATTAGTTGTTAGTATGAGAGTGGAAATAGATTGTAGCACATGGCTGAAAAAGAAAAGAAAAAGGCAAATGTACAGAAATCAAAGGAAAAATGACAAAAGTACAGAACTGAGTTCAAATATAGTATGTCACCATGGCCTGGCCAAAATTGCCTCTTTAGCTGTGCCATTTGGCATGTCAGGCTGAACAGCTAACCTTAAAAAGTAGCATGTCAGCCTAGCCTCTACTGATCTGTACACTTAGGTGTGGCATGTCACTGTAGCCAATGCAGACCTGCACTTTTTCTATGGAGCATACAAGTTAAGCCACTTTTACCACTCTGACCTGTAGCATGTCACTGTAGCCACTACTGAACTATATGCTTAGGTGTGGCATGTCAGCTTGGTTTTTGCTTCTCCGCATGCTTTGATATTACATGTCAGCTTAGCTTAGCTTTTGCTGAAGTGTATGCTTAGATATGGTGAGATGTGTAGACATCCAGAAGGCAGGTTAAGTATAATGTTCTATAAATTAGTTCTGGAATAGCAGTAAGGTAGGGAAAAGAATCAACAACCTGGTCTTGTTAATAATAGAAATTTCATGTGGGAGATAGATATATATATATATATATATATATATATATATATATATATATATATATATATGTATATATATATATATGTATATATGCGTGTGTGTGTGTGTGTGTCAAATGCTCCAGTAACATTTAATGTTACTATCCCAGGACATTTTTGCATTAGACACATAGTATAATACGTATCTTTATTTTTAATGTTAATTTGTATTAAAGTATTTCAGATATATGTAATTATTCTATATAAATTAAGAGTCACTGAATGATGATATATTTGAAATGAATAACTATTTTATTGTTGCCTCAAATATTTTTTAAGCAATATGCCACTGTTTTATACATGTGTGTGACTGCTACCACCACTTCTACTATACAGTATGGCACTTGCAGGTATAATTTGTAGCCGAACCATAAATTGAACTAGGTGAATTTTGAAGTTTCATTCATTCCTTATATTAAAACTAAACTTAATGTTTATTAAATGTGTGATTTACAGTTGATATATTTTGATAGTAATATGCAACATTTGTATATTCGATTCTTCACAGGTTACGAAGCTTATGTGATAGGCTTGTCACATTTAGATTGTTTTTCATTTAATATCGCATAGTGTCTATTTTTTTTTTTTTTTTTTTTTTTCAATTAAAGTATTCTGATATGCTTTGTCTTGTTGCTGGGCAGGTTACATTATTGTATGTAGAATTTTTGTTATTTATAAACCACGATTATGTTTACTAGCCAGACTTCCTGTGCACCTTTCTTTTTCATTCATTTGATTTAGGCTTGTACATATGTTCCTTTTGTGTAGACATGTCCTATCTTTCCAATTTTATCAGTGCATCAACAGCTTTATCTCCATTAACAGTAGTAGTAGAAGTAGCAGTTTTCTCTTTTCTTAATAGGCTATTAGGGCATCTCCAATGACTCACAAAATGGGTTAACTATCATGATAATTGTATTTTGAGGGCTTTTTGAATCTGTTCTTTTTCTCTCTCACACACACAAATTTAATTTGTAATTCTATATATAGAAGTGAATGTTCTTCCTACACATGTTTGTATGTTTAGTGGAGGCAAAGATAGATGTTGAAATCAATTTTGATAATTCATAGAACATTGCTGTATCAACTGGGTAATCTTCTACTAATTTACCATAGCACTTTCTCAAGCAATCAAATTTGACTTTGTTTATTCATCTTGCTTTTCATTTGTATGATTTTGCAATGTTTAGATGTAATCACGTGTGTGATCTTTAAACTATTTGTCAGTTCTCGTATTTTTCCATGCATTAATGTGTATCTGTTAATGAAACATCTGACACATCGTTATCGTTACATCATGCCATTAAATGGGATAGAGGGAAAGGACAGATTCTTTGAAATGATTCCTTATATCAATAAAAAATGATTGATTATTCATTTCTAATTCTCTTTTCTTTTTTTGTATTCATGGAATTTAATCTTCAAGTTAAGATTTTTATAAAATAATTTCTAGAATAAAATAAGAATTCTTTTTTTCTTCCTTTTATATCATAGTTATTACTCGGCATTTATTGTTCCTTGTAATTTTTTATGTTCTATATTATCCTGTTATTACTTGTATGGATATTGACATTTTTTTTATTGCTACCATTGTCCCTGTTATTCAATTTATATAATTGCTTTTGATTTGTTGCAAAATCACTCCTCTAGTGTTCTTGGCACTGGTTAAGGTTTGTGAATATGTCGGCCTCTGATCATATAATCATCTGTAGAGATCCTGCATCTATGATGTGTACAAGTCATGAATAGAAGAGTATTATAATCATTTCGTGTAATAATAGAATAACTGCCACTGCTATTACTTTATCACTATTACTGTTGTTAGTACTTCTATTGCTACTATAACTTCCAGTATTATTAATACAACTACTGCTACTATTATCATAAATCCTTCTATTGTTACTGCTGATGCTACTACTACTACCGTTACAACTACTATGACCAGTACAATGATTATTTTCTTTTTGCACTCATGCCACTGCTGCTTTTACCATCTCTACTGTTTCAATGTCTCAGACTGTATATTTATCAGAAATTTTATCCAACTTTGAACCTGAAATTGATTATTGGGTTAGCTTATTGAAGCTGTCCCAACTACTGCTGCTACAACAATATGTTTGTCTGATGAGTAGCGTCAGTTTTATCTGAGAGAGCTGCTGCTAGTGTCTTACCATTCAACACCAAATCTGCTTGCCTCCCACCACCACCAATATTACTATTACTGCTCATTCAGTCATCCCATGCTGCTAAGTTCAAACTGTGCACATCCGTCTTTTCTTTGCCCACTCCAATCCTGACCTTAAGCATTTAATTTGAAATTCAATGTAAAAATTAGAGTAATGCATGGGCATCTGAGATGAAAATGAATTGGATCTCAACAGATTCATGTGTTTGGATTGTTCAGGTTATTAAAATTTATCTGCTCACATTGATTTCCCTGCGTATTAGAATTGTTACCTGTGTAGCCTGCTTATGTGTGTGTGTGTGCGTGCGCGCGCGCGCGCGCGCGCACACACACACACACACACACACACACACATCACTACTTTGTGGAACTAACTCCTAAGAGGATGCTTCCCCAATCACTACAATCTTAACCTGTTGAAGTTTAGGGTTAACCATTATCACATATCCTCATAAACTGTGCATCTGTAACTCTCTACCTTAAGTGGCTCTTGTGCCTTGTACAAAGTGAACATTATTGTAAAAGAAAAAAAGAAAAATTCTCTTGTAAGTAGAAGATACCGACAGCTTTGTTATAGTACATTTATTTATTATTTTTTTTTTGTTGTATCACATCTTTCCGTTTATCTGTAGTCAGAATCTCTCTAGTGAAAAGTAATGTTTATTAATATTGTTTTATGGATTAATGAGAGTTATTCACTCAATATAAGATGTTTCTATTTGAATTCCTAAATATTGAATGTATTGGGAGAGGCAGACTTTGGGAACCAATTTTACTTATTAATGGTTCATATGAAAATGATAGTGACATTTTAACAAAATTTCATATTTCTTTATCTAACTATAATGAGACAATGACTTGTTACTGTAATAAGGAATTGTATCAGGTAAGCTGACCTATAAGTGTCACTAACTGATATTTAAAATATGCATATATGAGCATATATGAAAGTAGCCAATGTTACCAATTCCAGTATATATATAGATTATTTATGTTGGTATATAAGCATAAACAACTAATATTACATTTGCCAGTGTAATAGCATATGGTTGTAAATCATTCTCAGTATGAATGCACTCTAATCTAGGTTACAGTTCATGTTTGGTATCAATCATTGATAATCCATTTTTTTTCATACAGATTTATGAAAATATTTTAAGAAACAAAAAAATTTAGATTTCAATATTTATGATTCTATTATTGGAATCTGTATTCATTTCTCATTTGCTGGTTAAAATTGGACTTTTTTTTCCTTTTTTCTTTTAAATCATTTCACCCCAAGGTGGGAATGCCACAAGTACACAGAGGACTACAAAGAGTGAAAGTGAGAGAAAGGACTGGGTATAGTGGGGGGGATTGAGGAAAGGATAAAAGATGGTAATTGGTGTTGTATTTAAATATTTGAAAATTGTACTTTTCAGGGAAGCAAGTAAACGGAATTCTAAAGGTGGGAAGTGTGAGGAAAGAAATTGTTGGAGTAGAAATGGTGGTTACATTTAACTATTTCAACAGTAAAAGTGTGGGACCTAGATGCCAATCTAGTAACATGCTAAAATTCATGTAGTCGGGGCACCAGGGAAAAAAGCTTGTCAGAGCAGCTGCCATGAAAATATTTGTAGAAAAGTCAGGGAGGCCACGTCATATCAGTGACAAAGTTACTGAAGTTGAGATGCCAAGTCAGGGTCGATTACATTGCAGATCCTTCTTTTAGATTTTATCAACAACCTTGAGATGAACAGCAGGAGCACCAGACCAGATATGGCAACAGTATTCAATGCATGGATGAATTGTAGATTTGTAAATGTGCAAGATGGAGACTCTGATCTTAAAAAAAAGTGTTGAGTTGGAAGAGCATTTCTGAGCAAAGCATTCTACCTTATCTGCTGTAGATGTCAGAGAGATTGAGGATTTGCTGTTGTTCAGCAAACTCTTTCAGAGTCACCAATAATCTCTAGAACTGAACTTGTGTGATACTATACATCATTTCATTCTATCAGCAAACAGTAACTTTGCTTCTTTGAGGATGTACTTTCATTCATTACGAGCAGAGACAAAGAGATGTCTGTTCCAGTCAGATGTGTTGCTCTGGTACAATCAGAAGAAGTGATTCCTGTGGGCTATAGCAGCTGACCATGCAGGTGAGAACCAAGGAGATGAACACAGTTAACTTGGTATTTCCTTGCTGGAATGAAAGCATCGATATCAGCTTTCACCAGGAGCAGATCTCGGAGGCATATTTTTAAACAGGATGATTAAAAACATCGTTCCAAGAGATGTCACAAAGGAACTTGCGGAATTAGTTCCAATCTGCTTGTTAAGATATTCTGCTGGTAGGAGGCTCTTGGCTGATGGGGGAGTGGAAAGATGTTTATAGACACTACTACATGATCAGAGTTGCAAAGAAGGCAGAACTGCATAGTATGACATGAGTCAGTTATAGTGATAAAAAGGTCTA
The DNA here is from genome assembly GCA_964036315.1 of Acanthosepion esculentum. Taxonomy (NCBI): domain Eukaryota; kingdom Metazoa; phylum Mollusca; class Cephalopoda; order Sepiida; family Sepiidae; genus Acanthosepion; species Acanthosepion esculentum. The sequence goes on along the minus strand of OZ038488.1, from coordinate 93,146,826 downwards.
GAGGAGAAGCGTGTCCATCAGGGTTACTTGGAAATGTGTGGGGAAGCCCACCACTTGCATGAGAGATTGAGTGAATAAAAAGATTAAACCTGTAAATAACAAGCTTGTAGTATATCAGCTAAATCAAAGTTATTATGTAAAGTATATAACTGATATATTTACACTTTCTCTGGTAACCATAAAATGTCTGAGAAGAACTAATGCAAAAAAAAAAATATTTGAAAGGAAATAATTTACTATCTAGGAGATTCTCTTTATAAATATTTAGTATAGATTTGAAACTGTATCCTTTTAAATGTTTAAGTCATAAATGCTTGTTAAAACCTGTAACAATTATTTTTACTATTTACAAGCAGACTATTGTTCTCATCTTTGTAAATCAATCCCAGATCGATATACACCTGAAGAATGCCGTAGGGCACAACGGCTGAAACGTTGTGATAACAACAAAAATGAGGACAATAGTCTGCATGTAAATAGTGTAAATAATAACTCCTCATTTATGCTTAAACATGTTTAAACATGTATGAGAGGACCATTATAATAGACAAGAATACACATGGTATAATTTGGTATTTACAGTAGTATTTTTTTTCTTTTAAATTAATTTTTCATTATGAATATTGTAAAGGTAATGTATAAGAATCTCGTTCAAAATTTTAAAAATGTACAAAATATAGATGATATTTTTTAATAACCACTGGTTGCTTTTGACTGCTAGAGATTATGACTAAAATTATTTCAAGACAATCAGTTTTGTATTGCAGAAGTGTAAGAAGATTTAAATTTAAAATTATCCTGGATTTTATGATCATTTTATACTTAGTTTTATTAATTTCTCTGCTTAAATAAGTAGCATTATTTTAAATACTTACCATTCTCTTTTATTTTAAATGCAAGTGCAAACCATTTGATTTAGTGTGACTAAATTTGGCATGATGACAATTTTGTAAAAAAAAAAAAAAAAATCAATCATGAAGCAGTTTGCCAGTTTGACATTTTCTACCCTGGCATTTGCTAGTTCAGTGTCATTTAATTCATTAACATAGATATGCTGGTATGACAAAAGTATCTTTTGCTTAAAAAAAAAAAGGAAAGAAATTATTTTTTTAATGTGAGAAAAGTGTATGTGGGAGAAGGATTAAATCCATACCATTAATTTTAAATATGAAGAGTTGTTGAAAATTTCTTGGCACAACCCTTCAAGAAAATAAATCCGTCATTTGGATGGATTTGGGGGAGAACTTGGGGTATTTAAGCAGGGAATATGATCTACATGCCAACCCTAACCCAACACTGGTTACAGTCTGATTTGTCATTATTGATTAACATGAGGATTTGTCCCCTACTTTGTTATATTGCATTTTATATTGTTGGTTCTCTATTTATTTAAAAGTAATGATTAGTTTAAAAAGACAAAATGAAGTTTCTTTAACTATCTTAAATACTTTTCTGTACCTACCTATTTTTACCACACTAGAAAAGATCTATTATCTTTGAAAAAGTTACCAACACCATTTAAAATGTTGTTTTTTGGCTCATTTTACATAACTAATTACTTACATTCAAATTCTTTCTGATAAATTGATAAATCTTTTGTTGTAGTGTTACTTTTTAATGTTACATTAAATATTTATAAAAAATACGTTAAACTTTTTATATAATGGAGAATTGTTTCAATGATGGAAAATTACGAATTTACTTGAATAAAGCACAAACGTCTCTTGCTTAATATCCTTGTAAGTAATTCATGTTTAGTTCTGTATAACTGAGAGAGTTACTAAAGTTGAGCTATAATATAAAATCATAAGAATAGTTTGAATGTTTTTCCTAGTAGTGAAAATAAGCCCCATTTAAATATCTATATTTGAAGGAGTAAAACATGTAAAAATGATTAGTATATTTTGTGTGATGCTTGTTTGAAACTTAATAATAATGTTTAAAAGTATACTCAGAACAAAGAAATGAAGTTGATCAGTTTGTTTCTTGATAAACTTTGGCTTTTACCTGTTATCACCTTGGAAGTGTTAGTGCTTTCCAACTATCACAACTTCTGGATTTAGATCACTTATTGCATCTTCCTCTTGTGTTATTTTAATAATACATATAATTGTATTCTAAATCTTAAATCCATTAGTTCTGTGTGTGTGTGTGTGCGTGTGTCTGTCTATGTATGAATTAGAGATAGAGGTTGGATAGGTAAATTGTAGCCTGGCTCAGTTATTAGCCGATTTATTTGAAATTTTCACTGTATATTGTTCCATATATGGAAAAATGTTGGTTAAGTGCATTGATAAAGGAGGAGATTCTGTTGAAAAATATTTGTGTAAAATTAATGCATATTTTCATCATTAGGCTACAGTGCGCTTTATCACATTATCAACTACGTTGCATGATTAAATTCACAAAAGTAGAGGTGTGTCCATTTCTTTTTTCTTTTTCTTTTTAATATTAAGAATTTCTGTGAGAAAATGTTTTAGAATTTTTTAATTTTATTTTTCAAATTTAAAAACTACACAAATAACTGATTTTGTTTCTTTTGTCAGGGATCTTGCTGCCCGAAACTGTCTGGTTGGTGAAAACCATCTTGTGAAAGTAGCTGATTTTGGGCTTGCTCGTCTCATGAAGGATGACACTTACACAGCTCATGCTGGGGCCAAGTTCCCTATTAAATGGACTGCTCCTGAAGGTCTAGCCTACAATAAATTCTCAACAAAATCTGATGTTTGGGGTAAGTATTTTGACTGCATTACTTTTTGAGAGGTCATATTAGTTTTATTAGAAAATGGGCCATTGCTTTGTGATGTCTTAAACAGCATTAGAATTGAAGGTTTAGTCCTTAGCAATGTTGGTTATCTGTAAAATTAATGGAAGTTTTAAACCTATCTTAGCTATAAACTTTCATCTATAATAAAACTCTGAATTCTTACTGTCTTCAGATAAACTACCAGAAGATAGTTACCACTGTTTTTTTTTTATTAAAAGTAGTGTTAATGCTCATTAAGGATTGATATTTGTCTCTAGAATTGAATTGTCATGAAGGAGACTTATACATGATCATCCTTACCCTCTTTCTTTTATATTGTACCAGGTACAATATTTCTAAAATGATTGGAAATGAAACAAAGTGTAAATAATTTTGTGATTCATACCTTTTCAAAAAGATATTAGTAAAAATGGTACAAGTTTTTTATTATGATAATTTAAAATCATTTTGTCATCCCAAAATAATATCAATCTCTTGCTTAACTTTTGTCTTTTTTTCCAGTTTGAGTAGTGATTGATCTTCTGGGAAAAGGTGGGAAATTTTCATGCTGTACTTGAAAATTCTTGCAAATAACAAACAATGCTAATCATTGCTTAATTCTCTTGATCAGTTAGAAAATAATCTTCTTCAGATGATATTACCATTAAACCTGATCAATTTTAATTTTTTAAAATAACATTTTGATATAATCATAATTTTCACATTAAAATATCAACACAATCTGCAAAGATCCATTTTATTTTTAATCTATGAGATATAAACCATGTTTTTTGGGGGTGGGAGGGGCATTAAAATATGAACTTTGGAAGCATTGTGAAAGAAAATAGGTTACCCATTTTTTGTTGTTCATGAATTTTGTTATCAGTTATGATGAAATTTGAGTTGCTTTATGAACTTGATGTAATATTGTAAAGCATTAAATTCTGTAAAACAGTAATTTATCTTCATAAAATGCATGCCCAAAACTTGTTGCTCTATTGTTTTTTTGTTTTCGTATTTCCCTTTTAATATTATTCTTCCCAATTACAGCATTATTTACTCTGTTTAAATGACAATATTTGAAATGAAGATAAGAAATCTTTAGGAATATTTTTATTCAATCTTTAGAGAGTATATCTCTAAAAATAAAATGACAGTATTGTTTAGTATAAATTTACAGAAAACTGTTTCCAGTTACATGTGTTGATTCTGATAGTAATAACATTATGATTTAGTTATGTCTCATAATATTTCTTGTTAAAACCATGCTAAGATTAGTAATATATCAATATTAAATGTACTTCTTCTTTTTAGCATTTGGAGTGCTACTTTGGGAGCTTGCTACATACGGTATGTCGCCATATCCTGGAGCTGATTTAACAGAAGTATACCACTTGTTGGAACGTGGTTACCGAATGGATCGACCTGCTGGCTGTCCTGCTAATGTTTATAGGTTGATGCTCAAATGTAAGTAGTCACCTATGTTCATCTATCTATCCACATTGCTAAGGTCAGAAGTAGTAAAGAAGGAAATGGAAGCCAGTGTCCAATGCCTGATTGATGAGTTTTTAATTTGTGTAAAAAATCTATAACTTTAAAACCAAATTAATCTGGACTATTTTTGCTAGAAATAATCTATCCCACAATTTGTCACCTGAAGTTAAGAATCTTTGTATATATAGATTAATGGATTTTATTTTATTTTTTAAGCAAAAAGTTGAAAGGTAAAGAGATTTCTTAAACTGATGTAAATATAATTTTCATGTGGACCTAACCTGATTCTTTTTAAAAGTATTTTTCATAATGGTAATAAAAATTTACAAAATTTTCTTGTTAAATAGCAAAACAAAATTACAGCTGATTCCATTTTTTCTTCAGTCATAATGTTTATAATCATCATTATCAGAACAGAAAAGGTAATTTAAAAATATTTTTTTCAAAGCTATTTAGATGTTCTTGTTGTGATGCATGTTTCAAGGTTTCCTATTTTGAATGCCCCTTCCTCAGTAGAAGGACTATATATCCAAGTCTATGCACTCATATGTAAATGAAGCAGGGCATTTTAATATCACTACAGTTCAATGAAAATATTGACAATATTCAACTATTTGATGTTCTTCAGTAAAACCAGTTCAACGATTTTAAAATGCATGTTTACATCACATTTGTTTTCATTATGTAGAAATACAATACAAAAGATTTTGTGTATTAAAAAAATCTTAAAATGTCAAACTTCTTTGGTATATCTCAATTAAATACTCAATATTGTGAAAACTAAATAGATTTTCTAATTAAAACCCAACACGATAGAAAAGTACAGTATTTCCACTTTTGATTTATTTTGTGTTTTAGGCATTAAAAATTCTCTTTCAAATATATATATAAATGACAAAACACATTACTGTTATTACAGTTTTAATAATGTTATTTTTTTACATTGGAACGTTAATGTGTTCATAAATATAACTTTGATAAGAAATTTAATAATTATTTCATGAAAATACTAGTCAAACTATATGGCAAAGCAATTCTAAGAATTAGATGTCCTACCAGGATTCATTATTGGCAGCTACAGTCTTAACAACATAAGATATAAAGATGACACAATGTTGATAGCAGACACAGAAAGAAAACTACAGAAACTCCTACAGAAGGTAGTGAAGGATCGTGAGAAGACTGGGTTAAACATCAACTGCAAGAAGACCGGATGCAGGGTTGTTAACAAAAAGATGAGCCCAAAGTACTAATTGTATGACGATACCAAAATCAAACAAGTGTGGAAATTTAAATATCTGGGAAGTGTTTTAACAGATGATGGAAAGTGTGACACTGAAATCTGGAAGTGTATTGGAATAGGCAAAGATGCATTCCAAAAGCTAAGCAGAAAACAGAAGCTAACAGAAAGACAAAATCTATTAAGAGCTACAAGGGACAGGAAGTTGTGAATTGCTTACATCCTGAAGAGACATGGCACATAAAGAAGTTTGAAAAAATTACACAATAATAATTATGATGATTTATCCTTGTCATCTCAAAATTTCAGGCAACCTTGATTTCATATTGTCTATATTTCCTGTTCATCCTAATAGATACTGTTCCCTCTGAAAGAAAATGAAATATTCATTAATTTGCAAAATGTTATATCAGGCATATTTATTGTACTGAAGTACCAATTCCATTTGATTATTATTAATATTAAAGAGGAAATGTTATTATCATTAAAGAAATTATGAGCAGGTTGATAATTGATACAGGAACTTGAAGAATTTTTTTTTCTAATTGAAAAATAAATTTGCAGGTAAAACAAGTATTTTTTTTTTTTTTGTAAAGTTTGAGTTGTGTTGTATTTGATTTGAAAACAATGACTAATGTTTTGCCTTAGAGACTTTTCACATATTCACTGTACAAATAACACTGAAATAATTTGCATGATCTTAATGTATCTAGAGGTCTGTAAATTTAGACCAAGTCTCGTTACCTTTGCAAATCCTACAGCATATTTTAATAATTTAGGAAGAGTAAAAAAAAAAAAAATTAAAAATGGCTAAATATGAAAGATTAGTGCAAGATATGAATCCTTTTGCAAAATACAAGGATAATGTCAAAAATGAAAGAAATAGTGACATGAAAGTTCATGTGCTCAATGTATAAAGTTGAAATATTTATTTACTATTCATACAAATTTGGTATTAAAGAAAAGTATAAAATATGTAAAAAGAGAATAGCTCTCAAAATTCAAAAGTGACTCATCCTTTTAAGAAATTGAAAAATATTTTTAAAATTGTATATATTTGCACATGTTCTCTGTATATATGGGTTGGTCAGCAACCAGGATTTCTTGAACCCCTTGTGTTTTTGTTTCCTGGAAATATCTTCTGGAAAATAGAAATAAAAAAGATCTATTGCTTTTGCTGAAACTGCTTCTTTTGAATGAAGAGAAGTTGTTGACAGTATTGAACAGTGAAAATAGGTAGGCAAATATTTGTAGTCATCTTGCTGGATTTTTGTCCATAGAAGTGAACATCAGTTGTAGTGTTGATGACCTGTTGTTTAGAAAAAACACTCCTTAAGATGTTTGACTTTTTGTGCTGGAGGCATCTACTCTAATCAATATGTCTACACTGCTTTCCTTATATTGTTGTTGAAAAGCTTTCACAACCTAGTATTTAAGAGAAAAATGTAGGATTCAAAGGCCTGCATGCAAATTTCTCCAGAAGTTATTTTTGTAGGCATGTGATTATAAAAGATTTATCCATCAATCAGATTGAGATTTACAAAATTTAAGTTTAGTTTTTTTTAGATTGTCTGATATCAACTTTTGAATGGATTTTGCCAAAAAGCAAAATTGTGAATTTGGATATAAATATTTGGCACCTGTTTCTTTTTAAGTTACTTGTGATCCACTTTTATCATTATATAGAACTAGGGAAGCTTTTCAAATGTTCTATTTAGGAGGGTGGGCTGAAAAGTTTATAGGCTGACTATGAAGGTGTGATGCTAGAGCTGTGAAATCTACATGCATTATTTTCAACTCTTATTAATAACTGCATTGTTTCTTTCCAGGTAAATTGACATCTGACTGTTCAAAGACTTAAAAAGTAACTAGTAGCAACTTCTCTTGAAAATGGACAAAATTTGGCATCATGGTATTATGAAGTACCTGCAGAAAAAGGGTTTAGTCCATAAGGGCATTCATGCTGACAGGGTTGCTACATTAGGGGATGACACTCCAGCTTTATCAACAGTGCATAAGTGGGTTGCTGGATTTAAGAGGGGGGGGAGAGCTTTGAAGATGATCCAAGGTCTGGACCTCCTGCAACTGCCATCACTGAGGAAAACAATAATCATGTTCACCACATGGTGATGGATGACCGGCAGTTGACTATAAATCAAATCGCCAATGCTGTTAAGCATATCTTGTGTGAGAGTTGAGAATATTCTGCACAATGAACTTGGCATGACAAAGGTTTCTGCTCGATGGGTGTGGAACCTATCGATCAGAAAACTGTCATCATCTGACACCTGATCAAAAGGGGTATCAGGCTGCTCATAGCATTGGAAAATCTGACATTGTTTGAGGCAGATACAGCTGGTTGCCTTGAACGTTTCTTAACACAGGATGAGTGTTGGGTTCATCATGTTGAACCAAAGAAAAAGATACAATCCATTCAGTGGAAACAATCCTCCTAGCTTGCTCCAAAGAAGTCCAAAGTAATTTCATCTACAGGAAAGAAGATGGTCTCAATTTTTGTGATACAAATGGCATTGTGTTTATCTTCACAAGAGCCAAACTATCAATGGAGAGTATATGCCAACTTGCTGATGCAGTTATGAAAAGCTGTTACAATGAAATGCCCAGGAAAACTGATGAAAAGGTTTCTTGTTTCATCAGGACAAGGCTCCAGCACACAAGTCTTTGGCTTCAGTAGCTGCTGTGTGTAACTGTGGCTTTGAACTGGTTGATCACTTTCTCTATACCCCTGATTTGGCCCCATCAGACTATCATCTGTTCCCCAACATGAAAAAAAAAATCACTTGGCTGGGAACCAGTATTGCAGTGATGATGACATCATATCTGCTGTTGATGATTTTTTTGAGCAACAGGATGAAAGCATCTTCACCAATGGGATCCAAGTACTGCAACACTTATGAAAGAAATGTGTGGACTGCAAGAGAGACTATGTTGGAAAATGAATCTCAATTAGTCACATTCCATGAGAGAGTATCCTGGTCAGCCCATGAACATTTCAGCCAACCCTCATGAAAAATGATTTTTTTATATATTTTTTTAAATTCTTACATTTTATTGATAAGAATAAAAACATTTCACATAAAATTTTAATTTTTCAAACACATTTTTTCTTAAAAAATTCTTATAAGAGAACCCTAATTAATATTTTTTATATTACAGAGAAAAAGTTTTCAAAAATGGCTTATTTATTTACATATAAGCTTGATAAAAATACACTATTATCCTTATTTTTAAGGACTTAAATCTGTATTAAAAGCAGTAGAATATTTCTCCTCTGTCTTGCTATCCTTCCTTGCTTGATTCTATTGACTTTTTCTGTTTTGCAATGTTCCTGCTATGGAAAAGCAACATAATTGTAGGTGGGCTAAATATTTGGCAAATATATTATGACCTTAGTGAAGCATAGATGTCCAATTGCATAAGATTTCAATTGAGAATAAAGAGTTATGTGACCAAGCATACATAGAAATTTCTCTTGTTGAAAGCAGAAAAATAATTCAGGATTGTGATCAATAGGATCTGGATGTCTTTAGAAAACACTGTATGCTGTAGAAATCTATTTACATATTGGAAGCAAGTTGTGGATTTAGTTACTCAAGGGGAAAAACTCGTGTGTGTGTGTGAGAGAGAGAAGGAAGAAAAACAAAACTACTGTGTTTAAATTCAAAAACTCTAGGTACCATAGCAAAGAGTTAATTCAAACAGTTATGAAAGTATTTATAGAAAAGACAGATAGGCAACCTTATGGCAGTGGGAAAGTAACTGGAGCTGAGCCACCAGATCAGGACCAATAATATTGTTGATTCTTCTTTGGATCTTATCAAGGAGCTCAAGGTAAATAGCAGGTGCACTGGACCACATGTGGCAGCAGTATTCTAAGCATGGATGAATGGTAGACTTAGAGATATGTAAGTAGATTCTGGAAAGAATAATTGTCTTGCATGACATAGTGAACCGACTTTCTTAGCAGCTGATTTAGCAATGGATTCAGTATAGTCTTTCCACTTCATAGCAGAGAATGTGAACCTGAGAAGGCACAACAAGTCACTTTCCTGGAGGATAGCATCAGCCATGCTGATGGAAGTCAGAGAGGGGTCTCTCAGATGATTAATGGAGAGAAGTTTAGTTTTGGAGGTGTTAAAATTAACAAGACATCTTTTGCCTCGGTTAACTACAGACTTAAGGTAGTTTTGGACATTGGCTGTCATTTTGACCTTGTCAGACTGATAAGCCTTACTATCAAGGCAGGAGTAAGTTGTAAGTGTAGATACTAAGTTGAGAGCTGATATCATTGGGAAGGTCATTAAAATGAAAATTAAAAATAGAGTAGGATCAAAGATGGAGTCCTGGGAGACACCTGTGTTAGTATGAAAGAATTTAGACAAGTGGCCATTCAGGATAACTCTCATTTCACAATTTGATAGAAAAGACTAGATCAGTTCAAAAACTGAGACACCATAACTTTTCAGCTTGTGGATAAGACCTGAATACCAGACCTTGTCAAAAGCTTTCGAGATGCGCAATGCAACAGCTCTGTGTTATTTTTTTCTTTTGGTTTTAAAGGAACTTAGCATCCCTTCAGGTGTCAATTCATTTGAATTTTATAAATGTTTTTGTAAAATTATTTATTGATCCTAACTTGATTACATTTTTTTCCCTTTGATTTCAGTGTGACGTTTTCATTATACCAAACTGTCTAACAATAACCTGTTTTAGTAATTCTAAAATATTTCAAAATGCTGATAATAATTCATTTTCAAACAATATCAAGTTTTTTTGGTGGCATTACATAGCTTAACTTGTATATGTATTAACCAGCCTATTTTTCCCCATACAGTGAACATGTTGTTTATTCAACATAATCTATTTTTCTTTTAGTAATAATTGACAACGTTGTTGAAGGTTATACAATTATTATATTTTGAGTTAGTTTAAATTTGTTAATGTAAAACTGTTTTCATATATTTCAGGTTGGCAGTGGGAAGCTAAAGACAGACCTACATTTAAAGATATCCACAATGCTTTGGAAAATATGTTTGAAAAATCAAGTATTAGTGAAGGTAAACTGAACTTTTATACTTTGAACATGCTTTACCCAGAATCTATGTACTGTGTTTGGGAAATTATTTCAGTAGATATTCATCTTTTTGATTATTCTAATGAATATCATATCATATTTTATATATATATATATATATATATATATATATATATAGGAAATATTATATTTGATGTATTAGAAACTAATTACACTTTAACATATACACTTGTTTCATCCAATGAGATTTAATTTTTTTTAAAGTTCATTATTTTAGTGAAAAAGATAATTTAATGTATTTTTTTCTCTTTTATATTCCCTAACCAAGTTTCTCATGTCTGTGTAATTTTCCTTTAAGTCCTAATTAAAATTAGGACTTGTTTTCCTAAATTTGTTCTCTCGGAATAAGGACAATTTCCATAATCTAACTTTTGACTTATTGAAAAATGATACCCAATTGGTGGTTTTCAGCTTTTTGTCAATGTATGGAGTTGAAGAAAAACGTTTTTGTTGAATTACTGATTATTATTATTTTTTTTTTATTATAACTTTATTTATAATAGGCCAAAAACAGAAAATGCACTTCCTATTAGTGTTTTAAGTAATGAAAGTATCCAAAACTTTTCATAATAATTTATTTGCTGTTCACTTAAGTTTGATGCTGCAGTTATTTTCTATATATTTTCAACCTTCTCATTTATTTTGAATGAAAGTTTCTTTTGTATTGAAATGTGAGATTTTTGTTGTGTACAAGGTGCTATCAGAAAGTTCAGGAATTTGACTGTGAAGAAACACTTAGTTTCTACCATCTCCTTTGAGAAAATAAAGTAAGTGTTAAGGTACCCTTCACAAACGGTAGCAGCAGATGTATAGTCTGTACTACATTCAGTTTGTATACATTGTTCCAATTCCAGAATTTTTACATAAAACATGATATATATATTCCATACTTTTTGTTTTAACTCTTAAACTACTTAACTAACTTGTGCTTGGCTACAAGAATATTTACCTATCTGATTATACACCAATTAAATGATGTTTAGTAATATCTATCACATTTAGTAGATCTGTACTGCTCTTACTCATTAGTAATTACATTTCTTGAAGTCAACACACTAGATAAGATTGCCACTCTCTTATCAACTTTTAATAAAAATAATGAAAGTATTAATATCTTAATATTTACTATCATCAACAGAAGTAGGATTTCTTTTTTTGGCTCATCAATGATTTATTTAGATTAGTATTTTCATAATTACTGTTTTTTTTTTTGTTTGATTTTCAGTGATTTAAAATTGAGCTTAAATGTGGTTTCTTATGGCCTAGCTACAATAACCATTTGAAATACTTTTGACAACCTATTTAGATTTAGATGTTACTAAAGAATGACATAAGCTCACAACTGTAATAGCTGCAAAAGTAGAATGTTCAAAAGTTAACAAAAGAAAAACATCTCAATAATTTCGGGAGTCAGATTATGGAAAATATCCTCAGGATTTAAAAATAAAATTTAATTAAAAAAAAAAAAAAAAAAGAAGGTGCGCACATATATACACACACCTGTAGCTGTAATGATTTTTGTATGCCAGATATGTGTGTAAAATATATACACATACCTATATAAATATATATTTATAACTTAGTGTTTCTATGTCCCTATTCACCTTGACTTTTTGCTTATGCCCCATAATTCTGTGCCATTTTCTTTTTCCAGAAAGTTCGTCCCTAGATGAAGTTTGCAGTTAGCCATATTGATTGGATTGATAGAAGTGATTTATGATAAAGAGTGAGTATACTGCTGAATATTGCTTACTAAGAAACTTTCTTTTTCTCTTGTAGAAGTTGAAAAGGAACTTGAAAGTGAGAAATGGCGAACTCCAGATAAATCCAAGAAAGCTCGGGCCCAAAGTCTTGATAGTTCTGAGCATATTGGTATTGATGGTCGGACTAGTGCAGGTAAACACTGACTCCACGTATTGCTCTGAGGGTCTCACTCCTATTTCATGCACACTTTCTGAATGTTGCAAACCTGATGACAGAACTTTGGATAGGCAACAACACTATTTATTATTATTTATTAATTTCTAAATAACATTTAACTTATACAAAAAATATTTTAAAACTTTAAGCAACTTTTGTACAAGTTGTAAAAGAAAGAAAAAAAATCCCATTTCTGATTGTGTGCTCCAGCAGTCGGCTGTCTGTCCAAATGCCATTCTTTATTTACATTACATGAATGGCAAAGCTTATTAGCTTTTTATTTCTGCTTGTTTCTTCCTTTTTAAAATCAATGTGCTACTGCTGCTTTAGTTGTTCTATTTTTGGTGTTATGTGATATCATTTTTTCTTTAAAAAAAAAAAAAAATCTAGCCCTTAAAAAAAACCAAAAAAAAAAAAACCTCAATGTTGTTATGTGTTGATCTGTGAACTCCTTTGGCTGATTAGTATTGCACCAGCATTGAGCATTCATTTAGGAATGTCCATATGTTCTAGATATGCTACTTGCTGGTGTGGTGCATTAACCCCACTCCAGAACGTGATGGTACTTATCCATCGCTTTCCTCCCTTCCTTTTTTTACAGACTAAGGCAGTGGCTGACAGTGTCTGTTTAAACATGCACATAAACACTGTTGGGACATCATTATGCAGTAAATTATGAGATCTTTCTTCCCACTTGCTGAGTACAAAGTATGCATCAGTGTATAGGGGGAAGCCTATGAAGAACCTATATGTAATTTACTATATAATGACTTTTTCTTTAAGAATACTTAATATATACAAAACCATTCTCTCTCTCTCTCATTTTTTTCCTGCTTGTTTACTCTTTCTTTTCCTTCCCCCGTCAGTATGTGAATCTTACAGTGTAGATAAGACTACACTTGCACCTACCACAACCTTACTGCACACTGATGAGGATATCAAAGAATTTTAACAAGTCAGATTCTTTTATTCTGGAAAAAAAGAAATTCTCCACAGTAACAAAGCTTACATTAATAATTTTAAACTTAACCTTCAAAATGTACAAATAAATAATACTAATGAAATTATTGCGACTAACCATTTAATTTGGAGTATTCCCTCTATAAATAGCGCTTTTTTTCCTAACCTCAAATGCTAAACTGTCATGTGACCGCATATCTCATCCTACCTGGAGTCGGAAAGCAAGCAGCCTAACACATCCACTAACAGCTTTTTAAGTGGCTGTGGTACAAAGGGAGGTAATCCCAACATGGCCAGTTTCATAGTGGAACACTTGATGATGCTTTGAACGTAGCTGCTTTGCTACCTGCTGGTCTGCAATCACAAAAATCAAAAATCTAGTGGCTATGTCTAGTCATGCCACTTCCTGCCATAGTACTACTGTTTATTTGCCTAGCAATATAATTACCAATATTAATAATATCAGCAACAATAATATTAATATAAAAGCAAACAAATAGGAAATGCCAACTGTTGAGAAAGCTCACCAGCGTGGAAAAATAGTGCCCTCACACCGCCTGGCACTACTAATGATAACTAATGTTCTAGTTTGCCCGTCCTTGACTCTGCTTGCCTTGCTGAATTGACAGTGTCATCATTTGGTTGTTGTTGTTGCAGGTCCTACACCTCCGGCGGGTCGGCGTGCTCCTCTTACTCTTGATGACTCTGACAAGCGACAAGTTGCAGATATTCTCCAGCGGAAGTCATCTCGAAAGAAGACTCCAGCACCAGTGCCTCCCCAGCGTACAACGTCGTTTCGGGGCCAACAATCAATCGACTCGTCCGAAATGGAGTCTGAACTGAAAACAAAAATAAAGCAACAGAAAGCTAAGATTGAGGCTGCCACCCTTCATGAGCACTCTGCTGAGCACTCAGTCTCGCTGGATCAGGACAATTATTTTGACAACCATGTGTTTACAAAAACTAAACATCTCTCATTGAAGGGAAGCTCTCCAAAGTCATTTCGTCGGCATGATAACGAGAAATTTCAAGAAAAACTTGAAGACAGTTTCCCTCGCCAGATGATAGAAAGTTTTAAAGGTTCGCATATTGACAAGTCAAAGTATATTATTACAGATTTAGGAAATAAGAACCAAAGACCTCCTCCGGGTCATTTGAATCATCTTATTCCTGCTGAGATCCGACCTGAAAGACCAAAGATCGACAAAGAGACAAGCACCAGTGAGGAAAGCATTGAAGCAGCAACAGTACATGGAGGTTGTTATCCCAAGGTGCCACAATCTTTGCCAACTCAACGGTCATTCAGTGCAAAGAAAGGTAAATCTTTGACAGACAGCCAAGGCAGTGAAGATGCAGTTGACCATGATAATTTTGTCAGTGTAGGAAAATTAGATGCAGACAATGTGAAGAAAACCATTAGTCGTTACGGAACCATCCCCAAGGGTGTCAGAATTGGTGCTTACCTTAAGTCGATGGAGGATGAGTCAAATCAGACTGACCAGCGGGACTCGAATATAGATGATGTTGATTCGGGGACAGATACTGCCAGTGTGACATCCTGTCCCCCATTACCTACCACCGCTGAGACGCCGGGAGACAGCAGTAAGGAAGATGACAGCAACAGCATTGGCATCAAACAGGAACACAACCTGAAGCCATCAGCTGTTGTTAAGTCTCAGTCTTCACAGATGCTGGTTGACAATCAGAAATCTCCTCTTACTGGCTTACTCCAACGTCAAAAGTCTGATCTTACTCATGGTAAGGTGCAGGGGGTGAAGAATGACTATTCCCCATCGAAGCCTGAGAATAGTCTCTTCCCCGGGGTCCCCACAGCAGCAAATAAAATGGAGGATGCTGCAGAGTCCAGCAAACCTCGACCAAGTCCTCGATTCTCTCATGTGTTTGATGACTCAAACGATACAAAGAAAGATGAAAAGAAAGAAAATAAGAAATTTCCTAATAAACCTCTCAAGTCCCCAGACGATGTCCCCCAAGAGTTACGTAGCTTTCAAAAAGTTGGACAACCATTTCCCTCGCGGCCACCAGGCCTAGCTCATGTGAATGATTCGAGTCCTACAAGCACAGAATCGACCCTGGTCAGCAGTCCTGACTCTGTTGTGGAGAAATCGAAAGGAGATGTGCGCTCGCCACCTCCAAGGCCCCCAACACGGGCCAGAATCATGGTGGCAGACTCAGAAGATGGCAAATCTTCTAAAGAAGGGGATGACAATGTTGTTCCATCTGGGGTCTTGTCCAAGCTGGCCTCCAAAGTGAAGCTGCCACTGTTGCCCCCAACAAGTGAAGCAGCCCCTCTGAAGTCCACTGGGCGGAGTGTTGACATCTCTCGAGACACAGATAAATTAGCGAAGGGGGACCATCCTGCTGAAAAGTTCAGCACTAACTCTGACAATGCTGCTGGCCGCATGACCCCAGGCATCACCCACAAACCCCCGCCTGGAAACCAAAGGGATGAGTCTACTCATAAATCTATGTTCCCTAGTCTTAGATCTGCTTCTGCATCACATCGTACTACAGAGAGTGACCCTTCTGACAGCAAAACGAACCAATCCAACCAGACTGCTGATAAAAACTTGGCTGTGGACTTACCAGTGTCGAAAGACCTAATTATTGAAGCCTCAGGACAGCTGGACGGCCGCATTGACTCTTTGGCCACCAGCAGCTCCAAGAGTTCTGGAGAGTTCATGGATCTCTCCAAACAAGTGCAGACATTTCATGAAATGTGTTCTCAATTTATTGACTCTTTACCGCCACATGCAAAGTTCCATGTCCGGGAACTACTCACTCGACTGCAGTCATTTAGTCAAAACCTAAAGACTGTGTCGGGGAGCTGTTCTTCTGGGGGTTCCAACCTATTGGATGACATTCAGAACACAAATAAAGAAATCCTTCAGGTTATACAGCGATGAGCTGTACATGGGCTAACACACACATACATTATAAATAAACACACATAGATATTGAGCGATGGTTATTAGACAGAAGTTTGGACAGCTGATGGTTTCAACCAACCATGAATCAACTCACCCACCCACATAACACCTACAGTGAATCCTCCTTTTCAAGACTTGCATCTGCGTTAATACAGAAGGTGAAATACATTTGGGCATACACTGGCACCCAAAGAAACAAGAAAATTGAAAATAAAAAAAATTGGGGCGGGTGATTGTAACTTTTAATTTGCTGCATTAGAATTAACTTTTTAATCTTTATTTTTGTGCACAAGTTGATAGAAATATATAAGACATGTGGATACAGCTGTGACTGCCCAAAATATTGGTCCCTGACAAAGGTCAGTCTTAATCAGAAACAACCTCTGTGCACAAATCTACCTGTATGTGCAAAAGAACACTTACAAAAAAACAAAAAAAAAAAAACAAACAACAACAAAACTACAATACAAAAAAACAAAAAAAAAAACAAAACAAAAAAAATTATCCTCATCTCAGCCACTTGTGTTGCTGTGGAGAGTTACCATCTCAGTGTCTGGTTGCCATGCTGTCTGAGGAGACACAGAAGGTCAGAGTTAACTTAAGTTTGGGGGTAAGGGAGCAGTTTATTTTTATTTTCCATTATTGGTTTCTAAAATATGGGAGGGTGA